>CM045745.1:30287781-30345281 GCA_024760905.1 Plotosus lineatus
TCACTGTTAGCTGCATACTTATGTGTATTTTTTTTTTTTATTGGTTGTAAAATGCCTAAGTGTGTGTATTTGCATGCGTGAATGAATGGGGGTTCTGAGAGAGTGCATTATAAAATAAAAAGGCAGATTAGAAAGACACTCTACAGGATGGAATTATAAAGAAGAAGCTCATACCCTCTAACGCAGACCTTCCAGAGTTTTTATTCTCCTCTGCGAGCATCACTTCCTCTGTGGAGAGGAAGAGAAAAGAAAAGAAATGATACCAAGCACAAGCCATTTGAATAGTGAGCAGTGTCGAAGTGAAATGCCAAAGAGACCCGTGTTTGGACTCTGTCATTTGAAATTGATTAAAGTTCTTGGTACCAGTATGGCACTTAAAACCAATGCCTTTCACTGTAGAAAATAATGACTACTCTCTCTCTCTCTCTCTCTCTCTCTCTCTCTCTCTCTCTCTCACACACACACACACACACACACACACAAACACTTGCACACTCCAGTCTGTGAGTCAGACTCACCTCTTTGCTAACCCTTATCTGCGTGGGAGATCGAGTTTGCCATGCAGCTCCTACAGAAGAGCAGAGGCTTCATACAGATACCGCGTTTCCACACACTGCCGCTTACCTGTTCGCTCGACTGGGCTCAGGTGGGAGGCAAGATCGGGTCGTACCAGGGGTGGTGTGGGAAACTAAACTGGACGGCCGTTGAGCAAAACCGAGAGGTTCACACTTGGAGTAGTAGGAGACCATCTGACTACCTTTCACTGGATTGATTCACTGATTGATTCCTTGTTTATAGTCCATATAAGTGTGAAAAAAAAAAAAAAAAAAAAAAAAAAAATTGGGGCCAGTGGCATAGTGGTTAGGGTGCTGCACTCATGATCGGGAAGTTGTGAGTTCAAATCCCAGTTCGACCACCCATTGTAGTAAGACCCCTGGGCAAGGTCTTAACCACAAGTGTGCCTCTGTTCACCCAGCAGTATAAATGGGGATCAGTAAAATATACTGGAAAGGTGGAAAGGTAACCTGCGATGGACGAGCGTCCCATCCAGGAGGAGTTGTACTCCTAGTCGCTTCATGCTATGGAAACCGGGGATAAGCACCGGCCTGATGATCCACGATGGCTCGGGTGTAAAAAGCCCAAAAGTGTGAACAACATTCTCTGATCTGATGACACCAACAATTGTTGGCTTTGGAGCAAAGTTTTGTTCAACACTGCTTTGTTCGAATGCAATGAGAATGAGGTGAGAACGCAGTAAAGCATGGTGATGGTGGCACCAGGTAGTGAATGACCTTTGGGTTCTTTCAGTGACTGGTTTTGAGTTTTTCAACATTACTTTAGAGCTGCAACCTCTGGTCATTTTTCAGAGGTGACTAAAAACCATGTTTTGTTTTATATTTGCTATGATTTATTTATAAGTATTTTAATTTGTCAGGCTTTTTTTGAGTCCCACCTTCGAGAAGTGCTATCCAAATAAAATGTATTTACTTTTTCTTTGATGGCTGCTTCCCCATTTTCTCCCTAATTGATTCGTAACCAATTCCCACCTATCAGGTATTGCCTTCCCTATGACACGACCACCACTGACCAGGGAGGGGATAAAAAATGCACACGCTCCCTCCATGACATGCAGTGCTAGCCACCCGCCTCTTTTCGAAGTGCGGCACAATGAGTATTTGGGAGTGGATAAACACACTCGAAGGGACAGCGCTTGGACTCCCGGCCACAGACTCACATTTGTAGTCTCTGGATTAATAGTCACACACCTTGCCGATGCGCCACTCCAGACCCGTACTTACTTTTTATAATGGAGGCCCATTTCGACCACTACATAAAAAAAAATGTTATCTTGCGTCATAATTATGAGAAGCTAAGTCATAATTATGAGATGGACTACTCGGTCATTATTATGAGTCAGTAAGTCACAATTATGGAAGAGTGAAGTCATAATTGTGAATTGGAAAATCATAATTATTAGGCTAGAAATCATTGTTAGTAGTCAGGAAGTCACATTTATGAGATACCAAGTTATAACTACGAGAAGTTAAGCCATAATTACTGTAAGGGTTAGTTATTGTTATGATACTAGTATATACAGTAGCTACATAATTATCAGATTGCTAAGTCATAATTAGGACTTATTGAATGTTTATTTTGACGTAATTTCTAATAATTATGATAAACTGAGTCATAATTAGGATTTAACATGTCATAATTTAATTAGCATCTCAAATTTAAGACTTATGACAAAGAATTTGTAACTAATGATTATGTCATCTCATAATTATGACTTAATCATTTGTAATTAAAAGATTATTATGATTTACTCATAAGTAGTACTTAGCATTATGACTTACAAGAGGTACGGTGATGTAGATATTAGCACATCTGCCTTACAACAAGAAGGTCCTGGGTTTGATGCACAACTCAGTGTTTCTGTGTGGAATTTGCATGTCCTCCCTGTGCTTGCATGGGTTTCATCCAGGTTCTCCGGTTTCCTCCCACAGTCCAAAAACATGCACAGCAGGTTAATTGGCTAGGTGTGAGTGCATGATGGTTATGTGAGTAACTCCCCACCTTCTCCCGGAGTTGGCTGAGCTGGGCGCCAGCTTCCCGGCGACCCTAATTAGGATTAAGTGGTATAGAAAATGAATAAATGAATTATGACTTACAATATCTGACTTTTCTCTCCAGTTGTGGAAAAGGGCTTCCATGCTTCTCTGGTAGTGGATTATTTTACAGGAATGGTTCAACAAATTACAGCTTTTTAGGTCTTTGAATTGCCGTATTTTCCATCAGTTGTCTGGATTTTTTAATTCAACAAATTTTAGTCCGTTTTATATTATGGGTCGTGTTATACACTATAAAAACAAACAAACAACCAAACAAAAAAAAAACATACGGACTCAAAACAAATAGGGTCAACACAAAATACTCTACCTGCTCGGTCAATCCACGCACGGTAGCCGTTAAGCTCCCTCTCCACCTGCTGCTGTCGTCTAAGCTTCATGAAGGCTCGACGATTCTCCACACGCTCCCTTTCTTTAGCAAACTCACTACAGGGACCAGGACACATGTCAGGCATCAGGACAAATGGCAACCACTACACAAAAAACTGATGGTTTTTTTTAAAAAAAGCAGTAGCAAGGGAAGAGGATTTGGATTTATTAATGGGTTGCTATTACTGGTCAATGACAGAACATTTTATCTTTGTAATCGCCAGTCACAAAGGAAACACATGTGCTTTCTGACTGCAGATGATGAGGGCAATGCAAAATTACTGACTTCCAATCGGAATATACATAACCTTGTACAGAATATACATAACCTTGTACGCGCCGGTGTTTTCCGCTTCCTTAAACATTTACAACTCTAAACAATTTAACTGAGATGTAGTATACTAGTATTCTGCACTGAGGCAACCAGGAAGCCAAAGTGCATTCTAAAAGAGCTGGAAATCCTCAGATAAAAGAAGCTGTTCATCTAACAGACCATAGCATGGACACGCCACAGAGTTGACTTTTATGACAGAGCAGAAATCCACAGGATCTATGTACTATTTAGAGTTGTTTTAAGAGCAACAATGAAGACTCTGAATATGTTCATTGTGTCTCTCTGAGCCAACACTGCTCATCATCCTGAGAACAACATTTGTACAGTGAAGCATGCTGGCGGTAGCATCATCTTTACCAGAGAGTTAATCTTGGCCTTTTGGTTGCTTCCAGTGGGTAGAAAATACTGATATCATCGTAAACAGGGCACAGTGGTGCCTCTTCCTCCTGAGATGATTGAGAAGCTTCCGCGTTGGGCAAAGTCTGTTGGTAAAATTTTACCAAGCAGTGATAGAGAGCGTCTCGTTCACTGTTTGGTATGGCAACATGACGACCGATGACCGGAAGCGACTCAATCGTATCATCAAGATCGCCAGTACTATTATTGGAACTTCTCTGCCAACATTAGATGGACTTTATCGAGCATGGGTTCTGAAGAAAGCACGTGCTATTATAAACTAAACTAATTCTTTATTGTCAAAGTACTTTTACATACATTGAAATTTGGTTTGTGCTCTGGGCACCTGTCGCCACTGTGCAGCGCCAGTTATTGTGTTGTTCTATCCTTTGATGCTGAGCGCCAAGCAGGAAGCAACAACTGCCAAATTTTAATGTCTTATGGTATGACGCGGCCAGATTAGAACTCCGACCTTCCGGAGGATAAAGTGGACGCTCTACCAACTGAGCTAAATCCCCGGTGCCAACATTATAAAAGATAAACCTCATCCAGCAAACGAGTTATTTTAAGTCATGCGGTCAGGCAACCGATACAGGTCTGTACGTGCAGATACTAATCGTACTCTGTATTCATTCTACCCCAGAGCTATTCGATTTCTGAATGATCATTAATTCTGGTCAGTCAATGTGCATTATTATACCTCATTCATACAATGTAATTATATCTTAGGAGCACTTTACATTCACAATTGTTATTTATTACTGCTTATTTTTCGTCGTTTATAAATAATGTAACTTTTTCGCTCGCATGTACCAATAATCATTTCAATATATATATTGAATGCTAATATATACATACATACACATATATATATATATATATATATATATATATATATATATATATATATATATATATATACACACACATATATATACATACACATATATATATATACATACATACATATACACTGTATATATATATATATATATATATATGACAATAAAATATTACTATATTACTACATTTTGGAAAAAAATCTTTGTAGTTTTTACAATTATACATGAAAATAATAAAGTTTTAGCATATTACAGTTTCCCAGGCTGGTTCCATATATTGGTGCTCACGAAACAGAAACAGGCATTTACAGTATTTAGGAGATGCCCGAAACTTTCATTTATACAAATTACTATAAGAAGCCTTGCTCAAGTATCCAACACTGCCAGCCTGGCTCTTGAATCACCAACCTTCTGGGCAGAAAACCAGCATCTTAACCACAGAGTCAATACTGCCCACAGACCATGCTAGATTTTTTTCCCCCTGGAAAGGAACAGAAGTATGTACTGCGTGATTCTCACCCTGAAAGGACACCAAGCACCAGGTTAAGCACGAAGAAGGAGCCGATAATGATGAGGGGAATGAAGTACATCCAGTTCCACGTGGGACCCAGTGCATCATTAGTCTGAGGACATATTGGACAACAGACTTGTTATTAGCCTATTTTCTTGAAGGTGATGGACAGTCCAAAATAACCGAAGCCAAAAAAAAAAAAAAAATCACCAGAGCAAAAGTGTGCCAGAATAATACTTAATTCTCAGTGATGTTATCTTTTAAATGACGCATGTTTGTAGTGTTGTTTATTGGACTATCAGACATCTGCTTCAATGCTATAACACATGCTGTCAGATGCAGTAAAGCAGTACAGTACAGTACTTCGTGCTTTAAACATGAAAAGGAGCTAAAATTCAGTATAATCAGAACAAAAAGATCCATCCACCCTCACACTGTGAGTCTGGTGAACCTGTGTTGGTGTAGGTCTACTGACAGCATAACAGCTCTTTCTCCCTCATAAACAAACATCATCAGCACACTGAACTTTAGTAACACGAGCCTTTTCATTATATAAAAATATTGATATACTTCATGTCTAACCGCCATTCAAACCAATATTCAAAAGATTAGTACTGAAATTAAAAAAAAAAAAAAAAGTTTTTATCAAAAAAAAAAAAAAAAACCTTGAATATTTTAAATGTTAACCTGCAACTGAGTGTAATATAAATAAATAAATAAACAAATAAATAAATCAGGTGCATTTGTTTGCTTTATAAATTATGGCACATGGGACCCTCATTAGTTCAAAGTCATTTCGGACAACAGAAGCAGGACTAGTCAAATTCTGTAATGAGGTGGAACATCCACAATGGTAAATGGCAATTTTTTCCCCCAAGGTCATGCTGTAATTACTAGTTTCACAAATAAAATAACCTTAAATCAACACACAATCAAACTCTTCCACTGAAATGTTGAGAAGATTAAGTTTAAGGTGCTGATATAGATCCCCGGGGATAGTAAATAAAGATGAAATACTGTACTCGGTTATCTCGGAAATAAAAACGAATCAGCCACAAAGGCTTTCTGAAACTATTTGCTTACTCCTGTATGCAGGTGTCCAGGGCAGTGGTAAAGGTGCTGGATCACTGATCACAAGGTTGGAGGTTCAAGCCCCACTCTCAATGGGTTATCACTAAACCCCCCCCCCCCACCCCCACGCAGTTAACTGGGTCATCAGAGGCCAGCACGAGGTTCTCACTGTCTGTGGTGTGCGCTTCATGTACAAGAACCATTGCTGACTTTCATCAGGAGGAGGCTATATAGCCGTCAACATGTTTCTGCCCTGCGATGGCCTGTGAGCTGTCCAGGGTATTCTCTGCCCTCACCCTGATTTGGTTGAGATGGGCACCAGCCCCCCTTGACCCTAATTAGGATTAAGTGGTTCAGATAATGAATGAATGGATGAATGTACACAGGTGTCAGTGACTCCTGCAACGGACACCATGATATTAATAAACAATGCCATTGTTTTTATCATTCATTCATTCATTCATTCATTTTCTGTAACCGCTTCATCCTAATTAGGGTCGCGGGGAGGCTGGCGCCCATCCCAGCCAACTCAGGGCGAGGGCAGAGTACACCCTGGACAGCTCGCCAGGCCATCACAGGGCGGAAACCCGCTGTCGGCTTTGCAGCCTACTCCTGTCGAAAGTCAGCAATGGTTCTTTTACATGCCTCACACCATAGATAGTGCGAGACATGGCCGGCCTTTGATAACCCAGTTAGCTGCACTGGGGGGGGGACAGTGACAACCATGTGGAGAGTGGGACTCGAACCCCCAACCTTTTTGGATCAGCGATCCGGTGCCTTATACCACTAGACCACCACTGCCCCTTCCATTGTTTTTATTCCTCTTCAAATCGTACGCCTTCTTCTGTCTCTGCGGATGGTCAGCATGGTGACATAGTGGTTAGCACAACAAGAAGATCTTGAGTTTGAATCCCCGGCTCCGGCGTTCCTGTGTGGGATATGCATTAGGCTAATTGGCTATTCAAATTGCCCCTAAGTGTGAATGGTTATGTGTGTGTGTGTGTGTCAGCCCTGCGATGGACAGCCTAGCTGGTCAAGGTGTACTTCTCTTTTACCAACCGTTGTCCTCTCTGCAACCCTAGTATGATAAAGTGGTTTGGTGAAAGTATGAATAAATTAATGTTTGCATGTCTCCTTCACAGCAGAAAGATCCAGTGTGAAGTTTGTATGTTCTCGCAGTGCTTTGTGTGGGTTTCTTCTGGGTACTCGGGTTTTCTCCTACAGTTAAGAGACATGCACATTAGACTGATAGGCTGCTCTAGGTTGGCCCTAAGTGTACATTTGTGTGTGAAATTCTGTGTGTGTGTTCAAATTGCGATGATCTGGATTAGAATTACTGATAAAAAAAAAGGCCTCTGGTTGTGGAATGAATTTCTGAAATGAGTCCATGACAGTCCGAGGGTTGTGCTCTAAATGTGGGGTTAGCTTAAAGCAGTAAAATGTTAATTTTGACCTTGAAAGAAGCATTATCCACCCCCACCCTGCAATATTATAATGAGACAGTGGATGAATAAATAAATAATAACTAGGACCCTTTCCACATCCTCTTCATAACAATCAGCCTTAATGCTTGGTGCATTCCAAAACTTGTATTTTTCTCATTCATATTTCATTAAATTCATTTAAAATGGATTTTTCTGTGATCTAACTCACTCAGGCACTTATCTGTGTCGCGACTTAATCTTATTAGGGCAGTGCTTCTTAATTATTTTTTGTGGCGCCCCCTCAAGGAAGAAAAAAAAAAACATTTCAAGCCCCATCCACAGCCCCGCGAGCGACTATAAATAGTATTATTTGTCTATAAAATTGTTTTTAGTACACCTCTGCATAACACTGTATTTTTATTAACATTTAAAAAAATAAAGAAATATAGTTCAACTTACAATAAAGAAAAATTTCATTAACATTGTTTTTTAATCTGTAACTGAAAAGATTCAAAGTGCACCAATGTGCCTGAAATTAAAAAAATACATCCTTATTTAACCTCATTCGACTTATTTATGTCTTAATATCTCCGTCTCTCTCCACCTTTCTCTTCGTTCCTGTTAGAAATTTTTCCATGTTGTTTCTTGAGCGGTTGTTTACTGCACTCGTGCAAAAAACCGCTACACCATAGCGCAAAAATGAGCGCGTCACTGCCAACTACTGGAGTGGAGGTGCAATTACACTTAATTATCGCACATTATTTCAGAAAAACATGTTCCCCAGGGTCATACGCGCTCCCCCCGGCATCATACCGCGCCCAAGGGGGGCACGGGCAATTATTTGAGAAGCATTGTATTAGGGTCTCGAGAAGGCTGGAGCCTATCTCAGTGGACACTGGGTGAAGGTGAAGTGCACGCTAAACAGTTCACTAGCACACCTAAAGGCCAACCCACACACACACACACACACACACACACACACACACACACACACACACACACACACATTCACACTCACACTCATATCTAGGGGTAATTTGGAACAGCCAACTAGCCTAATGTGCATGTGTTTTTACTGTAGGAGAAAACCTGAGTACCCAGAAGAAACCAACACAAGTGCAGGAGAACTTGCAAACCCCATACAACCCCGCCCAGGACTTGAACCCGAAACCTTCGTGCTGTGAGCCAGACCTGCTTGCGGGAGGACACAGGAGTACATGGAAGAAACCCATGGAAGCACAGGTAAGCTACACACAGAAAGCCCTCACTGAGCCCAGGACTTGAAACCAGGACCTTCTTGCTCTGAGGCCGACATGCTAACCACTACGCCAATCATAATAATTGAATTTTATACCAATTATAGTAAAATTAAGAGCAAAAAGAGGAAAAATGCCATTTCAGTCCATATTCTATCCCCTGACTATATAATGTTTGGACCTAGAAAAGTATAGACACAACTGTGTTTTATAAAATAATAATCTGGTAAAATTTGAGGTGTGAAATGAATTCACTTGTCATGCAACGTGACTCTGAGAATGCAGAGAACTTTTCCTGTATAGAGCGACACTGTACTTTTAAACATAAATTCTTATTTTAAATGATTGATTCTGAAAACAGTCCATATTATATATCATTTGAAATGACTGAACCATTCATACATGTGACCCGGTCCAGCATAATACGGATTACAATACATGTATTCATTTATATTGCTGATTTTCTATCCATTTTTGTGGTTGTTCAGGGTGTTTCCTTATTCTCCACATTCACTACCACAATGTTCTCCCTACTTGGAGAATCCTAAAATGATTCCCCCAATTACATTACACTCAACCAATGAGGAGCCTCAAAACACACACGACTCGGTGTAAACAGAACTCATCTCTAACTAGGAACACACGAGCACGGTGACTCTGATTGGTCGAGAGCCAGATTCATTTCGTTTAAAGTTGATCTGGAACTTCATTCATAATTCATTTCTGTAACCGCTTAATCCTAATTAGGGTCACGGGGAGGCTGGCGCCCATCCTAGCCGACTTCGGGCGAGGGCAGAGTGCACCTTGGACAGCTCACCAGGCCACTGGAGGGCGAAAACACGCTGACGGCTTTGCAGCTGCTCTTGTCGAAATTCAGCAATGGTTCTTTTACATGAACCTCCCACCACAGACAGTGACAGACATGATTGGCCTTTGATAATCCAGTTCGTGCACTGTGGGGACAGTGACAATCCGTGGAGAGTAGGACTTGAACCCCCAACCTTGGGATCAATGATCCAGCACCTTTACCACCAGGCCAGCACTGTCCGTTCTGTAACTTTAATTATTATTTTCTCAAACGTAGCATTTCCTGATTAGCGACATATAAAGTGATGTAACTCAGTCTATTTTCATGCTATATATCATGTATTATACCTCATTTTAAATCAGATTCAATTCTCTTTCTGAACATATCAACACCAATATCACTCTACAGTAATTATAATACTATCAATATCACTATAATTATAATAATACCAATATCACTATAATTTAAACAATATCAATATCGGTTATGTCAAATTTCCAACTTGATCCATATTGTGCTGGAGCCTGTTATAAATGTTTCGGAGGTAATCGTTTGTAAAATGGTAAAAAGTGTGCATGTGTGTGAGGTTACATTGTAGAGAACAGCAGTCCAGCCCTCCATGGTGATGCACTGGAAGACTGTGAGAACTGCAAAGAGGATGTTGTCAAATTGAGTGATACCGTCGTTCGGCCCAATCCATGATCCATTACAGTCGTATTTTTCAGGACACCTCCGCACTCCGCACGCAAACTCCACTTCGGAGGAGTCCACTGTCTCGTTATCTGATAACATTCACAAAACAACAATAGAACATCCAGAGATTCACTCCAATCTCACACTAGTGTAATCAGTCCTAGGTTCATCTCCAATCGTTAATTATCATTCACAATTATATTATTTAATAAGGATCCTAACCGAGGATGTCCAGTTCTGGAAGGCAGGTGTGGTGTAACTTGCCACTGTAGAACTCCAGACCGATGATGGCGAACATCAGGATTGCGAAGAACAGCAGGAGGCCGATTTGCAGCAAAGGTACCATCGCCTTGATGATGGACTTCAGAACGATCTGCAAACCTGATGTTACACATGAAACTGTTACTTCAACATCACCATTAAATATGTGGCAGAGTGGATAATCAGCCAAACAACTAATAATACCATTGATGTTTAGTAGTTCATTATGAATACTTCTAATGTCTATTCATCATCATCTTCATCATCATCTTCTTCTTCTTCTTCTTTTGCTTGGTCCAGGGTTGGGACTTGGGGGTAGAAGCCTAAGCAGTGACGTCCAGAGATCCCTCCCCCCAACCACTTTCTTCAGCTCTTCAGGGCGACACCAAGGTGTTCCCAAAACCAGCTGAGAAACAGAGAAATATCCCTCCAGCGTGTTCTGGGTCAACCACGAGGTCTCATCCTGGTTAGACATGCCCAAAACTACACCCCACAGAGATAGTTCAGGAGGCATTCTAATCAGATGCCCGAGCCATCCCAATTGGCCCCTCTCAATGCAGAGAACAGTCTGAGCTCTGCCCGGATGCCTGAGCTTCTCCGTCTATTCATTCATTTTAAAATCCATTCTATTTCATTAGCCCCTTAATCCGATTAGGGTCGAGAGGAGGCTGGAACCTGTTTTAACCGATTGTGGGTGTAGTCATAAACAGCTTGCTGATCAATGCAGCGCAAACAAACACACAATTCACACTCACACCAAGGGAGAATTTGGAAAAGCCAAATAACCTGATGTGCATGTTTTTGGATTGTAGGAGGAAACCGGGGCACCCAGAAGAAACCCAAGCAAGCACACGGAGAACAGGGCCATCAGCTTCCCCATGACCATAATTAGGATCAAGCAGCTTAGAACATGTTTTATAAGTTTTTGAGCGTGTGTCCCTAATACAACTGATGCGATTGCATTACATTTCAAAGCATATTGACTCCATTTCGATGTTATAAGACTTTAGGACAGATCTGGAGATACGTTGTAATTGTATAGATTTGTGATGTCATGTATTTGTGAAGGCAATTACACTTGCTCATGTGTTTGGTATGGCCACTGATGAAAGTACCCGGCTTATTATGAAGATCATTCATTCATTTCCTGAGCCGCTTAACCCGAATTAGGGTAGTGGGGAGGCTGGTGCCTGTCTCACGCTGACTCTGGACGAGGGCAGAGTACAGCCTGGACGGCTCGTCAGGCGATCGCAGGACGGAAACAGGCTGACGGCTATGCAGCTGCTCTTGAAGTCAGCAATGGTTCTTTGACATGAACCTCTCACAGCAGACAGTGAGAGACATGGGCAGTCGTTGATAACCCAGTTAGCTCTGCACCGGGGGAGACAAGTGACAACCTGTGAAGAGTGGGGCTTGAACCCCCCAACCTTAAACTCAGTGATCCTGCACCTTTACCACCAGGCCACCACTCACAGACAGTGAGAGACATTGCCTGCCTTTGATAACCCAGTTAGCTGCACTGGGGGTGGAGGGGTGGTGGTGGTTGTGGTGGGCAGCAGTGACAACCAGCAATAGTGGCGCTTCAACCCCTAACCTTTGTTATTGCAAATCCAGCACCTCACCCCACCACCAGCCACCACTGCCCTATTATGAAGATCAATGGTAAGATATTCTGAGGTGGGCGATTTATAGTGACTTATAGATGCTATTTATAGATATTGTGTTCTTGGGTACTTTAAAGTTTTGAATTTTAGAATTGATGAAAGAAATTCGAGACACTTACTGGGAATTCCTGATACAAGTTTGAGAGGTCTCAGAACTCGAACTGCTCTCAAAGTCC
This sequence comes from Plotosus lineatus, assembly GCA_024760905.1. Lineage (NCBI taxonomy): Eukaryota > Metazoa > Chordata > Actinopteri > Siluriformes > Plotosidae > Plotosus > Plotosus lineatus. The sequence continues at coordinate 30,300,217 of CM045745.1, forward strand.
TCAGGTCCACTGGGATGTTCATGTGAGCTCCAGCAGTAGCCAAGATCCTGTGTTCAGCACAATAAATCACACACACACACACACACACACACACACACACACACACACACACACACACACACACACACACAGATGTCTCTTTGCTGACCTATTTTCAAATCCTTCACACCAAACACAGAAACAGGAATTCATGTTTTAGACCATATTTGTGGCATTTTAAAGGTTAAGCTCGTGCGTTTTGTAGGAAAAAAATGGGTCAGTGAAAGCTCTTAATATGTTTCTCCAAACTGAGGACACAGAATATTTCATTATTTGTGAAATGTATTGTGTTTCATGTTTGTATTTGTTGGTTAGTGCTCTATATTTTCTAATCTTGTGAAACTATACCAGCTACCTAGCATGCTAATGTCAATACAAGTAGTGGCTATCGCTAGCACACTTCCAATAGTTTATTTTCTTTTGGTTTTCAAGAATTTCAGAAATTCAACCAGGATAAAGTTTTTCAAGATGAAATAATAATAATAATAATAATAATAATAATAATAATAATAATAATAATTTAAGATAAGCTACAGCTTTATTAATCTCACAATGGAGAAATTCACTGTTACAGGCTCTTGAGGTACCATCAGTAGGGGGTGCAAAGATAGATACAAATACAAACATACACACATACATATATATTATATAAGTAAATAAATAAATAGATACATAAATAGTATACATTAATAAACAATAAAAGAAAAGAAGGGAACGGCTTTGTAGACTGGCCTATATTAAATTGTATATGTATGTGAGTGCAGAGTAGATGGGTTGATATGGTTCACAGTGGGGTAGGTGTGGTTGATTAAAGTGCACGGGGGTTTTATTGCACATAACCGGTATTTTCACAGACAGTTACAAAGTGGCGTTGTACAGTCTGACAGCGGTGGGAATGAACGACCTGCGGTAGCGCTCCTTCCTGCACTGAGGATGTCTCGGTCGTCCACTGAAGGAGCTACTCAGCTTCTCTACAGCCTGGTGCAGTGGGTGAGAGCTGTTGACCATGATGGATGTGAGCTTTGCTACCATCCTCCTCTCACTCATATATATATATTATATATATATATATAAAATCCATTAATTCATCCATGTTCTGAACTGCTTAATCCTAATTAGGGTCGCGGGGAAGCTGGCGCCCATCTCAGCCTACACCGAGCGAGAGTGTGGTACATACACCCTGGACAGCTCGCCAGACCATCACAGGGCCGACACTCACACAACCATTCATAATAACACTCACACCTAGGAGTGAATTGGGACAGCCAATTAACCTACTGTGCATGTTCTAGGACATACAGGAAGAAACCAGGGTACCCGGAGGAAACCCACACAAGCACTGGGAGAACATGCAAACTCCACACAGAAACGCCCGAGCTGGGAATCAAACCCTGGACCTTCGGCTGTGCTAGACACTATGCTACCGTGCTGCCAGTAATAATAATAATAATAATAATAATAATAATAATAATAATAATAATAATAATAATAATAATAATAAAATGAGGGCAGCCGTAGCCTAATGGTTAGAGGAGTGGCTTTGAGATTGAAAGGTGTGGTGATGCTCCGAGTGTGTATGTGTGTGTGTGTGTGTGTGCTCACTTTAGATGGGCTAAATTCAGAGGAAATAATTTCTTTGATGGAATTAATACAGCATATAAAAAACAAAACAAAATCACTTCCATCATTGGAGGAGTATAACAGGAATTAATGCATGATTTGAATATTGATAGCATCCTGCATTAAAAAACCAAAGACTGCTGTAAATATAGAATAAATGCGCTCCATTGTTTCTCTGAGGTTGCAGTTAATAACAGGTTACTGACAGTTTGATGCAAAACACAAGTCCCCGTACGATTAGCATTAAATTACCATTATCTTTCACCCATGTGTCCGCAGTCCGCCCCTTTGCGTAAACAGGGTAAATACAGGCTTCCTATATAACCATGCAACAATTCATCTATCATATCTTTCATAACACTGTATGTATAAAAATGATTGTGAGTACAGTGAGGAGAGGTGAAGCGGCTACAGAGAACAGAGAGCGAGAATGAGGTACAGAGGTAGAGAATGAGCGCATGCTGAGTGGGAGCAATAAGAAAAAAGGCCGAGCGTGGGGGCGTTGAAGGGTGTTCAAGGCTCTGAACGAACGCTGCTGAGTGAAAATGCATCGGTATCAAGGTTATAAATCCAACTGGAACATTGTGCTTTCCTGTTATTCATGGAAATGGCTGTGCTGTACACCAAGGCCATGAACATGCAACGGATCAAAGCAACTGGTGAACAGATTTAATTGCATGAACTGAACAAACCGGATAATGTACACATTTCTTAAATGCAGAATTTGGATTTGGAACACACATGGCTCTCAATAATATTTTTGTATTAATTATCCATCCATGTACAGTACTGTACTTAGTCTGGGCTTCATTGTGGTAATTATGTGCAGCTAGGGAGTTTCTGACCGAGGAATAAAAAATTGCAGTATACAAACCAAAACCATAGAAATGTTTAGGAAGTTGCTGAGGGAGGCTGGCACCCGTTTCCACCGACTCAGGGCGAAGGCGGGGTACACCCTTAATACCTCGCCCGACCATTGCAGGACAACCACTCATACAAACCATCACACTCACACAGAATCAATTTGGAATTGCCAGTTAGTCTGCTGTGCATGTCTTTTTTGACTGTGGGAGGAAACTGGAATTTCTGGAGCAAACTCGCACAAGTATGGGGAGAAAATGCAAATGCCACACAGAAATGCCCCAGAAATGTCTGCGAAACAAACCCAGGCCTTCTTGATTTGAAGTGGGCGTGCTGACCACCGTGCCACCATGCCAGCACTTTTAAGGTGAATCCCAATTGAAAAAGGATGTTTAGGAAGCCTGGAAAAGTGGCAGGAAAAAGAATGCGGAACTGCTTACTTCTACAACTGTGGCTACGGGACGCAGCTCTCAGCTGACACTAGGCAAATGTGGAGTACACACAGAACAGCTTGCCAGTCCATTGTAGTGCAACACACACACCCACACACACTTCTATTCACACTCAAGTCAACATCTAGGGACCAATCAGAACAACCAAATAGCCTCAAACCCAGGACCTTCCTGCTGTGAAGTGGATGTGCTAACCACTACATCACCGTACCGCCCCACTTTGCAACTAATTTGGTTAACTGTAAACAGTAGTAGGTAGTCACATGATTGGGAATTAAAAACAAAACAACAACATCTGGATAGTTCAAAACTTGTGAAACAGTTTCAGATTATTGTTCCTCACCGTAAAATTGCAAAGACCAGGGGTCGGGAACCTATGGCTCGCGAGCCATATGTGGCTCTTTTGATGACTGTAAATCAACTCTAAATCAGGTGGCCTTTCTAAACAGAAGAATGAATACATAATTTCACTGTCATTTAAATAAAAATACAAAAAAAAGCGCCATCAAATAAAACAAAAACAGATGAATAAATCTCGTGCATTTAAATCTTTACATCTATTTGCAATGCCACGTCACTGTGGCGCGCAGTGGAGAGCCAATCCTTTCTGTACGCCAGTATGCGGGCGGGTCCGATACCTTGAAACTCTAATTTTATTGGATTATAAAAACAGCCACAGACTGTGTGTGTTGTTTTTGAGTAAAGAGGTAAACTTCCTCATTTTGGATAAGCTAATTTGCATGAAGCCAAGCACAGCTGGTAAGCAAACACAAATGGACAGACATGGAAAAACTTCAACCCGCAGACCAGCTGATTGCCAAAACTTGGGACGCGCTTCCTGTCACATGAACACTGCAGTGTGTGAGTCCTGTCGTATTGACCATGTTTGGCTCTACATGTGCATGCGAGCAGTTCTTCTCACCTGAAAAACATCAAGACCAACCTGCGGGTCACGTTTAACAGATGGAAGCCTAAAAGCCTGCAGGAAGCTGAACCTCAGCACGTATCAACCAGATGCAAAGCCATCAGCAAAACCATGCAGCACCAGAAGTCGCATTAATAGTAAGAAGTACTTTTCTTATTAATAAATAACTTCATTATGATATATATATATATATATATATATTCTCAAAAATAATATATAATTCTAGTCCTTCTAAAAAAATTAGCATATTGTGATAAAGTTCATTATTTTCTGTAATGTAATGATAAAAATTAAAATTTCATATATTTTAGATTCATTGCACACCAACTAAAATATTTCAGGTCTTTTATTGTTTTAATACTGATGATTTTAGCATACAGCTCATGAAAACCCAAAATTCCTATTTCAAAAATTTAGCATATCATGTTCAGGTAGTCTAAACGAGCTATTAAGCTAATCATCTGAATCAACCAATTAACTCTAAACACCTGCAAAAGATTCCTGAGGCTTTTAAAAACTCCCAGCCTGGTTCATTACTCAAAACCGCAATCATGGGTAAGACTGCCGACCTGACTGCTGTCCAGAAGGCCATCATTGACACCCTCAAGCAAGAGGGTAAGACACAGAAAGAAATCTCTGAGTGAATAGGCTGTTCCCAGAGTGCTCTATCAAGCCACCTCAGTGGGACGTCTGTGGGAAGGAAAAAGTGTGGCAGAAAACGCTGCACAACCAGAAGAGGTGACCGGACCCTGAGGAAGATTGTGGAGAAGGGCCGATTCCAGACCTTGGGGGACCTGTGGAAGCAGTGGACTGAGTCTGGAGTGGAAACATCCAGAGCCACCGTGCACAGGCATGTGCAGGAAATGGGCTACAGGTGCCGCATTCCCCAGGTCAAGCCACTTTTGAAGCAGAAACAGAAAGTTGAGAGACACCAGACCCAACACTGTGGAGGAGCTTAAGGCCGCTATCGAAGCATCCTGGGCCTCCGTAACACCTCAGCAGTGCCACAGGCTGATTGGCTCCATGCCACGCCGCATTGAAGCAGTGATTTCTGCAAAAGGATTCCCGACCAAGTATTGAGTGCATAACTGAACATAATTATTTGAAGGTTGACTATTTTTGTATTAAAAACACTTTTTTTATTGGTCGGATGAAATATGCTAATTTGAGATAGGGATTTTTGTTTTTTCTTTACTTTTTTGCCAAAATTATCAATATTAAAACAATAAAAGGCTTGAACTACTTCAGTTGTGTGTAATGAATCTAAAACATATGAAAGTCTAATGTTTATCAGTACATTACAGAAAAGAATGAACTTTATCACAACATGCTAATTTTTTGAGAAGGACTCGTATACATGTGCGTATATGTCAGCCGGGGAGGGGGGCTGATCCTACTTCGTGGATTTCAATGGTCACGTAGAGATTTCGATCCCGATTAACGGCAGAAAGTGAGGGATCCCTGTATTGTATACGAACACAACCGAACAACTTTCAAATTCACCTCCACCAAATGTACATCAGTTCTTTTTATCCTAATGTAAATATTTACAACAATAAAAATAACAGAATGCTTGTGAATGGCTTAAAACTTCAGAATTTGTTGAAGAATATGCCCAACCAAACAGTGTAGTATCAGAACATGTTCAAGAAAAAGGGTTGGTTATTAAAAATTACGTATTACATGCAATACGTAATTACGTATTACATGCAATATAATACACTGTGAAATGATAATAACACTGCACGTTCCCACAGAGTGTTCCTTTTTCCTAAAAAATGCAACTCTCCATAGACCCTTTCAGCCAATTATCTTATTTTCAGACGTTTGAAGATTGCCTGGAATAAGATTGCTTATTTTTATAGTACATCAGCGTCTATGGTGGCAAAAGATCATTTTGAAGGAATGTGTAAAAAAAAATAATAATTCTGGAGCTTTAACCCTGTTTACACTCGGTGGAATTGAGTTGATGGCATTTAAAATGCTCTCAAGAGAGTCTTCAATATTTCCTTTAAAGGTTTTTTGTTCTATATTATAACTAAGATGAAATGTAGCTTGGCTTAGTTAAACTGCACAGGATCTCTTATTTTCAAATCAGGTAACATCTGGAAGTGTTCCTGAGCTGACGCAGTGATTTCCATAACCGATCCGTGCCTGTCTTTAATGCAATGCTGAGGACCTGAAGATTGCAAGCATCCAATATTCACTTTTCAGCCTTGTCCCTGAAACATAGAAATTTGTTCACATTCTCTGAAATCTTTGTTGATATTATATACTGTATATGTCGGCTGCAAAGCTGTCAGCGTGTTTCTGTCCCTTGCTAAAAGGGTTGTGTCAGGAAGGGCACCCGACGTAAAAACCTATGCCAAATCAAACATGCAATGATTTGCTGTGGCGACCTCTGATAAAGGGAAAAAGCCGAAAGGAAATCTCTCTCATATGAAAGGGGTCAGGAACGTTTTTGACTAAGAGAGCCAAAAAATTTAATCCTCTGAGAGCAATATACTCGTCCTTCTCAAAAAATTAGCATATTGTCATAAAGTTCAATATTTTCTGTAATGTACTGATAGAAATTAAACTTTCATATATTTTAGATTCATTGCACACCAACTGAAATATTTCAGGTCTTTTATTGTTTTAATACTGATGATTTTAGCATACAGCTCATGAAAACCCAAAATTCCTATCTCAAAAAATTAGCATATTTCATCCCACCAATATAAAAAAGGTGTTTTTAATACAAAAAAAGTCAACCTTCAAATAATTATGTTCAGTTCTGCACTCAATACTTGGTCGAGAATCCTTTTGCAGAAATGACGCTTCAATGCGGGCGTGGCATGGAGGCAATCAGCCTGTGGCACTGCTGAGGTGTTATGGAGGCCCAGGATGCTTCGATAGCGGCCTTAAGCTCATCCACAGTGTTGGGTCTGGTGTCTCTCAACTTTCTCTTCACAATATCCCACAGATTCTCTATGGGCTTCAGGTCAGGAGAGTTGGCAGGCCAATTGAGCCCAGTAATACCATGGTCAGTAAACCATTCAGCAGTGGTTTTGGCACTGTGAGCAGGTGCCAGGTCGTGCTGAAAAATGAAATCTTCATCTCCATAAAGCTTTTCAGCAGATAAAAGCATGAAGTGCTCCAAAATCTCCTGATAGCTCGCTGCATTGACCCCGCCCTTGATAAAACACAGTGGACCAACACCAGCAGCTGACATGGCACCCCAGACCATCACTGACTGTGGGTACTTGACACTGGACTTCAGGTATTTTGGCATTTCCTTCTCCCCAGTCTTCCTCCAGACTCTGGCACCTTGATTTCCGAATGACGAGCGAAATTTGCTTTCATCCAAAAAAAGTACTTTGGACCACTGAGCAACAGTCCAGTGCTGCTTCTCTGTAGCCCAGGTCAGCCGCTTCTGCCGCCTTTTCTGGTTCAAAAATGGGTTGACCTGGGGAATGCAGCACCTGTAGCCCAGTCCACTGCTTCCACAGGTCCCCCAAGGTCTGGAATCGGCCCTTCTCCACAATCTTCCTCAGGGTCCGGTCACCTCTTCTGGTTGTGCAGCGTTTTCTGCCACACTTTTTCCTTCCCACAGACGTCCCACTGAGGTGCCTTGATAGAGCACTCTGGGAACAGCCTGTTCGCTCAGAGATTTCTTTCTGTATCTTACCCTCTTGCTTGAGGGTGTCAATGATGGCCTTCTGGACAGCAGTCAGGTCGGCAGTCTTACCCATGATTGCTGTTTTGAGTAATGAACCAGGCTGGGAGTTTTTAAAAGCCTCAGGAATCTTTTGCAGGTGTTTAGAGTTAATTGGTTGATTCAGATGATTAGCTTAATAGCTCGTTTAGACTACCTGAACATGATATGCTAATTTTTTGAGATAGGAATTTTGGGTTTTCATGAGCTGTATGCCAAAATCATCAGTATTAAAACAATAAAAGACCTGAAATATTTCAGTTGTTGTGCAATGAATCTAAAATATATGAAAGTTTAATTTTTATCAGTGCATTACAGAAAATAATTAACTTTATCACAATATGCTAATTTTTTGAGAAGGACTAGTATGTGTAAATAATATCAATCTATACATATTCAATGCTATAAATGCTTATCATAACAATTAAACATTCAAAAATAATGCAAAAGATGTAAATAAAATATAAATACACACACATACAGACGCGCGTGCACACGCACATGCACGCTGATGCGCGTGCACACATTCAGATGCGTACCTCACAACAATCTAACTAGTTTTAATGGGAGATTTTGGGTTGTTTTATTGTTTTGTGTTTGTTTAGGTTTTTTTTTTTGTATAATTGGATTTGTTTTTGTGGCATTTTCCTTAACTTTTCCCCCTATTCTTCCTTAATTTCCTTATTTTTGAATTCGATGAATATTTAAAAAAAAAAAATTGCGATGCACTGAAATCGGATGAATTGAAGGGCGAAGTAGCGAGGGATATCATCTGTATATGGATTGTTCCTCTGTCATGGGGCCACGGTGGTACAGTGGTTAGCATGTTTGCTCCCAGCAAGAAGGTTCCCCGGTTAGATTCTAGGGCTTGAGGAGTTTCTGTGTTGAGTTTGCAGGTTCTAAGTGCGCTTGTGTGGGTTTCCTTCAGGTAGTCTGGTTTCCTCCCACTGTCCAGAAACATACACAGGAGGCTGGTTGGCGACTCCAAATCACCCGAAGGTGTGAATGGTTGTACGTGTGTTGACTATGCAATGGCCTGGTGAGCTGTTCAGGGTGTACCTCTCCTTCTCTCAGAGTCAGCTGGGATGGACACCAGCCCCCCCTTGACCTTAAGTAGGATTCAGCAGTTTAGAAAATGAATGAAAACATTTGTCATGGGGAAAACAGGCCAGGTCTGTCTGTCAAATTGATGTTTCTAGAAAAGTGCTACTGCAAGACATAAAAGTCCTCATATGATATCCCTGTAATACTTGATGGAGTCTGTACCTTACATTACTTTACATGAGAGCAATCAGGAAAAAAAAAAGTATATATAGGATTCATGAGATGTAGAACATCAACCCGGACCATCAGTAAGATGACTTCACTACATGAAGAGAGCAGTGGGAAAAAAAATTACATCCCTGTTTCAAGGCCACAGACATTGCAGAAGATATCCAAACGAGGTCAAAACCTGGTACATGCTACACTCATCAAAAGAGCTACCACGGCTGAGGAATAAAACACAAGTCTCATCTTCGACCAGCATCTATATTCGGTGTGAAATTTTGGGTGTCTACTTATGTCTGATATCTGTAGATACTTAGATACATCACTGCATCAGGTGATCGAGATCTGCAGAATTGAATGTGCATTGTGTGATGATTTAAATCAAGGGAAGTAGTGGCCTGGTGGTAAAGGTGCAAGATCACTGATCCTAAGGTTGGGGGTTCAAGCCCCAATCTCCATGGGTTGTCACTGTCCCCCCCAGTGCAGCCAAGTGGGTTATCAAAGGCTGGCCATGTCTCTCACTGTTTATGGTGAGAGGTTCATCTAAAAGTACCATTTGCTGACTTTCGACAAGAGTAGCCTACAAGGCTGTCAGCAAGTTTCCACCCTGCAATGGTCTGGTGAGCCATCAAGGATGTACTCTGCCCTTGCTCGGAGTCGGTGGGGATGGGCGCCAGCCTCACCGTGACCCTAATCAGGATTAAGCAGTTACAGAAATTCAACGATAAAGATTGGACTTTGCTTCACTTCCTTTTGATGCTTGGATTTGGGCCTGCCATCAGATTCTACTGCGTCTACAATCTCAGATTCGGACCCGACAACCTCAATCTAGAAAATCAGATCCAACTCTGGTTCATCTTTAAATGTGACTTGATATCTCTTAATCTAGAGCCTCAGATTCAGTGCTGCATCACTTGATTTGGATTTTCTTCTGATCTTGGTGAACGTCTGCTCTTGACCCTCATATTTGACTGTCCTTCTTTATCCATAAATTCATCCCTCCCTTGATTACATCATCAGATTTAACTCTGTGCCATGTGATAAAGAGGCATAGGTTTGAATCTACCTCACTCACCTAGAGTCTCAGATTTTACTGTCTCACCTGATCTGGCTCCTCAGATTCAATACTGTCTCCCTTGATCCAGAGACTCAGATTTGCCTCTTCTGTGCTTGTATATTGGTTTGGATAAAAAAAACATCTGACAAATGTACCAATCTAACGTAAATAACAGTATTTTCAACATTGATGCAAGTCAGTTCAGTTTCCATGGCAGCACACTGAACATTTAATCAAGCGATGTTCATTGTTGGTGGAGAAAAGATGTTATCAGTTTATTTTGCTCAATTCTGGCCCATCTTCATCTGTCAGCTAAATCTGTCCACTTTTTAAAGCCCATAATAAATGTGTCATGTCCTAAGCTTCACAGACGACACTTCATATATCTTTATTCTAATTTGCAAGAACTTTCCTGCCTACCATCTCGATCACATTTTCAGAAACAAAGAAAACCAATTGAATGGAGACGCTCATTCATTCTTTTTCTGAAACCGCTTAATCCTAATTAGGGCCTCGAGGAGGCTGTCGCCCATCTCAGCTGACTATGGGTGAGGGCAGAGTACACCCTGGAGGGCTCACCTGGCCATTGCAGGGCAGATAATCCTCACCCCCCCCCACCCACCACCTCATCACAGTTAATGATTACTAAAGACCCTCAGCTGTCTGTCGTCATCCTACTTCCATCTGTGGCTTGCACCATTATTCGCCATTTGCTCATATAACTATGGTTTTAAACTATAATTTTTAAAAATTTATTGTGTAATTTATTCCTGTTTGCTGATCATTCAACCACATGTATGGTTCACATTTGGGTGTATTCCTGTACCTTTGGCTTGTTTGCTCCTGGCTGCAATAAAACCACTAATATGGCACATCTCTTTACTTCTTATCGGTTTGGAATCAGACCAGATCTAATTAAAAAGTGACACCATTAATACAGAGAATTAGGTTATTTGAGAATTGAAGGTTTTATTAGTAAATTAAATACAATTTTTCAAAGGATAATACATGTATACTAGTATATTGATTTGCATTGGACGATACATGTGTTGGTTTTCATTGCACAGTGCATATGTTTACTGGTTTCCATGAAGCAATGCTTCATGATTTCCTTTGGACAACACCTGTATCCATTGGATCCCATTGCCCAATGCATGTATTCATTGGTTTCTATTACAAATGTAAGCCTCCATTGGTCTCGTGCATTTACCCATTCACTGGAGTCCACTGGAAGCTGCATGTATTGGTTTCATCCAATCGCTGGAAGTTGCATTCTTTGGTTTTCAGAAGATAATACATGATCTGTTGACTTCCATTGGCCAAAGCAAGTACTAACCGGTTCCAAATGTACATTGAATTAATTCATTGGTTTCATTTGGGCAATGGGCAGTGGTGGACAAGTAGTATAGGTACTGGATTGCTGATCCTAAGGTTGGGTGTTTGAGTCCCACTCTCCACAAGGTTGTCACTTACCCCCCAGTGCCGCTAACTGGGTTATCAAAGGCCAGCATGTCTCTCACTGTCTATGGTGTGAGGTTCATGTAAAAGAATCATTGCTGACTTTCAACAAGAGTAGCTGCAAAGCCATCAGCGTGTTTCTGCCCTGCGATGGCCTGGCGAGCTGTGCAGGGTATACTCTACCCTTGCCCAGGGTCGGCTGGGATGAGCGCCAGCCTTCCCGTGACCCTAATTACGATTAAGCGGTTACAGAAAATGAACTGATGATGAACATTTGGGAAATACAGGTGCAGTGATCCCTCGCTACTTCATGCTTCAGTTTCTGCGGCTTCAGTGCATCACGGGTTTTTCAAAAATATTCATCAAAAAATAAAAAAATAAGGAAATGAAGGAAAAATAGGGAAAAAGTTAAGGAAAATGCCGCAAAACGAGGCCAGTTATGCAAAAAAAAAAACAAAACCCCCCAAAAAACTACTTACATTTTTATGTGAGGTGCACATCTGTGTGTGCGCGGGTCTGTGTGTGTGCATTTATATTTTATTTACATCTTATGCATTATTTTTGAATGTTTAATTGTTATTTATAGCGTTGAATATGTATTTATTGTTATTATATATATATATATATATATATATATATATATATATATATATATATATATATATATATATATATATATATATATATATATACATATATATATATATATATATATACACACATATATATATATACACACACACATATACATATATATATATATATATATATATATATATAAAAAACAAAAATAAAAGGACAGGACAAAGACTTTCGATTGAAACTCCATTTATCACTACAGATCTGTTTCGAGGGGTGGTGAAACCATCCTCTCTCTTCAGGTGATTATAGAAGAATTTGCTCTACCAAAAAGTATTGAGCACTCTCCTACGGAAGGATCTACTCAGAAAATCCTCACATATATATATATATATATATATATATATATATATAAAAATGTACAGCCAGTGAGCAGCACTCAGCTGGATATACGGCTTAAAAATTGTCATTAAATTGTCATTAATATACACATATACATGTACGTATACGTCAGTCAGGGGGGGTCAATCGCAGAAATCGGTGGCCGCAGGAAGGTCTCAGTCTCCATTAACCGTGGAAAGTGAGGGATCCCTGTATACATTGGACAATAATTCCCTGTATAGGATCCCACTGGATTTTTCATCCATCCATTTGCTCTAATGGTAAAATGCATGTGAGGGGCAGGAACAGATTGAGGGACACTAAAGGACATTTAAATTATTTGACAGAGTCTTGATTCTGTATGACTTGCAGTTACATTCCAACATTCTTACACATAAAACGGAGTAGTTCAGGGTTAACAGCCTTCATATCGGTCCAGGTGGAGCAGCATGGTGCTGCTGAGATTTTAAAACAATTCAGCAGTGGTTCAGCACCTTAACCACAGGCCTATCACTACCCGTCCAGTTAGGGATGCGATTAGCATGTAAAAATGTTGGCGATGAAGGCTGCATGCCAAGACAGGATGGCATTAACGCTTGGTATTTATCGCTGGTGTATGCTAACATACCATGTTAGCAACTTGAGAATATTGTGGTGTATATCTTCTGTAGATATCAACGCTGGTGACTAAGATGACAACCTGGTATCAGAGGAAGCTGTTTCCCACGTGTACGACGTATACTATATATACTCACTCTCTCTCTCACTCACTTATTTTCCAAGCCAATTAATCCTTTGAGGTTCATTAAAAGGCTGGCACCTATCCCAGTCGACACTAGGCATAGGCAGGATACACCCTGAACAGGTCGCCAGACCAGTGCAGTGTGACACACATACACAACCATTCATGCTCACACCTAGGGGCAATTTGATATAGGCAATTAGCCTAATGTGAACATGTTTGGAGTGTTTGATTAAACCAGTGTATCCAGTGAGAGGAGAACATTAAAATTTCATAAGGAATCATCATCATCATCATCATCATCATCATCATCCGGTCTCATGCCAGGACAGCATAGAGAGAACACGAGACCAAAGCTGACACCAAATTGTTCGATCGGAGGCGAGGACTGGAGCGTCTTCTGGTCTCACTCCAAGACCGAGAAGGTCTTCATTCACCGCAAGTTCCCAGCGAAATCGTGGACGGCCAGGAAAGCGTCTCCATCCGAAGCTGAGAGGATTCAGCTGAAACAAAGACTTTGCTGGGATAGTGGACCCTCTCAGAACATGGCCAAACCAGGATAGGCGGCATTGGCGGATAACTTTTGTGAGTAGTACGGTGTTCGTGCGAATATGGAGAACTTCATTACTGACTAAGTCGTTCCAGCGAATCATCTCTAGGCGCCGGAGTGCACGGGTATCAAAGACATTCAGTTTTCTCGCCTGCGCAACTGAGAAGGTCCAGGTTTCTGAGCCATACAAAAGCACTGGCAGGACTGCAGCATTGTATATTCTCAACTTTGTTTCGCGGGAGACAGCTCGCTGAGACCAAAGTTGTGATTGTAGGCTCTTGAGGACACTTGTTGCCTTTCCGATGTGTCGGTAGATGTCTTTGTTGCAGCTTCCATTAGATGATATCACAGAACCCAAATATTCTTGCTCTGAAGTAATAGCTACGTCTACACCATTGACAGAGGGCGGTGGGTTACCATTGCCGAAGGCCATAATTCGGGTCTTACTCCAATTGACTTGAAGCCCAAGCTTTGCTGCTTCCTCCTGACAGACCCTGAGGTCTCGCCACAGCTGTTCCAAAGAAGTTCACAAGGAATGCCCTCAGCAAACCCAGGACTTGAACCCAGTACCTTCTTACTTTAAGACAGGCATGTTGACCACTACACCACCATATACGGTATATTTATATTGCTAAAATAAAATCTGTATTTCGTAAAAAAAATGATATTGCATTGAAATAAATTAGCTCGCGATGCTGCATTCCCCGACAAGCACATCATGCCCTCCCACATTCACGCCCCGCTGGAGAGCATCTTGCTGTTGTACAACTTGCACTTGGTTTTACTATCAGTGTCTCTCAAACCTGACACGCACTGCTCAACACGACATTCCAACCCACTGCATTCCGCACACATTCAGCATCTGACAACACGTTCTCTCTCAGGTTTTTCTTTTTTTTTTTTAAAGCCTTCGCCAAATTAACGACCATGGAATAAACGTGAATGCCACGCTTGTCTCGAATGCGTCTTGGTGATGTTGTCCTGCAACTATGTGGCTTTTCTTTTCGAACTTGAGACTCAGGAAAAGACATTTGCACCTGACACGTCCAAGCTTTGAATTCCTAACATGAACAGAATTTGCCCTCACCCACACACATACACCTACATGCAGCACAGCAACGAGCTGGTAGAGGCCAAGGCGAAATCAGCAAGGGGAAGGGGGGGTGGGGGTGCGGGGACGGGAGGGGAGGGGGGGTGGCCGTATCAACACCGAGCTGTGAATCATCAACATAACTGTAGCAGATGCAGAATATTTCAGTTATTTCCACTCGGATGACAGAGCGGCGCGGTTTTACCTATTTGTTTTACATGCGCAACATTTTAGACATGCAATGCCACACACGTCTGGCAAATGAGCTCTTACTTTTTATTTATTTATTTATTTATTTTATAAGAATGTCTTATAATATCATCATCAAAACGGACAGTTTTTCATTACTTTATTCTATATTTTCACTGAATTTATAATGGACTTGGTCTGAAAGTGCACTGAGCGTCAAAATGATTCATTCAGTGAATTTTTTCATCCTACTCAGGTAACAGGGAGCCTGGTGCCTATCTCAGCCCATTATAGTTGAAGTCTGGGTGCACCCTGAATAGTTCACAGTACCAACATACACACACACACACACACACACACACACACACACTTTTCATTTACATTCATATTCACACATTGTGCATAAAATTTTATTGGCTGTGGGAGAAAACTAGAGTATACCGAGAGAACACACACACACACACACACACACACACACACACACACACACACACACACACACACACACACATTTTTCATTTACATTCATATTCACACATTGTGCATAATATTTTATTGGCTGTGGGAGGAAACTGGAGTATACCGAGAGAACACACACACACACACACACACACACACACTTGCCATAAAATCATCATCTCTCTCTCATTTCCTGAACTGCTTAATCCTACTATTACGGACGCAGGGAGACTGACTCAATCACAGCCAACACTGGGTTAAAGCAGACCACACCATGAACCCTGAACAACTCACAACACAGTCGCAGGGCGACAAGCACAAACCCTTCACTCATGTCTAGGGGCAATTTGAGAGAGCTGTATAGCTTAAAGTGCATGTCTTTGAACTGTGGGAGGAAACCAGAGTCCAAGCAGGAAACTCACACAAACATCTAAACTTGTAATAAAATAAGATCGGAAATAATATTTATTTATTTTTAAACATCTTCAGAAATAAATAAATAAATAAAAAGAATAAATCTAGCATGCTTAAGGGTTTATTGGTTTGTCCATTGAAGGAAATAACCGTAACCAAGGCTTTCATTCACTAAATAAAGCCATTTGCAGAAGGTATTATGGGAAAAAGAAAAAAAAAAAAACGGCTGTCAGATGGAGAGCAAAATCCTATATCTCGGTTTGCATGTGTTTCTTATCCGCTTGTCAGGTGAGGTCTGTTTAATCTGGCAGAAGGTTTTGTGCATCTGAGTGTGCATTTTGTTCAGAACTTTTGCATTCCTCACCCTGCAGTTTGCATCTGCTGTTCTCACAGCGGACGATTTCTGTCAATGAACGCATGTGGACTGTCAAATAAAGGGATGTGTAACAGACTTAACCGGGACATAACTGACCACTTCAGGTTATGGGAAGTTTACCTACTACTCTACATTTAATGGATTATCATCAGGTCCAAAATGGACAGCGACCTACACCATCTGTGGTGTGGTGAGAGCTTCGAGCAGTAACCGGCATGATTTTCACCACCTGATAATTTTCTTTTACAAAATTTCCATCCACTGAACATCTGTTCACATCTGTTCAATATAATTCCAGCATTTTATTTGCAAAATCTCTACTTAGGCACATAATAGCGATGTTTTTGTTGTGGTGGCTTTTGTCATGTGTAATGTTTAAGACATGGGACACCACACTTTTCCAGTGGTACCTCATCTAATGAGTGTCCCTTAGAACGATTTTCCATGATACGAGCTTCGAACCCACCAAAAATCTGCTCCGTGCAACGAGCAAAAATTCACTTTACGGGCTCTACTCGAAATGGCTTTCCGAGGTGATTAGCCTCGTATTCTTCTGCCTGCATTCCTCAGCACTCGAGAACGCCTTGTGCAGTGCTTCTCAATTATTTTCTGTGACGCCACCTCTAGGAAGAAAAAAAACATTTCACGCCCTCCCAGTGCCCTGCGTGTGACTATAAATAATGTTTACTGTACTTCATATTGTTTGCTCGGTGCTTTTTCCCTACACCACAGGGAACACAGTGAGAGCGCCGCTGCCACCTACTGTAGTGGATGCGCAATTGCACTTAATTCTAATACAGTATGGCAAAAAGCATGTTCCCCAGGGTTGTACGCTCCCCCCTGGCATCCCACTCTGCCCCACTATTTCAAAAGCACTGGCCTTGTGGGCGCTCACCACGAGCCTTTCCTTGCTGGCATTCGTAATGTGCACATTCACAAACTTCTCATCCTCCTCCTCTGTTCTGCATCACCTCGTGCCTGACAACGTGACATCTTTGCCGCAGTCGATGATCGTAATGGTTAGTTGACTTATTGTTTATTCTTGTTTTATATTATTTATTATTAATTATTATTAATGATAATGTACATGTATTATTATTATTATTATTATTATTATTATTATTATTATTATTATTATTAAATATTTATTGTTTTAATATGTTTATCTTTAATATATTAGGTGGAATATACATGTTTGTGTCAGGTTATATGATTTTGGGTGGGGGTTGGAAGGAATTAATTGTTTTTTTGTTATTTCTTATGGGAATAATTGTTTCATCTCACGAACTTTGTGGCTTACGAGCTCGCCTTCGGAACGGATTAAACTCGTTAGCTGAGGTATCACTGTATCTGACTACTGAGGGCTATCTTCAGACTCACAGGCTGCCATGCCTGTCAAACATTGCACTTTTGGTCATTTCACAGGCTCGACACAAACAGTAACACCCTTTGGTTCTGCTTAGCGCTGAGACGTTGCATTTATTTCGGCTGACTGAGAAACACTTACTCAGACATGCAAAAAAAAAAAAAGATGAGTCAGATATCCACCTTCAGCACAATCACAGACAAAAAAAAGTCAGCTTTTACTCAAATCCAGCTTCAGACTTCACAGAAAATAGTATGATATCATAATCCATAATAACTGCTCAAGAGTAGTGTTTTATTTGGCGATGCTTATGCAGCCATTGAGAAATTAAGAGTATTTCAGATGTTCAGTTCATTTCATTTTCTGTAACCGCTTAATCCTAATTTGGGTCGCGGGGAGGCTGGTGCCCATCCCAGCCAACTTCGGGCGAGGGCAGAGTACACCCTGGACAGGACTGGTGAAAAGTTGTGAGGATGTAGTTAGAAATCTAGACGTCATAAAGCCTTGACAGATGAAATAAACACGTGCTTCATTAATTCTGAAAACATTTTTATTTATTTATCTATCAGTACTGTCAGTATGGATTCAGAGCCTGTGACAGGAATACTGGGTGTGAGACAGAAATACATCTTGGATGGCTTGGCTGTTTGCTAACACACACACACACACGACCCTGTGAACTCCCAAACCCATCTAATCAGAGAATCACGGAAGCTAAACAGATTCGGGTCTGGGTAGTACTTGGATGGAAGGCTGTATGTGAATATGAGGTGCTATATAATGGTTGCCGTGACAGAACACCCATGTGTAATGCTTAGCCCAGTCAACCAAGAGAACCTGGAGCCAGTGGCAGCTGGAGCATGGATCAGGCATCATACATGACGAAGAAGAAAAAGAAGGCAGTGTTATGGCCTGTGTTGGGAGTGGCTCTGAAATTGGTGGCTTTTAGCTCTCTTGTTCTCTCCTTATGCACTGTAGGCGCTGGTGAGGGGCGTGGCGCTAGAGAATTGTTCCCTCCATGCAATCCCATTTCCCTGTGATCTCTCTGGCTCCTGGTTCTCAGCTTCGTGCTCGACCAGTTCCCACTTTGAAGTTCCCCTTTGTAATTTTGGCTTTCGTGTTTCACCTTTACAGTGACTACGATTCTCCGTACTCCAGTGCCTGCTCTGCGTACAATAAAACTCATCTGTATCATCATACTCGGTCTCCTGCATCTTTGGGTCTGACTGAAAGCTCCCGGCGTCACAGGCAGTGGCACATGCATTCACACCATGAAGCGATTTAGCGTAATAAGTGCACCCTTTGACATTATGGAGAATAACAGAGAACCCCACACAATTTCCACAGACATGAAACTTCACCCAAACAGTACCCTGAGTTCATGGTAGACTGGGGACTCTGGAACTATGAGGTGGCAAACCGTACTCACAGCCTGTTGATATAAAGCTATCTGGTATTTCCTGCTCAAGGATCTCAAGACATTAGTTCTGACATTATTAAACCAGACTGGAACCAACTTATTCCATCATTTCTTGTCAAGGTAAATTATCTGCCCGGGCAGCAGGATAATTTCACGGGGATTGAATCATTTTTTACTTGAAATACAGAGTCCACTTGTATTTCCCTTAAAAGTTCTTGAGATAGCTTCCTCATAAACACTGTATAAAAAGCATTACTTTCCCTAATTACCAAGCTGGTTACTCCTAAGAAGGTCTTGTGACGGGGAGGAGCCTATCTCATCCGACTCTGATCGAAAGTGGTGTACACCCTGAACAGCTTGCCAGGCCATTACAGGATCAGCACATGCACACAACCATTCACACAATCCCACTTAGGGGCAATTTACAACAGCTAACCCTTACTAATGTGCATCTCTTTCGAATAGGGTAGTGGTGGACTGGTGGTAAAGGGCGCTGGATCACTGATCCTAGGGTCGGGGGTTCAAGTCCCACTCTCCACAAGGTTATCAAAGACCAGCCATGGCTTTCGCTGTCTATGGTGAAAAACCTATGCCAAATAGAATATTCAAATCATTAATATGACTTCTGTGAAGATGGAGGGAGATGATTCGCTGTGGTGACCCCTGAAAAGAAGAAGATGTGCATCTCTTTAGACTGAGGGAGGAAATCAGGGGTCACCACAGTGAATCATCTGCCTCCATCTTCATGGAAGTCATATTAATGTCTTTCATGAAGATGGAGGCAGATGATTCGCTGTGGCGACCCCTAAAAGAAAGAGAAGAAGAAGATGTGCATCTCTTTCGACTGAGGGAGGAAACCAGGGGTCGCCACAGCAAATCATCTGCCTCCATTTTCATGGAAGTCATTAATGCCTCCATCATTATGGAAGTCGTCTCTTTAGACCGAGGAAGGAAAAAAGGGTGTCTGAAGGAAACCTAAGCACAAGAACATGAAAACTCCACACAGAAACATCCTCGTTGAGCCCAGGACTCAAACCCATGACCTTCTTGCTGTGAAGCATTTATATTACTTGGCAGACACCTTTATCCAGACTTACTTTGACATTTTTTTATACAACTGAGCAGGAAGGCTGTATGTTCCTCACTCAAGGACCCAACAGAATCAACTTGGTGGTACTGGGGCTTGAACCCTCGATCTTCTGCACTTACTGAGGATGATTGAAGAAGGAATCAACATGGCAGTGGAGATATAAACATAAAAGTAATGTTCTCCTAGCTGCACTAGAACAATGCGAGAACTTCACTTGTGATTGAGGTTTGTCCAAAAGTGAAACATTACTTCAGTTCACTCAGCAGTTGGGAGATTTTTTTAAAACTTTCTATAGTGGAAAATATCTAGATTTCATCATTTGAATGGTGTCCCAGCCTGCCACACATATTATTCTTCAAATGTCATGTGACCACCTAATTTAAAGCAAATGCCAGAGGATCAGGGTGACAGATATGTCTTCGCACCATTTCAACCCTTCACTGACATACCATCGGGCCCCATATAGACCAAATTCATCCTCGTCAGAAAACCCAGTCCACCTTTTAGCTTACTGAGCCAGTCCTGATTTATTTAAGGAGTATCAGTTGTCCCTCTTTACACTCTTCAAGACTACTATAATGCAGGAGAAAGGTTTTCACCACCCAACGGGGGAAAACACTAACCTCTGACAGGGGAGCCGCTTTCGAAAATGCCAGCACTGCCAATAAAAGCCTATTATAATACATTAAAATGAATATTACGGTATATTAAATATAAATTTGCCCACACACATTCCCCTCAGACTTCAGCGCAAAAGAATATCAAATTAGCTCGCTGCGTCTCTGCAGATTTGCTAGCGGCGATTCATTAATTCCAGATGAAATGACAGCCGCAAGCTGTGGTCCACTGGCCTTGTTTCGAGTCCCATCGGACCACAGTGACACATGTGTAGTTTTCTTTTAAGTCTGACTTACTTTTTTTCTGTGTCGAAGGAGGCTGAACGTGTTCAGGGCTGAAAGTGTGTCAGCTGCATACAGGGGTGGGGGAACTGGGCTACATTGCAAAGAGGTGGGATTGTACTAGTAAGGGGCGGAAAGTGTGATATAACAGGTCAGTGCACTAAAATTAGGGAAGAAGCAGGTACATTTTGGTGTCCAACTCCAAACCATTTTTCACATTTTACCCAATAACAGCTGTCAGTTATATTAATGTACAGAGACTCTGAGGAGACGTTTTTTTTTTTTTTTTTTTGACGGATGTTTTTTAATAAGGCGTGGCCATGAATTATTATACTAAGGCCAAAAGCTAATATATTGCAGCTATGACTTAATATGCTGTGGGAAGCTCATACTTAATACTCAGCCTGTTTTATTACTTGTTGGAAATGAGTAAAATAAGCGTGTTTGTTGTGAGAATCCGCTCGATATCGAACGTGCTATATT
This sequence comes from Plotosus lineatus, assembly GCA_024760905.1. Taxonomy (NCBI): domain Eukaryota; kingdom Metazoa; phylum Chordata; class Actinopteri; order Siluriformes; family Plotosidae; genus Plotosus; species Plotosus lineatus. The sequence continues at coordinate 30,321,633 of CM045745.1, forward strand.
CAGTTCACAGCATCACTGACTCTGAAATGTCTTTATGCCTCATTCTGAGATTGAAGGGCCATATAATCTATTATCTCTCTGCCTAAGTTACCGTGGGCAGAAGACTCGCATCTATTCAGTCCATTCTGTCTCACTCAGTTAAAAAATACAGTCATCACTGCCTTGAATTGCCACCTTATTGTGATGGAGGGGTTTGCATGTCCTAATGATCCTAGGAGCTATGTTGTCGCAGGAATTATGCCACTGGTGGGGTCACCCAAGGCAAACAGGTCCAAGGTAAAGGTCTAGACGATGTGCGGTTCAAAAGACCTTTGCACGAATAAACAACAAAAACAAGGACACGGTTTGCCTTGCTCAGATCCGAGTCACCAGGGTACCCCCTGGAGCCAGGTCTGGGGGGGTGGGGCTTGAAGGCAAGCACCTGGTCGTTGGGGTTGTGCCCATGGAGCTCAGCCGGGTCCAGCCTGAAAAGGAGATATGGGATCGCCCTCCCATGGGAGGGGCTACAGGGGTCAGGTGCAATGTGAGTTGGGTGGCAGCTGAAGGTATGGGTTCTGTCAGCTCGATCCTCAGCGACTGACTCTGACTCTGGGCATTGCCGGGAAGAGACCGCGGGGTCAACCTAAAACACGCTGGAGGGACTATGTCTCTCGGTTGTCTGGGAATGCCTCCGTGTCACCCCGGAAGAGCTTGAGGAAATGGTTGGGGAGAGGGACATTTGTACCTCATTGCTTAGGCTGCTGACCCCGCGACCCGACCACGGATTAAGCGGAAGAGGATGAGATGAGATGAGATGCTTTTTGTTTCTCCGTCATGATGGTGTAGTGGTTAAAATTTCTGTCTTACAGCAAGAAAGTACAGGGTTCAAGTCCCAGTTTTGTATGGTTTCCTCGTTGGGTTTTCTCCAAATACAGTACTCGAGTTTCTCCCAACAGACCAAGGACAAACTGATTAGGCCAAATGTACCGTCCCAGGTGTGAGTTTGATCGTGAATTGTTTTGTGTGTGCATGTAAGCACTGCAATCAACAACCGAGCTGTTAAGGGTGTTCATCCAGAGGCGGGCATGCCTTCCTGTGACCCGAGAAGGATAGATTACGCATTTCATCGAATGGATAGATAGATGAATATATCAAAAAAGGACTTCCCCTGTCCTCATCAAATTTTGCATATTCTCTCATTTGGCATTAGTCCAGAAGTCTGTTGTCTTTCAGAAAGCTACATTAAGATTTCATGAGTTTATTTGCAATGATGTCATTAAACAGCTGAGGCTAGTATTCAGTCTACATCCTTTGTTGTTGGATTGTACCGTTGAAGTTTTAAATGTGGAGGTGGTGGACATGACAAATATAGCCTACAATCTCTGAGCTTTGATCGCTCTTTAAGTATTCAAACAATTTGAGAAACAATGCACTTTACTTAAAACAACAACAACAACAACAACAAAAACAACAACAACAACAACAATAATCATAATAATAATAATAATAATAATAATAATATTTATTACTACTACTACAATTATTATTATTATTATTATTATTATTTACTGCTATCGGCTGAACTCTCACGCATCTGCTGACTCACTTAATCCTATAAGGAACAGTTGTAGCCTATCTCATCCAACAATAGCCAAAGGTGGAGTACACCCTGAACTCTCAGGGCAACACATGTAACCATTCACACTCACACCGAGGGAAAATTTGGACACGCAAACCCCACACAGAAATTAATGAGGCTAAGAATTGAACCTGGACTTTCCTGCCCTGAGGTGGACATGTTAATCGCTACACCTCCGTGCTGCCACGCATCTGAACAGCTAGTTAAAGTAACTTTCAGTTATACAGTAATGCGTAATCAGTGTGGGGATGGTGGTGTTGTAGTGAGGGTGCAGGGCTCCTATCAAGACATTGTGCCAAGACTCTTGGGCAAGGTGTTCACCACGGGTGTGCAGGCAACCGCCAAGGGACTACCATCTCATTCAGGAGGAGCTAAACTCGTAGATGCTTCACCAAAGAGAAACCGGTATAAGCTCCAGCCTTATGAGCCAGTACACTCAGGTGTAAAAGCCCAGCAGACTTTAACTTTTTTTTCTTTCATCTCTCGAGGGAATTTACAACAGTAGTGCTTTTACATTTTCATTCAAATTTTAATTGTTTTATTATTAGGGTGAAGCTACAAATTAAAATACTGCAGCTGGCATGGCTGAAAGCTTAAAATTAAGTTTCACCTCATTTTCCATGGCAACAAGTTACCAAGGTTGTGCAGATGAACTACACATGAGCTCTACTGGAGACAGGTCACGAGTCTCCCGAGAAGTTCAATCTCAATAGGTTCTGAAGCAGGAGCTTTACAATCTCAGTCAATCTTAGCATCCCTTTTTTCCCTAAATGCATAAAAACAAACAATGAATAAATAACTCCATACAGACAATCAAAACAGGTGTACCCACATCTGGATGGAGAAAGTGTTCTATGTGACAAAGTTCCCACAAAGATCCGCTTGTATGTGACTTGGTCTTGGCAGCATGGGGGCGTAGTGGTTAGCATGTCCACCTCACAGCAAGAAGGCCTGGGTTCGATTCCAGGTCTGGGCTTGATTCCAGGCCTGGGCGTTTCTTTGTGGATTTTGAATGTTCTCACCGTGCTTGCGTGGGTTTATGCCAGGGACTCCGGTGTCCTCCCACAGTCCAAAAACATACACAGTAGGTTAATTGGCTGTTCCAAATTGCCTGTAGGTGTGAGTGAGTCTGTATGTGGTGAACCATACGGTAGATCATAGCCATGACAATCCCTGTATGAGTATCATTCAAGTTTCAGGGAGCGACGTCCATTCCTTGTGATTGGATGTAGACGTAGAGAGACTTGGTATTTGGCAGCTAATTACTCTTGCTTGAGTGACAGCAATCTCACAGTGAGATTAAATTGTAATGAAGACTGGCTAGTTCATACCGCGTAGACCCAACCAATGACACATTTCCCTTTGAAAATATAATTACCTCCATCTGATGGAGGGTCAGGTTGCTATTACAAAGAACTCATTAGATAATCCAGTATTTTGCCTTAAAAAGTGTTATAAGCCTATGGGCAGCGTTCGTTTGGTTACATGACACATGCTTAAAGCCTGAGTGGCAAATAACCCAAACGTTTTTCCTAACTGAGAAACTTATTCATAAAGCTGTCAGAAAAAAAATATTGATTTTGTCTTAAAGTAACAACATCATGAGATATGAGCGGAGGACATAAAGTTAATGGATAGACTTGAGATTGAGTATGATTAACGTTGCAAGTCAACAGACCATCTATTCACGATTCATGTCAGTGATCCCTCGCTACTTCATGCTTCAGTTTCTGCGGCTTCACTGCATCGTGGGTTTTTCAACAATATTCATCAAAAAATTTTTAAAAATAAGTAAATTAAGGAAAATGCTGCAGAATAAGGCCAATTATGCAAAACAAACAAACAAACAAAAAACAAAAAAAACAAACAAAAAAAAACAACAACCCAAAACCCCCCAACAAAAATACTTACATTTTTACGTGAGGTGTGCATCTGTGTGTGTGTGTGTGTGTGTGTGTGTGTGTGTGTGTGTGTGTTTATATTTTATTTACATCTTATGCGTTATTTTTGAATGTTTAATTGTTATTTTAAGCATTTTATTTATCGTGTTGAATATGTATTTATTGATATTATGTACACATATACATGTACGTATACATCAGTCAATTGGGTCGATCCTACTTTGCGGAAATCAGCAGTCGCGAACGGTCTCGGTCCCCATGAACCGCGAAAAGTGAGGGATCCCTGTACTTCAAAGTATCATTCATTCATCTTTGGAATCATTTAATTACCCTAAGCAATGCCAGAGTACACCCTAGACAGCTCACCAGGCCATCACAGGGCAAACATACGCTGGTGTTAATCCAATAGCCTACTCTTTACAAATGATAGCAATGGTTCTTTAACATGGCTCCTTCAAAAGACAGTCAGACACATGGCTGGCCTTGATAACTCAGTTACAGTGGTACCTCATCTTACGATAGTCCCAACAAACGAAATATCCAGGTTACGAAAAACATTTTCCTAAAATTTTTGTCTATGGATACGAAACAAGTTTATGTTACGAAACCACCATCTCAAAAATTTAAACAATGCACAAGATGCTCTCCCATTGACTATCTCCCAACATTCCACCCTGCTGGCCTCCCATTGGCTCGGAGGGATGACGCAGCTCCCTCCCATTGGCTATCTCCCAACATCCCGCCTCGCTGGCCTCCCATTTGCGAGGAGGGATGACGCAGCTCCCTCCCATTGGCTATTATGGAGCTGTATCTCCATAATACCTATGATGCTTTTCGTGTAAAGGACAGAGTTACTGTTGTTTCATGAGTTTTTCGAGTTTGATCATTGCAACTTTATTTTTTGGCTCAGGCTTTTCATAATCATTTGTAAGATTATAACTCTGCTAAGAAGACATGGTTAACATGAAGTAAGTACCTTAAAAGGTACGATTTTATAATTTTTAAAGGGTTTAGGGGGTTGTATTAGGGGCCTTGGAACGAGTCACGCGTTCTACATGTAAAATGCGGTTCTACTTACTAATAATCCAGGTTACGAAACCGCCCTTGGAACGGATTAATTCCGTAAAGTGAGGTACCACTGTATATGCATGGTGTGTGTGTGTGTGTGTGTGTCAGTAACAACCTGGTGATAGAGGGACCTGAATCCCCACAGACACCTCAAAGTATATTCACATGACTATCACACTATTGTCTTTACTGTTGTGTCTTATTGCTGCTTTTTTTTGTGTGAAAACAAACAAACACATTCATCCTAAACAGGTTGGATTCATTGCATGTAAGCTAATTTATTCTCTTTCAGACCTATAACACTATTGTTTCTTTTTTTCCCTTGTGATTCAAGTCAAAGCGCTGTGACTGTAACATGTGCCACTTATATGCCATTTCTACCTTGACACCTTTAAACTAGTGTGTGGGAGCAGAGCAGCTTCTGAAGCCACATCTTGGCTGTGTTTCCCTTCATCTCGTCTGCTGACTGGCTGACGTCAGGAGACCTTTGCCAAAATTCTGTTTGGAAGAATGAAGCCCCTCATTCTCATCAGCACTGGAAACCTCTGAAAGCTCCAATAAAGCTGATTTCAGATCTTACACACAAACACCCACTCATACACCCACCCACTTACACACACACACACACACACACACACACACACACACACACACACACACACTCTCTCTCTCTCTCTCTCTCTCTCTCACACACACACACACACACACACACACACACACACACACACACACACACACACACATACACCCACACCCACACCCACACACACACACACACACCCACCCACACACAAACACACACACCAACTCATACACACACCCATCCACATACATACACACACACACACACACACACAGACTCTCTCTCGCTCGCTCTCTCTCTCGCTTGCTCTCTCGTGCTCTCTCTCTCTCTCGCTCTCTTTCACTCGCTCTATCTCTCTCGCTCTATCGCTCTCTCTCTCTCTCTCGCTCGCTCTCTCATACACACACACACACACACACACTAACTCATACACCCACCCACCTACACTCTAACATACACACACACACAGACACACCCAAACACACATCCACATACACCCACACACACACAGACTCTCTCTCTCTCTCTCTCTCTCTCTCTCTCTCTCACACACACACACACACACACACACACACACTCGCTCTCTTTCTCTCTCTATCGCTCTCTCTTTTTTGTATATTTCAACAGCTACACATGAGAGAAAGCGGCAATTGATATAAAGATTGCATTCAACTTGATCTCTATTTCATGGAGATGATGCTAAAATAAGGACTTCAAATGAAACAAAAATTCTTCCATGATCTTTACCATGAGCAGTTAACTGTAGAACTCTTCAATTTATAATAATCAAATATAATTGAGTTGCAAACATATCAGTCTTTTTTAACTATGTACAACTTAATTCGATGTTCACAACCATAAAACCAACTTTCGAAGCTGGAATCACTGCAGTTCATGGAATGCTGCAAAACCTCCGTATAACGCCACCCCCGCGAAGAACCTCACCACCAGCTGACAGTGTTACTCACTGCCACTTTATAAATGATAAGCAGAAAACGGCCTTGAGTGAAGGGCCATGTGCAGAAACGGTTGAATAGCAAAACTCAGGAAGTTCCAAAGATGTAAAAACGTCCGATTCATGATGGTAACCACCGACATAACCACCAGCAAGAAGCACATTATTTATATAAATAAGTAGAAACTTTCCATAGTTTAAGACAATATTAATTTACCACCAAACTCACACAAACAAAAACTGCCAGCTTGTATATTTACTTACTTTCCCTTCCTCGCCAACACCCATAACGCACTGGGTAACTTTTGTGGTATCAGTTACAATGTCTATTCTTACTTGAGAGAGGTACAAGTTCTACACCTCTGCAGAACCTGTTCTCTCAAACAAACATTAATCAGACTTCTATTCAAACGATTTATAATAAATAATTAGTCTGACGCCCTTACTTATACAAGGGCAGTGGCGGCCTGGTGGTAAAGGGGCTGGGTCACTGACCCCACGGTTGTCACTGTCCCCCACAGTGCAGCTAACTGGGTTACCAAAGGCCGGCCGTGTCGCTCACTGTCTGTGGTGTGAGGTTCATGTAAAAGAACCACTGCTGACTTTTGTCAAGAGTATCTGCATAGCCGTCAATGTGTTTCTGCCCTGCGATGGCCTGGAGAAACGTCCAGGGTGTACTCTGCCCTCGCTCGAGTCAAGTGAGATGGGCGCCAGCCTCCCTGCGACCCTAATTAGGATCAAGAAATTCAGAAAATGAACAAAATGAATGAATGAATGTTACTTACATGATGAGAAAACTATCAGCTGACTGGAATTACACTAAAAGTTTGACTATCTGACTATTTGGATGACGTTAACATGATGACATAAATTATGTAAAAGTATATTAAAGTTTATTGCATAAGCTTTTATCAGTGATGAAGGTTGGTTTTGCCAATTTTGAGGTGATATCCATGTTCATTCATAAAGATATCGCATACTTTAACAACCTTTTATGAGAGAAAAAGTAAGATCTCTGGAGTATTTTTAATAAAAACTGAGCTCGTGAATAGGAGCCATTGGCGTGGTCGTTGGGGTGCTGGGCTCATGATTGATAGTCCTGGGATTGAATCCCTATTAGACCCCCACCCTACTAGGACACCTGGACAAGGTCTTAAACACAAGTGTAACCTCTGTCCATCCAGAAGAATGAAAGTAAGGTAGGTAGGGAGTCTGTTGGGCTTTTCACACCCAAGCCTAGTGGCTCAGCAGACCAGTGCTTATTCTCGGTTTCCATTAGCATGAAGCTAGCAGGAGTTCAAGTCCTCCTGGATGGGACGCTAGTCCATCGCAGGTTACCTTCCCAGTATATTTTTGCTGGTACCAATTTATACTGCTGGGTGAACAGATGCACACTTGTGGTTAAGACAGTGCTTCTCAATTATTTTCTGTGGTGCCCCTCCCCAGGAAGAAAAAACATTCACGCCCCCCCCCCCCCACCGCCCTGAGAGCGACTACAAATAATATCATTGGTCTCAAAAATTGTTAGTACACTCTGCATAACATTACTTATTTCTTTTTCTTTTGTTTGTTTTTAATGTTAATAAAGATACATAGTTCAACGTACAATAAAGTAAAAACTTCATCAACATTGTTTTTTTTTCAATCTGAAACAGAAAAGATTTAAAGTGCACCAATGTGCCTGAAATTAAAAAAAAAAAACATCCTAATTTAAACTCATTTAACTTATTTATTTCTTAATATCTCCGTATCTCTCCCCCTTTCTCTTTGTTCCTGTCCGAAATTTTTCCATGTTGCTTACTGCACTTCATATCGTTTGTTCGTGCGAAAAACCACTACACTGCCAAATAGTGGAGTGGAGGCGCAATTACTCTTAATTCTTGTCCACAATTCCAGAAAAGCATGTTCCCCAGAGTCATACACACACCCCCGGCATCATACCGCACACACCACTATTTGAGAACCACCTTGCTCAGGTGTCTTAGCACAGTGAGAGTCCAACTGGGATTCGCACACACAATCTCCTGATCATGTGCCCAGCACCCTGACCACTACGCCACTGGCCCCACAACAGAAACATGAATGGGTACCAGTGAAAAAAAAAAAAAAAATGCAAGGACAGTAATTTGTGATTGGCTAGCATCCCATCCAGGAGGATTTGGACCACTAGTGGCTACATGCTATAAAACTGAAGATAAACTCTGACCTGATGAGCCACTAGGCTGTGGTGGAAAAGCCCAAGAGATAGAACCTGCTGAATGGATGTAAATAAAACTCAGATAAGCCGGAGTGGTTCTTGTGAATGTAGTTTCATGCAAGAAAAAAAAATTTAAACTAAGTACAGTCAAACCTCGGCTGACGAACGCTTAAGCTCACGAACTTTTCGCCTCAAGAACTTTAAATTCGCGAAAATATAGTCTCGGCTGACGAACTACTTTTCGGCGGACGAACCAAACCACGCGGTCGAACAGCGCCACGGTGGCGGCCACGAGAAGCTGACGCACGCTCACGGCGTCACAGTTCGTCACCCCCTTTCTTTGAGTGCGGAAGTGGTTTGTGTTTGATAGACATTTTGGACCATATTGAGTGTACTTTTGGTATTATGGGACCGAAAAAGACCCCACCACAGGCGGAGATCATTGAAAAACACGAACGAGGTGTGCGTTTGTGTGACTCAGCGTCCCAGTACCAGTACGCTAAGTCTACCACCATCCTTAAGAACAAGGAAGCTATTAAGGGTGCGTGTGTGGCTATGCGTGTTTCCAAACAGTAGGCGTTTCCAAACACTCCTTCCAAACAGTAAGTCCCTCCCTCCCTCCTCCTCCCACTCCATTCCATCAAGCCATCAACTACCATCACAAAGGTAAATAAAACGACTTTATTATACAGTACAGTTTATTTCTTTAATTACAATACAATAGACATTTATTATACATAAAATAAGGTATATTTTTGTGTAGTTTTAAGGCTTATTTAGTAGAAAATTATGTTTTATGGGGACCTGGGAACGGATTATTCTCATTTTAATGGTTTATTATGGGAAATAAATGTTCGGAAGACGAACTTTTCACCTTACACACACTTTCTGGGAACCAATTATGTTCGTGAGCTGAGGTATCACTGTATTATCAAACAAAAATTAAGTCAAGATGCACTTGTGCGTTCCGAACATACCCCTTCCAGTATAGAGTCTCGAGTAGTTGTCGGTATATATTTGTTCAACTATGTTCAACAACGAAGGAGCGTTTATCAAGCATCACATACATGCACAGGGGACACAGTCACTGTGATATGCTTTTCTGATGCACATACTGTCTGTGAGATTATCTCCATTTGTTACTCGCAATCACTGCAATATGTCTTACAGTACAGTTGGGTTTTGACACCTTACACATGGTTGAATTTTCCCAGAGATTCATTTTAATTGAGCTTTGATTGTGCAAACTTATTCTGATAATAATGACTATTTGCTAAAAAGCAAGGTCTTGGCAAAATGCCAACTACGAAGTACAATAACTTGACAACCCTGTGATTATTTATCCACTTTTTCTAGACTGAAAACAATTCATGGAGCTTGCATGGGACAATGTGATACCTGCCCCGTTCCTGCTTTGATCACTAGGTGTCTAGAATCACTGCCAAATGTACTGTAAATAATAATAATAATAATAATAATAATAATAATAATAATAATAACTGTGGATATAAAAGGACAACACTCCAGATTCCACTTTCTTTCTCTCAATAATTTAAATGTTCCTTACAATATAACTGATTCTTCCCATAGCAGACATGGTGCCTGGTCTTGCACTGTGCCTTTATTGTGTTTAATTTTTATTTGATAAAAATGCATATCATACGCTGTATAGATACCTACACACAAAAACTCAAACCTACAGAAGTGAAAGCAATACTATTTATACGCTATTGCATCTGGTAAAAAAGAAAAAAAAATGCATGGCACTAACATGGGGCAGCGCGATTTCTGCCCCACCAATCTCGATTGCAGTTCCAGGTTTGACCTGTAGGTGGAGCAGAAATTGCTGAGTAAATAATAATACCTGGGGGCGTAAATTAGCAACTAACTCAACTTCAAAAACAAAAAGCCGATGAACAAAATATTGGTCACTCAACAAAGGTGATTAGTAATCAAGTGGACCTCGGATACCCAAAAAAAAAAAGATTTTGGTGTTGAAATTAAAACTGCCAAATTAAAAATCAACATGTGTGTGTGTGTGTGTGTGTGTGTGTGTGTGTGTGTGTGTGTGTGTGTGTGTGTGTGTGTGTGTGTGTGTGTGTGTGTGTGTTTTAGTTAGTTAGGAACACATTTTTCACAACGAGCACTACATGCACATGTTGCACCAATCAAAAAAAAAAAAAAAAAAACAAAAAACCTTGATCATACCAAAATAAAGAACTGTCTTGATTATCCAAGAATCATTTTGGTAAGGATCCAGTCTTACTCAGAGCTCCGGCAGCTTGTTCTGTCGCATAGCTACCAGCAATTCAGTCTGATGATGCCGCCTTTATATAAGCCTGATTGAACAAGAAGGGAGGGTTGTGATATCGGTGTGAAACTATGAAGTTCTTGCATTTACCAGCACAGAATGAAGCTCTGAGCTCGTACAGGGAACATGAACAACGGATATATGGCTTTGGTGTAAACTTTTAATAATAATCAGTAGGTTGTGATGCTGTATAGTATCATAACGAGTAAGGAAACGAATGCACTGAGCCCGGAATATGAACCCAGGATCAGTGCGTTCGTTTCTTTTCAATGTTCTCCCTGTGCTTTCTTTTGTTTCTTCTGGGAACTCCACATTTCAAAGACATGCACATTAGTTCAATCAACTTTTCCAGATTCTACGTTACCTTAAACGGTAGATGTGAGTATGAATGGTTATGTATGTTGCCCTGTAATTGACTGGCACACTGTTTAGGGTCTAGTTAAACTTCACCCAGAATTGGCTGGGATGGATTCCGGCCTTTCCGTGACCATAATAAGATGAACCGATTCAGCAAATGAATAAATGTATCAATGGCTTGACAGCGGTGTAGCTTAACCCTAATTTATTTATCTTACACCATCTACTCTGCCTCTGCGAATTAATAATAATTCGGTAGCTGTGTATAAATTTCCTTTCAATTCCAAACAATGTCCTCTGGGATCAATAAAATACCTCAGCTAACGAGTTTAATCCATTCTGAGGGCGAGCTCGTAAGACAAAAAGTTCATTAGATGAAACAATTATACCCATAAGAAATAACAGAAAACCAACATATCCGTTCTAACCCCCTCCCAAACTCATATAACCTGCCACAACCACGTATATTTGACCTAATATGTTCAAGATAAACATGTAAAAACAATAAATATTTAATAATAATAATAATAATAGATGTACATTAACATTAATAATAATCATTTATAATAATAAATAATAATAAAACAAGACTAAACAATAAGGCAACTAACCCTTCCGATCATCGACTGGGGCAAAGATGTCACGTGGGAAGGCAGGAGGTGCTGCATAAATGAGGAGGAGGACAAGGAGGACAATTTTGTGAATGTGCACACTATGGATGCAGCAAAGAAAGGCTCGTGGTGAGCTTCCACAAGGCCAGTGTTTCTCAAATAGTGGGGCTTAGTGTGATGCTGGGGGTGGGGGGTGATCCTGGGGAACATGCTTTTTTGCCATACTGTACTAGAATTAAGTATAATTGCGCTTCCTCTACAGCAGGTGTCAGTGGCGCTCTCATTGTTGCGCTATGTTCAGTTCATTTTCTGTAACCATTTCATACTAATTAGGGTTGCAGAGAGGCTGGCGTCCATCCCAGCGACTCCGGGCGAGGGCAGGAAGCAATACACACGGAAGAAAACGAGGCTAATCGGCCCGGAAAAGCCATTAGAGGAGAGCTCGTAAAGTAAATTTTTGCCCTTTGGATGGAGCAGATTTTTGGTCAATTCGAAAATTTGTTATAAAGGGACACTCGTTAGACGAGGTACCACTGTATTCTGATTCTGTTTCTAATAAAGAGCTGCAAGGGGGATGTCCCAGGATGGTAGCTCTGACTGCGTAGTTCAGTCAGTCGGTGATGATGTTAAAGAGTGTGTAGGGTCAGGTGACATACTAGTAGAAAATGATGACAAAAGGACAAACAGACAGTGGGACACAGATTCTAACCCCTGTGGAGCATTGCTTAATGGTCTCTCGATTGCATTGGACATTCCATAGTAAAATAAAAGCACTTAAAGGTGAGAGATGGATCACTTACCCACTGAGCACAACAATAAAGTCCATGACGTTCCAGCCGTTTCTCAGGTAGGAGCCCTTGTGGAAAACAAACCCAAGAGCGAGCAGCTTGATGCCGGCTTCAAAACAGAAGATCCCAATAAAATAGGGCTCTGTCTTCTCCTGGTGGAGTGTGAACACAGAGCGATGGAGATAATGAGTCGAAAGAGAAAGTTCATTTACTTCTCTCTATTCTATTCAGCATTAATCCCCCATTCAGTACTCTCAGATTATTTATGACATCGCTTTTTTTTTTCTTTTTTTTTTTTTAACAACAGACCGGTGTCTAGACAGTAGGTGATCTTGTTCCATCATCCTTTATGTTTTATTTCATGCTCTTTATTAAGTCAGAAAATGAGAGGAAACGAACACCATGGTTACCATGGTTAAGTAAAGAGCAGGGATGTGGGGATGAGTGAAGAGGTGAGATAAAGACATAGCACTTTTCATCCCCCCCCAACCCCCATCCCCCATCCAAAATGTGTTATTAATATGACACTTCTCATTATGTTGACGTGTGCTCTGTGCATCGATTTGCAGTATCCGCCCATGAATCATACACACATGGAGTGAGCGCAAGGCCTGTGGGCGTTGCAGATATGACGTGCGATTGTATATTAAGTGAACACATCCTCCACTTTCTCTTTATGGACAAATCATCATGATCGTGGTGCAACTCTTACCTCACTTGGAAATTCAGGCTAAAAAGCTCTTTAGTGTCGGAACACAGATCCAATAACATGCCTTCAAATGACTCAGCGGCGTTTAGAAACGCTCCGTGCATACGAATTGCTTGAAACTGCAGTATTAATACATTATACTCTACATGAAATTTCCCCACGAATGCTCATGATGTTTGCGTTAGTGCAAAAGTTTTCGGAAAACAACAACTCACCAGTCGTTTGGCCATGGGTGTCTTGTCCTCTCCGGGAAGATGTTGCTCCAGTGCCAGAACAACGCAGTTGGCGATGATGGTAGCCAGAATCATGTACTCAAACGGCGTAGCGGTAAGGTTAAGGCATAGTATATAAACCTCATAAAGCATGAAGAACAATTATTAAAAATAAAACAGCTTCGCATAATAATCAGATCGTATCCCTGTCATGTGATTGGGTAGCACAGTGGTAATAGTGGTTAGCATGTCCGACTCACAGCATGAAGGTCTGAGGTTCGAGTTGTGACTGTAGCAAGGTCATGCGTCTGTGGCGTTTGTAAGTTCTTCCTGTACTGACATAGCTTTGCACACAAGGCTAACACTGACTGTCCAAAATTGCCCCTGCGTCTGAGTGTAAATGGTTATGTGGTGTGGTAATGGTCTGGTGAGCTGTTTCGGCTGTATCCCACCTTCACCCAGAGTTGGCTGAGATAAACTCCAGTTCCCTTCAGCCCTTCGTTCATCCATTCATTCATTTTCTGTAACCGCTTAATCCTAATTAAAGTCATGGGGAGGCTGGCACCCATACCAGCCGACTCCGGGTGAGGGCAGAGTACACCCTGACACAGAATACACCCTGGACAGCTTGCCAGGCCATTACAGGGCAGAAACACGCTGATGGCTATGCAGCTACTCTTGTCGAAGGTCAGCAATGGTTCTTTTACATGAACCTCACGCCATAGACAGTGAGAGACATGGCCGGCCTTTGATAACCCAGTTAGCGGCACTGGGGGGGCCATCAGTGACAACCCGTTGATAGTGGGGCTTGAACACCCAACCTTAGGATCAGTGATCCAGCATCTTACCACCAGCCCACCCCCCACCCACCCCCTCAGCCCTAGTAAGAATAAATGGTTTCCGCGACCAGATGGATGAATATTTAGTGGTTTATTACGACTGCCAAGCAATTTATTTTTTTAACACCTGGTTTGTGTAATTGTTTGTTAGCAGGAATGCTTGGAGGAATACCAGAGGTGGTGGTATGGACAAGAAAGACTCTATTATACACTATTTGGGATTCTAAAGATTTTTTAAAGGATTCTTTAACATTGTGTGAAAAGACTGATTTTTGTGATGAATGAAATGAAAATGAAAGTTAGATCTTTCTTCTTTTAAACAAATGTGTGTGTGTGTGTGTGTGTGTGTGTGTGTGTGTGTGTGTGTGTGTGTCGGGGGGGGGGTGTCTTTTTTTTTTTTTTTTTTTTGTAGATCTGCCTTCACAAACAAGCTGCATATATATATATTTTTAATTTTAGTGGTGCTATGACAGAAGGGACTTAACGCCAGTCTGGGTGAGGTAGATTTGAAAGCTGTGAAATTGCCTTCGGTTATAAAACACGTGCTGTCCGGCTGCTGTGGTGAGAATAGGACAGGTCTGTAAGTTAAATTTTACAATGTTCATACAAAAGTGATGCGGGTATTTCAGCAATCCTCCCAAAAAAAAAAAAAACTCTACTGTCAGAAAACTGGATGATTCTGACTGCATTTGATGACAAAAAAAAATCATATGAAAATTGTATATCTGTTATACACAGCCACAGGATAACAGGTACGGAACATAACAGAATTGGGAAATGGGCGTGACATTGAGCATTGTGAACACAATGGAAAAAAAAAAATTAGAACATGTTCAAATCTTCATCACGAAGGTCTACCATGGCATTTTCTGTCACACCACAGCTCTAAAAACTGATCTCTGAATTGTTTCGAGGACCTGCTGTATACCCATTGTGAGAGGTATGCTTTTCCCAGCTAATACTTGTGAGACTGATGTGGGCAGGAAGTGGGCTGAAAATGGGTTCTATATGGGATTGTCCATGGGTTTCATCGAGTTCCCATGTCAACCACTGACATTAATCAATTTCCCATTGGTAACCCAACTAGCTCACAGACAGGAGGCTCATCTGTGCTCACTAAAGTGAGACGCTCATAACTGACTCAGGTGGTCCCCAGTTCGGTTGCTCATTTTGGGTTCCCATGGGATTTGAGTTGGTCTTTAGTATTTTATGCTGGAGTTCTCATTAATATATTGAAAATCACCAGATCATGATCACTTCCTGTGATGTCACTGCTGCACACAACCACTTATTTTTTTACTGGAGTGACAAAAATACAGCTGATGAAATTAGTGCTTGAATTACATATCTCTTCTTCTTCTTCTTTTCCTTTCGACTGTTCCCTTCAGGGGTCCCCACAGCAAATCATCAGCCTACCTCTCACCCTATCCTCTGTATCTTCTTCTCTTACGCCAACTATCTCCCAACATCCCGCCCTGCTGGCCTCCCATTGGCTAGGAAGGATGACGCAGCTCTCTTGAGCAGCAGCTTGTTTCATGAGTTTTTCGAGTGTGCTCACTGCAAGTTTATTGTTTGGCTCAGGCTTTTAATCTTGCATAAACATTTGTAAAATTATAAGTCTGCTAAGAAGACATGGTCAATTAAAAAAAAAATTCAAACAATGCATGAGTTGCTCTCTCATTGACTAGCTCCCAACATCCCGCCCCATTGGCCTCCCATTGGCTATCTCCCAACGTCCCGCCCCGCTGGATTGGCTAGGAGGGATGACGCAGCTCCCTTGAGCAGCAGCTTGTTCATGAGTTTTTCGAGTGTGCTCCTTGCAACTTTATGTTTTGTCTCAGGCTTTTAACCTTGCATCAACATTTGTAAGATTATAACTCTGCTAAGAAGACATGGTCAACACGAAGTAAGTACCTTAAAAGGTATACTTTTATCATTTTTAAAGGGTAGTATTGGGGGCCTTGGAATGAATCACGCGTTTTACACGCGGTTCTACTCATAAAAAATTTAGGTTATGAAAAAGGCTCTGGAACGGATTAATTTTGTAAGGTGAGGTACCACTGTAATAATAATAATAATAATCTGATACAAATCTGTGGTTCTGCTTATGATTTCCATTAACTAGCTCTTCAGTAAAATTGCATATGCATTTCGGTGGTAAATTACAGTGCCATCCATACTAATAGCTTTGACTCAAAATTATGTTCAATGTGCCTTGTGATGAGTGTTTTGAAAACCATTTGCACAGTGGTTATGCTGTGTAGGCGGCTGCACTGGGGAAAAAAAAAAAGGAAAGAAAAGAAAAAAAAAAATGCTCACATTCATACCGTATGCTGTGGTTAAAAAGCTCTTTGTAACTTGCACAAGAATATAGAGAATGAAGTCTGGAGTAAATTACAATACTTTACCGTAAAATCATCCTGAATTAAAATCGGCATGAAATTATACTTCGGAGTTCTAAACATTCTCTGTATCAATGGGTTTCCACTGGGTTTGCTGGGTTTTCATCCACCTTCCCATATACGCTGTGAGACTATAATACTCATGTGATGAACGAGTATGTGGGAATGTGGGGTGTATTTCTGCTTTCTCATTAGTGTTCCCAGGACAGACTTTGGATCCAACATCACCCTCACCAACATAAAGTGGTTACCAATGAATAAATATTACTCAAAAAACAAAACAAAAAAAAAAAACAGGCCAGACACACGCACCCAAATGTAACCATGTGGCTTAGGCTGCTAAATAGTCTTCTCATGTGGTTAATTTTTCCTTAAGCCACAATAGAAGGTGTGATGAAACAGCGAGATTCTCAGTGATTCACGCCGAACAGACTATGTCCGCGCAACGGCGAGCCGCTATAAATAGCGCCGGCCGTCAAGAACTTCCCACGTCGGTTTAATCTCCCGATCGGCATTGTGTGAAACACCCTCAGGTAGGTTATGAACAAGGAGCTCATTAAAACAGCTCAGGTGAACACAGGAAGTGAGAGTTTTTGGCGTTTTACATGATCAAAATGTAGGAGAATGGACAGCGGAGACAGACGGATTAAACAATGGGGAGTGACACATGGCAGACAGAAACGCCACAGCGCTGTCGCAGTTTCAGCAGTACAGAGACACAATTCCTTCGGAAAAAAGCACTGAGGCTCTGTCACTCCAAACCGAAGAACAGCCATCCCAAAAACAATTATCTATTGAAGCCACTGTCAGGTTCAGACTTACATTCTTCACCCTTTTAACTCCACAGCTGTCCTATTAGTCTCACTGGAGTTACTGAATAATTCATAGTAAACACTGAATAATATGATGAAGGATGAATAATTAGTGTGATGAAGCAGATTTACTGAAATCCACCAACACTCTTTATTTTACTTTTATCTCGTATCTAGTCCTGTCATGCTTTTGGCCCGCCTTTGCTCAGATTTGGCTGAGATAGCCACCAGCCTCCCTAGGACCCAAGTACAAGCATGCTGATTGGTCAGTGAACCTTATATCTATTCCTCCTGTACTCCTTCTTCTTCTTCTTCTTCTTCTTCTTTTACTTTCGGCTGCTCCCTTCAGGGGTCGCCACAGCGAATCATCCGCCTCCACCTCACCCTGTCCTCCGCATCTTCTTTTCTGACTCCAACGACCTTCATGTGTTCCTTCACCACATCCATAAATCTCTTCTTTGGTCTTCCTTGAGGCCTTCTGCCTGGTAGTTCCAACCTCAGCATCCTACTGCCAATATACTCACCATCCCTCCTCTGTACATGTCCAAACCATCTCAATCTAGCCTCTCTGACTTTGTCTCCAAAACATCTTACGTGGGCTGTCCCTCTGATATACTCATTTCTGATCCTATCTATCCTCGTTACTCCCAGAGAGTACTCCTATGGTACTTTAACCCTTTAACGCTTGAATTATTTTTTTTCATTAAAAAATTATCACTACTTTTTCTAATCAAAAAGGTCTCAGGAAACACCCCGAACACATTTCTTTCCAAAAAAATTATAATAACATTTATGATAATAATAATAATAATAATAATAATAATAATAATAATAATAATAATAATAATAATTATTATTATTATTATTATTATTATTATTATTATTCTAACATAATAATAACATAATAATAGCATAATAATAACATAATAAAAAATAAGAAATAATAATAATACTTTCACAAATTCATGAACAACACAATCCTGCACACTTATGGTCGTCTCACAGCTAACTGAGCCACGTGGGACCAAGCTGTGTTGCATCAGGCGATGCCACAATAACTATAGAACACATTCTGAATGCAGCATGACACGTCAAGTAGTTATTAGCATTTCTTTTGAAAGAGGACCATATGGTCCTGCTGGGCGGTAAAGCGTTAAAGGAACATTTTGGCCTTTCTTTGTATTTACATGTACAGTAATCTTTGCATTGGTTGGCTTCCACCAATGCTGCCTTTGCAGACTACTGGGCATCACTTGGCAGGACCATGTCTCCAACATCGATGCCCTGGCCAGAGCAGATGTGCCCAGCATGCTTGCCATCCTGACCCAGAGACTCTTGCGATGGCTTGGCCACGTCACCTGAATGGATAACGGCAGCATCCCCAAAGACTTACTATAAGGGGAGCTGGTTACTGGAACCAGGACAAAGGGACGCCCAGCTCTCAGGTTCAAGAATGTCTGCAAGCGCAACCTCAAGGTTGGAGGCTTCAACCCCTCCAACCTGGAGTCAGCCACCTCCGACCGCTCCGACTGGCAGACCACCACCCAGGATGTCATCAGGACAGCAGAGGAGAGAAGAGACACCCACTGGGGGAGAAGAGACTCCACAGTCAGTGGAGACTGGCCCCACCCCCACCACACTGCGAGGACTTCATCTGCAGCGGCTGCGGCAGGATCTGCACATCCCGTATCAGCCTCTACAGCCGTGCCTGACACTGCAGCTCCCGGACCGAAGACCCACGGCACAAAACCCTCCATGATCTTTCGAGATCGACGGGGCCAACAATATAATCTTTGCAGAGAGCCCCACAATACAAGAAATAAAGGTTCCTTTATTAGGGTGCCCTTTTAGTGAACCCCAACATGAGACGACTGCTGTTACATGTATGTTGTCAACATCCTGTATGTTATGCTCACCGACATGCATAGCAACTGATATTTATTTATGTTAAGTAGATTATCTGTATATTTCATCAAAGATTATTCAATAACTATTCAAATGTGAAGCTAGTACAGTAGCGACAGTGTTGGCCTGGTGATAGGGTGCTGGCTTACTGAGCTCTGAGTTGGGGGTTCAAGCCCCACTGTCAACGAGTTGCCACTGCTGCCCTCCCCTGTGTAGCTAACTGGGTTATCAAAGGCCGGCCGGCCATGTCTATCACTGTCTGTGGTGAGACCCACGTCAGCGAACCAGAGCTGACGTTCATAAAGAGTAGGCCATTGGGTTGCCATCAATGTTTTTCTGCCCAGAAATAGCCTGTCAAGCTGTCCAGGGTGTACTCTCGCCCTTGCCCAAGACTGAGATGGGCACCAGATTCCCCGCAATTCTAATCAGGAATCAGTGGTTCAGAGTGAATGAATCCAGTACAGTATTCAAAACTTGGAAAAATACCTTATCAGACCTGATAGATGTATATTAAAGGAGATTTATCGCCTTAACCTTGCAAGAGCGCTGAGCAAATCGCATCAAGACACACTTTAGTCAACTGCAGCATGCACTTACCGCAGCCACATACCTATGCAAACTTCCCCAGGTTCCGCAGAAATCATGCACTGCACATACGCACAGTAAGGTGAGGACAATGCTTATTCCCGGTTTCTGTACTGTGAAGCCAAAATATCTCAACCCCCCCCACCCCCCCTAACAAACACAAGACAAAATGTTAATTCGACACCCTCTAGGGGGAGACATTTCATTACAGCTATGACAAGCTATTTATTCATTCATTCATTTCCTAAGCCGCTTAATCCTAAGTAGGTTTTCGGGGAGGCTGGTGCACATCTCAGATGACTCAAGGCAAGGGTGGGGGTCACCTGAATAGCTTGCCAGGTCATTATATGGGCAACACACATTCAACCATTCACACTCACATTCACACCTTGGTATAATTTGGAACAGACCATTAGTCTACTGTGCATGTTTTTGGACTGTGAGAGGAAACCTAAGGCCTGGGTTTGGTTTGAAGTCTGGGTGTTTCTGTGTGGTGTTTGCATGTTCTCTCTGTGCTTGTGTGGGCTTCCTCTGGGTACGCCGGTTTCCTCCCACAGTCCAAAAACATGCAAAATCAGTTGTTCCAAATCACCCCTAGGTGCGAGTGTGAGTATAGATGGTCGTGTGAGTGTTGGCCCTGTGATGGCCTGGCAAGCTGTCCGGGGTGTGCCCTGCGCTCTCCCAGAGTTGCTGAGATTGGCGCCAGTCTGCACGTGACGCTAATTAGGATTAAGTGGTTCAGGATCTGAATGTATGAATGTTTCGCCTGGACGTGTCCTAGAGGAGAGATCAGGCAGAACATGTTCATTTGTTTTGTGGAAGAGGTGTTGGAGGGAAGGAATGGGATTATTTTGTTGTTGGACTCTCTTCAAAATCTTGCACACTCTTACTGCTTTTCCCCAAATTACCTATCCTGCCTTTAATAGCCCAATCATTACGTCTCCTAGGATATGTTTTCACCTGTGTTTGTTTGTTTGTTTGTTTGTGTTCCATATAACTCAAAAAAGTTCCTCACAGATTTTGATGAAATTGTTTTCTAGAGTAAGGTATAGTAGTACAAGTAAAAAAAAAACAAACCCATTCTTTTCTGGAAATGTTAAAAATCTTTAATTAAAATTAGGGCATAATGTTTCCCAGATGCCCACCAGGGGGGAACATTTCATTATACCAATACAAAGCTATAATGAATCCTGTATATGTATGTATATATATATATATATATATATATTCAGTGATCCCTCGCTACTCCGTGCTTCAGTTTCTGTGTCTTCAGTGCATTGCGGGATTTTAAAAAATATTCATTAAAAAATAAAACATAAGGAAATTAAGGAAAATATGAAAAAAGTTAAGGAAAATGCTGCAAAACAAGGCCAATTATGCAAAAAACAAAGTGCAAGAGATGCACTGTGTGTGTTATGTGTGTGTGTGTGTGTGTGTGTATTTATATTTTATTTACATGTTATGCATTATTTTTGAATGTTTAATTGTTATTATAAGCATTTATAGTGTTGAATCTGTATTTATTGATATTATATACACATACATACACGTCAGCTGGGGGGCGGGGGGGTCAATCCTACTTTGTAGAAATCGGCGGTCATAGGGGGTCCCAGTCACCATTAACCGTGGAAAGTGAGGGATCCCTGTATATATAATGTGTGTGTGTGTGTGTGTGTGTGTGTGAGAACCAATGCACTTTTCACTAGAATCCATTTGTGTCTGGCAGAGGTACCTTGCACTCTATGAGTACCTCTTTTTTTTCTCATTTCATTTTATCATCATCATTCATTTTCTGTAACCGCTTCATCCTAATTAGGGTCGCGGGGAGGCTGGTGCCCATCCCAGCCAAATCAGGGCAAGGGCAGAGTGCACCCTGGACAGCTCGAAAGTCCATCGCAGGGCGGAAACACGCTGACGGCTTTGCAGCTACTCTTATCGAAAGTCAGCAATGGTTCTTTTACATGCCTCACACCATAGACAGTGAGAGACATGGCCGGCCTTTGATAACCCGGTTAGCTCCACTGGGGGGGACAGTGACAACCTTGTGTAGAGTGGGACTTGAACCCCCAACCTTTGCATCAGCGATCCGGCGCCTTATACCACTAGACCACCACTGCCCCTTCATTTCATTTTATGAACCATTTTATCTTTAATTCGGGTCACAGGTAGGCTGGGCCCGTTCCATTCGACTATAGGCAAAGATGGAGTACACTCTGAACAATTCACTAGATCATTGGATAGCTATGATCCAACTATAAGTCTGTTGGGGTTTTTACACCTGAGCCTAGTGGCTCAACAGGGCGGCGCTTATTCCTAGTTTCTATAGCATGAAGCGACCAGGAGTCCAACTCGTCCTGGATGGGATGCTAGTCCATGGCAGGTTATCTTCCCAGTGTATTTTACTGGTACCCATTTATACTGCTGGGTGAACAGAGGCACACTTGTGGTTAAGACCTTGCCCAGGGGTCTTAGTACAGTGGGGGTCTAGCTGGGATTCGAACACACAACCTCTCGATCATGAGCGCAGCACCCAAACCACTTCACCAAAATCTTATGCAAATCAGGTATGTTTGATATTAATGTGTATTATTTCTTGAAAGTCATTTTTAAACATTATGAGTTTGAGTATTTGAATAAAATCAGACTAATTTAAATGTTGATTTTTTTTTTTTTAATGTATTTTATTTTCCGCCATTTCGTCCCTAATTCGCTCATATACAATTCTCACCCGTCAAGTGATGCCTTGCCTATAACACAACCACCACCAACCAGCGAAGGGAATAAACGTCCCTCGGTGACATGTGATGCTGCCACCCGCCTCTTTAGAACTGCTGTGCATACATATTGAAGGTGAATTAACACACTCGGAGGGAACTCGTTATCTGTCCACTAAAACAAATGAGCTCACAGATGCCCACGATTGGCTGGTGATGGTTATGAGTGTCAGGGAACTGAGTGAGAACTGGGCCAATCAGCCTTCATGGACTTGCGGTCGTGGATGGCTGCCGCATCAACCCGCATTCAAACCAGTGATTGGTAGTTGCGTGTCTTGTCAATGCGTCACTCAGGAGACCAATCCTGATGTCTTTATTACAGCCCTACAATAGAGTGGTGACCTGTCCAGGGTGTACCTAACCCCCCCTCCCCCACACCATCACCACCACCACCACCACCACCACCTACCCACCCCACCCACCTTCCTAGCCTCGGTCAGCTGGTACTGGCTTCAGCTTTCCAACTCTGACAGATATGGGGTGTATATCAGAGATTCCCAACCCTGGTCCTGCAGGGTCCTCTACTCTGCCCACTACAGGGCTCGATTACACTCACTCTGAGTCAGAAAGCGCTGTTTATTTGTTAATTGGATAAATATGTTGTGTAGAGAATAAAGTAAACAGTAAAATGTGCAAGGCGGGTGCTCTGGGAACCTAACATGCTGATAATGGATTAATGGGTGGATGAGTTGATGTTTAATGAAAAGGGGACCCAGGGGACTGAATCAGAAATCTGTGGGTCCACAGTCCCCTCAATAGTGTTTTCCCAAGAAAGGCTTGGGATCGGTCCACACCCTGACCATTGTAAAGCACATTCTGCAGACAAAATTTAATATATGACCTGTCACAATTATCTCCATTTACATTTTCAATATTCATCATTATTATTGTGTGGGCAGGGCAGTGGTGGTCTAGTGGTATAAGGCGCCGGATCGCTGATCCAAAGGTTGGGGGTTCGAGTCCCACTCTCCACAAGGTTGTCACTGTCCCCCCCAGTGCAGCTAACTGGGTTATCAAAGGCC
>CM045745.1:30350281-30495281 GCA_024760905.1 Plotosus lineatus
AAAAAAGTTGGTGGCTATGCATGTGATGTTAGGTGCGCGCGAGGTGCAGGCGCATCTCCCCTTTACGCGTCAGCTCGTGCCGGCGGATTAATAATAATAATAATAATAATAAAAAGAATTAAAAACAAACAAACAAAAAAACAGCAACCCGGTGTCTGTGGACGCGCACGGGAATTTTCCAACCAGCAAAAAAAAAAAAAAAAAAAAAAAAAAGATAAAATCTCTGATCAAGCATGCACACAACCCCCTGAAGAGAAAAAAAATCGCCTTTTGTTTCCAATTGCATTGCACGGAACCTCATCTTATTTCAATCTCATAGTTTTCCGTGACGTAAAAACAGTCCGGCGCGCGAGGTGGCGGAAAATCCTGCACGTTGCTCTCACGTTTCAGGCGCGAGATGGAGCATTGGCATCAGCAGCAACATCATCATCATCATCATCATCATCATCATCATCATCGCAGCAGAGAAAGACTCAGGAAGGCTGGAACGGTGGTGGAACAGTTGCCACCCCTCCCCTCCCCTCCCCTCCCCCTCCCCTCTCCCTCCCCCTCCCCCTCCCCATCCCCCTCCCCTCCGGATCCACTACCGTCTCCCACGTACTTTTTAGAGGAGCAGTTTATCTCTTTTCGCCCTCCAGGCAGATCAGGCCGCGGGAAAATCGGTTACCATGGCGATCTGTGTTACACTCATCCTTCCAGTCCGTACTGTAGCGAGTATGTGCATGCATCATGCTCTTTACATGTAGAAGACCTGGCGTAGAAAACAAAGCGCTCATGTTTCTGTGCCTGCATGCGGTCAAGTATAAAAATAGATCAACTGCCACATGATTTGGGTTCTTGAGAGAGTTCAGACAGAATGAAACACCTCACATTAAAACCCGCTTTCGTTTTTATTCATCTCTAATTAGACAGAATATGCAGGGATGCAAACTACTAGCCGGGAGATCAACTGCGTGCTTTTATGCACCGCCAGGCCAAAAATAGTCCCACACCAATGTCTTCTTGGCTTTGATCTCATGCATAACCTCAATGTGATTGTTTCAACAAACTTAAGCAACACAACATTGATTTCCATCCAGTGTCTGATTCATTTCTCACAGGTGTCCTGAATCGATGAGGGGAAAACTGAACCACTCCATCAAGTCTTCTCCAGCACACCCTGAAAACGTGCAATAGGGTGACGGTCGGGACTCTGAGGTGCAAATACATTGAAGCGCTCTAATTATTTGAGCCTCAATTTTATATCTGAGACATCAGGTAAGAATACATGCATTGGTGTGACAACCTGCTCACTCAGTACATCCAGATCATCAGATGCTTTATTTTATTACCACATTAATGTTGCTGAGCCTCGACCGGACCAACTGGACTCACAATACCATGGAGATTACAAGCTGTGATCAAGCATAACTTTTTCATGTTTTGAATGGAAAAGCAAGAAAAGGAAGAAATTTTTATTTATATATATATATATATGGCGGCACGGTGGCGTAGTGGTTAGCACGTCCGCCTCACAGCAAGAAGGCCCAGGTTCGATTCCCGGCCTGGGCGTTTCTGTGTGGAGTTTGCATGTTCTCCCCGTGCTTGTGCGGGTTTCCTCCGGGTGCTCCGGTTTCCCCATAATCCAAAGACGTGCACTGTAGGTTAATTGGCCGTTCTAAATTGACCATAGTTTCTCTCCTGCAGCGGCACTGGAACCCAGTCGTATCGGCACTTGCCTTTCCATTGGATCCTTCCGGTGGCGCCGAGACAGGGGGGGACAGCCTGTCCCTCATTACTCCCTACCCAGGCTCTGTGCACTGGGGAGTATCACCAGTCGGGATACTGGCCAGAGCGCAGCCATAGTCCTTCGGGACTGACGGAGGCCTACGCTATATATATATATATATATATATATATATATATATATATATATATATATATATATATATATATATACACATTTCCTTATATATATGTATATATATTTTTTTTCTTTATTTCTTTTTTTTAATATTTATATTTTCTTATATTATATATATATATATATATATATATATATATATATATATATATATATAAGGGCAGTGGTGGTCTAGTGGTATAGGGCGCTGGATCGCTGATCCAAAGGTTGGGGGTGCGAGTCCCACTCTCCACAAGGTTGTCACTGTCCCCCAGTGCAGCTAACTGGGTTATCAAAGGCGGGCCATGTCTCTCACTGTCTATGGTGAGAGGTATGTAAAACAACCATTGCTGACTTTCGTAAAGAGTAGCTGCAAAGCCATCAGAGTGTTTCTGTCCTTTGCTAAAAATGGTTGTGACAGGAAGGGCATCCGACGTTAAAAACCTCTGCCAAATCAAACGTGCGAATCAGATGATTTCCTGTGGCGACTCCCAAGTAAAAGGGAAAAAGCCAAAAAGAAGACAGACATACACATTATATATATATATATATATATATATATATATATATATATATATAGTACACCTGTATACCTATCCACATATTCACAAATTTACACTTATACATACATTCACGTATACACACATATTCAGAAGAATAGAATGATATACATCAGGTCAGAGGTAGAACTTTTGGTGGCTGTTGCTAAAATGTGATGATGTTTGAGACCTGCTCTAAACATGAGTATTGCACTGAAACGTAATCACGAGTGTTGCATTTAGAGATAGTTTTGCACTGTCCAGGAAAAATGGTCTGCATGCTGTTTATTTAGTCAGTGTTTGTAATGGTGGTCGGGGTGTTGGTGGTAGTGGTGGTGGGGGGATTACACGTTAAACAGCTTGTGAGTACAAGCTGTTCTTGAATCTGTTACTTTATGTTTTTAGTGTCCTGTACCTTTTTCCAGAGAAAGAGAGGAGAAAATGGGGTGACCACGGTATCTGGGGTCCCTGATAATTTCACTGGCTCTCCTCTGAAGTCTGTCAGTGTAAATGTCACTAGGTGCAGGGGAGTGTAGTTCCAATCACCCGCTCTGCTGCCCTCACAACCCGCTGCAAGGTCTTCCTGTCTTCTGCAGTACAGCTGCTGAACCACACTGTATAGCAGTAGGTCAAGAGGCTCTTGATGGTGGAGCAGTAAAAGTTTGTCTCTAGGGGTCGGGGTGGGTGGAGTTTCCTGAGGAAGTACATCCTTTGTTGTGCTTTCCTTACCTGATGGGAAATTTTTCTGGTCCAGTTGAAGTCAGCAGAAATGCGGACTCTAAGAAACCTGAAGTGCTCAGTTTATTTCAATTTCCTGAAGTCCATTATCGTCTCTTTGGTTTTGGATGTGTTTAGTTCCATGTTGCTGTTGTAGCACCATAGCCACAGATGCAGGACCTCCTTCCAGTAGGCTGACTCGTTGTCATTTGTTATCAGCAAATTTGATGATGGTGTTTCTGGTGTGAGTGGGTGAACAGTCATGTGTGAAGAGGGAAAAGTGGCGGGGGCTAAGAACACACCCTTGTGGTGTTCCGGTGTTCAGGATCAGAGTGGAGGAAATGTGCTTGCCTATCTTTACATTCTGAAATCTGTTGGTGAAACAGTACAGTATCCAGGTGCACAGTGAGTTCCCAAGGCCAAGACTGCCAAACTTCTGAACCAGTTTTTGTGGTTGGACTGTATTAAAAGAGGAGCTGAAGTCTACGAACAGCCTCTTCATATAAGAGTTGCTGCTGTCCACGTGTGTGATAGCTGTGAAGAATGCTGTATTGATGGATCTCCTGTTGACCAGTTTGCTCTGTATGCAAATTGATGTGGATCGAGATCAGCAGGGACAGCAGCCTTAATATGAGACGAGTCTTTTGAGATGTTTGGTGATGATGGGGCTATGGCAACTGGGCGGTAGTCGTTCAGGCAGCTTGCTGTGCTCTTCTTTGGCACTGGAATGTTGGTGGCTTTTTTGAGGCAGATGGGAAGCATACATCGCAGTAGTGAGAGGTTATAGATGGTGGAGAAACATCCCACTAGTTGATCCGCACATGCTTTAAGCACCCTTCCTATTACTCCATCCGGACCAGTAGCTTTACTCCCATTGACTCTGCGCAGGGTGGTTCTGATCTGGTGCTGCTGCAGTTGGATGGGGTTGTCGTCCCTCTCTGGAAGAGCAGGGCAGGTGTGAGCCTCTCTGTTGAGTTAGTCGAAGCGTTGGATCTGTAAATTACTAGCAAGATGGTCAATGTGTATACCACCATTTCCCAGAGTGGGTTGACATAGGCTTCAGCCTCCCCAAGATTCTGGCAGGATTAAACGTTTCATCAAACAAATAAATTAATGCGGATTATTCAAACATGCCATTAAATAAAACTGGCTGAATGAAATTAAATACAATATCCATGTATACTTGACTACCTCAGTTAAACTGCAGAATAATGTCTGGCTTTGAAAAAAAAAAAAAAAAAAAGTTCTACTGTATATTTACATTCAGAGATGTCAGGAACGTATGGTGGCGTAGTGGTAAACACATCTGCCTCACAGCAAGAAACTCCTGGGTGTGTGTCCTGTGCTTGGACAGTGCTGTTTGGAGTATGCATGTTCCTCCCCTTGTTAGTATAGGCTTCCTCTGGGTACTCTGGTTTCCTCCTGCGGTCCAAAGACATGCACATTAGACTCATTAGCTATTTCAAATTGCCCTTAGGTGTGAGCGTGAAAGGCAATTTGTGTTTGCCCTGCAGTGGTCGGGTGAACTGTTCTGGGTGTAACCTGCCTTCATCTGATGTCTTTTGATATAGGCCACAGCCTCTATGTGACCCTACTAGGACCAAGTGGTTCGGCAAATGAGTGAATGAATGAGTGAGGAATGTGCCCTCAGTACATCATCAGATCTTTACGCTACAGAAACCGGGGATAAGCACCGGCCTGATGAGCCACTAGGCTCGGGTGTAAAAAGCCCAACAGACTTTACCTTACCGACCTACATCATCGGATCAGTACACGATTACTTACACCTTCCTGCTGTTATTCTTATTAGCACCTCAATTAAAGTGTGTTAGCTGGTCCTACGGAGTTGAAAATGGGGAATGGCACTATCGCTCTGCTCACGCCAGAAGCTGGAAGTGTAGCCTCATCAACACAACTGGAGCTAAAGGTCAACAGAATGACCTTGTACACTAGAGTTATAACAGAAGCTTCCTTGATTAGCACAGAAATGGCACAAGTGAGAACCCAGCCAGAGGACAAGGCGGAAACCTCAAAGGCTGCAGACGACGTTTTTTTTTTTTTTATTCAGACTGCTTTGACCAGCTTTGCCAGTGATGTCATTCTGTTTCAGTGTCACTCACTGAGGAAAGCCTGTCTGCCTGTCTGCCCATCTAAGAATGTTGCTCTGCATAGATGCTCCACGGGGGGCATTGCTCTGCTTTCCCTCACTTTGTTTACTTAATTCTTTGCCCTGGAGTTCAGACTAACCAGCACCCCAGGACCAGCTTCATGTGTGTGGTTGTCGAGCTTCTGTTGTGATTTTGTTACAAGTATAGCATCCAGGTCCATGCTTAGAAATCTGTTTTGGTTTTATGTTTGTGCTTTTCAAATAAAAGCCCGCACTTGCATCCGCCTCCACACCATACGTGACAGTAGAGCACTTTTTAACAATAGTAAATGTTGTAAAGCAGAAATCTGGATGTAGCTTTCGAGACAATGACGGTGGTTAAAAAAAAAAAAAAAAAAATCTCAATGAGATGACGGAGGAACCTTGAGAAGAACCAGATTGCAGAGAGGAACACGTCATCTCCAGAGTGATGTTTTAAAGGCAGGTGAATATGAGCAGGGTGTGAATGAAGGCTTTTTAAAATCGAGCATGACGCCAATGAAAAATACAAAAGTATGGAAAAACCCCAGAAGAACACAAGATTACAATTCGTGTCATGTGACCATGTGATCAGTAACATCATGGGGCAACCATTACATAACCGTTTGGGTTCTAAAGGTCAGTTGGTCAATTCCTGAACCAGCAGGAGAAATATGGAGTGGCGGGGGAGTCGGCAGAACCTTTCCCCTTCTCAGCCTCTACTTTCACAGCTGAAGTGCCACTGAGCAAGACACCTAGCAACCAACTGCTCTCTGGACACTGTATATGTATGTGTGTGTGTGTGTGTGTGTGTGTGTGTGTGTGTGTGTGTGTGTGTGGTGGTGATGATGGTTTGAAACAGCCATTTAGCCTATCGTGCATGACTTTCGGGGCCGGTAGTGTAGTGGTTAGGGTACTGCGCTCATGATCAGGAGGTCGTGTGTTTGAATCCCAGTTAGACCCCCCCATTGTGCTAAGACCTCTGGGCAACGTCTTAACCACAAGTGTGCCTCTGTTCACCCAGCAGTATAAATGGGTACCAGTAAAATATACTGGGAAGGTAACCTGCGATGTCCTCGCGTCCCATCCAGGAGGAGTTGAACTCCTGGTCGCTTCACGCTACGGAAACCGCGGATAAGCGCCGGCCTGATGAGCCACTCGGCTCGGGTGTAAAAAACTAAAAAGCTAAAAAAAAGCAGGACTTTGGACTGTGTGAGGAAACTGGAATGCCCACGCAAGCATAAGGAGAACATACAAACGCCACACAGAACTGGCCTGGACCCCAGTCTTCTTGTTTGAAGGCTGGTCTGATGCGGCCATGCTAACCACTACACCACCATGTGGACACTTCAAGAGGTTCACAATAATACATGGCAGATACTGAATAAAACAGAGACTCTTTTTTTTTTAATCATAATTCATTCATTTATTTTCTGAGCAACTTAATCCTAATTTCGGTCACGGAGAGGCTGGCGCCCATATCAGCCACCGATGACAAAGACGGAGTACACTCTGAGCACCTCACCATACTCTTGCAAGGTCAACCCACATATTACATTTACAGCATTTGGCAGACGCTTTTATCCGGAACAAATTACTGTATATAATTTCTATAATATATATCTTTTTTATATACAACTGAGCAACTGAGGGTTAAGGGCCTTGCTCAAGGGCCCAACAGTGATGATAGAGGGGATTGAACCGCTGACCCTCAGATTAGCAACCAATTGAATTATCCAGTCAGTCACATACAACCATTTACACTCACAGCAAAGGGCAATTTAGAATGGTTGTGTGTGTATGAGCTGGCCCTGCAATGGTGTGGCAAGCGGTTCAGGGTATGCCCCGCCTTGGCCCAGAGTCAGCTGAGATGGGTGCAAGTCTCCCGATGATCCTAATTAGGATTAAGCAGCTTAAAAAAAAATGAATGAATGAATTGAATAATTAAATTAAATATCTATTTACGGGATAGTTGTATGAATAAATATATAGCATGGTATGAATTAATCACACACACACACACACACACACACACACACACACACACACACACACGGACACGGACATTAGAATCCTAGTACAGACACAGGACACATATGTTATGATTACATCACCAGCTCACAGGTAGACATCACACACTAAAGGATGTAAAGGGTGTTGCAACAGCAGGTGAAGGTGCGCTGATGTTTACATTGTTGTTGTTGTTGTTGTTGTTGTTGTTGTTTTCAATCTTTAAATGCCTGAAGCTAGTTGTCTCTTATAAGAAAACGAGATAAAGAATACATGTGTATGATTACAGGGACACTCAAAGTGAGCTTTCTACATGTTTAAAATATCTGCGTCGATCGTACATGACGTATCCCACAATCCACCAGCGCGAACAACCAGGGTCGTGTTTTTTAATCAAGACGCAGGCACGCTTTGCACTAATTGTCCACACTTTCAGCGGAAGGCGTTTCTGAGCTCTCGGCATAATAACGTGTCAAAAAAATGTTTAAACACATGAAAAGGAGAAAGAATGATGAAACGAAGATGAGTGACACATGGCAGCGTGATGTGCAACAGCACTGTCACAGCTTCAATACCATGGAAACACAGATTGCACAAGATTAAACCTCGCGGTTGTAATTCTCCTACACTGTCGGGCTAAATTTAATTTTAGCGCCGCTAATTTATCTTGGTAGATAAATCTAGTTTGTTTATCCAATATTACACAAGTACGGAGTGATGATTTATGCTCGGGTGTCTTTCCAATGCACGCTCACGATTTATTCTTATTCATACCAACCACGTTCATACTGCGAGCACTGATCAGAAAGAAAATTCAAAAACAATTGAAGCATTAAACTTTGAAAATAGATCCCATCCGCGGCGGTATTTACAGCTCTGTTCCTGGAGACACACACACAGCACCTGAATGAATTAAATACTGGATTAAACGTGTCGTGTACAGTTACACGTTCGCACCAAGGCTTCTCAAATCACATCACACAGTTGCAGTTCACTACCAGGTTCCAACTGTGTCTATGAATCATTCTCTTTTTTCTTTTTGTATGTCACTGAACAGAATGAAACAAAACAAACAAACAAACAAACAAAACCCAAATCCATCTCGATGGAATGCTTGGCCGGGCTCTAGCACTATTTGGCACGACTGAACTCAAGAGCAGCCAAAAGGAATGAAAGGGCCACCTACTTACCTGGGATAATACAGGCAGTATTGCACATTACAGGAAAAAAAAAAAGAAAAAGATAAATAAAAATATGACAACAACAACATCAATAACATCATTAGAAGAAGCATGTACACCAGGGGTCTCCAATCTTATCCACAAAGAGCTGGTGTGGGTGCAAATTTTCACTTCAACTAAACAGTAGCCACACCTTCTACCTGTTTCAATCACCGGTCATCAAAAAAACAAACAAACAAACAAACAAACAAATACAAAAACCTTGATTCCACATCCATGGTTCTACTCTGGAATGGCGCCACCTTGGTGAGATCACCTTGATTTGAGTGTTAAAGCAATGTGATCTCACCAAGATGGCCCCACTTCAGAACTGAAACAGTAATGTCCAATCTAGTTTTTGTTCACTTTTCTTTTGATGATCAGTGATTGGTGGAAACAGGTGGGAGGTGTGGCTGCTGTTTGGTTGAAGTGGGAAACAAAAAAAATGCACCCACACCGGCCCTTTGTGGATGAGATTGGAGACCCCTGGTGTACACAATTAAGTGGTGGCCCGGCAGCATCGTGCTCAGCAAGAAGGTTCTGGGTTCAAGACGTAGGCGTGGCGATCGTGCTTCTGTGTAGCGTTTGAATGTTGCCCGCATGGGTTTTCTCTGTGTACTCCGGTTTCCATGCATGTGAGGGGATGTGTCTGTACCGAATAGACCCTGGTTGTGATTGTGCATGGTTATGTGTGTGTATTGACCCTCCAGTGGACTGATCAGCTATTCAGGCTGTATCGAACCTTCACCCATTTTTGGCTGAGATAGATCCGAGAAATTTTCATATGATGAATGAATGTGCACGACTGAAAGGCTTTAGATTTACTCGTATGATATAAAACCAGATCCTGCATCTACCAGGATTTACCGCATATTGGCGTCATACGTTAAAATACAGGGAAAGGTTTTTTTCTTCTAAATTTGCATAAAATGTAACAGGTCAGTGTCACACCAGGTTCGTGATCATGACCCGTATGTCAGCACACCTCAGAATACCTAAATCTCTGAGTATTCATTTTTATCTCACAAAACATCTGGACATGAAGTTTAAAATTTGAAAAAAAAAAAAAAAATTGCTGAAAAAAAAAAAAAAAAATCAATGTGCATCAGGTGCTTTTCTATCGCATAGGTCATGTGACACACCATTCATTTTCTGAACCGCTTAATCCTAATTACAGTTGTGAAAAGGCTGGTGCCCATCTGAGACAACTCTAGGCAAGGGTGGGGTATATTTTGGACAGCTCGCCAGGCCATCACAGGGCCAACAGTCTCACAACCCAACCGTTCACACCTAGGGGAAATTTGGAACAGCCAATTAACATACTGTACATGTTTTTGGACTGTGGGAGGAAACCGGAGTACCCGGGGGACACCCACGCAAGTACGGGGAGAACATGCAAACTCCACATAGAAACGCTCGAGCTGGGAATTGAACCCAGGAACTTCTTGCTGTGAGGCGGACGTGCTAACGGCTACACCACAGTGCCACCCATATAACACCCCAATTAAACAAAAACATTGGAAAATCAAATTTATCGGTCTATTTTAGCAATTTTAAAGCGTTACAATGAGCACAACTCATACATCAGAGCACTTATGCAGGCTTCATGATGATTCATTCCTTCACTCATTCATTTTCTGAATCACAATCATAATTAGGGCTGCGGGAAGGCTAGCACCCATCTCAGCCAACTCTAGGCGAAGGCAGAGTACATGCTGGGTAGCTTGGTAGACCATCGCAGGGCAGAAACACACTGATGGCTATGCAACTACTCTTGCAATGGTTCTTTAACATGTCCCCCACCATGAGAGACATGACCGTCCTTTAATAACCCAGTTAGTGGAAGCACAAGCAATGACAACTGTTGAAAGTGGGACTTGAACCCCCAACTTTGGAATCAGTAATCCAGGACCTTACCAACAAGCGATCCCTGTGCGCTTGATGATGACATCATTTAATACCCATTCAAGTTCTCTCTTTCTGTCTTTCTTTTTTTAAACCCAGACTTGTGTCAATCACCCGCTGGATCGGTGGAACCAACCCTTGTCACCAAGTGATTCTACTTGTAAGCATCAATTTTGTCGTCAGATCAAGTTACACTTGCAAAAAAAGTCCAAAAAAACCCTGCAAATCCTGCTACAGTCTCAAACCCTCCAGGTTGCGGTAGCCACCCACACTCAAGCTCATCCCTTGATCACTAAGAATGTGATAGAAACCTTAAATATTGCTGAAAATACACTCAGTACTGGAAAGGATAGCATTTAGTTGAACAGATGCTTCGTTGTACACCCTCAGAAGTTGCTAATTTCCATGGTGGGTGTTTGAGGAGATGACTGTGGCTGAAGAACATCGAAAACTGTTAATCCAATACAGATTCAAAGCAGTTTGATCTTCTGGTCATAGAAACCCTGTGGCCCACCACACGTCACATTTTCATGACTGTGTATTATGCAAATTTTTGTATTTCAGTGTAGAGTTTGATTGGTCGCCCCTTTTGCTTGTATGTGTTTCCTCCAGGTCCTCTGGTTTCCTCCTACAGTCCAAATACATGCATAGCCTAGATAGTTGTTCCAAATTTTACACTGCGAGGTATAAAAGTGAGTCCGAATGTGTGCTAGGACTACAGCAGCCTGGTGAGTTGTTCAGGGTGTAATCCACCTTTGCCCCGCATTGGTTGAGATGGGTGCCGGCCTCCCTGTGACCCTAATTAAGATTAAGCAGCATAGATAATCAATGAAGGAATATATCATTATAAAAATGAGCAGCATGGTGGAACAGTGTTTGACATGTCCACCTCAACAGCAAGAAGGTTTGGTGTCGGAGAGAGCGTTTTTGTGTGGAGCTTGCAGGTTCTTCCTGTGCTTGCTTGGGTTTCCTCTTTCATGGACTCTGGTTTCCTCCGGGAGACTAAAGAAATGCATTTTGGGCTAATTGGCTGCTTGAAACTGCTCTTAAGTGTGAGAGATAATGGTTGTGTGTTGCTTTTAAGGGTGTTTGAACACTAAAACACATTAAAATAGAATTAACCCTTTTACGCCCAATAGGACCATATGGTCCTCTTTCAAAAATGCTAGTAACTACTAGACGCATTATACTCAGTGCTGCTGCCTTTCAGAACGTGTTCTATACATATTATGTCACCTGATGCAACACACCTTAGTCAGCTGTGAGACGACCTTGAGTGTACAATATTGTGTTATTCATGAATCTATGAAGCGCTCCACCGAATGTTGGCGCTTGTCGCAAGTGACATTTGGCGCTTGTGAGACAAAGTGCAGCTTATCTGGACTTCTGATTTTTCAAGTGAGCAAGTGCGCGTTGAATACTTGTTTAGTACGCAACCTTCACTTGCTCACTTGGAAAGATCGGAAGTCTGGATAAGCCGTGCTTTGTCTCACAAGCGCCATACATCACTTGCGACAAGTGCCTACATTCGATGGCGTGCCCATTTGTGAGAGTGTTATTATTTGTTATTATTTGTTATTATTATGATATTATTATTATTATTATTAGTAGTAGTAGTAGTGGTAGTAGTAGTAGCGTTATTATAATTTTATTGAAAGAAATGTGTTCGGGGTGTTTCTTCAGGCCTTTTTGATTAGGAAAAACTAGTGATACATTTTTTTAACTGCAAAAACTAATTTGGGTGTTAAAGGGTTAAGCAGTTTGGCAAATCAACAGAAGATTTTTTTTTTATTATTATTATTGTTATTTTTTATCTTTAAAAGAACCCTTTCACTCATTCTTATTGTTCTTCAGATTTTACATTGCAAATGTTATACTGTTGTTTGATCTCTAACCCTGATTTAATATCCATAATAAATTCCCTATGATGTCGTACTTTATTTGGATGCCTATAATAATCTCACAGCTTGTCATACAGCCCAGAGACATGTAGTGACATATTGGATTGCACGCCGGAGCCGCATCACAACTATTCATAATGACAGTTTCATGAATATTTCCTATCCAGGTCACTGTGCAAATATAATATGTCAAAAATAGATCATGAAATAGTTCTTAAGACTGCTCTGCTTTTGGAGAGAAAGTGAGGTGCAGGGAGGGGCTCTAACTCTGCGCACTAATTGAAGGAGAGAATCTCGCGGTGAGAAGCTTTCAGCGTTTGGAAAAGGAAGAACGAAGACTCCAGCGGTTCATGATATTCTCATCCATGTTTTTTTGTTTCAGATATAGCAAGTGTACTGTGATAGAATATGGAAATATCACCTATTTAATTTCCTTCCAGTGCTTACAGCGGGCTCGGAAATGCTAAATAGCTCAGATCTTGCTACCAAGAATATGTGTCATCATATTCACGGCGAGTTCAAGCGGAATAACGGCACGATAATAAACAACTAACATCTGACGTCTAGCGCACATCACCCTACCACCAATTGGGATTATTCACTATCATGTAAAATCATTCATTTCTTTTTTTAAGTTCATTTTCTGTAACCGCTTAATCCTAATTAGGGTCACGGGGAGGCTGGTGCCCATCCCAGCCGACTCCGGACGAGGGCAGAGTACACCCTGGACAGCTCGCCGGGCCATCGCGGGGTGGAAACACACTGACAGCTTTGCAGCTAGTCTTGTCGAAAGTCAGCAATGGTTCTTTTACATGAACCTCACACCATAGACAATGAGAAACATGGCCGGCCTTTGATAACCCAGTTAGTGCACTGGGGGGCAGCAGTGACAACCTTGTGGAGAGTGGGACTCAAACCCCCAACCTTTGGATCAGCGATCCAGCACCCTATACCAGTAGACCACCACTGCCCTAAGATCAAGTGTAGTACTTTTTAAGTTGCTTCATCCAAATTAGTGTTATCATGAGGGTGGCTCCCATCTCAGCCAGCTACAAGCAAGGGTGAGATACACTCCGAACAGCTTGCAAGGCCATTGCAGGGCCAACACACAAACACAACCATACACTTAGGGTGATTTGCAACAGGCAGTTAGCATAGCACCTGGAGTAAACCCACGCTAACATAAGGAGAACATGCAAACTCCACCCAGAAACACCCAGGCTGGGAAACGAACCCAGGCCTACATGCTATGAGGTGCACTGTGCCACCATGCCACCCATGTAAAATCATTCACTTAGTTTATAAAAACCAATGTATCCTTTAATTAGGGTGGTGGGATACCTGGTGCCCAGCTCAGCTGGCTCCAGGCAAGGCCGGGGTATACCGTATACAGCTCACCAGGCCATTGTAGGACCAACACATACACACAGCCATGCACACTCATATCTAGGGGTGATTTGGAAAAAACAATTAGCCTACTGTGCATGTTTTTGTACTGTGGGAGGAAAACAGAGAGAAAACCCAAGCAAAAATGTGCACAGCATGAAAACTCCACATAGAAACAACCAAGCCTGGGAATGGCACCCAGTCCGTCTTGCTGTGAGATGGACATGATAACCATGACACCACCGCGCTGCTAATGTGAAATCATTCCTTTTGTCTTTCAATCCAATTTATC
This sequence comes from Plotosus lineatus, assembly GCA_024760905.1. NCBI lineage: Eukaryota > Metazoa > Chordata > Actinopteri > Siluriformes > Plotosidae > Plotosus > Plotosus lineatus. The sequence goes on from CM045745.1 coordinate 30,364,259, forward strand.
CTTTAAAAAGGTTTCGGGGCACATGGAGTCAGGGGCACACCCTGAACAGTTCGCCAGATCATCTCAAAGCCAAAAAGGAACACAAACATTCTGATTCAAACCCAGAAGCAATCAAGAACATCTGATTAGTACATGTAGGGCAACACGGAGAAGTAGTGGTTAGAATGTCCGCCTCACAGAAAGAAGGTTCCAGGTTTGATTCCTAGGTTTCTATGTGGAGTTTGCATGCTCTCTCCATGCTTGTATGGATTTCTTCCAAGTGCTCCGGTTTCTTCTCACAGTCCGAAGACATGCACAGTAGGTGAATTGACAGTTCTAAAATTGCCCCTGGATATGAATGTTTTTTTGTTTTGTGTGTGTGTGTGTGTGTGTGCGTGCGATGGCCCTGTAATTGCCTACTGAGCTGTACAGCCTGAACAGCGACCCTGGTAGGATTAAGCAGTTTTTCAAATATGTGAGAGAGTGAGTGAGTGAGTGAGTGAGTGAAAGAGTGAGTGAGTGAGTGAGTGAGTGAGTGAAAGAATGAGTGAGTGAGTGAGTGAGTGAGTGAGTGAGTGAATGAAAGTATGAGTGGTTGAGTGAGTGGGTGAGTGAGTGAATGAGTGAGACAGTGAGTGAGTCAGAGAGTGAGTGAATGAGTGGGTGAGTGAATGAGTGAGTGAGTGAGACAGTGAGTGGGTGGGTGAGTGAGTGAGTGAGTGAGTGAGTGAGTGAGTGAGTGAGAGAGAGTGAGTGAGTGAGTGAGTGGATGAGTGAGTGAGTGAGAAAGAGTGAGTGAGTAGGTGAGTGAGTGAGTGAGTGAGTGGGTGAGTGAATGAGTGAGTGAGTGAATGAGTAGGTGAGTGGGTGAGTGAGTGAGTGAGTGAGTGGGTGGGTGAGTGAGTGAGTGAGAGAGAATGAGTGAGCAAGTGAGTGCGTGGGTGAGTGAGAGAGAGTGAGTGAGTGAGCGAGTGAGTGAGTGGGTGAGTGAGTGAGTGGCTGGGTGAGTGAGTGAGAGAGTGAGAGAGTGAGTGAGTGAGTGAGTGAGTAGGAGAGTGGGTGAGAGCGTGGTGAGTGATAGAGAATGAGTGAGTGAGTGAGTGAGTGAGTGGGTGGGTGACTGAGAGAGAGTGAGTGAGTAAGTAGGTGAGTGGGTGAGTGAGTGAGTGAGTGAGTGGGTGAGTGAATGAGTGAGTGAGTGAGTGAGTAGGTGAGTGGGTGAGTGAGTGAGTGAGTGAGTGAGTGGGTGAGTGAATGAGTGAGTGAGTGAGTGAGTGAGTAGGTGAGTGGGTGAGTGAGTGAGTGAGTGGGTGGGTAAGTGAGTGAGTGAGAGAGAATGAGTGAGCAAGTCAGTGCGTGGGTGAGTGAGAGAGAGTGAGTGAGTGAGTGAGTGAGTGGGTGAGTGAGTGCGTGAGTGAGTGAGTGAGTGAGTGGGTGGTGAGTGGGTGAGTGAGTGGGTGAGTGGTGGTGAGTGGTGGTGAGTGGGTGAGTGAGTGGTGGTGAGTGGTGAGTGAGTGCATGAGTGGGTGAGTGAGTGAGTGAGTGGGTGTGTGAGTGGGTGAGTGGTGAGTGGTGAGTGAGTGGTGGTGAGTGAGTGGGTTAGTGGGTGAGTGAGTGAGTGAGTGAGTGAGAGTGAGTGGGTGAGTGGGTGAGTGAGTGAGTGAGTGAGTGAGTGGGTTAGTGGGTGAGTGAGTGAGTGAGTGAGTGAGAGTGAGTGGGTGAGTGGGTGAGTGAGTGAGTGAGAGTGAGTGGGTGAGTGGGGGAGTGGGTGAGTGAGTGGGTGAGTGATTGAGTGAGTGAGTGGGTGTGTGTGTGGGTGAGTGAGTGAGTGAGTGAGAGTGAGTGAGTGAATGAATATTTTTGTGGATTGTTAGTGGCAAAGTGTATAAAGCCGTCGGTTACTGATCCGTAGGTCAGCGGTTCAATCCCTACTGTCACCGCTGTTGGGCCCTTGACCCAATTACTCAGGCCCTTTACTCTCAGTTGTGTAAAAATGATAATTGTACATCTCTCTGGATAAGCACGGCTGCCAAATGCTTGAAATGTAAGTGTGTCTGGACTGTAGGAGGAAACCAGAGCACCTGGACGAAGCCCATGGAGACAACGGGATAACAAGCGAGCTCCAGTGAATCCAGAACTTGCAGCCAGGACTCAAACCCAGGACTTTCTTTCTAAATTGTTCTTCTAAAAGAAAACGTACGTTAGTTCTGAGTGTTGTGACCTCACAGCTTCAGGGTCCCTGTTTTAATCTTTTCAGTTTGGGTTCTGATCTGTCTTTCCTCTTCATGTCCATGTAAGGTCCTTTGGAGTTCTCCCAGAAATCATGTGGGTTCACGCTTTGTGTGAGTGAAACGTGAAGTAGACGAAAGCACTACCTACCTAAAATAATGGTTGGAATGGTTGGCAGTCGCACGTGATTATCATTGCACTCACTCAGATGTTCAGAGGATGTTCATTTCTCCAAGAGAACAGCTGAAAGGAACATCAACATCAACTCCAATGCACCAATCAGCTTGTGAGTCCAAACCTCTCAGAAGGCCCTGATACACAGTTTTATTGTTGGCTGTTTATATCTCAGTTTAATAAATAGGGTGCTGGAAATATCCCTATTGTTGCCCCATGCGATATAAAATCTTCTTTGGATGGAAAAGGTGGCAGAGTTTTCTTCTGCTGTTTCCATAAGAAAGGTTCATCTTGCTGGTAAGTATTAAATAAATGATCCAGGGTTAATTAAATGTTCAGGGAGGAAGTCGCTGGCCTCCTCCTGGAGTTTCACACTCCTGCAGTTAGGTTTAAAATACATTTATCATCTGATGAGGTAAAATATTTAGATGAGTGCCTGTGAGGACTCGGTGGTGTCGTGGTTAGCAATCAGACCTCACAGCAAGAAGGTACTGGGCTCAAGCCGCGCAGTCAGCCGGGACAATTGGGTCTGGATTTTACATGTTCTCGCCATGATTTCATGGGTTTCTTTCCAAAGCTGAAATACATGCACATTAAGGATAATTACTTGTTCAGAAATTGCCCCAGGGTGAATGATTGTGTGTGTGATACATCTCTGATTTACTGGTGAACTGTTGGCTGAGATAGGCTCCTTACAATCCTTTGATAACTCAACGGCTGGCCATGTTTTGCGACTTTGCTTCTGCCCTCTGATGGCCTGGCAAGCTGTCCAGGGTGTGATTGGCCCTCTTTCGGAGTTGGCTGTGATGGGCACCAGTCTCCCTGCAACACTAATTAGGATTAAGTGGTTCATAAAATGAACAAAGTAATGAAGAATTTACGAAAATTATACAACCAGAAAAAAAACTCCTCTCACCTCATCGTTCATTTCCTGTAACCGCTTAATCCTAATTAGGGTCATGGGGAGGCTGATGCACATCCCAGCCGACTCCGGGTGATGGCAGAGTACACCCTGGACAGCTCTCCAGGGCATAGTGAATGGAAACAGGCTGACGGCTTTGCAGCTACTCTTGTCAAAACTCAGCAATGGTTCTTTTACATGAACCTATCACCATAGACAGTGAGAGACACGGCCAGCCTTTGATAACCCAGTTAGCTGCCCTCAGGGGGGACAGTGATAACCTGTGGAGAATGAGGCTTGAACCGCCAACCTTTGGATCAGTGATCCAGCACCTTTACCACCAGACCACCACGGCCCACTATCACCTCATACGAACGAAGAAGAAGATGATGATGATGATGATGATGGTGATGGTGCTTGTGATGATGATGATGATGATGATGATGATGATGATGATGGTGATGACGATGACGATGATGGTGGTGATGATGATGATGATGATGATAATGGTGATGGTGATGATGATGATGATGATGGTGATGGTGATGATGATGATGATGATGATGATGATGATGATGATTGTATGTGTATGTTTTTATGCCAGAAATGAATGCACGCAATACGTCAGTCCAGGTAATGGACATTTAATCATGGCACAGTACTTGTACCCACTTGTTTACAAACCTCTCATTGGTTCAACATGTTTACGCATGTGTTGACACTACAAGAATGAGAGGCTCGAGAAAAACAGTAGCTTTGGCAGGCTTGATGAATGGAAATCTATCTGAAATTCATTCGATCTGGATGAATGATTTTTTTTTTTTTTTTTTGTGGTATGTATCCTTGAAAGCTTATGTCATAGCCTGTACTCAGTGTATACTTCCAACGCACCAACGCACAGACAACTCTTCTGTTTTTTTTTTTGTTGTTTTTTTGTTTGTCTGTTTTTTGTTGAATTCATAGAAATCAACACTTTTAAAATGATTAAAAGTTCAAGTGGAACATTCCACTATCCATGTACAACCATGCCATGAGTCGTGCGCATAAAACTCGACAAATATGTATTATCTCACATAGCCTTCTGCATTAAATCTAAAGATGCAATCCAATACGTTTTTTTTGTTCTTTTTTCTTTTCCTACAAACATTTTGATCTCAACTGTTGTTTCCATGGCAACTAAACCCACTCGAATTTGTGCAAAAAAGAGTTGCAGTACAATAGAACGAGCTCTCCCACAGAAAAGCTGCTCCATCCCGAGGGCAGATTCCGATCCAGTGTGTGGAGTCGGGCTTTCAATCCTACTCCGGCCAGACCAAACTGTACCAAAGAGCAACGTGGCCACTGGAGAAACAGCACTAAGCTCATGTGCGTTCTTCTCATCGATGATCTCATTGAAGCTCATCAAGTGGGTGAAAAGTAGCCTCAGGATCCTGGAGGCTCTGGAAGATGAGATCAGTATCCTGAGAGCTCAGCATGCACGGGGTTTGAGATTCAGTATGTAGAAGTGAAGGTGTGGTACGAGCAGCACTGCAGGGTTGAAAGTGTTACCCAGAAGCCACTTCAAGAGGCCTGGACTAAAAAGCGTTTGCCTTTTCAAGAGATGGGTGGGGTCCCAGAGAGACTCATATTCTACAAGGAAAGAAATTGAAAAAAAAAATGCATAATAATAATAATAATAATAATAATAGGTAAGTCTGTTGGGTTTTTACACCCGAGCCTCGTGGCTCATCAGGCCGGTGCTTATCCCCGGTTTCCGTAGCGTGAAGCGACTAGGAGTTCAACTCCTCCTGGATGGGACGCTAGTCCATCGCAGATTACTCCAGTATATTTTACTGGTACCCATTTACACTGCTGGGTGAACAGAGGAACACTTGTGGTTGACACCTTGCCCAGGGGTCTTAGCACAGTGAGGGTCTCAGTGGGATTCAAACTCACAACCTCTCGATCATGAGCACAGCACCCTAACCACTACGCCACCGGCCTCACAATAATAATAATAATAATAATAATAATATGGAGGCACAGTAGCATAGTGGTTAGCATGTCTGCCTCATAGCAAGAAGGTCTTGGGTCCTTGGAATGGGCACCAGCCTTCCCATGACCCTAATTAGGATTAAGCGGTTACAGAAAATGAACGATGATGTGAGAGAGAGAGAGAGAGAGAGAGGGGGGGGGGAGGACTAGTCATAATTGCAGAATATCTGATTTCTGATTTGTTCCTGGGTGCCAAGTGAATGACATTACAATACATTACCGTTTTAGATTTGATCGAGAGCTCCAGAGCCCCATAATAATCAAGACTACACATGATAGAATCATCCTTGCACAGCTTGAAGGAAAATAAATTTAGCCTTTGAGTTATTGCTCACATGGTCAGGGTTCCAGTCCCCTGTACCGTCCTGTTTGAGTGAGGCCCTTAATTAAGACTTAATTAATTTATGAACTCATCAATGAGACCTGTCCCCAGGATCCCTAGATGTGGTAGGAGAGAGGGCAATTACAGCCAAGCTATCATCCATGTTTGACAATACCATCCAACTTCCTGCAGGACATTTTAACAACACTGGCCAAAACCTTCAATGACAGATTGCTTCACCCTCAGTATGTCACAGAGAGATACTTCGTGTGATGAGACTCAATAATCAGCAGTGCTCTCAGTAAACCACACAAACAAACCTTTTGAGCTTTTCTTCTGTGTATGTATTTCCGTTTACTTATAGTAGAGCGCCTGTGCCAAGTCAAACAGGCATGGAACATCACTTCAATTCTTCAATCCCATGGTGATCCTATGTCTGTCCATCTGTCGCTACATACCCCGCCAATGCCATGATGGTGATCCGCTGATCTGCACAGAAACACATTATTCTCCATTAGGTGACACGGAAAACTGAGCTGAGTGGAAATACTGTATTCACATTTTATGTAGTGGAGATGTCATAATTTTTTACATCAATCATTAAATACTTAAATGTTGAGGTTTCTTATTTTGGGTTTCAGATTGCAGAGGTACATGCTGGGACTATAGACATTTGAGAACTGATGGTGTTTGCCTAGGTCCTCTATGTGCTGATGTAATCTGTGCATTGTCCTCTGACCACTAAACACACAAATACATAAACACATACACACACACACACACACACAATTAGAGACAGAGTCTCGGTGGCAACACAGAACATGAACTGGTTAAACGGATAATTAAACTAACAAAGAGGTGACACAAACAAACACGGAAACTGGCGGTGAACTTAAACTCCTTTCTTTCTTTCACTTCAGAATAAATTTGTGAAATGCTGAGGAAAATTATGTATTTATTTTATCCCTAAGGGCATCACACTACTCTTATAACACAAAACTTTGGCACCTATATCAATAAAGATATTTATCAGAGTTCCGCCTTTATGCAGCGCATCAGTAGACTCAATATGGCAATGATCCGGAAATTGTTTTTCTATTTTTAATTATTTAGTAACTTTGGACATTTGTTGTGTTTTGTACCTGAACTTGTTAATCCTACTTAGGGTTGTTGGTAGGTTGGCGCCCATCTCATATCTTTGGGTGAGGACAGAGTACAGGGATCCCTCGCTACTTCGCACTTCAATTCATGCGGCTTCAGTGCGTCGTGATTTTTAAATAAATAAATAAATAAATATTCATCGAATTAAAAAATAAAGAAATTAAATAATAGGGGGAAAAGTTAAGGAAAATGCCACAAAAACAAGGCTAATTATTCAAAAAAAAAAAAAAAAACAACAACAACCCCTAAACAAACACAAAACAAAAAACAACCCAAAACCTCCCATCAAAACTACTTGCATTTTGCATCTACGTGTGTGCATGCGCACGTGCATGTGTATGTGTGTCATCTTCTTCTCATGCAATACCATCTGTTTGTGTGTGTATTTATATTTAATTTACATCTTGTGTTTTTTTTATGTTTAATTGTTGTTATAGGCATTTATAGCATTGAATATGTATTTATTGATATTATATACACATTACATCCGTCAGGGGGAAGGTTGGAGGTGATCCTAGTTCGTGGATTTTGATGATCGTGTGGGGATCTTGGTCTCTATTAACCGCGGAAAGTGAGGGACCCCTGTATACCCTGGACAGCTTGCCAGGCCATCACAGGGCAGACCCATACAATCCAATGGCCAACTGTTTTTGAATTCTGAAATTGCTTTTTGAGTATAAATAGTGTGCTTTAATCCAGCACCCTCTCGGAATTCGGCCTGAATCAGAAGTCAGTTCAATCACAGGGCATCATTCACACACTTATTTACATTTTAATCAAGTAGACAATCCATCTACCCGCATGTTTTAGACACTGTGAGGAAACTGGAGGAAACCCACATAAACATGACAGCAACCCAATCTCGGGCTGAAACCCAATACCCTGCAGCTGTGTGGTGTCAATGCACCATTTGTAACAATAATATGTGTGGGTTTAAAACATGCTTAAAAGTTTAAAGAGGAAGTGGCATGGTGGCATGGTGGCATAGTGGTTGGCACTTTCGTCTCACAGTAAGAAGGTCGTGGGTTCAACTCCATGCAATGCATTGTGTCTCTGTGTGGATTTTTCATGTTCTCCAGAATTGGGGAATGAAAGGTGGTGAACAAATAAACTTAACCTTTCCTTCTTTCACTTCAGAACATATCTGTGAAGTGTTGGGTAAATTAATTTTTTCATTTCATCCACTCATCGGGTAAGAGTATTAGAAGATGGGGAAGGGAAATAACTACATGCAAGATGTACATTTAATTATTAATTACAAATATCAGTGATATCTTATGATTATGTATATTTAAGGCATTCTGACCATCAGTATTAAAAATTTCAGGAATTTCAAGTTGTATTGGCTTTCCATTTTGTGATCGTAAAGCAAGGTGGTCTCACCAAGATGGCTGCCACTTGGCTTCACAATTGAAAGTCTAATGTGAAATCTAGTCTCTTTTTTTGGAGATCCACTCATTCAACCATTTATTTCCTGAACTCCTTAATCCTAATTAGGGTTGCAGGGAGGCTGGAGTCCATCTCAGCTGACTCTAGACAAGGGCAGAGTACTCACCGGGCTTTTTTGAGATGAGTGATTGAAACAGATGTAAGGTGTGACTACTGCTTGGCTGAAAAGTAAACCTGCACTCACACCGGCCCTTTGCGGATAAGGTTGAACATTCCTGGTGTAATTCGTTGTTTGATTTGGCCTTGTGATGGACTGGCAAGCTTTTCAGGGTGTAACCCCCTTTTTCCAGAGATCAGCTGGGGTTGACTCCACCCTAACTATGACCCTAGACAATATAAGTGGTATGGACAATACACTAAATTAACTGGAAGTAACTACATCTAACTTTCTTATCCCACTGTCTCACCCACTCATTCATTATTTTCTTAAACCTAATGGAGTCATGGGGCGGCTGGAGCCTATCACAGCTGATACCAAGCAAAGATGGGTACAACCTGAACAGCTCTTTTGGAGGAAAATTGGTTGGAAATTCTGAGAAAGTTTAAATAAGAGAAGAAGAGAAGAAGAAGAAGAAGAAGAAGAAGAAGAAGAAGAAGAAGAAGAAGAAGAAGAAGAAAGAAAGATCTCCTGAAATTAATTCCAGTATTGTGGGCTACAATGACAGGTTTTGTTCAGAAGCACTGCATGTAGCAGAAGTCAGCAGGCCCATAAACCCCTCTCAGCCTTGATCGCCGCAAGTCTGAAGGACGCTTATGTAATTTCTGATGGATTTTCACCTCGGCTTTGATGAGAGTGGTTTGGGTATTTTTCTTTTTGCTTTGTTACCTGGCAACAGACTCTGTTCTCTCAGCTTCTCTCGATCAGGTTCAGACCTAAATCAAACCTTACATAAAACACACGTTGTGTACGGTGTAATGTTGACATCTCTTTTTTCTTTTCTTTTCTTTTCTTTTCTTTTTTTTTTTTTTTTGAAGGTGATGCTGTAAAGAGTTAAACGCAGGTCTTTTCCAGCACATTTCCAGTCCAAATGAATTCTCTTCTACATTAGCATGTTTCGTGCAAAAAGCATTCGAACATACTTGGCTTGCCTTGGCTATGAATTGATTTTTTCTGTTTCTTCCCACCCACATGCCCCTATACTCTTATGCTCATTCTCTGAAAGCACTCATAGCTGCAGGTCTGCATTCATAATTGCTTCCTGTGCTCAAGTGCTTCAGTGTTTGGCCAGGCTATAGAGATATAGGGGAAGTACGGAAAAGAAAAAGACATGTATATGCTCAGGATGTCAGGATTCGTCAAGGTAATGACATCTGGGTTGTGGGAGACTTCAGTGAAAAACAAAATAAATCTCACCTCATGAACACATGTGAAGATGATGTGCTGAGATTATTCTGCATGGTGGGGCTGCTGAACTGTTTCGGATAGAGCAACGTTTCCCAGGAGTACGACTGAATTCCCTGTGGGTGGCACCTAATCTTACCCACATTTAATAAGATCATTAAAGGTCTGGAAATTAATTGTCAGGCATGTTAAAGCAGTAAAAGACAATAGGACATGCATTGGCTTGTACATAGACGCTAAAAGGGAGACATGAAAGGTCTGAGGTTAGTCATAATAGTACAGCGCAGATGAATTCTGATTGGCCAGAAGGTATTGGTTCATTTTCTATAACAGCAGCTCTAATAAAAGTGAAAAACATTTATTTATTTATTTATTTATTATTTCTGGTATGTGGTGACCAGTGTTATACTAGTAAGGATGCTGTGCTCATGACTGAGAGACATGGGCTTGAAAAATTGTTAGGGAACACTCCTGGGCCACTCCCCATCGTACTATGATCCCTGGACAAAGTCTCAACTGCTAGTGTGTCTGTGTCCACCCAGCAGTATAAACAGGTACCAGTAAAAATACTGGGAAGGTCACCTGCAAGCAGCCCATTCAGAAGAATGCAGAAACTGGAATAAGCTCCGGCACTAATGAGCCAGTTGGCTTGTTTGTAAGGAAGCTATGTTTATCTTCAGTGTGTGTGTGTGTGTGTGTGTGTGTGTGTGTGTGTGTGTGTGTGTGTGTGCAAAATTACCCAAGCATGTTATGTGTGAATTTATTATGAAATTTCTACCAGAAGAGGGATTTTGGACAAGGGAGGATTTTTTTTTTTAGAAGATTCTTTATCATTGAGGGCAGTGTGGTACGATTGCTGGGCTTGGTGGAGGTTTGTACTCTCCGAATTCTCTTATGAGTTCACTACAGTACAGTAACGTGAATAGATCGGAATCAGGCCACTTCATCTAATCCCATCTAATCACAGAAATATTATTTATGGTGAGCTGCTCTCGTTTCTGATAAGAAATATTCATTACAGTAAATCCAGGCCTGACATTGGTTTTGGCAGCAGACCTAGATTTGGGATTTCTGATAGGTCTATATTTGCAGGTCTCCTCCAACAGATGTCACCAAAGTCTCAACATTCATTTAGAAATTTTCTCTCTCGCTCTGATCACTTCTCAGTTAATTTCCCCCAAATTTCACTGTAACAAAGAAAAGCATTGTTGGAAGTGACACTCCAGCTTAAAATACCTGCCTACAACACCTGACCAATCCACCTTTGTTACGAAGGTATCAGGATTAGTTGAAAGACATGGACCAATTTACAAAGGGATCTGAAAAGTCGTTCAGTACATGAAGTAATGAAAATCGATAAATTTTATTATATGCACTTTTAAAAAGAAAAATTTCAGAACAAAACTTTTGTTAGCATGATAAATACATGATGGATGGAAAAATGAATGGATTGCAGGTGCATAGGATGGATGATGATAAAACAGTACTATAGTGGAGAGCTGGACAGTGGTCCAACTGATGGTTGAGTGATAGCGGATGGACAGAATGGACTGATAGTTGAAAGGATAGAGAATAAAGTTGAATGGAATGATTCATATAGGATAGTTCGATGATGGCTGTAGGAACAGATAAATGGATAGATGTAAGAATAGACAGATAAGCGAATGGTGGATAAATAGATAACTGAATGATAAAACCACCAATGGATGTGCAGAAAAATAGATCGACAGGCAGACAAATGAATAGATGGGCTTATGAAGGCTTAATGAATGGATAAATGGATGGATAGGTCAGTGTTGAATGTATTGATGGGTAAATGGATAGGTCAGTGATAAATAAATAGAGGAGGATAGGAATTTGAATATACAGGGATCCCTCGCGACTTCGTGCTTCAATTCATGTGGCTTAAGTGCATTATGTTTTTTTTTTAAATATTAATCGAATTTAAAAAATAAGCAATTAAGGAAGAATAGGGGAAAAAGTTAAAGAAAATGCAGGAAAACAAGGCCAATTATGCAAAAAAAAAAAAAAAAAAACCCAACCCAAAACCCCCCAACAAAACTACTTACATTTTTATGTGAGGTGCACATCTATGTGTGTGCCCACATGTCTGTATGTGTGTGTATTTATATTTTATTTATATCTTATGCATTATTTTTGAATGTTTAATTGTTATTATAAGCATTAATAGCATTGAATATATATTTACTGATGTTATATACGCATATACATGTATGTATACGTCAGTCGGGAAGGGGGGTGATCCTACTTCGCGGAATTTGGCGATACCACTGTACCTCAATTTACGAAAGCCCCAATAAATATTCAACTCTGCATATGAAAAAAGTTCACGTTACGAAAGTGTCATCTCAAAAATTCAAACAATGCGCGAGTTACTCTCCTAACATGCTCTCACATGTTGATCTCCCAACATCCCGCCCCACTGGCCTCCCATTGGCTATCTCCCAACATCCTGCTCCGTTGGCCTCCCATTGGCTAGGAGGGATGACGTAGCTCCCTCCCATTGACTATTATGGAGCTGCATCTCCATAATAGCCATAATGCTTTCGTCTAAAGGACAGAGTTACTGTTGTTTGGTGAGTTTTTCGAGTGTGCTCATTGTAACTTTAATTTTTGGCTCAGGCATTTAACCTTGCATAAACATTTGTAAGATTATAACTCTGCTAATAAGACATGGTCAACACACGCACACACACACACACACACACACACACACACATGTGCGCACACACACAAACACACACACACATGCGCGTGTGTGATTCTCGGTGCGAGTGAAAAGAAGAAGCAGCGGGCTCGTGGCATGCAGTTGAGTGATATCACAAAGAAATATGACCAAACCCGTCTACCATCGGTACGATATTGAAGCAGAAGGAGGTCTTAAAACGTATACTTTTATAATTTTTAAAGGGTTTAGGGGGTAGTATTGGGGCCTTGGAACAAATCACATGTTTTACATGAAAAATGCGGTTCAACTTACGAAAAATCCAGGTTATGAAACCACTTCCGGAACGGATTATTTTCGTAAATTGAGGTACCACAGTCTTATATAAATTGATGGATGGATCATGAATGGAAAAAAGATAAATGTTTGGGTGATGAATGAATGGATGGATGAATAGGTAATTGTTGAAAGGATGGATCAGTGGATGGACAAAGGGAGGGAGGGGTTAGGCTTATGGGAATATTGTATGAATGGAGGGTGGGTAGGTGGGATGGATGGATTGATGGTTGGATAAACAGGTAAGTGTCACATGGATACACAGACCAGGGCAACACGCACAGCCATTTACACTCACATCCACAAGCAGACTAATTTGGAACAGCCAATTAACCAAATTTGCACTGGACTGAAGGACAAAACCAGAGCACCCAAAGGAAACCCAGGCAAGCAAAACAAAGCATGCAAACGCCACACACCCAAGCCCAAGACTTAGACCCAAGACCTTCTTACTGTGATGCTGATGTGCTAACCACTACGCCAAAGTGCTGCATTACATGATTTACCGCCATGCCGTGTAAATGCTAGTGCTGTGAACCAGATCTTGAGCTTATCTCTCGAGAGTCTGGTATGGTTTTGGTATAGATTCTCGTGGATCAGTGGTAAAACTTTGGGATCTTGATCAGAAGACTGAGAAGTCAAAGCACCAGCAGACCTTATGCTCTGAAGTTAGCTTCCTTATACAGGAATGTATCTGTGAAGAAAGAACCTTGTTGTACTGTACTGAATATGAGACAAATAAAGACATCTTCTCATTTGAGAAATGCAGCCAAGATCTGCCTCCTTACCCAGGAAGAGGTCATGACTATATCTTTCTCTGCAAAACTTCTTCTCAATGGAAAATCATGAATGCCGTCTCCAGGAATATGAAGTTTGAAAAATGTACGATGGTTAAAAGTTGTGGAAAAAACTTTCATATATTCATTCATTTTCACAGCCGTTTAATTGTAATCAGGGTCGCGGGGAGGCTGGCGTGCATCTCAGTAGACTCTGGGCGAAGGCAAGGTTGTCAGGCCACTGCAGGGCCAACACACATACAACCATTCACACTCACATTTACACCTAGGGGCAAATTGGAACAGCCAGTTAGCCTATTGTGTGTTTGTGTAGCTATTTGACTGTCGAGGAACCCCAAGCAAACACGTGGAGAACATGCACACGCCCCACAAAAACGCTCTGATCCTGGGAATCAAACCCAGGCCAACTTGGTCTGAGGCAGACATGCTAACTACTACCTCACCACTGGGTGGCGCAAATGAATAAGTCGCATTCAACAAATGACTCCAAAAAATATGCAAACCTGTCCAATGAATTATAGTTGACAAAAATTTACGGACAGCACAAAGGTCCGGGCTTTGAGTCGGTTTGGTGAAGACATTTCTGACAGGAGTTTGAATTTTCTGCCCATGTTTGTGTGGGTTTCGTCCGGGGACTCCAGATTCCTTCCACAGTTCAAAGACATCCACATTTGGCAAAGTGACTGTGACTGTTCCGATCCCCCCAGTGCAGCTGACTGGGTTATCAAAGGCCGGCCATGTCTCTCACTGTCCATGGTGTGAGGTTCGTGTAAAAGAACCATTGCTGACTTTTGACAAGAGTAGCTGCATAGCCGTCAGTGTGTTTCCACCCTGCGATGGCCTTGTGAGCAGTCCAGGGTATACTCTGCCCTTGCCCGGAGTCAGTTTGGATGGGCGCTAGCCTCCCTGCGGCTCTAATTAGGATTAAGCGGTTACAGAAAATGAATGAATGACTGTTCCAATTTGCCTCTGGTGTAAGTGCAAGAGCAAATGGATATGTGTGTGTGTGTGTGTGTGTGTGTGTGTGTGTGTGTGTGTGCGTGCACTGTCTCTGAAATGGACTGGCTAGCTGTTCAGGGTGTACCAAGCCTTCGTCCGGATATGGTTGAGATCCGTGAATAAATGAATGAAATTTACTGTAGATATCATTTAGGAGAAATATCTGAGGAAAGTTCTCTGCTTTGACTATAGCAAACAAAAAAAAGACATAATTTTAGAAAACAGGTCAAAGCAATGTATTGCACTTTATTGTGATTACTTTGTACCCAGTCATTTGTCCTCTGACCCACATATGGACAGTCTAAACCCATAACAACGTATTGCATATTGGAGCCACACCTTTCATGGCCAATCAAAAAATTTCACAAGGCTCACATCTGTACAGCTTACCTGCAGTAAACCATAACAAGATATCTCTGCTGTGTTTATGGGTGGGAACGGTAGGGTGTTGTTTGGCACACCAGTCTCAGAGGAAGAAGGTCCTGGGTTTGAATTGCAGGTTCAGAACGGTGTTCTGTGTGGGGTTTGCACGTTCTCCCCATGCTCATGTGGGTTTCCACTGGGTGCTCCGATTTCCTCCCACCGTCCAAAGACATGCACATTATTCAGGTTGCACCGTGCCTTCATCCAGAGTTGGTCTCAAGCGCAATAACGCAGTTTGGCGAATGAATGAATGCATGAATATACCATGGCTAACACACCAATATATGCTTGCCTGGCAGCAACTTTTTTTCATATTTTTTACAAATTTGTGCAACACCACTGCCAATTGGAATGACACTTAGCACACGTTGGCGTCATTGAGCTTATGTATCCAGAAGAGGGTGGATAGTGCTTTCCTCTGTGTGTGTTACAGTGCCTTGCATACACTAGTTTGAAATGATGCAGTAGCTGACGTTATATGACTTAAAGGAGGCACATGTTGGCTTTAACTTTGTCTGGTTGTGGACGTCGCATGACAGCTGAGACCTGGCTGGTGAATGAAATTGGGAAAGTGGCCAAGAAAAAAAAAAAAAAATTTAAATGCAAAAATGCAAAAAAAAAAAACAAAAACCCAGGCCTGCTTCACTGTTATAACTAGTACGCACTTATAGGGAAATTATCAACAATACAAGCGGTACGGTGGTGTACGGGTTCGCAAGCCTGCCTCGCGCGTCCCAGGTTTGGGTGTTTCTGTGTGGAGTTTGAGGGTTCTCCCTGTGTTTGATTTACTCCGGGTACTTCAGTTTCCTCCCGCAGTCCAAAGACATGCACTTCAGTCAAAATATATCTGTTAAGGGGTGACCCTTGCTGTGAGTGTGAAAGTGAATGGGTGTGGTGTGTGTCGCCCTGTGGTGGTCTGTTGAGCTGTTCAGACAGCTCAAATAGGCACTAACCTCCCAGTGACCCAAGTAGAATTAAGCGGTTCAGCAAGTAAGTGAGTAAGTATTTAAAAAGTGAGTGATTTAATACTTAAATGCCCCAGGCTACCCATCAGTTGTACCATATTCCTAATTTTCCTAATTCAATAGAAATGCATGTGAGGAAAAAAATAAAAATAAAAAAAATAATAATAATGAATAAAATAAATCTAGCTGGCTAGCTGACCATGATGAAGAAGAAACAGTCATTCAGTCAAACAGTCATTTTCTGAACCGCTTAGTCCTAATTTGGGTCATAGCGAGGTTGTCGCCCATCTCAGCTGATTCTGGGTGAAGGCAGAGCAAATCAGCGACAGCTCGCCAGGCCATCACAAGGCAGTTCTTTTACATGCCTCTCACCATAGTTCAGTTCATTTTCTGTAACCGCTTAATCCTAATTAGGGTCGCGGGGAGGCTGGCGCCCATCCCAGCCAACTTCGGGCGAGGGCAGAGTACACCCTGGACAGCTCGCCAGGCCATCGCAGGGCGGAAACACGCTGACGGCTTGTCGAAAGTCAGCAATGGTTCTTTTACATGCCTCACACCATAGACAATGAGAGACATGGCCGGCCTTTGATAACCCAGTTGGCTCCACTGGGTGGGGGGTGGGGGCAGTGACAACCTTGTGCAGAGTGGGCCTTTGGATCAGCGATCCAGCGCCCTATACCACTAGACCACCACTGCCCTTCTCACCATAGTCAGTGAGATAACCCCATTAGCTGCACTGTGAGTAAGGGGTGAGTGGGGGGTTGGGGGCTTGGGAAGGATTGAACCCCCTGACTTTGGGATCAGTAATCTAGCACCGTACCACCAGGCCATGGCTTCCCACCATTGTGGAATTCTTACGAGGTAATGATGAGCACACAGTACATTTTATAAGCCGGTGCCAATATGCTGACTGGGCTGGTTTATGACGTCGTAAATCATAAAGGATTTTAACCTTAAGCCTTGGAAAGTCCCTGCCTATCACAGGTGGGACTCTGCCGGCAGATAAAGTTTAATAATGACCTGTTAGAATATTATAGTCCATCTCCAGAACTTCATTCAGCTCAGGCAGGTCTACTACTACAAATTCCTACCATCAATCACTGCCAGGGGAAGATATTTCATACGGTATATCACCCGCCATCTTTAAAATAATGTTCCAAATCATTTCATGAGTCACTCAGCTGTGGGGTTTTTTTTTTTTTTGTATAAACCCAGAATAAAATCCATCATCCTCATCCAAGTTTATTCATGCAACCAAAATACGAGAGTATAAAATGAGGGAAAATTTATGGATGTGGTGAAGGCGGACATGAAGGTCGTTGGACTAAGAGGAGACGATGCAGAGGATAGGGTGAGATGGAGGCAGATCATTTGCTGTGGCGACCCCTGAAGGGAACAGCCGAAAGGAAAAGAAGAAGAAGAAGAAAAAGAGGGAAAATTTTTTGTATTGGTTTTTGTTTTTTTTTTAAACCAAAATTATGCAGGGCAGTGGTGGTCTAGTGGTATAAGGCGCCGGATCGCTGATCCAAAGGTTGGGGGTTCGAGTCCCACTTTCCACAAGGTTGTCACTGTCCTCCCAATGCAGCTAACTGGATTATCAAAGGCTGGCCATGTCTCTCACTGTCTATGGTGTGAGGCATGTAAAAGAACCATTGCTGACTTTCGACAAGAGTAGCTGCAAAGCCATCAGCGTGTTTCCGCCCTGCAATGGCCTGGTGAGCTGTCCAGGGTGTACTCTGCCCTCGCCCTGAGTTGGCTGGGATGGGCACCAGCCTCCCCGTGACCCTAATTAGGATGAAGCGGTTACAGAAAATGAACTGAACCAAAATTATGCATTTTTTATGGGTTTGAATTAAAAAAAAATGTTGAAGTCTGCTCAGTAAAGGGTCACAGTATTACAAAGTTGAAATGAGGGCAACTCGACCTGGTGTAGTCTCCTGAAGACATATTGCCTCTCATCCACAAAAAAAAAAAAAAAAAAAACTTCTTCAGTTCTGAACCTTGGATCCCACACAAGATGATCCACCCAACAGACGGGTGTGGCCAGAAGAAACACTGCCTGAGCAGAATCATCATCAGCACACACACACACACACACACACACATTTATTTTGTATTGGGATTCTGTATATAGCTTTCCTGTGAGTCTAATAAAGTTAAACAGTTCAGAAAATGAATGAATGCATGATCCTTGTTGGTGAATCAATCACTCCGTGTGTGTGTGTGTGTGTGTGTGTGTGTGTGTGTGTGTGTATTTCTATTTACACAGTCTGTCTGACCTGGATTGGTGGAGTCCAAAATCTATAGAGTCCTGTTCTAGCCTGATGATCCTTAGAAGTCTCATTTTTTTTACCCATAATGCACATGTTATGCAGATCAGATGGCACTTGATCTCTATTCTTTCAATAAAACAGAGCACACACTCACAACCTGTCATCCAGCTGACTCAAAAAGGCTTCACTTTGTTTGCACCTTAAAATGAACTGTGAATCCAAGAGGTTCTGTAATATTGACTCCTTCTCTGAATCAGAATCTTCTCATGAACCCAATTTAAAAATGGATTCATTTCAATTACTTTTAGGGTTTTGATGAAAATCTGATGAGGAAATCAGTTTAATCCTATTATTAGGGTCACGAGGAGGCTGGAGCCTATCTCAACCAACATGAGATGCAATTTGGAACAGCCAGTTAGCCCAACATGCATGGCTTTAAAGTGTAGAAGAAAACTGGATTACCCTGAGAAAACCCGCACAACCGTCAGGAGAGCAAAGCAATTCCGCACAGAAACATCCAAGGCTGGGAATCGAACCCATGACCTTCTTGCTATGGGGTGGACATGCTTAAAACTTAGTGAACATTTTAAAATTGATCCAGAACGTTCAAAAAGTGAAATAAAAAGTATGAGTGTCCACTTAAGCATGTTTAGAAAGCCATAAATGGTGTTTGGTTGATGGTTGATTGGCTATTAACGTGCGCGCGCACAGGGAAGAGGAAGCGCGTGCGCACGAGCGCGGACGGAGAAGCCGTTCGCAGTCAGCGCACAGAACTCTGGTGTCTCGCGCTCGGCTTCAGGAGTAAACACACGCGCACGGGTTTGTTTGTTGTTGTTTTTTTCTTGGTTGATGGAGTGGATATGAGTGGATTTCCGAGGCAATCCCAGCACACAGAAAATGGCGCGGAGCAGAAGCTCGTTCCCGCTGAACTCCGCCGCGCAGCTGCTTTTTCCGTGTCTGATTTCCGTGGTTGTTGTTACGGTGAGAGCGCGCGCCCCGGACAGCGGTGTTCCGGGTGGGTTCAGCCTGACCCCGCCGTACTTTAACCTGGCTGAAGGCTCGAGAATCTCCGCGACGGCTACGTGTGGTGAGGAGGAAACCGGCAACCCGCGGACGGATCTTTACTGCAAACTGGTCGGAGGACCGACGGTGGGCTTAAAAAGCCAGAATATCCAGGTGAGACGCGCGCGCCTCCTTCCGCTGTCCCCGACACTGGGACACGGGCAGCTGGGAAGAATACGAGCAATCACTGCTGAACATACATTTATTATTATTATTAGTATTATAACTATTATTATTATTATTATTACTATAATTAATTATTATTATTATTATTATTTAGTTCATTTTCTGTACCCACTTAATCCTAATTTGGGTCGCGGGGAGGCTGGTGCCCATCCCAGCCAACTTCGGGTGAGGGCAGAGTACACCCTGGACAGCTCGCCAGGCCATCGCAGGGCGGAAACACGCTGACGGCTTTGCAGCCTACTCTTGTCGAAAGTCAGCAAAATACATGCCTCACACCATAGACAGTGGGAGACATGGCTGGCCTTTGATAACCCAGTTGGCTCCACTGGGGGGGACAGTGACAACCTTGTGCAGAGTGGGACTCGAACCCCCAACCTTTGGATCAGCGATCCAGCGCCCTATACCACTAGACCACCACTGCCCCCATTATTATTATTATTATTATTATTATTATTATTATTAAGGCGGCACGGTGGCGTAGTGGTTAGCACGTCCGCCTCACAGCAAGAAGGCCTGGGTTCGATTCCCGGCCTGGGCGTTTCTGTGTGGAGTTTGCATGTTCTCCCCATGCTTGTGCGGGTTTCCTCCGGGTGCTCCGGTTTCCTCCCGCAATCCAAAGACGTGCACTGTAGGTTAATTGGCCGTTCTAAATTGACCCTAGATTCTCTCCTGCAACGACACCGGAACCCAGTCGTATCGGCATTTGCCCTTCCATTGGATCCTTCTGGTGGCGCCGAGACGGGGGACTTGCTGCTTGGGTAACAGCCTGTCCCTCATTACTCTCCCTACCCGGGCTCTGCGCACTGGGGAGTATCACCAGTCGGGATATCAGCCAGAGCGCAGCCATAGTCCTTCGGGACTGACAGAGGCCTACCATTATTATTAATAATTATGATAATAATAATAAAAGTTACAACCCATTGATTTCGGGTTCAAAGCCAGGTGTTGTCTCACAGTGGGTGTTCTCACTGTGTCCACACGGGTTCCTCATTGTTCACTGGTTTCCTCCAGCTTTGTAGCAACCTTATATTTACAGCATTTGGTAGATGCCCCTGACCAAGAGCTGCTTCCTATTACCATTTTTATACAACTGAGCAATTGAGGGTTAATGACCCGACGGTGGACATTGAACCGCTGACCTTCGGATTTGTAACCCGTCACATTAACCACTGAGCCACCACTGCCCTATCATTCATTCATTTTCTATAACCGCTTAATCCTAATTAGGGTTACGGGGAGGCCGGCGCCCACCCCAGCCGACACCGGGTGAGGGCAGAGTACACCCCGGATAGCTTGCCAGGCCATCGCAAAGTTGAAACACACTAACGACTATGCAGATACTCCTGTTTAAAGTCAGCAGTGGTTCTTTTACATGAACCTTACACCATAGACAGTGAGACATGGCTGGCCTTTGATAACCCAGTTAGTGCACTGGGGGGCTCTGTGACGACCTGTTGAGAGTGGGGCTTGATCCCCCAACCTTAGGATCAGTAGTGATCCAACACCTTTACTACCAGGCCACAAGTGCCTACCACTGCCATTTGTATTTGTAAAATGTATTTGAAATGTCCAATCATTCATTTGGCCAACAACACTAATACTACTACTACTACTATTATTACTACTACGTACACGGGGAGGCTGAAGCGTATCTCAGCCTCCACTGGGTGAAGTTGGGATACATCCTGAACAGCTCACCAGACCTGCCCATGACGGCAAACACACCCATTCGTACTCACTTTCACAACTACGGGCAATTTGAGACAGCCAATCATCCTAAAGTGCATGCTTTCGGACTGTGGGAGGAAACCGGAGTACCCAGAGGAAACCCAGGCAAGCACAGGAAGTACATACGGAATACACACGGAAGTGACCTCACCGAGGCCAGGTGGACATACTAACCATTACGCCACCTTTCTGCCCAGATGACAAAACTAGACTATTAAAAGTTAAAGTACATAATCCATGATGCACAGCACTAATGAGACAGTCTGCAGCTGTTAGTGTGGTCCTGGAGAAGCCCTTGTCCTGCACTTTTTTTTTTGGGATTTCCCTGATTTTACACGCAATTTTTTCAATCAATCAGCGAACCAACAACCAGTTATTACAGATCCTGATATTCATTCCATGTGTTCCCCTTGAATCCATGTGGGTTCCACAAGGTTCTCTGGTTTCTGTGTGTGTATGTGTGTGTGGGGGGGTGTCCTCAATTGGACCAGTGCCCAAATCCAGGGTGTAATCCCACCTCATGCATCACGTTCCTGGTATAGATTCTGGAATGCCGGCAGCCCTGACCAGGACAATGCGGTTACTGCAAATGAGTGGCAGAGTAATTATTAGCTCATGAGTAACTAATGATGTGGATGTCTCTGAACAGTGAAGCATTACAAGGTGCAGGACATAACGTTCTTTAAGAGCAGGTCCAAAACACTACAAATTAAGAAATAATAAGTACATTATTTATTCTTACTTGTAGCTTTTAATTAACACGTTTCCTCAAACCATTGCTGACTTGCTGACACGATTTATGCTGCTGCTCTGTGATGCCCCCCCCTCCCACTTCCCCGCGAGCTACCCGGGGTGTACTCTGCCCTCGCCCGGAGTCGGCTGAAATGGGCACCAACATCCTGGTGACCTAATTAGGATTAATTGGATCAGAAAATGAATGAATGAATGTTTTGTCATGTACAGCTCTTTTTTTTATTTTTTTATTTTTTATTTATTTATTTATTTTTTGACTTGGGTGCATTTCAATCATGGGAGAATTCATAACTGTGCACATAGTATTCATTACTACATAACGTCGAAAATACTTGGCAGAATGACACTGATGGGCAGTGGTGGTCCGATGGTAAGGTACTGGATTACCTAAGGTTGGGGGTTCAAGCCCTACTGTCAAAGGTTGTCACTGCTGTCCCCCCAGTGCACTAACTGGGTTATCAAAGGCCGGCTATATACCTCACTGCCTATGGTGGGAGGTTCATGTAAAAGAACCATTGCTGATTTTCAACAAGACGAGCTGCATAGCCGTCAGTGTGTTTCTGCCCTGTGATGGCCTAGTGAGCTGTGCAGGGTGTACTCTGCCCTCACCCACAGTTGGCTGAGATGGGCACCGGTCTTCCCATGTCCTTAATTAGGATTAGGTGGTTCAGAAAATGAATGGATAAATGACACCGATTGGTAAGAAGAAGAAAGGTCTGAGATTAACTGATAAAAAAAAAAAAGAAATAAGGCATCACGTTTCCCATGAGATAAAACCAGGGTTCTCTCTCCTCTTTCTTTTTCTCATACACACACCCACCCACACATGTGCGGACACATGCACAGCGATTACATCTGACATGTTTGACATTACTTAAAACTTACCGATGTCAGCCGTGTCTGTGTTGATGGTCGCCATCTTGTTTTAATGATAGTTCTGCACTCTTGCCTCCTAATGGCTTGTGTGCTTTGCTTTCTTTCTGTAAATCATCATTTCAGGGTCACTGACACTTATGGTTTCAGAAGGACATTTTTCTCAATTTTATTTTATTTCCAAGGAATAACACTGTTTCATATTTATTTATTTTATCCGGGACATGAATGGGCAGCTTTTAGGTTGTTTTGTTGTGGGTATTGTTGGCTGTTAGTGAAATCTTTTATTCATTCATTTTCTGAACTGCGTAATCCTATTACGATTGCGGCGAGGCTGGTCCCCTTTCCAGCTAACTCTGGGCGAGGGCAGGGTACGCCACGGACAGATCGCCAGGCCATCGCAGGGCCAACACTGACACAACCTTTCACACTTAGGTGTGATTTGTAACAGCCAATTAACCTACAGTGCCTGTTTTTGGACTGTGGGAGGAAACCGGAGTACCCAGGGGAAACCCATGCAAGCACGGGGAGAACATTCAAACTCCATATAGAAACGCCTGAGCTGGGAATTGAACTCCGACCTTCTTGTTGTGCGACGGATGTGCTAACGACTACGCCACCATGCCGCCTAGTGAAACATTTAAAAATCCCTATGCTAAACAACAGGCTGGAACCTTTTTAGAATTTCCGGACATTTTAAGAAACATGTGAGACACTGAGGTTTTATGTGATGATTGCAGGGGCAGTACTGTGACTACTGCAATGCCAATAACCCTGAGAAAGCCCATCCGGTGAGAAACGCCATCGACGGCACGGAGCGCTGGTGGCAGAGCCCACCTCTTTCAAAGGGGCTGAAGTACAACGAAGTAAACATCACCCTGGATCTGGGGCAGGTGAGTGTACCATAAGAAACACGTTTATTGAACTTCTTTGCTTTGTGCACCAGTCATATTTTTATTTTTGGACTTTGTGTTGTGATTTTCCCTGAGATAAAAATGGACAAATAGTAGTAAACAAGGACACACATACAGTATTTGTATTAATAGCCTTGTGAGGACATCCATGGAGTTTATTGGTACTGTGTCTATTATGCTTGGTTTAAAAAAAACCAAAAAAAAAACAACAGAAATAAATTATTTATAGATTGTTTTTAAATAAAAGCTGAAGTTCTGAAAATGTTTCTCACAGACTCGGATATTCCTTTCCAATGTGATATAAAACCATTTCCCAGTACACACTAATAATGTCATGAATGTTCTTCGAATCTTGATTCTTTTCTTTTATATTTATATACATTTATGCATGCAGTATATATAAAATGAGAGATATACAGGGATCCCCCACTACTTTGCGCTTCAATTCATGTGGCTTCAGTACATCGTGTTTTTTTTTTCTAAAAATATTCATCGAATTATTAAAAATAAAGAAATTAAGGAAGAATAGGGGAAAAATTTATTCTATATATATATATATATATATATATATATATATATATGTATATGTATGTATATGTATGTATATATATGTATATATATGTGTATATATATATATGTATATATATGTGTATATATATATATATATATATATATATATATATATATATGTATATGTATATATATATATATATATTATTTACATCTTATGCATTATTTTTGAATGTTTCTTATTATAAGCATTTATAGCATTGGATATGTGTTTATTGATATTATATACACACATACATGCATGTATACATCAGTCAGGGTGGGTTGGGGGGGTGGAATTCAGTGGTTGCGGGGGGATCTCGGCCCCAATTAACTGCGGAAAGTGAGGGATCCCTGTGTGTGTGTGTGTGTATATATATATATATGTGTGTGTGTGTGTATATATATATATATATATATATATATATATATATATATATATATATATATATATATATATATATATATATATATATATATATATATATATATATATATATATATATATATATATAATATAGGGGCAGTGGTGGTCTAGTGGTATAGGGCGCTGGATCGCTGATCCAAAGGTTGGGGGTTCGAGTCCCACTCTCCACAAGGTTGTCACTGTCCCCCCCAGTGCGGCGAACTGGGTTATCAAAGGCGGGCCATGTCTCTCACTGTCTATGGTGAGAGGTTCATGTAAAAGAACCATTGCTGACTTTCGTAAAGAGGAGCTGCAAAGTCGTCAGTGTGTTTCTGTCCCTTCATAAAAGGGTTGTGACAGGAAGGGCATCCGACGTAAAAACCTCTGCCAAATCAAACGTGCGAATCAGATGATTTGCTGTGGCGACTCCCGAGAAAAGGGAAAAAGCCGAAAGGAAGACAGACAGACAAATATATAATATAATATAAAATCTCCCAGTGCAGCTAACTGGGATATGAAAGGCTGGCCATGTCTCTCATTGTCTGTGCTCAGAGCTTCATGTAACAGAACCATTGCTGACTTTTGTGAAGAGAAGCTGCAGAGCAGTTGGTGTGTTTCTGCCCTGCGATGGCCTGACGAGGTGTCCAGTGTGTACTCTGCCCTTGTTCAGAATCAACTGAGATGGGTGCTAGCCTCCCCGCGACCCTAATTAGCATGAAGTAGTTCAGAAAATGAATGAATGAAGTAATAATAATAATAATAATAAGATGATGATGATGATGATGATGATGAGTAGTAATCGTGCAGGTTTTGCAAGGCAATGAGCTGCTGGCTGACATTTTTAGTCCGTACTTGAAGGTTCTTTGCACGGAGCACAGCCTCATATCAAGGCCTTTTAGGGTTTAATGTTGTTTTATGCTTTTGGTTTATTTCCAAGTAGGTCATCATGGCTTCCTAAGGATTTGTGGGAATCCGATGGATTGCTGCCTCCATGCCACTGCTTTTAGTGTCTCAAGAGATCATGACGGAAAAATGGAACTTTACTGTTTTTGGGGGATAAAGTCAAGTTTATACTGTACCATACTGTACATATCACATTACTGATGAAGTCTGAAGAAGAAAAAATCAAAACAAAACACATTGGTTGGCCATGATCCTGTTCCTGATGATGAAATTCTGCCAAGTAGCTTATCGAGGAATCATTGTTTCTCTTTTGCATTTGTTCTGCTTTTTTTGCGAGTTCACACTCTCTCTTTCACACACCACAAACACATCCACCTGTTGAAGGATACAGAATCCTGGCGCTTATCACGCAGGCGGGATTCTGTGCTCTCAAAAATAGCCTGTGTGTGGCACTGAAAGTGTGTCATTGTGTTTATTTACGGAGATATGCGGTGGCTTAGGGACTTCGTTTAATGTAGAGAAGAGAGCTGGAAGCCTCCACGTCAAGAGCGGGCCGAGATATCCTCAGACTCGGACCTGCTGAACTTTGGAACAGTGCTGTGTAACAATCTTGGGTGATTATTATTATTTATGTGTGTGTGTGTGTGTGTGTGTGTGTGTGCACACACTTTATTTATTTTATTAACGACTTTAGGTAAATACAGCAGCATTTTATTTTTTAAATATTAGTTTCCAAGCTCCAGATTAAATATCACAGACACACGTCTGTATGTCGGTAAAACGGAGGCACGTGAAACACTGCCAATAAACGTCATGCATTCCAATATTTAGTTTTAGCGCCTTTTAGCCTTGATTCCGAACGTATAATCTGAATGGAATTGTTTCAACAACACAACATTTATTATCATCCAGTGTTGTGTTTATTTCTCACTGATGTCTTGAATCGATGAGGGAAACCTGAATCCCGCCATAAAGTCTTCTCCAGCAAATCTCGAAAACTTTCAACAAAGGTTAAGGTCAGGACTCTGGGGTGCCAATACATATACGTGAAAACGATTCCTCATGCTCCCTGAACCACTCTTCCATTATTGGAGTCCTGATTTTATATCCCGAGCCATTAGGGAAGGAAAAACCTACTAATTCAGAACATTCAGATGTTGCTGAGCCTCAGATGGAACCAACCGGAGCAACAACGCCATGGCGATTACACTCTTTAAATCAAGGCTGAAGTTAGGTAATCAAACAATCATAGATTGCACGGGTTTTTGTGTTTTAGATTTCGGTCAGAGATTTCATGCATTAATAATAAAAACGAGGTGAAATAGATCAAATAATTATTTACGTACAAATCTTTGTGAAACAGGAGACTCAGTACTGTAGTCTGTTGGTAACTCAACACAGCTGCAACAGCTGGAGCTTGAAGAAGTAGATGTGTGGTTTCAGTAAGATAGAGCTACAGCACACACACACACACACACACACACACACACACACACAGCTCGAAGCTCGCTGGAAGTGCTGAAGGAAATCAGATTGCATGGTGATGTCGAGTGTCCGACCCGATCCCGTGACATCACCCCTTGTGAATTGTTTCTGTGGGCTACTTTAAATCACAAGTGTATACTCCTCCTCGAACCCCGAGTCGGAAGCCTGTGATGCTGTCACTCAGCAGAAGATAATTGCTGTTGAATACAGCATGACCCATCGAGACATGGCACCCTTCAGAAATCACCTCCAAGTGTGTATTGACGACGACCACCATTTGGAGGAGGATTATCTCTAAAACGTGATCAATTAAAAAAAAAAAAAAAAAAAGAATGAAGTTTCATTTGTGTAAATAATAATTTGATTATCTTTTAATGATTTCTTTCACCATGATGGGCCGGTACTGGCTCTGTTTAACAGCAGAGGCTGCAGCGATCCGTCTGTCAATCTCCCGCTTCATCCTTCCCTCACTCGTGAACAAGACTCCAAGATACTTAACCTCCTCCACTTGGGGCAGGACCTCATTCCCTTAGAGATAACGTGAGAAGCTCTACCATCCGTGGAGAGCTCGGAGTAGATCTGCAGCTCCTCTGCATTGAGAGGGGCCAGTTGAGGCGGCGCGGGCATCTGGTTAGAATGCCTCCCGAACGTCTCCCTGGTGTGGTGTTTCGGGCATGTCCAACCGGGAAGAGACCTCGGGGTCGACCTTGAACATGCTGGAGGGACTATGTCTCTTGGCTTGTCTGGGAACGCCTCTGTGTTCCCCCGGAAGAGCTGGAGGAAGTGGCTGGGGAGAGGGATGTCTGGGCCTCTTCGCTTAGGTTTCTGCCCCCCCCCCCCTTCCTCCCCCGCGACCCGACCCCGGAAGAAGTGGAAGACGAGGAACTGATGGATGAATGAATAGTGATCTCTTTAATTTAATATGGGAGGTTTTATTGGGTCACTGTGTGTGTGTGTGTGTGTGTGTGTGTGTGTGTGTGTGTGTGTGTGTGTGTGTCATTCATTTTCCGAACCAGAGTCCACCCTGGACGGCTCGCCAGGCCATCGAGGGCAGAAACACGCTGACGACTATGCAGCTCCTCTTCATGAAAGTCAGCAATGGTTCTTTTACATGAACCTCCACCACAGACAGTGAGAGACATGGCCGGCCTTTGGCAGCCCAGAGTTTAAATCCAGCGAGGTGTTTTTCCTACTTTAGAAGTTTTGAGACTAAACCTGCATCATGTTTCCCTTCTCAATAAATCTTCTCACTATTTTCATCGCTCGGCTCTCGATGGCTCATCTTACATGCTTTACTCGAGCTGTTGCAAGTAATGGGGCAACCCTTCGCTGGAATTCTTTAGAAGAAAATGATGCGTGAAAGCGAATAAGGGCATGTTACAAACTGGAATGTAGCAGAGTTCTTTTTCCGTGGCGTACACTTGCGTCCTCATTAAGCTTCACGTCTGAGTCGTATTAAGGGGAAAAAACGGAGAAAAGAGACGGTAAAGAAAATCACAAAGAAAAAAGTGGCAGGAAAAAAAAACAGCAACTGCAGCAAATTCATTTATTCTTTGCCAAATGAAAGCTGGAGCCTATCTCAGCCAACTCTGGGTAAAGATAGGATACACCCTCAACAGCTTGCCAGACCATTGCTGGGTGAACACGTGCAGAATCATTCACACTCTCTCTCTCTCTCTCTCTCTCACTTTATGGGGGCAATTTGGAGGAGCCAATTAGCCTAATGTGCAGGTCTTCGGACTGTGGGAGGAAGCGCAGTACCTGAAGGAAACGCACAGAGAGAGAGAGAGAGAGAGAGGGAGGGAGAGAGAGAGAGAGAGGGAGAACATGGAAACCTCACATGGAAACAAAGTTCCCAGGTTCTGGGCTTGAACCCGGAACCTTGCTTTGTGATGGTTCATGCTAAACATGACATCACTGTGCTGCTCGAACGCAGGAAATGAAAAGAAGAAAATGGGGTGAAAGTAATAAGAAAAAAGGGAAGGAGGAAAGGAATACATTTCAAGAAAATAATTAGAACGGGAAACCTGAGAAAGAGGAAAACTGAAAAAAAAGTGAATTCAAAGAACAGAAAATTACAGTAGTTGGAAAAATCGGAAAAAGTGACATGAACAGAGCGGGCAGTGGTGACATGGTGCAAAAGGCGCTGGATAACTGATCCCAAGGTTGGTGGTTCAAGCCCCACTCTCAACGGGTTGTCACTGTCCCCCCAGTGCACTAATTGGGCTATCGAAGGCCGGCCATGTCTCTCACTGTCCATGGTGTGAGGTTCATGTAAAAGAACCATTGCTGACTTTCAACAAAAGGAGCAGCCCTGCGATGGCCTGGTGAGCTGTCCAGGGTGTACTCTCCCCTCACCCGGAGTTGGCTGAGATGGGCGCCAGCCTCCTTGTGACCCTAATCAGGATTAAGCGGTTCAGAAAATGAATGAAATGAACATCGGAATAGAAAAAAAAATCAAAAGAAATGGAAAAAACACAAAGGAAAACAAAATTTTAATCAAATTGGGGAAAAAAACAAAACAAGGATAGGGCTGAAAGGGGGGGAGAAAGAACAGGAAGCAGAATAAAGTAAATTAAAAAGGAAATAGAAAGAAAAATACAGAAAGGAAACAGTGACGGAGAAGGAAAAAAGAGAAATGGGGAAAATAAATAAAGAAAAGGAAGCAGACTATTGAATTTTTTTTTTCTTTTTTTGTACCAATATTAAGATTTTCCCCACCATTGACCTACTGCGTAGCCTTGTGGGATAAATACAAATGCTTTGTCCTTCTGTCCTGCTTTACGGTCACACTAAGACCATTTCATTGTTTTATACAAACAGCAGTTATTGGTTATTGGTGCTCAAGGCTGATTGGTGCACACGGGAAGTCTATCATGTTCGAGGAGATACGGTAAACAGCCGAGACTGTTAACGCTGGCAGTGATGGAAAAGAGTCGACTGCATCATGCTGTGTACGATCAGGCTGAGTCTCCACGCTGACCCCCGTCCACTGCTGTCCTTATAATGGGCCCATGAGTACCACAGCATCACATGGAAGAAGGCGTCCTTGTTCCCAGATAGAGCACACATTATTAGGCATGAGGTTTTAATGTTGTGGCTGAACAATGTAGTACTGTATATTGCTCCTATATGTGACGCTTTTATGATTTCTGTGTTCGACGCATGCTGTTCTTGGAATCGCGAGACATTTTTGGACCGGAGAGTCCAGAGCTAAAGCATGGAACATTGTTAGGGATTGACCTTTAATACCACCTGCCTTTTTCAGCCTTTCAGTCAGGCGCACAGGTGAAGATAGAACCGCGTGCAGGGGAGTGGAGGGTTTTGTGATTACGTTCACAGCTCATCAGCATTGATTTGTTCTGGGGAAAAGTGTCTCTGTGTAACCTGATTTAGGAAAGCTATGATCTTTTCTTGGAAATATTTACCTCATTTGTTATTTAACATAATGCCTTTTGTGTGTGTGTGTGTGTGAGTGTGTATGTGTGTATGTGTGTATGTGTGTATGTGTGTGTGTGTGTGTGTGTGTGTATGTGTGTATGTGTGAGTGTGTGTGTATGTGTGTGTGTGTGTGTGTGTGTGTGTGTGTGTGTGTGTGTGTGTGTGTGTGTGTGTGTGTGTGTGTGTGTGTGTGTGTATGTGTGTATGTGTGTATGTGTATGTGTGTGAGAATGTGTATGTATGTGTATGTGTGTGTGTGTGTGTGTGTGTGTGGGAGAGAGAGAGAGAGAGAGAGAGAGAGAGAGAGAGAACAATAGAAACCCGTCACCCCACGTGACGGCCGTCCCAGCCACCTGTCTCCCTCAGTTACGCTAATGCTGCTTTTATTATTTTAAAGAACGCATTTCGGGCTGCCGCTTTAGGTCCGGCTCCGAGCGTTAGCAACTGTCTGTCTGCGGCGACATCAGGTGATTGTTCATTTGTGGAGCATTCTTTGTCTCTGAGTTCATATACAATATATAGTTGTCCTAAATAGCTTGTGGTCTAGATCAACACACACACACACACACACACACACACACACACACACGTGTTCAGGCACACATGTATTTACCCCGATATAACTTTACCCCGATAATGAGATTATGAGGGAGGTAAATTAGGTGAGACAAATTCGGAAACATTGCGGCACAGTGGTTAACATATCCACCTCACAGCTGGAAGACCTGGGTTGGATTCCTGGCGGATGTTTCTGTGTTGAGTTTGCATGTTCTCCCCATGTTTGCACGGGTTTCCTCCAAGTACTCTGGTTTCCTCCCCTAGTTAATTGGCTGTTCCACATTGGCACGAGGTATGAGAGCGTGTGTGTGAATTGGTTGCGTGTGTTTTGACTGTGCAATGGCTTGGTGAACTGTTTAGGGTGTACCCCGCTCTCACCCAGGGTCGGTTTAGATGGGCACCAGCCTCCCTGTGATCCTAATTAGGAGTCAGTGGCTTAGAAAATAGATGAATGAATGTAATCCGGAAACACGTACGCCCGCAGGTCTGTCTCCAACTTCTCTACTTAAAGTTAGGGAAATCAAATCTGAACGTAAGACTAAACTGCAAGGATCGTTTATGCCTGTACCCAGCAAAATCTTCTTCGGGGGCAGTGGTGGCTTACTGGAGAAGGCAATGGGTTGTTAATCCAAAGGTCAGCGGTTCAATACCGACTGTCACCCCTGTTGGGCCCTTGAGTAAGGCCCTTAACACTCAATTGCTCACGTGTGTGTGTGTGTGTGTGTGCGTGCATATATGGTATGGTAGGCCTCCATCAGTCCCGAAGGACTATGGCTGCGCTCTGGCTGGTATCCCAGCTGGTGATACTCCCCAGTGCGCAGAGCCCGGGTAGGGAGTAATGAGGGACAGGCTGTTACCCAAGCAGCAAGTCCCCCGTCTCGGCGCCACCGGAAATGCAAGTGGAAAGGCAAGTGCCGATACGACTGGGTTCCAGTGCCACTGCAGGAGAGAATCTACGGTCAATTTAGAACGGCCAATTAACCTACAGTGCACGTCTTTGGATTGCGGGAGGAAACCGGAGCACCCGGAGGAAACCCGCACAAGCACGGGGAGAACATGCAAACTCCACACAGAAACGCCCAGGCCGGGAATCGAACCCAGGCCTTCTTGCTGTGAGGCGGACGTGCTAACCACTACGCCACCGTGCCGCCTGTGTGTATGTATGTATATTTGAAAACTTGATACTTTGTGCTTCAGTGCATTATGGGTTTTTCAAAAATATTAATCGAAAAATAAGGAAATTAAGGAAGAATAGGGGAAAAAGTTAAGGAAAATGCCGCAAAACAAGGCCAATTATGGAACAACAGCAAAAAACCCAAACAAACAAAAATAAATAACAACCCAAAACCCCCCAACAAAACTACTTACATTTTTATGTGAGGTGTGCATTTGCATGTGTGTGCACGTTCGCGTCTCTGTGTGTGTGTATTTATATTTTATTTACATCTTATGCATTATTTTTTAATGTTTCATTGTTATTATAAACTTTTATAGCATTGAATATGTATTTAATGATATTATTTACACATATACATGTACGTATACATTAGTCAGGGGGGTCGAGCCTACTTTGCAGAATTCGGCGGTTGTGTGTTGGGGGGGTTGTCTCGGTCCCCATTAACCGCGGAAAGTAAGGGATCCCTATATGTGTGTGTGTGTCTGTCTGTCTTACTTTCGGCTTTTTCCCTTTTACTCGGGAGTCGCCACAGCAAATCATCTGATTCGCACATTTGATTTGGCAGAGGTTTTTACGTCGGATGCCCTTCCTGTCGCAACCCTTTTTAGCAAGGGACAGAAACACGCTGACGACTTTGCAGCTACTCTTTACGAAAGTCAGCAATGGTTCTTTTACATGCCTTTCGCCTCAGACAGTGAGAGACACGGCCCGCCTTTGATAACCCAGTTAGCTGCACTGGGGGGACCAGTGACAACATTGTGGAGAGTGGGACTTGAACCCCCAACCTTTGAATCAGCGATCCAGCGCCCTATACCACTAGACCACCACTGCCCCAAAAGCAGTGTGTGTGTGTGTGTGTGTGTGTATATATATATATATATGCTGCAAATCATCCGCATGTTTCTGTCCCTTGCTAAAGGGTTGTGTCAAGAAGGGCATCCGACGTAAAACCCTGTCCAACCCACCACAGTACTCACCGCATGGGAAGCGGCTTTACTGAAGATGACTGTAGGGTTCGCGCTGTAGAGGTGGCTTATCATTACCTTGTCAGTTATATAAGTTTTCCGAAGCGTCTGTGACATTTATACGGCATGAATAGCAGCCTGAGCTCTGGCTTCCATCCTGTCATTGCTGTGGAACAGTAACCATGTTGGTGGATAACCAGAACCGGAGAAAGTAAAACCAAGGGAACGGGTAGAAATTCATAGCTGTCTATTTTTTGTCCCTGAGATGCTATTGTGGCCGTGTCCACATCTGGTGCCAGTCAGATTGGTTCTGGAGGGGTCGATTTTATGCAGATCATGTCTGGGACTCTGTTCTGTTCTGTTCATGTATAAAACCAGGTAATTGGTTCTAAGATTGATCATAAAATTGGTGGGTCCACTCTTCCAAAACCGGACCTGAATGGATGCTTACTGGAGGAACTATTAGCAGTGCATTATGGGAAGGCATCATTTCTGTATTTTCTGTGCGTTACTGGTCGGTTAGAAGAAAGAAAAAGGCAAGACAGCAATGTGTGCAAAGCATCTGCATGCATTTGCTATTGTGCGAATGAGAGCCAAAAAAAAAAAAAAAAAAAAAAAAAATCACATGACCAAAAATATGCGGACACCCGAGTACTAAAAAAACATGATGCTCTCGGTCCAATCAAAATGTGAATCTAATTGCTAGTGAACAGAGATGTATATGGTATCTGAACCATATAGATTATTGGGAATTTGAACCTGTGACTTCTTGAGCCCAGCACCCTAACCAGGACACCACCAGCCCCAGCTCAGGATGAGGAAGTCGACAATAAAAGGAGTGCGTACACATCCCATGTGCGCTTGAGTTTACCCGTTACATTCTTCGTGTGATACGACATGACGGATGATCAAGCACTTTTTTCCCCTAACACACTGCAGGACCCTTGTCCTCATGTATACACCGAGTGCCCACAGCTTGTGCATGAATCCAATGACAAACAAAAGGAGGTGATTTAAGATTGTTTGGGTTTGGAAAACGAGAAGGTAGCTTGTCTTATTCAGTCAGTGCATGTTAAGGCAAGAGTGCGTGCTGTTCCTTTTTGTATTGTGTTTTTACTGCTGTGAGCAGGACTGGACTAGTGAAATGAACTCGCACACGTTCTCTGATCGTGGTATCCCAAAATGCAATGTGTGAAACTGAATCAGTGATGAGGAATGCTCCGTTCTGATTGGTTAGATGGTGGCGATTCATTTGTCATAACAGCAGATCTGCAAAGCTTGCATCATTTTTAAAAAATATATATATATTCCCTTATTTTCTTGCTAATTCAGTCATATCCAATTCCCACCCATCAGGTATTATCTTCCCTAACACTCGGCCACCATGGACCAGGGACGTTCAAAAGCATGCACACGTTCCCTCCGTGAATTGCAATGCGTTTTTGGGGACGATCTTACACACTCGGAGGGAAAGTGCTATCCGCCCCCTCGTACGAATGACTGGCTGGTGATCGCTGTGAGTGACAGGGAAGTGAGTATTGCCGTCCCTCCTTCCCATGAGAGCTCTCGTGGACCCCCGGCTATGGATGGCTGTGGCGTTAACCCGGATTTGCGGATTTGAACTTGTGATCTCCAGGTTAATAGTCACGCACTTTATCGATGTGCCTCTCAGGAGCCCCGATCATATCATTTTACACTTTCTGATATCTTATCTATGTGACACAGTTTCTATAGTAACGGATTACACATGAGATGAGTACATATATTTGCATTAAAGAGCCGTGTGATGATAATGACAAACTTTGATTTGAAATTGTATTAACAAAAAAAGTTTTTATAAAAATCTAATATTACTAACAGTAAAACTATTCCTTTTATATGGGAACATTTAAAAAGAACAGCAAACGAAAACAAGATTTTTTTTTTGGCTTATATGACCCAAGACAGAGGTTAGGTGAGTTCTTT
This sequence comes from Plotosus lineatus, assembly GCA_024760905.1. Taxonomy (NCBI): domain Eukaryota; kingdom Metazoa; phylum Chordata; class Actinopteri; order Siluriformes; family Plotosidae; genus Plotosus; species Plotosus lineatus. The sequence continues at coordinate 30,399,294 of CM045745.1, forward strand.
ACTCTCAGTAGAACTTTACTGCTGTGTAGATAACGGCTACTTTTGATGTACAGTGATCTCTAGTTACTCCGGCTACAGTGCATTGTGGGTTTTTCCAAAACTATTCATCAAAAATTAAGGAAAATGTCACAAAACAGGGCCAATTATGCAACATACCCCCCCCCCGTGCAGCTAACTGGGTTATCAAAGGCCGGCCATGTCTCTCACTGTCTATGGTGTGAGGCATGTAAAAGAACCATTTCTGACTTTCGACAAGAGTAGCGTGTTTCCGCCGTGCGATGGCCTGGCGAGCTGTCCAGGGTGTACTCTGCCCTCGCCCTGAGTTGGCTGGGATGGGCACCAGCCTCCCCGCGACCCTAATTAGGATGAAGCGGTTACAGAAAATGAACTGATGAACCCAAAACCCCCAAACAAACAAAAACAAAAAACAACCCAAAACCCCCCAACAACACTACTTACATTTTTATGTGAGACACGCACGTGTTTGTGTTTGTTAATTTATATTTTATTTATATCTCATGCATTATTTTTGAATGTTTAATTGTTATTATAAGCATTTATGGCAGGGTGGCGAACAAGTTAGACACAAAGAGCCAAACTTTCTAACTGTGAGAGTTAAAGAGCCACTCCACGTGCTGACCTGCCAAGATACACACACACACACACACACACACACACACACACACACACACACACACACATAGGCACCTCTCTCTCTCTTTCTCCTTTGCTCTGACACACATAACTACTGAACACACTTCAGATACATGGATATGGCCCGTGGGGCAGTGGTGGTCTAGTGGTATAGGGCGCTGGATCGCTGATCCAAAGGTTGTGGGTTCGAGTCCCACTCTCCACAAGGTTGTCACTGTCCCCCCAGTGGAGCTAACTGGGTTATCAAAGGCTGGCCATGTCTCTCACTGTCTATGGTGTGAGGCATGTAAAAGAACCATTGCTGACTTTCGACAAGAGTAGCTGCAAAGCCATCAGCGTGTTTCCGCCCTGCGATGGCCTGGCGAGCTGTCCAGGGTGTACTCTGCCCTCGCCCGAAGTTGGCTGGGATGGGCACCAGCCTCCCCGTGACCCAAATTAGGATTAAGCGGGTACAGAAAATGAACTGAAGATATGGCCTGTATAATATAAATTGATGAATATTGAAATATACACACAATCATGTTGAGTCAGGTGTTTTTTTACCTTTGGGGAATTCCGTGTCAATATTAGCATGGTGTTGCTAAAATGACGCTGAAGATTTGAAGTCTTGACATGTGATATCGTGGCACTGCATAATAAACAGAGCAATTTGCCATTCCGTTCAATAAAAAAAGGTAAACATCTTCCCATTCTCCCAGAAATGTCCTGTGTTCACGTTTTCGTTTAGCTTTGCATTTTGCCATTTTTACAAAGAGGGTAATCCTGCATGCAAAGTGTGATATCCTACCGTGTAGCAATGATCACACTTGTTTTGTTTTCTTTGGCTTCTTGCCGTTTAATGTTTCACTCATGCAAGCGCCTCTAAACAACGACTTCTTCCCGGGGTTTACATATCACTTGTTCTACTTGTATCCCCATACAGCAGTGCTGAACAATATGTCTAGCTCAATACAGTTCCCCCTAGAGGTATGGGCCAGTACTGTTTACATTAGACTTGTGGTCTACCACATCCCTCCCCTCTGGATTAAACTATGTTTAACTACACCAGAGTTATACTGGACATCCTGGAACTTACAATTAACCATTAACTATCACGGTTACTTTAAACTTCTAAAACACATGTGCCATACACATAATACACATTTTTTTTTTTTTTTTTTTTTTTTTTTTTTTTTTTTTTTTTTAAACTAGGGATTTGGTTTGACTACCGCCTCCCAGTGGTTCCAGGACGATTCTTGTCCTGAGGCTGGGGAACTCACTACTGACTAAGTATAGTCTTTTAAATAGTCTGGAGCTTTCCTAGCTCGCTGAGATCTTCTCACGACTGGTGAGTCAACTGCAGTTGAAGACTCAGGCTGCTCCAGGGTTGGTTCTGCTGCAGTGCCGCCAGTAGACTCCGCAGAGACGGTTACCTCAGGCAATACCTGAAGTGGTGGCTCGCCGATGCTCTCCTCCGGGATGTGTCAGACAACACCTCGGGTGCCGCCGGCAGAGGAACGGAGCTTCTACTACCTAACTTGGTCAATGTGTCGTCTCACAACTTGTCCATGACCTAATATCACTTTGAATGACACTGGGCCTGTCTTTTCTGTTATTTCTCCCGAACCCAGGTTGGTCCGGAGCCGAAGCTGCGGTGTAGACCAAGTCTCCTCTCTCTCAGAATTCTCTCTCTTGCATGCATGTCATGATAACCTTTTGTTTCTCTTGTTTGTCATGCACTCTTTCTGAAGTCTGGATGTATTAAGTCCAATGTTGACTCAACTTTCTTCCACACAACAGTTCAGCTGGTGACTTGCCAGTTGTAGATTGGGGTGTTATGCGATAGCTGAACAGAGCTCGCGACATCCTTGTTTCTACGGATTCTCCTGCCATCTTCTTCATGAGTGACTTGAACGCTTGTACTGCCCTCTCGGCTAAACCATTAGAAGAAGGATGGTATGGCGCAGTCGTGATATGACGTATGCCATTCTTTTTCAGAAAACTCTTGGAACTGTTCACTGGTAAAACATGTACCGTTATCTGATACTATGATTTCTGGTAAGCCATGTTGGCTGAAGCTCTTTCTAAGGCATTCAATTGTGACAGTGGAAGTAGAGTTACTCACAGAATATGCCGATCCACTTTGAGTATGCGCCAACTATGATCAGGAACATTCTTCCCATCCATGGACCTGCGTAATCAATGAATTCTTCTCCATGGTTTATCTGAACTTCCAGGGATGTAGTGGGGCCGCTGGAGGACTGTTCCTGTTCTCCTGGCATGCCACACACGACTTCACCAGCGCCTCCACCTCTGCATCCATGTTGGGCCACCACATGTAGCTCCTCGCCAACGCTTTCATGCGAGTGATGCCAGGGTGTGCTTGGTGTAGTTGTTGCAGTAAGGCTCATGCGACCAGGCGGTGGAACAACCACGCGTCCCTCCCACAGGATACAACCTTCCTGGGTGCTGAGCTCATCCTGTCGTCGGGTGTAGGGCATGAACTCAGGACTGTTCGCCTTTGGCCATCCTCTCAAGATGTACTCACGCACTCTGCTAGAACAGGGTCTTTGTCTGTCCATTTCTTTATTTGTTGTGCTTTACCAGGGGCACGCCGACATCTTCAAACAAATACAACACTCTCTCCTCCTCCTCAGGCGTGTTGTCTCCTCCTCCGCTCAAGGGTAGCCTACTCATCGCATCCGCATTTGTATGGTCCCGCCCTGCTTTGTAAACAATGGTGTACTCATACGCCAAGTTAATGTAACGCCCATCTCTGAATTCTCTGAGATGTCATCTGGGTATGGCTCTCATTTCACTGAACAGTGATATTAGTGGCTTGTGGTCAGTCACGATAGCTTAACTGTCTCCCGTAAGGTATTTGTGGAACTTTTTCACACCGAATACTACTGCAAGGCCCTCCTTGTCTAACTGGGAGTAGTTTTTCTCAGCTGCACTGAGAGTTCTGGAGACTAACCCTATGGGTCTCTCGGAGCCATCCTCCATACGATGAGAAAGTACGGCACCCACCTCCGTAGGGAGATGCGCCACATGCTAGGATGAGTGGTTTGTTTGAATCATAGTGCACTAATACACTACAGGACTGAAGTAGCACTTTGGACTCTTCAAACGCCTTCTGCTGCTTGACCCCATGTCCATTTTTCTTCCTTTTCAATAAGGTATGGAGCGGTGCCAGCAGTGTGGAGAGCTTTGGGAGGAACTTATGGTAATAGTTCAATAAACCTAAATAAGCTCTCAACTCTGTAACGCTTTTGTGGCTCAGGCGCCGCAATGGCTTTCCACTTTGTCTGACAGAGGGTGTAGACCACTGGCATTGATCTTGTGGCCTAGGAACAACACCTCTTTTCCCATGAACTCACACTTGCTTCTTTTCAACCTCAGGCCGCTTTTCTCCAACCGTTGAAGAACTTCTTCCAGCGTTTTCAGATGTTCTTGTTCATTTGGTCCTGTACACAGGATGTCGCCCAAATAAATGGCAACATTCGAATTCCACCTAGGATGCCTCCATAGTTCTCTGAATATAGCAGGACTGGAAGCTTACTCCAAATGGTAAGCGTGTAGGTATACAAGCCTTTGTGTGTATTGATGGTTACATACTTTCTGGATTCTTCTTCCAGGACTACCTGTTGGTAAGCTTGACTCATGTCTAATTTCGTGAAGTGTCGACCACCATTCAACTGTGCTTAACAGGTCCTCTACTTTAGGAATTGGATACTGATCCACTCGTGATGCTCTATTGACAGTGAGTTTGTAATCTCCACATATTCTAATGGAGCCATCCGGCCAGACTGGAACTATGGGCGCAGCCCATTCTGCAACCTGCACTGGCTCGATAATCTTGTCGCCCAGCAGCCTCTGTAGCTCGCCGACCAGGGGCTTGACTGCATATGGCACTGGTCTGGGTTTGCAGAATCGTGGTTGGGCCTCTTGGTCCACATTTATCTTTGCTTTGACACCTTTCAGCTGTCCTAAGCCTCTTTTTGAACACCTCAGCGTGTCTTTCAAGGATCTCCTCCAATTTTTTAATTTGGGCTGAGACTCACTTTGTTCACTGACACTAACTGATCAATCATGGCCAATTCTTGTAGCCAATTTCGCCCTAGTAAATTTGGTCCTTCACTTTCTACTACCACTACAGGTAGCTGCTTTTCTTTGTTTTCATGTTGCACTTTAACTTGTGCCATGCCGAGCACCTCTAGCTTCTCTCCTGTGTATGTTTTTAATTTTAGGAGCAGGGCTTTAATTCTGCTGTGTCTGCTTTCTTCCACAGCTGTGTGTATTGCTGTTTACTCAATATGGTCACTCCACAACCTGTATCAACTTCAAATGTCACTTTCATTCCGTTAACATTCATGGTGCGCGTGATGGGCGCCACCTTGGTCAGCTCATCTGACATGTTGTGAATTGTGTGAAAGCCTATCTCTTCTGTATCACTTTCTCCTCCTCTAAGTTGATTGGCTCGCTGTTCGCTTCTTGGGCCCTTGTTTTCAGTCCTTTGCCCCTTTACTGTTGCCTTTTGCACTTGTGCATTGCCCACCTCGTTTTGCATGCTTTCTTTATGTGCCCTCGCTTGCCACAATTATGACACAGCTCCGTGGCAAATTTGCATTTCGGTGGCATTGTGCTGGCCTTTGCAGCGATAACAACTGGGGAATCTGCGCTGAGATTTTTCAGTGGAGAACTTGTGGACGCTACTTTGGGTCTTGGGCACACGGTTACGCTGCCGTGTCCTCTGTTAGCCTACCCTGCATTTCTCTCACATCTTTAGATGCGGTTTCCACGCTTGGCATAATTCCAAAGCTTTTGCAAACGTCAGTTTCGTTTCAGATAGCAGTCGCCGTTGCATTCGGTCATCATTCACTCCACACACAAGTCTGTCTCTAACATTTCCTCCAAAGAGTCTTTGTAATCACAGTGCAGTGCTAATTTCTCAATTCAGCCACATACTCTGCTATGGACTCCGTGTTCCTACGTGTGCGTGAATTAAATTTGAATCGCTTGCACGATTTCACTCGGTTTGGGGCTGAAGTGCTTCTGCAGCTCAGCAGTAAGCTGGTCGTGAGGTTTTATCTTTCGGAAATGCGGGCTTACTAAGTTTCTCAACAAACTGTATGTCGTAGCACCAACCCCACTCAAAAGTACAGCCTTCCTTTTGTCTGGCTCAATACCATTAGCTGGAAGAAAAGTCCAACATTTCACTATATTCTTCCCATGACTGAGTCGCTGCTATCAAAAGGGGTTACCGTGCCGATTACAGCCGCCATCGCCGCCGTGGTGGGGAAACTTCTTTGTTGTTCTCCTCTGAACTTTCACTTAACTACTGCTTGGTTCTCTTGAGTTCGCCACACTTGCAATGTTCTCTGTCTCTCGTCGATAACTTGTCTTTATCCTCGTCGCCAAATGTGTGATATCCTACCGTGTAGCAATGATCACACTTGTTTTGTTTTCTTTGGCTTCTTGCCGTTTAATGTTTCACTCATGCAAGCGCCTCTAAACAACGACTTCTTCCCGGGGTTTACATATCACTTGTTCTACTTGTATCCCCATACAGCAGTGCTGAACAATATGTCTAGCTCAATACAGTTCCCCCTAGAGGTATGGGCCAGTACTGTTTACATTAGACTTGTGGTCTACCACACAAAGAAAATGTTTACTTAATTTTTCATCATTAGACGTCATCCACTCAGATGATTGGCGGTCACTTATGTGTCAGACGCGGCATAAAAAACACCCAACATGTCAAAATTATTTTAAAATATTATTTATTATTTGTTTTTAATAACCTCTGAAGGATTTAAGTGTGTTTTAAGATTAAAAAAAAAAAAAAAACATGAAAAGAGGCAAAAAGCCACATTCTTATTGATCAAGAGCCACATGCGGCTCGAGAGCCACGTGTTCGCCACCCCTGATTTATAGCATTGAATATGTATTTATTATTATTAAAATAATAATAAGAATAATTATGATTATTATTATTATTACAGTATTATTATTACTTGCTATATTATATAATACATATTCAACACTATACATGCATATAATAACAAACATTCAAAAATATGCACAAGATGTACAAACACATACAAGTAGGTTTTTGCGTTGTTTTTGTTTTGTTTTTTTTTTGTTTTTTTGCATAATTGGCCTTGTTTTGTGGCATTTTCCTTAATTTCCTTATTTTTAAAATTTTTGATGAATATTTTTGAAAAACCTGCGATTCACTGAAGCCACAGAAACTGAAGCACGAAGTAGCGAGGGATCACTGTTTACATGTGGTATACGTCAGTCAGGAGGGTCGATCCTACTTCGCGGAAATTCAGTGTTCGCGAAGGTTCTCGGTCCCCTTTAACCGTAAAAAGTGAGGGTTCACTGTATTCATTCCGAGTTTTAGTACATACTACATGGAAATCCGAGTAAAGTATGCTCTGTAACAATGTGTTTTGAAGCCTGTTTGAAGTTGTAGTTTGCTAATGAGTAAATACAGTTAAAACATGTACAGTAAAACCTCCGCTGACGAACGCTTAAGCTCACGAACTTTTCGCCTCAAGAACATTAAATTTGCGAGCATATAGTCTCTGCTGACGAACTAGTTTTCGGCGGACGAACCAAACCACGCGGTCGAACAGCGCCACGGTGGCGGCCACGAGAAGCTGACGCACGCTCACGGCGTCACAGTTCGTCACACCCTTTCTTTGAGTGCGGAAGTGGTTTGTGTTTGATAGACATTTTGGACCATATTGAGTGTACTTTTGCTATTATGGGACCGAACAAGACCCCACCACAGGCGGAGATCATTGAAAAACACGAACGAGGTGTGCGTTTGTGTGACTCAGCGTCCCAGTACCAGTACGCTAAGTCTACCACCATCCTTAAGAACAAGGAAGCTATTAAGGGTGCGTGTGTGGCTAAGGGTGTTTCCAAACAGTAGGCGTTTCCAAACTCTCCTTCCAAACAGTAAGTCCCTCCCTCCTCCTCCTCCCACTCCATTCCATCAAGCCATCAACTACCATCACAAAGGTAAATAAAACCACTTTATTATACAGTACAGTTTATTTCTTTAATTACAATACAATAGCACATTTATTATACATAAAATAAGGTATATTTTTGTGTAGTTTTAAGGCTTATTTAGTAGAAAATTATGTTTTATGGGGACCTGGGAACGGATTATTCTCATTTTAATGGTTTCTTATGGGAAATAAATGTTCGGAAGACGAACTTTTCGCCTCACACACACTTTCTGGGAACCAATTATGTTCGTGAGCTGAGGTATCACTGTAATATGATATAAATGAAACCGCGGCAAACACCCTGAACAGCTCGCCAATCCATCAAAGGGCAAACACAAAGACACCTGCATGTCTTTGGATTGTGGAATGAAACCAGAGTACCTGGAGGAAACCCATGCAAGCACAGAGAGAACATCTAAACTCCACTCAGAATCAAGCTAAGGACTTGAACCTAGAACCTTCTGGCTGTAAGGTAGATGTGCTAACCACTCGCCCACTGTACCATTGTGGATGAATACACTGTACTTATAAATAATCATCATTAAAGTTTACATTATGGAGAAGCTGCTGGTGCATTGTGGCTGGAGCTTGCTTTTTGTGAGGCATAGCAAGGGAGTGAGCTGGCACGAGTGATCGCATGTAGGGTGGGCCTAAGGGGTGTCGGGGTTTGTGTTTGGTATGTGACACCATTTCAGGAATCCATGTATGGCCGACATGTCTTTTCCCACACCCCGACTTCGCCTACATTTGTCTGCAGGAGTAAGTGTGACAGCGTATAGGCATGTCAACCCTCTTAACGCACAGGTGTAAACAAGATGCAGGCAATTCATCAAACACACAGAAAGGAAATCCAAGGCCATGCTGCTTTTCTTTTTTTTTTTTTTTTTTTTTTTTTTTTTTTGAGCTGCTTTTGTGAGAAGTCTCATGAAGTACTGGAGATGACTTACATACTGGATGTGTAGTGTGCTTATTTAATATGTGCATCAACGGCTGCAGAAAGAGCTTGAACCCATATCAGTTTTTTGGGGCTGGAGGGGTGTTCTTAATAATAATAATAATAATAATAATAATAATTAATGATACCGTATTTTTCAGACTATGTGGTGCACTTAAAAGCCTTTAATGTTCAAAAATAATACACGGTGCACCTTATGTGTGGATAAAAACAGCGAGACTCCATCTCCCTGATACCGTCAAAACCCAAGGGAAGCAAACTAATTCAGAACTCACCAGCATTCCGAGGGCAGTGGCTGGGATGGGACTCGATTCCCGAAGTTGGCTGGGATGGGCACCAGCCTCCCCGTGACCCTAATTAGGATTAAGCGGTTACAGAAAATGAACTGAATGAACCATCATTCCGGTGGATTAACCAAAAAACTCCAACTGCTTGATATTGGTGTCATCAGGTCATAAGTTGGAGGGATCCGGGCTTTATTTCCAAATACCAGCAATTACTGCTATCGTATTGCGGTAGCTCGCTGAGTCATACGTGAGTGGTTTTTCCACCTACTCTCCGTCTCTGTCTTGTTACGAGGATGTTTCTGTGTCTCAGGAAGCTCAGCTGGCTGAATGAGAGTCTCACATTAATCACCAGGATAAAGCACTGCTCCAGGTCTCCACCTGAGAGCTCGGATTAACCTTCTTGAATTTAAAGTTACACTGATACAGCTCCTTAAGATTAATGACCTCCATTCTGTAATGAACACAAGACTGAACCTGCGAATGAGTGCCGCCATGTTTGTTACTGTGATGACGCCGTTGCTTTAAGGGGGCGTGGCTGAGAGAAGTTTAGGTCACGACCTGGAAGACGTCTAATCTCTGTCTATTGATCTGAGCAAGGGAATAATATATAATAAAATATTATAATATCATAAAAGTAATAGAGGGATTCAGGTTTTATGTCCTTTATGTCTCTGTTGACCTCTTACACTGAAGATGAAGAATTTGATGGATTTGTGGAAGAGGAATGAACTGAAAAGTGAGTTTATTGTTTTATATTGTTATAACTGAGCAAGGTTGAGAGTTATTGTGAATGAGTTGAATCAAGTTTGAATTATCTGACTCTTTTCTTGCTTAATGGGCCTTATAATCCGGTGCACCGTATGGCCTGGAAAATATGGTAATAATAATAATAATAATAATAATGGTCAGGATTTAAAAAACAATATACAGTAAAACCTCCGCTGACGAACGCTTAAGCTCACGAACTTTTCGCCTCAAGAACATTAAATTTGCGAGCATATAGTCTCTGCTGACGAACTAGTTTTCGGCGGACGAATCAAACCACGCGGTCGAACAGCGCCACGGTGGCGGCCACGAGGAGCTGACGCACGCTCACGGCGTCACAGTTCGTCACACCCCTTTCTTTGAATGCGGAAGTGGTTTGTGTTTGATAGACATTTTGGACCATATTGAGTGTACTTTTGCTATTATGGGACCGAAAAAGACGCCACCACAGGCGGAGATCATTGAAAAACACGAACGAGGTGTGCGTTTGTGTGACTCAGCGTCCCAGTACCAGTACGCTAAGTCTACCATTGCTCCCATCCTTAAGAACAAGGAAGCTATTAAGGGTGCGTGTGTGGCTATGCGTGTTTCCAAACAGTAGGCGTTTCCAAACACTCCTTCCAAACAGTAAGTCCCTCCCTTCCTCCTCCTCCCACTCCCTCCTCCCACTCCCTCCTCCTCCCACTCAATTCCATTAAGCCATCAACTACCATCACAAAGGTAAATAAAACGACTTTATTATACAGTACAGTTTATTTCTTTAATTACAATACAATAGCACATTTATTATACATAAAATAAGGTATATTTTTGTGTAGTTTTAAGGCTTATTTAGTAGAAAATTATGTTTTATGGGGACCTGGGAACGGATTATTCTCATTTTAATGGTTTCTTATGGGAAATAAATGTTCGGAAGACGAACTTTTCGCTTCACAAACACTTTCTGGGAACCAATTATGTTCGTGAGCAGAGGTATCACTGTATATTTAATAATGAACATTCTTCTTCATCCATTCATTCATTTTCTGTAACCACCTAATCTTAATTAGGGTCGCAGGGAGGCTGTGCGCCCATCTCAGCTGACTCCGGGTGAGGGCAGAGTACACCCTGGACAGCTAGCCAGGCCCTCGCATGGTGGAAACACGCTCACGGCTATGCACCCACTCTTGACAAAAGGCAGCAATGGTTCTTTTACTGAACCTCAAACCATAGACAGTGAGAGACATGGCCGGCCTTTGATAACCCATTTAGCTGCACTGAGGGCGGGATGGGGGGGGGGGGGGCAGTGACAACCCGTTGAGAGTGGGGCTTGAACCCATGACCTTGGGATCAGTGATCCAGCACCTTTACCACCAGGCCGCCACAGCAGTCCCATGACGAGTTTCAACGTAATTACGATTGGTCTGTGGATGTCAGGTGAAAAACACGAATTTGTGCAAAGAGTTCACGAACCAGGTGACCAAAATGCGCTGCCATGAATGTCATGAGACAAATTTCAGAACATTTTAAGAATTACAAGCGACAGCTCTGAATTGCCATTCCAGTCAATATCTTTTTTCATCGCACCACTAGTGCGATCACCCCTGGAGCCTATTTATAGCCATTTGTATCAACTGACCAGAGGAAAAAGGGTCATTGTGGGCACTGAGTGTATATAGTGTCCAGCTCTACCATTTTAGGGAGAATGCAAGCAATGTCGATGGTTCTTCTCAGGTAAAGAAGCAATAAAATGTACCAATACACTACTTCAACTGACCTCTGGTGATTTCGTTCTGTAGATGAGGACGGTGGTGAAGATTTCTATCACAGCTTTGTGTTGTTGAGAGAGACACAGTGATGTGACTTTGCTGAGTTAATGCATTCGAACTCTGCACCTCTGTGACGGTGCTTTGTGTTTCCTTCCCAGCTTTTCCATGTCGCTTACCTCATCGTCAAGTTTGCCAACTCACCACGGCCGGACCTGTGGGTGCTCGAGCGCTCCGTAGATCACGGGAGGACCTTCAAGGCCTGGCAGTATTTTGCACGTGAGTCAAGGCTCATTAGTTTCCTCAAACAGTCAAATCTGTACTATCACGAATATGAGTTTCCCACAATTTCTCGTTGTTTTAATTTATCGATTGTTGTATTTTTAGCCATGTTATTGTTATTGCAGGAAAACTGTAAAGGCTAAAGTTTACAGATAATGAATGGTTATTTGGGATATTTTTATGCACTGAATTTCACAGTTAAAGTCTACTAGCAGAGTAGATTTCTTGCCATAGATATGGTCGGTTTTCTCAGTGCAAACCACTTCAGTTTTGTTTTTAAATTAAATCGGTGAATTCAATAAGGGCCCAACTCCTTAAATTTTCAAAATTTCGGTTTGACATGTTTTATGATCTTCAGGTAAAAATGCATTGCACTGTGTGCAAGAAGGTCCCACTCAAGCCTAAGTGTGCTTTTATTAGTCTTCTTTCATGCAGCGTGATCAAGATGGGCCCAACTCCAGGAGTTGGGTCCCTGTTGCATGAACTTTAACGTTGACATATAGGTGGCAGTAGTGGTGTTAAAGGCTAATGTTAGGGCTGTTACTTAACACAACAAGCTCTCTACCCTGAACAGCTTGGGGTCAAGGCTGCAAAAATTCAGGACGTACAAAAACTTGCCTGGTATCTTTCAGAAGAAACACAGGCTTTCCTAGATCAGCTGGTGGCCAGTGATAACAGAGGTGTATCAATGGAACTTCAGGCAAAATGTTCATTTGAGATAAAGTTACGAAATAAACACGATTGTGAATAAGCGTGACATGTTTTGTCCCTTTCTATGCAAATTTCCAATGGTTAATTTAAAAAGGGCCCAACTCCACTGTCTTTAATTGGCTACCCACCAGAAACAAAGAAGTCATTTGCCACCCCGTTTTGTGATTTGTTGCCCCCGGTAAAGTACTAAATGTGGTGACAATGGCAATATCCTGAGAAAAAATTATAAAACCTTCGCCTGTCAAAATCAGTTTCATGGATTTCGGCCCTTGTTGAATTTACTGATTCATTTTAATGTATAAAGCTGAATAATTACGATGTTTATAATGATAAAAGTCAAAGGTAAAGAAAATTACAGCCATCCAGGATGCATTTTCCAGATGAAAATAGCTTTTGATTCCATATATATATATATATATATATATATATATATATATATAAAATATGTTTGATTTGCTTTAGATTCCAAAAAGGATTGTATTGAAATGTTCGGTAAGGAACCGAATTACAGAAATGTTGGAGATGATGAACAGATTTGTACTACGGAATACTCCCGGATTGTCCCGTTAGAAAATGGCGAGGTGAGTTGTTTATATATTATTAATCACATACAGATATTATATACTGTGTGTGTGTGTGTGTGTGTGTGTGTGTGTGTGTGTGTTTGTACACTGTGCTGTGCAAAAGTCTTCAATTTAACCAATTTTCAAGCCTATAGCCGTGATCACAGCATGTATTCTCCATGGTGTTGTTGGTCCGATTGGCTCGGTCGAGGCTCAGCAACATTAATGTGGCAATCAAATGAAGCATCTGATGATCTGAATGTTCTGCATGAGCAGGTTATCACATCAATGCACTTTTTCTTCCCTGATGGTTCGGATATAAAATGGGGACTTGAATAATGAAAGAAAAGTTCAGGGAGCATGAGGTATCATTTTCATATATGTATTGGTCCCCCAGAGTCCTGACTTTAACCCCATTGAAAGTTTTTGGGATGTGCTCGAGAAGACTTTATGGTGGGGTTCAGTTTTTCCCTCATCGATTCAAGACATCAGTGAGAAATAAATTGAACGCTGGATGAAAATCACTGTTATGCTGCTCAAGTTTGTTGAACCGATGATGTAACTATTAGATGCTGTTAGTGAGGATAAATGCAATCCATGAAAATATTAGAGCTGTATGACTTTTTTTTTTTTTTTGGCTGGGCAGTGTAATTTATTCAAGGACAAAAATTTAGTAGAACCGAGTGTACAAAACTTTAGTATCCTGCAGGTGATATTTTTTCTGCCCATATTTCATTAGCATTTGTTGGTGTTTTCAGATCTTTGTGTCTCTGGTGAACGGTCGTCCTGGATCGAAGAACTTTGCCCACTCTCCGGTGCTGCAGGATTTCACAAAGGCCACAAACATCCGTCTTCGCTTTTTACGGACCAATACACTATTGGGGCATCTTATCTCCAAGGCTCAGCGTGACCCCACAGTGACTCGCAGGGTAAGTGTGTATCAGTTTTTCATTTAATATGCACTGCGACACTGTAAAACTTGCTCATACTGACACCCAGCTGAAAGTCACTTTTGTACCCCGAGTAGATAAATGGCCTCATGGAAAATTGAGGATTTGTTGTGCTGGCTTTAATATCTTTTCAAACTCGAAAACAAACAAGCAAAATAGTGCAAAAACTTTTCATGCATTCATCACCACGTCACATGCTTGCCAAGGTTCTTAGTCCTACTAGGGTTGCTGTGAAGGCTGAAGTCTATCTTAGCCAACAATGGATGAAGGGATGGTATTCCCTGAACAGCTCACCAGGCAATACACACAGCCATGAGAAAATAGTGGATCAGCTGCTTAGCCTCATGGCCATGTCTTTTACTTTGGGAAGAAACCAGAATACCCAAAGGAAACCCATACGACCACAGGGAGAACTTGCACATTTCACACAGAAATGCCCTCGCTGAGCCCGGAAACCGAACCCAGTATCTTCTTGATTAGAATTGCTGACCACTACAGCATCATGCTGCATATTTCTGGGGAACATGCTTTTTGCCATACTGTACTAGAATTAAGCGTTTATTTTACTATTTAATGCTTTTTAAAAATGTTAATAAATATCCAATGTCATGCAGAGGTGTACAGGGATCCCTCATTTTCCACGGTTAACTGGGACCAAGATCCCCACATGACCATCGAAATCTGCAAAGTAGGATCACCCTCAACTGATGTATACGTACATGTATATGTGTATATAATATCAATAAATACATATCCAATGCTATAAATGCTTATAATAACAATTAAACATTGAAAAAAATAACATAAGATGTAAATAAAATATAAATACAGATGCTCTCTAACTAACCAACATTCGTTTTGCAAACATCCGGAGATACCAACAAAACTGTCCAAGGTCGAAAGTGAAAGTGAAAGTGAAATGAAATTGAAGAACAAGTAAAAATAGAAATCCAATAAAATTAACGGAAAGATAGATCATGAATATAAGTATGAAATATGATTAAACATTATCCTGAGGTACACTCAATACTAGGCTCCAGCAGAGGGGGGGCGTGGCTGCGCAGACACGCACACATATGCAACAATGTGAGTAGTTTTGATGGGAGATTTTGGGTTGTTTTTTGTTTTGTGTTGGTTTAGGAATTTTTTTGTTGTTGTATAATTGGCCTTGTTTTTGTGACATTTTCCTTAACTTTTTAACCTATTCCTCCTTAATTTCCTTATTTTTTAATTCGATTAATATTTATTTATTTATTTAAAAAACCGCGATGCACCGAAGCCGCATTAATTGAAGCGCGGGAGGGGTGAAATGTGTTTTTTTTTTTCCCTTCTTCTTCATGGAAGGGGTGTCACAGAAAACAATTGAGAAGCACTGTGCTAATTTAAAAAACATTACAAAAAAAGCCTTGTGAGACCAAAATCCGCAACAATGCAGGGCCGCGAACGGTGAACCGTGAATGAGCGGGGTTTCACTCTATTATATTAAAAGAATTAAAAAAAAAATGTTATTAACTTTGAAGTTATCAAAAACAAAAAACATCCAGGTATACACTCCTGGATTATCTCACTTGTCAGATTCCTGTTAAAGAGCAAACAGTCAATCGGCTTTAAGATGAATAACAGCCAATAACCATCGCAATGCACACAGAGATCAGCGGGACAGACGGACAAGCCGTGCAATATCCAGTCGAAAGTCAAAGATTTATTCAATCTAGTGTTCTTTACTGTGTATTTTATTTGAAAGATAATTAAAGGGCCCTGAACCAACAGCAATACAGGTTACAGAGGCTGAGCTCATTCATCCTTCCTTATACTCATTTGCCTTCACTTCTGCACATCGTCACAAGTTTGAACACGAACGGTGTGGTCTGAACCAAACTGCCTCAAGGTTCAGACTAAATCAGAGTTTTTAACGTGAGCTGAATAAACATGAGGAGATTGATTTCATATGTTGAATGTTAGGCTAATGGGCTTGTGTGTGTGTGTGTGTGTGTGTGTGTGTGTGTGTGTGTGTGTGTGTGTGCGCGCGCGCATTCAGATTTGGAAATGCATTTACAGTTTTGTGAGTTAGACATTCGTGACCCAGAGAAGTGCTTTCACTCAATGATGACTTCTGAGGAACAGTAACGTCCTGTACGGAGACATACCGGAGATCCTGTAGTGTAATTAGCATTGGCGGTAATTAAACGTATCAGGTCTTCTGTAATGCAGACAGCCAGGGTTTTCCCTTCTGCCTTGAGTTAAGCCATATCTTAGGATGCTCTCTGTTCAGGCATCGGAGTGCTAATTAAATCGGATCAACTGATGAGGTAGTGAAAGTGCCATCCAATTTTATTTTAATGGAAAGAGGCTGAAAAATCACAAACAAAACTTCATTTTAAATGGTGTTTTGAGATAAATATTCAGATGTGACATTACCTGTGTAAAAAAAAAAAAAAATCAGATAACATCCAATGTGCTATCAGATTTTCACTGTTTTTCAATGAGATGTAAAAAAAAAAACAACAAAAAAATCAGGTCAGAGATGGAGCTTTTCTGGCTACAAGCTTCATTATCTGGAACGCTGTGTTCTGATTGGCTCTCCTTAATTATCTGCACTGGTTGTCTTCAAGACAGCGACACATTGAGGTCTTGGGAGTCAGACACAAACACTGGGGTAAACAAGCACAGCTTTACTCAGCCATTAAAGGGTAATAGATTACTACGTTTGAGAAAGTTAGCGGTGAATAAATGTGATTGTTCGCAGCAAGAAGGTTCTAGGTTCAAGTTCCGGCCTCGATGAGGCAATTTCTCTGTGGAGTTTGCATGTTTTCAGTGTGCTTGCTTGGGTTTCCTCTGGGTACTCTGGTTTTTTCCCATAGTCAAAAGACATGCCCTTCGGGCTAAGTGGCTGTTCCAAATTAACCCAAGGTGAGTGCGTGCGTGCGTGCATGCGTATGAGCCAGCGTGTGTGCGCGCATGCGTGTGTGTGTGTGTGTGTGTGTGTGTGTGTGTGTGTGTGCGTGTGTGTATTTATGTGCACACGCGTATTTCTCTGAAATGGTTTGGAAACTCTTCAGGGTGTACCTCACCTTTGCCTACTGTTGGCTGAGATAGATGGAGCCTCTCCATAACTGTAATAGTAAGAACATGCAGTTCGGTAAATGAATTCAAGATTAGTGAGGACATTATGTGCTGATATGCATGTGTGTGTGTGTGTGTGTGTGTGTGTGTGTGTGTGTGTGTGTGGGTGGGGGTGGGGGTGGGGGGGGGGGGCAATAAGTCCTGCATGGACTTGGGCATATCTCACCCATACTGGATTTCCTCTGGGTTTCCTCTGGGTACTCCAGTTTCCTTCCATTGTCCAAAGACGTGCGTATTAGGCTGATTGGTTTTTTGAAATTCCAACTATCTGTGAGTGGGAGTTGGGATTGTGTGTGTGTGTGTGTGTGTGTGTGTGTGTGTGTGTGCATGTGTGTGTGTGTGTGTGTGTGTGTGTGTGTGTGTGTGTGTGTGCGTGTGTGTGTGTGTGTGTGTGTGTATATGTGTGTGTGTGTGTTTGTGCGTGTGTGTGTGTGTGTGTGTGTGTGTGTGTGTGTGTGTGTGTGTGTGTGTGTATGTGTGTGTGCGTGGGTGCGTGTGTGTGTGCTGCCTGTGATGTACAGGCGATTTATTCAGGGCGTATCCCACCTTCATCCAGTCAGTTGAGACCCTAGGAGGATTCAGTGGTTCAGCAGTTGAATGAATGAATCTTTCGTGTGTGTATGTGTGTGTGTGTGTGTGTGTGTGTGTGTGTGTGTGTGTGTGTGTGTGTGTGTGTGTGTCTGTCAGGATGCTGAGAAACATTTTTGAATCATTTCCTCAGTACTTTGCGGCTCTTGCTCAAGATCTTGATCAAGCTTAATTTCTATTCAAATTGCAGACATTGTTCAGTCTCAGCCTCTCTCTCTCTCTCTCTCTCTCTCTCTCTCTCTCTCTCTCTCTCTCTCTCTCTCCCCCCTTCCCCCTCGGTTCAGCAAAAACAAAGTCCATAAATAAAAGGTACAGGTACTTAAACACAGGTGAGAATTCTCATACTCTACCTGCCAGTTCTACCCATATCCTGTCTGTCTGGAGACCATGCTTCACCACACCCCCCGCTGCCTCATGCTACTTATAAGGTTTATCTACAGTTATTAATTCCACTCCCACATAGATAAAGGGATTTCAGGAGTGTGCATCACATTTTATATTCACTTTTTTTATGAGTTGCAGGTTTGAATCACCTTGTTAAAGTTGGACGCCGTCAGGAACAGTCATTTCTCAGGTGCTATTTCTCTGTTTACTGACAGGACGTTACCTTCCCCCTGGCGTCTCTCCCCTCCGCTGCATTCCTTCATGCCAGGCCATGTGCCAACTGTGAGCCTCGTGCCAACCGACTGTAGATGAATATGTGCACTCAAGGAGAGTGTTTGGACCTGCCTGGGCAGTCAGTAAAAGCTTTCATCTCCAGTCAGTGGAGTGTAATGTGCTTCAGGACAGGAAGAAAAACCATGACCAGTGTAGGATGATTTAAGGGAGAAAATATATGCAGTGTACATTCAGTTTGGCGCTGTGGGGATGATAAACAGGACCTGTGAATTTATTGGTGATAGTTCTGAGGCCAGAGATGATGCCTAGAGACTTAAATGTAACCATAAGTGGATATAAATGACCCTCCCCTATTTAGTCATATCCAATTCCCACCCACCAAATACTGCCTTCCTTATCACATGGTCAACACCAACCAGGGAGGAGCGAAGACATGCACATGCCACATATGATGCTAGGCACCCACTTCTTTTCGAAGTGCACTGCATGTGTATTTGTGGCCAGTCTAACAAACTCTGAGGGAAAGCGCTATCAGTCTACTCGTACAAATGAGCTCACAGACGCCCGTGATTGGCTGGCTATTGCTGTGAGTGACAGGGGAGTAAGCGTATGCCATCCCTGCATTCCGGAAGAGCCTGGACTCCTGGTCATGGGTGACTGTGGCATTAATCTGGATTATTTTTTTAATTAATAAAAATAAATGGATAAAAAACTGTGCTCAAAGATTAGAAAAATGAAACCCTCCATAACCTGCTGTTGTTGATTAATGATTACACTGCATCCTATACATTTTCCTACATTTTCATTTACATTTACAGCATTTCACAGACACTCTTATGCAAAGCATCCTGCAGAAGTGCTTTAAAGTTTTTATCAGTGAATATATTCTTATACTTGTTTGTTAGAACGCAGACTAAGTATACTATCAGTCAAACTCTGGTTGTAGGTTTTTTTTTTTTGGTGTGCGTGTTTGCATAGAGCATAGTGCTTAATCTAAGTATAGCTGAAAAATGTACGTTTTCAGCGGTTTGAAGATACCCAGTGACTCAGCTGTCCGGATGTCCAAAGGAAGTTAATTTCATCACCTTGGATCTGAGAGAACATGGTGCATTGCGAGGTGTGCTAAGTGCTTTGAAGTAGAAAGGTGCAGGTCCATTTTTGGCTTTGTAGTCAAGCATTAGTGTTTTAAATCAAATGTGAGCAGCTACAGGAAGCCAGAGATCGTAGCAGTGGTGCAGTGTGGAAAAATTTGCAAAGGTTGAAAACAAACTGTGCAGTTGTATTCTGGATCATTTGCAGAGGTCAAATAGTGCTCAAAGGTAGATCTGCCAGGAGTGAGTTGTCATCTCTAGACTAGAGGGTGGCAACTCATTCCTGGCAGGTCTACCTTTGAGAGAAGTAATCAATATGATTGAGAAAGATAAGCGATATGACAAGAGAAGGATAGGCACTTATCTGTGCTTACTCCAAGGCTTCATGCAGTGCTTGGAGGAGAGATTACAGCATTGCCCAAGGAGATTGCAAGATCTTGATGTGGGGATGAGTCAGCTGGGATGAACAGCAATTCAGTCTTGCTGAGATTAAGCTTCAGCTGGTGAGCTGCCATCCATAAGGAAATATTTAGCAGATATACAGAGATCAGGGCAGAAACATCAGTGATTGAGGGAGGAAACGAGAGACCAAGTTGAGTGTCATCTGCATGGCAATGGTATGAGAACCCATGTGAGAATATGACATCATCAAGGGACTTAGTATAAAGAGAGAACAGAACTGGACCAGGAACTGAGCCCTGAGGAACACCAGTGGAAAGTTGGAGTAGAGAGGATGTGGATCTCCTCCATATAACCTCATGTGAGCGACCTTCCAGTTAGGAAGCAAACCACTGCCATGCTACACCACAAATTCATATACTCATAAGGGTGGACAAGAGTGTTGCGGCTGACCATGTCAAATGCTGCCGAAAGGTTGAGCAGGATGAAGACTGATGACATCTTGGCTGATCTTGCAGCATGTAAATTCACTGTAACAGCCAAGAGTGCAGTCTCTGTGCTTTGAAGTCAGATAGATTAGGGTCAAGGAGGTAATTCTGCAAAAGATAGGAAGACATTTGGTTATAAACAGTGCATTCAAGAATTTTAGAAAGGGAAGAAAAAAGTGATACTGGCCTGTAGTTTCTGATGTCCGATGGATCCAGAGAGGGTTTCTTTCAATCGGTAAAAGATCGAAAAGATCGATAAAACCCTGGCTCTTTTGAACGCTGTTGGTACCTGACCAGATGACATAGCATCATTGATGATAGCAGATATAAATGGAAGAAGGTCTTGAGGGATAATTTGGAGTATCTTGGAAGGAATTGGATCCAGTGAGCAGGTGGTAGGATTGCATGATAAAATGACTTCCTGCATGTCTTCATTTGTGAGATTTGAAAACTGTGCAAGGGAAGGAAAAGTAGAATCTACACTGTGTAGTGTAGGAGTTGTGGTGGGAGTAAACTTCTCACAGATTTGTTAAATCTTCCCATCAAAGAAGTCAGCAAAGTCTTCAGCCGTCAGGGACGATGGGGCAGGTGGAGCAGATGGATTGAGTAATGATGAAAAGAAGAGAAGTTTGCATGGATCTTGTGCAGCAGTGTCCAATTTTTTCTTGTAGAAGGCTGTCTGAGCAGACATCACATCAGATGAAAATATGGATTGGAAAGAATGGTAGGAAGCCAGATCTGATTCAAGTTGAGATTTCTTCCACTTTCTCTCAGCTGCTTTGAGTTGTCTACGATTACTTTGGAGTGCCTCCAAAGGCCAAGGATCAGAACAAAAAGTCTTCTTGGCTTTTGTAGATAAAGGGCAGAGAAGATCCATAGAAGCAGAGAGTGAGTAGAGGAAAGTGTCAGTAGCAGATTCGAGTAGTAGGGAAGAAAAGGAGACTGGGTTAGGAAGATAAGATAAAGTAAAGGAAGCAACAAACGAAGGAGAGTGTGGAAGATTTGTCGAGTGGGAGAAGAAAACTGAGAGCTAGTGTTAGATAGAATAGAAAAGTTGATAGTAAAAGAAACCAAGTGGTGGTCAGAGATGTGGAGTGGAGTGTCATTAATGGCTGTGACTGGAGAGGGACAAAAGCTAAAGAAAAGTAGTAAAGAAGATGTAGAAGGCAAAAGGACTGGAGTTTGGGGTGTGTCCTTTTCTTCTAGAAAGTGTCCTAAGGGTCCAGGAATTTGGTAGATAGCAATAATGAGGAGGTTGATCGGAGAGGAGACCTTTACTGCATGAAGCTCAAAGGAGGAGATGGATAGATGAGACAGAGAAGGTGGTGCGAATCATCAACTCTGAGACCGGAGTAGACCTGCACCACCACCACCTCTCCCAGTTACTTGGGAATATGAGAGAAAACATAAGCAGAGAAAAGAGCTGCTGGTCCAGCAGCATTGTGTGAAGAAATTTAGGTTTCAGTTAGTGTAACAAAGTCAAGATAGTTGTGATAAGCAATGACAGAGATGAAGTCAGCCTTTTTCATAGCAGATTGGCAGTTCCAGTGTCTTCCAGCCACCCTCGTCTGAGACTGTGACAGCAGTGAAGGGTAGGTAAGGTTGCTGAGACTACATCCTCTGGCTTGTTGGTATGATGTTCTGGATCTAAGAGAACAGTAATGGGTTTATGGCCCATGACTGCAATTTGCATGTTCGAAGGTCTTGAATATAAATCAAACTCCACACAAAAACACCTGAGCCTGGGACTTAGATCCAGCCTGCTGTGAGGTGGATGTGCTAACCATCATGCCATACCATTTTCTAAAGCAAACAAGACAAGACATTTTTTTTCTGAAATATATTGTTGGCTGGTTTCTTTAAACAGTTTTGAATATTTCGGTAATATTTTTCACAGCTGTCAAGTCAATTTAGATATGCTAGTACTTTACAATACAACCTTAGCCAGGCCATCGCAGGGCAGCTACTCTAGATGAAAGTCAGCAATGGTTCTTTCACACCTCTCACCACAGACAGTGAGGAACATGGCCGGCCTTTGAGAACCCAGTTGGCTGTACTGGGGGGGGGACTGTAGTGTCAAGTCGTTGATGGTTGGGCTTGATGGTTGGGTAAGCCAGCAGCTAACCACCAGGCCACCAAGGCTCCTCATATCTATAATCTTATTATGTAAAAGGAAGTCTTCTGAAAAAAATCCTGAAATAAACCAAACCAAGCGTCTAGTTTCACTTATTAAATGCAGCCAGTGTTTAGAATGATGTGTGTGTGTTGTACATGCGGTCCTCGACTTACGTGTTTCTCGATTTACGACATGTCGACTTTACGACGCCAGAAAACAGAGAAGGATTTGAAGTTACGCCGCACTGTTCATAAGCTCCTACGACGCTTACTAGTTTTTGACGCGGAATGTGTATGAACCTCCCGTACCTTCACGTGCTAACTCTACCACCTCATCAGATAATCCTGATAGTCAGAGGATAGTTATTTAGAGATTTAGGGGGTATTTAGGGATAAAAATCCGATTTACGTGGAATTCCGGGTTACGACGTGTCATAGGAACGGAACTCGTTCGTGACTCGAGGACCGCCTGCATTTATTAATTTTGTGATACTCAAATTTTTTATGCTCTGGCAACTATTGTGCGCATGTGCTCTGGCCCTTGTTATATTTTGACTTTCTTGGCTAAGACTGTGAGAGCATTTCAGTATTATTTTGCTGAACGGGCCTCCTCCTCTCTCTCTCTCTCTCTCTCTCTCTCTCTCTCTCTGAGAAAACGAGATGTTGAGGTTGCCCTGAGTGTTTGTGTCTTGTCTGTTAGTTTAATCTTCATTCAGAAAGGATTCTCATCCATGGCTAGAATCCTTAGAAATATTGCATAGAATTGCATAAACACAATAAGTTAAGAAAAACAGATTTAGACGACATAAGTGATTAAAATATCTGAAAATTGTGTTGCAACTGCCCCCCCCACATCAAATACCAGTCACATACCAGTGTCAGACATAAACACAGGTTTAAAGGCTTTATTGCACAGTGCTTTGAACTTAATATACCTTCATTCTGACATGTGCGCACACACACACACACACACACACACACACACACACACACACACACACACACACACACACAAAGTCAGGTAACAATAGGCCAGAAAGCATGCTCTACCGACTCCATGTAAAAAAAAAATCTATTGTATTTGTAATAATAAAAATATGATAGTAACTGATACAAGCCCTGATTGGTTCACTGATATATCCATTACATGGGCTAAAGTTTATGGACACTTGACTATATCACTCCTATGTGTATCTTGATGGCTGGACTTAAAGGTCAACAACAGGTGAAGACAATCTGCAGAATTGTGAGCGTTTAAGTTTGGGGCACCAGCTTTGGGAAGAAGCTACATATGGGCCAAGTGTCCATAAATGTTTGTCTGTAAGTGTAGTATTAGCATAATTAAAATCTAAAACATAATTTCAATAGTATAAATAAAAAGCAGATAAATATAGTCATTTAGTTTTTTAAATTGATGATATTTGGTCCAACAATTTATGTAGTACTGAGACACACCTCTGCAAAATGGTTTCCTAATCTCTCTCTCTCTCTCTCTCTCTCTCTCTCTCTCTCTCTTGCTTTCTCTTGCAGTATTATTACAGCATTAAAGACATTAGCATCGGTGGACGGTGTGTGTGTCACGGCCATGCCCATACCTGTGGAACACGAGTGCCAGGCCAGCAAGATCGGTGAGTAACCGTATCCACTGGAAGAACACTCTCAAGCATGTGCTTACGTGTACAACATCTGGACCATGAATGGCTTTAGAGAACAGATGTTATGTGATTTAGTGCATTTTTAATTTTAACACACCTTCTGGTTGAGAGCTGTATAGATGTGATTTGACGTATAATAAAGAACTAGGCCACAAATAATGATTAAAAAAAAAAAAAAAAATCTTATCATCTTTTATGCCTTGACGATTTATCCATGTCCTAATACAGTACTCGTGTCATGGTCATAAACTAAAGTTTTAAAGTGTTAGTCGCCCATCTGCTTCTAAGCGGGAAGGTCCTGGGTTTGAGTTCTGTGTGGACTTTTCATGTTCTCGCCATGTTTGCCAGGGTTTCCATGACGACTTTATTTGATAGTAAACACATGAAGAAAATAAAATCAGACTCTGTACATGCTACATGTGTCGCTTGCGAGCATAAACCTGGGGTTAAATGTTGTTTCGGGAAATAACTGAATGATAAGTTTGGCGTTTAAAGGGTTAACCGTGCATGACTTTAATGTTACAGAAGATTTTATTTATAGAAGAATTCAATTAAAGTTTGCCCCCTGGATAAGAAAATATAAAACCTATCTCTCTTTGATGTATTGGGATTTTGGCTAACCTACAAGCCCAATTCCAATGTGTAACAAGCGATGAAATGTTTCTTTTACTTTTTTTTGTTTTGTTTTGAAAGATGATTTAGTTTTCTCTTGAAGAAAAGCTGCAAGGATTTCTTGACATGAAGTCTGTAAAGCTGGCAAATTGAAATGAAAGGTCTGGGGTGATCTGAACCGTCATCTGGCGCCAGTCCAAAGTTTCCTCCTGTTGATTATTTTATGGAAAATAGAATCGTTCTGTCTTTCCGCAGCCTTCAGTGTGAGTGTCAGCACAACACCTGCGGTGAGTCTTGTGACCACTGTTGCCCTGGATACCACCAGAAAGCGTGGCGGTCGGCGACGGCTGACAGTCCCAACGAGTGTGAACGTAAGTGAGGTTAAATTATATGTTTATATTGATGGGTGTGAGGAGGTCATGGTTCTGCCTTACATGTTGTGGGACAAAAAAAAAAAAAAAAAATCATAATAATAACCTCTGATTAATTATTAATTTCATATTATACCAATCAATGGTCATTATTTTCCTATACTATAATTGCATTCTTTACTCCTGGTTTATTTACTGGATGTAACATGTATTTTCTATTCAGAGCAGACAAAAAGGACAAATTTCCAAGATTCAGAGCTGAAATGTGAGCCTGTGTGTGTGTGTGTCTGTGTGTATGTGTGTATGTGTGTATGTGTGTGTGTGTGTGTGTGTGTGTGTGTGTGTGTGTGTGTGTATGCGTGCATGTGTGTGTGTGTGTTGTGTGTGTGTGTGTGTGTGTGTGTGTGTGTGTGTGTGTGTGTGTGTGTGTGTATGTGTGTGTGTGTGTGTGTGCGCATGTGTGTGTGTGTGTGTGTGTGTGTGTGTGTGAGAGGTGGCGTGTGTGTGTGTGTGTGTGTGTGTGTGTGAGAGGTGGCTTGTGTGTGTGTGTGTGTGTGTGTGTGTGTGTGTGTGTGAGTGTGTGTGTGTGTGTGTGTGTGTGTGTGTGTGTGTGTGTGTGTGGTGTGAGAGGTGGCTTGTGTGTGTGTGAGTGTGTGTGTGTGTGTGTGTGTGTGTGTGTGTGTGTGTGTGTGTGTAAGAGAATGTTGCTGGGATTTTTACTTGCCCTGAGCATGGGTGCTCAACACATTGTTTTAGCTGGACTAGTACAAGAATACACAGGCCCGATTTGGCATGCTGGGCCTCAAAACTCATACTACATTTACCTGAATCGCTGCAGGGTTCCTTCAAAACATTTGCTCCACTCTGCACTACATTACATATGTTGATTCTGATGTGTTTGATGGTTTTTTTTTTTTTTGGTTGATGCTGTATTGTTAAGGCCTGTAGCTGTGCCATTCCCTTAATAGGAGAAAAGAATTTGCAGTTTACAATATTACAGATAACGGTCATATTTCACCGGTAGTTCTCAAAGCAAAAAACACTTCCTTTTTTTTTTCTCTGCTTTTTTTAAAATTCAGTGTTCCCCAGCTGATTTATTATAAGTACTGATAGCAATTTGCATTCGCACCTCTGGTTAAGATGTGGTAAAAGCCTTAAAATGAATTCCATTTTTATTGCAGAAGCTACTCTCACACTGAAAATTATTTTGAAAAAAGGTCACCTTAAACTCAAGTGAACTTTATGTGGGGGGGGAAATAATTATTATTTTTCATAACATCATTTATCCCACAATTATTGGCACCCCTAGCGATTCCTATTAAATAAATGCAATTGAAGTTTTTCTGTCATGTCTACAGAAATTTACAAAGCTGATCAGAGTATCATGGAACATTTAATAAGTAATCATCACTTCCTGTTTCCTTGGGGTATAAATATGGCGTGACACAGAAGGCCATTTCTCATGTCCTCTCTTGAACATGGGAAAGACAAAGGGCAACATTATTCATATAAGGCAGATGTGTGTCGACCTTTACAAGTCAGGCAGAGGCTACAAGAAAATCTCCCCTCGCCTGCAGCTGCCTATCTCTACCTTCAGAGGAATCATTAAGAAGATTAAAACAACTGGAACAGTGGTAAACAAGCCTGGACAAGGACGTGAGGTTATTTTGCCACCACGCAAAATGAGGAGGATGGTTAAAAAAAATAAAAAAGTTCTTCAAAACTCACTGTTAAAGAATCGCAACAAATGGGAGCATCTTGGGGTCACAATGTCTCCAAAATAACCATCAGGGCCCATCTACATGCCAACAAGCTGTTTGGGAGGCTTGCTGGGAAAAAAAAAAAAACTTTTCTCACTCACAACTGTAAACCAAACGTCTGGAGTTTGCTAAGCAAAACTGGAACTTCAACTGGGACCATGTGGTTTGGTCAGATGAGAGCAAGATGGAGGGTTTGCTGTTAAAAAGCTCCAAGTGGTTCTGACAGAACACAAAAGATGAGAATGCAGAAAAGCACCTCATGCCCACTGTGAAGTCTGGGGCAGGATCGGTGATGCTGTGGGCCTGTTTCTCATCTACAGTCCATGGGACCCTTGTTATGGTGCAAAGCATCATGAACGCTTTGAAATAACAGGACATTTTAAATCAGAATCTGGTGACCTCTGCTCAAAAGCTGAAGACGGGTCATCACTGGGTCTTTCAGCAAGATAATGACCCCAAACATGTTGCCAAATCCACAGAGTGTGTTTTTTTATTCTTTATTAGAATTAAGCTCCTCCCATGGCCATCTCAGTCCCCAGACTGCAACCCCATTGAAACCTTGTGGAGTGAGCTGAAGAAGAGAGGACCCAGGTCGCTGGATGATTTAGAGAGACTGTTCAGAGTGGAAACAGCCCAAGATCCGGTTTCTGTGTTCTCACATCTTGTGAAACGTTACAGGAGAAGATTAGATGCTGTTGGTAAAATGGGGTTCGACAAAGTATTAACATCAGGGGGCATTTCAGCTCCGGCTCAGGGCATTTCTGTGTGGAGTATGCATGTTCTTCCTGTGCTTGTGTGGGTTTCCTCCGAGTAGTCCAATTTCCTCTCACAGTCCAAAAACATGCACAGTAGGTTAATTGGCCATTTCAAATAGCCCCTAGGTGTCAGTGTGAGTATGAATGCTTGAGTCTTGGCCCTGCAATGGCCTGACGAGCTGACCAGGGTGTACCGTGCCCGCCCTTGCTCGAAGTCGACGGAGATGTGCACTGGTGTCCCCATGACCCTAATTAGGATTAAGCAGTTCAGAAAATGAATGAATGAATAGATCTACAGCATTTGGCAGACACTCTTTTCCAGTATGACTTACGATTATCACTTTTTTTTATATATACAACTTGAGCAATTGAGACAAAGTCAGAGAGGCTAGATTGAGATGGTTTGGACATGTACAGAGGAGGGATAGTGAGTATATTGGTAATAGGATGCTGAGGCTGGAACTACCAGGCAAAAGGCCTAGAGGAAGACCAAAGAGACGATTCATGGATGTGGTGAAGGAGGACATGAAGGTCGTTGGTGTAAGAGAAGAAGATGCAAAGGATAGGGTGAGATGGAGGCAGATGATTCGCTGTGGTGATCCCTGAAGGGAAAAGCCGAAAGGAAAAGAAGAACTTGAGCAATTGAGGGTTAAGGGCCTTGCTCAAGGGCTCAACAGTGGTGACAGTAGGGATTGAACTGTTGACCTTCAAATTAGCAACACATCGCACTACCCACTAAGCCCCCAATGCCAAGCATGAGCTTTTCTAACACGCTTCTTCTAGTGTGACCAATTCCTCAGCCATATATGATCTGCCATGTTCTCCAGCTCCTGTTGCAACCAGATGTTCTCAGTCAGGTTGGATACCAGGATCTGGATGTTAAACTAATTACGAACACTTGTTATTTCCGATGATTTCAATGGCAAACAGTGTGATGTGTGAGCATGTTTATTTTTTTTTTTCCTTCTCTGCAGCTTGTCAGTGCCATTCGCATGCCACTGACTGTTATTACGATGCTGAGGTGGAGCGCAGGAAAGCAAGTTTGAACATACACGGCAGGTATGACGGTGGAGGCGTTTGTGTTAACTGCCAGGTAAGAATCCTGAAGTCTTTAAAAGCAACAAAGTTTGTTATTGTATACTAAATCCTGTTTCATTTTAAATATTGTCTGGTTGTCCAGCATAACACTGCTGGGGTGAATTGTGAAGTGTGTGCTGAAGGCTACTACAGGCCACATGGCTTCCCTCCAGAGTCTTCTACAGGTTGCATACGTACGTATCACTGCATTCCAGCATGAATGCTCTTTACTGTTTTGCCATGTTGAGATGTTAATTTGTCCTGAAGTCCAGTATCTCACTGAGGAGGGAGGAGAATGACTGAAGATCAGTTGATGACCACAAACGACAGCTGGTGACTTCTTCTTCTTCTTTTACTTTCGGCTGCTCCCTTCAGGGGTCGCCACAGCAAATCATCCGCTTCCACCTCACCCTGTCCTCCGCATCTTCTTTTCTGACTCCAACGACCTTCATGTCTTCCTTCACCACATCCATAAATCCATAAATCTCTTCTTTGGCCTTCTTTGATGACTGTGGCGTGTATTTGCAGACCATTTAGAAAAATACATGTTCGCCAAAGATTTCATAAAATTTTGGACCGAATCAAAAACTTTCAGAATGGTGAATGGTTAGCGAACATGGTGACTATTTTTTATTTTATTTTTGCAGAATATTCAATGCGGTGAATGTGTCAATTAGTCATATTCTCCAATTACAGTTGGAGTCCTCTAGCGATACACCTTTATGTGTCTTTTAGCATTTTAGACGCTAAACATTCCCAGCATTTGGTTTCATTTTTCTGGAGGGCAAGGAATAAATGTATTAAATATTTTGTATAATGTGAGTCCTACATAACATAACAAAAGAGTTTTATCAATTATCTGGCAAAAATAAGAGAGAAACATGTGCATCCTGTCTATTTTAGTGACTTAAGTCCTTTGGGCTTTTTATACTCAAGACATAGTGGCTCATCAGGCCAGTGCTTATCCCCGGTTTCCATAGTATGAAGTGACTAGGAGTTCAACTCTCCCTGGATGGGACCCTAGTCCATCGCAGGTTATCTTCCCAGTATATTTTTATTGGTACCCGTTTGTACTGCTGGGTCAACAGAGGCACACTTGTGTTTGAGACCTTGCCCAGGTGTCTTAACACAGTGGAGTTCAAACTGGGATTTGAACACACAACCTCCTGATCATGAACACATCACCCTAACCACTACGCCACCAGCCCCACAACAACAATTTTTAGTATTAATCTTAAATAAATCTTAAAGAGTTGACATGAGTTGTGGAGACCTTTGAAGACTTTGGAAAAATAATCTCTCTTTAAATGTGTCCAACAGTGTAGTTTTTAGCTTCGTTACCTTTGCCAGAAAAATAACCAAAGTCACTATAACTCAAATTTTATTCCCACAGTAAAGCATGGTGGTGGATGCATCACTCTAAAAGGTTTCATTTCAGAATTATGGTTGTACTATCTAGGGCAGTGGTGGCTCAATGGTTAGAGCTTGATGATCCAAAGGTCAGGGGTTCAAACCCCCACTATCAGACTTTCAGCTTGAACTACTCAATTATAATAAATAAATAAAAAAGTCATTCTGGATCAGGATGTCTGCCAAATGAAATGCCGTAACTAAACTTTATCCTAATTTTTTTTTTTTAAATTATTATTGTGTGTGTGTGTGTGTGTGTGTGTGTGTGTGTGTGTGTGTGTGTGGGAGACAGCATGCAGATGTGACAGCAGGACTACAAATGGCTGTGAGATGGGCTCGGGACGATGTCTGTGCAAACCTCAATACAGCGGAGAGCACTGTGACCGCTGCACCAGAGGCTACCATGATTATCCACAATGCACAAGTACACCTTTTTAAAATAAAAATCATGTCAAATCTCTGGTGCCAAATGACTGATTGTTAAATGTCCGGTCTTGATTATAATCACAACTTTGCATTATGCCATCCAAGAATGGAAACAGACCCAAAGTTCTGATTGCAGATGCTCTAAATATAACTTGAGAGGAAATCTCTTTATACACACTGGGTCACATTTCTGTAATTCGGAAGGAAGTTACCAAACCAGCTCAAACTGTCCAGCTTTAATTACACCCACTTTATTCTCTCTACGCTGGTTGTGTAATTATTTATATATATATATATATATATATATATATATATATATATATATATATATATATATATATATATCAAATTAAGTCCAGTTGACTAAATTCCACAATGTAATAAGATTATTTGCTGATTTAATTTTATTTTAATTCAACCATTACTTAATCCATTGTTCTTTATATCTCACATAAATAAAATTCCATACTGTTGAATGGACAACCTGGGAAGCATTTGAAAACTATTAAAACTTCATAGAATTACTGTGATTTCAGGATGATGGAGCGCACCTGAATATAATCCGCACCAACTAAATTTAAAAAGAAAATAAGAAGAGAAAAGAGAGAAAATTATTTGTACATATATAAGCCACACCTCTTTATAAGCCGCAGGTGTCTGTTTTGCTCTTGTGTTTCCTGTTAGAGCACCCCCTGGAGGCTGTTAGCCCATAAAAAAAATCTATAGATTAGCAGCAATGTTGTTTAAGCTGCAGGGTTCAAAGTGTGTGAAAAAGTAGCGACTTATAGTCCGGAAATTACGGTAAATCAAATGAGTATGAGATGTAAACATGTCCTGCTTTAACATTTGCAATCTTAGTTAAATAATATAAGTTTTTACCCGGTTGAAATCAATTAATTTTTATCTAATTACACAACAAAAGTGTCAAATAGTAAGTGATAGAATTAAAGTAAGAAGGCCACATTTTCAATTTAAACTAAATAATTATAAAAATTGTTTTCAAATGTTTGAGGGTGTGTAAAATTCAACAGAAATATCATGTTTTGTGCAGAGCTGTAAAGACATATCATAAAATAATAAAATAACATGAGTGGGGTGGTTGTGGTGGTTTAATGGAGAAGGCATTGGTTTACTGGTCAGTTTCACTATCACCACTGTTGGGCCCTTAAGCAAAGCCCTTACCCCTCAATTGCTCAGTCTGTCTGTCTTCCTTTTGGCTTTTTCCCTTTTACTCGGGAGTCGCCACAGCGAATCATCTGATTCGCACATTTGATTTGGCAGAGGTTTTTACGTCGGATGCCCTTCCTGTCACAACCCTTTTTAGCAAGGGACAGAAACACGCTGACGACGTTGCAGCCTACTCTTTACGAAAGTCAGCAATGGTTCTTTTACATCAACCTCTCACCATAGACAGTGAGAGACATGGCCCGCCTTTGATAACCCAGTTAGCTGCAATGGGGGGGACAGTGACAACCTTGTGGAGAGTGGGACTCGAACCCCCAACCTTTGGATCAGCGATCCAGCACCCTTTACCACTAGACCACCACTGCCCCCTACCCCTCAATTGCTCAGATGTGTAAAAAAAAAAAAAAAAAAAAAAATTATGTCAATCACAGGATAGGAGCGTCTGCTAAATGCTGTAAATGTAAATGAAGGAGGCCCTGCAATGGTCTGGTGAGCTGTTCAGGGTGTACCTCGCCTTCATCCCGAGTCAGCTGAGAGAGGTGCCAGTGACCCTGATTAGGATTAAGCAGCTTAGAATTTGAATAATGGAGAGCAGTATGTTTTATTAACGTGTGACACTGATATGATTCTGGATTTGTCGTCAGGATAAAAGAGGAGATTCTTTCTACCTCATATCCCGTCACATTTCCTGAATGAGTTACTTGTTGTTGTTTTTTTTCTCTAATTGTGGCTGTGACTGAATACAAATCTTCTTTCAGTGTATCTAGACGAGCTGATTAAGACGCCTGCACCTCCAACTGGAAACGTTGTAGGTATGTTATTTCAGTTAACAGTCCAGAGGGATTTCAATTGCATTACACTGGGAGAACAAGAGCTGAAAATATTAAAGTAGATTTTATTTTCCCATTTTCATTTACATGCTAAAGATTAAACAATGATCTTAATTACATTTTTGTTAATATTAGGATGTTTCTCTTCCTGTCAGATTGTCCTGTGGGGTATTTTGGTGCACCGAACTGTCAGCGTAAGTCAACACAATTTTACTGCACCAATTACATTTTAATAGCATCATTACATCATAAACATTTATGTGGATTATCTTCATAAACCATTCAACTGTGTTTATTATTGTTTAACTTGTGGAAGATTCCATAGGACTTTTTCTAAGCTGTAATAGTTCAGCCCTCCTGATTATATGTCACTGAACACAGTAGTTAAAAACCCCAAATCAACTGCACGGACAATTCCTGCTTTATACAGTGAATGCTGTTGGATAACGGAAAAGTTTTCATCCAATCACAGTGATCGTTTCACAGATCGGATGGCACCGAGCCATCTGCTTCCTGTTAACCACCAGTTTTAACTATGTTTAGATTTTGACTAAATAGTAGTGGTTAGCACGTACGGCAGTGGTGGTCTAGTGGTATTGGGTGCAGGATCGCTGATCCTAAGGTTCGGGGTTCGAGTCCCCACAAAGTTGTCACTGTACCCCCAGTGAGGCTAATTGGGTTATCAAAGGCGGGCCATGTCTGTCACTGTCTATGGTGAGAGGTTCATGTAAAAGAACCATTGCTGACTTTCATAAAGAGTAGGCTGCAAAGCCATCAGCGTGTTTCTGTCCCTTGCTAAAAAGGGTTGTGACAGGAAGGGCATCTGACGTAAAACCTCTGCCAAATCAATCGTGCGAATCAGATGATTCGCTGTGGCAACTCCCGAGAAAGGGAAAAAGCCGAAAGTAAGAAAGAAAGTAGTGGTTAGCACGTCCGCCTCACAGCAAGAAGGCCTGGGTTCAATTCCCGGCCTGGGTGTTTCTGTGTGGAGTTTGCATGGTCTCCCTGTGCTCGCGTGGGTTTCCTCCGGGTGCGCTGGTTTCCTCCCACAATCCAAAGACATGCACAGTAGGTTAATTGGCCGTTCTAAAT
Source organism: Plotosus lineatus (assembly GCA_024760905.1). Taxonomy (NCBI): domain Eukaryota; kingdom Metazoa; phylum Chordata; class Actinopteri; order Siluriformes; family Plotosidae; genus Plotosus; species Plotosus lineatus. The sequence goes on from CM045745.1 coordinate 30,432,808, forward strand.
TGCCCGTAGGTTTGCATTGTAGCTAACGACCTGGAGAGAGATGGGCGCCACCAGGCAAAAATCAGCCCAAGTCCCGCCATGAAGGCGCCCCAATGACATCCCCGGATGTTAAGGGATAAGTGAAGTGAAGTGAAGATTTTTACAGCTACTATGCCTCCAAAGAAATGACGCCGCCTGAAAAGATGCTTTTTTGAGTGTTATATTCGAGTGAATTGAAAATAAAAGCAGATGATTAGATAAAGTTTCTGAAAAGTATTATATATCACAGATTGTTACAATTATTGATTAACACACATGAATGTGATTCTCAGCAATTTTTCAGCTGTATGACAAATATCCACTTTTTTTATATGACCCATTGATTGCAAAAATGGCCCGTTATTGACTGATGGATTTGCAAAATTGTCCCATTAGGTAATTTTGTCTTCTCAACCCCTGGTTAGCACATCTACCTCACTGCAAGAAAGTCCTGGGTTTGATTTCCAGTCAGGCGTCTCTGTGTGGAGTCTGTATGTTCTTCCCGTGCTTGCGTGGGTTTCCTCCGGGTACTCCAGTTTCATGTAAGAGGTTTTGGAGACAAAATCAGAAAGGCTAGTTTGAGATGGTTTGGACATGTACAGAAGCGGGATAGGATGCTGAGGTTGGAACAACCAGGCAGAAGGCCTAGAGGAAGACCAGAGGAGATTTATGGATGTGGTGAAGGAAGACATGAAGGTAGTTTGTGTAAGAGAAGATGCAGAGGATAGGGTGAAATGGAGGCAGATGATTCGCTGTGGCGACCCCTGAAGGGAACAGCCGGAAGGAAAAGAAGACCTATAATTTACTCCTTATTAGCCAAGTGTAAGGTCAGAATAGACAAATTCCAGATTGAGGGTTTGATGTATTCATGGACGATAGGGAGGTTAATGCATCAAGGTTGAGGTCTGGAATTTCCCTGTACTGACCAATATAATAAGGTTCATTAATAATCTATTACTTTTTGTCCCCCCCCAAAAAAAAGGGGGAAAAAAAGATTATTTATTTTAATGCACATTAAATGCTTCCTGAAGTTATACAAAATAGCCAATGTTTTAATATAAAGGCGTTGCTTTCACACTCTGCTTTTGCTTATTCACACCAGTCTTGGTCCTCGTCAGGCTTCCTACTCGCCAAACAAGAAGCTTTTGTAATTCTCGGAAATTCTCATTCCTGCTTAGCACTCAGGTCTAAAGTCCAAGATACCCAGCCCCCCCTCCAACTCATTGTTTTGGTCACTAACTGCGACTGTTTTGCAGGGAATGTTAACAGCCACTTGGCTCGCACACTACCCGTTATACTCGTTCACTCTGCCAAGGTCTCTTCCTGTGTAGTACCTTAAAGACAAAACCCATTGTTTGAAAGTTATGCACTGGCATTGAATGAAAAATAGATTTAACATATTCAAAGCAAATTAAAATGCATAAGAATAGTTTATACTATTAAAATCCTGTCTTTGGAGAAAGTCTCTGTTTAACATTTACATTGAATAAAAGGTCACACATGAGGGCGTAAACTTATCAAAGTGATGAGTGATTTTCTTGGAGACACTGCACTGTGTTTCTTTGCAGCGTGTGTGTGTGAACGAGGTGGGACAGTGCCAGAGGTCTGCAGCGCGTCTGGACGCTGTTTATGCCGCTCTGAGGTCACAGGCCAGGGATGTGAGCGGTGTCGTGAGGGCCATCACTTTTTCCCCTACTGCCACAGTAAGCGTTCAGACTTCCTTAATCTGAGCAATCAGCGTACACTCACTCACTGCTGCAGTGATGAACCCAACCATCCACTCAATGAACGTGAAACAAAATAAAAATGCATTTCTTTCTCGATTTGAAAAGATAAGGATGTAAGAGATTCTGAATGGTGTGCAATGTCGTTTCATGTCTTTTGATATGTAATACTTATTAATAATTGTTTTGTGTTCTAAAATGAAACAAATTTTGCACAAAAATTTAAGCAAACCAAGAAGAAGAAGAAGAAAAAGAAGAAAAAACCCCCCAACAACTTAGAAAAGGGCTGGAATTTTTGTACATGCCCACACTACTAATAAAAGCATTAACATAGTATTTCCCTTTTCCCCGAACCTTGCCAATTGTTTTCTTTTCCTTTCCAAATGTTACATTTCTGAATTTGAACCAAACTGATCATTTCCTTTCATTTTAAAAACTTTTCCATTTTTCTCCTGATCCTCCTCGTCCTTATTTTGTTTTCTCCTTCCCTATCCTATTCCTGCTCTATCCACCCTACCTACCCAACTGTTACCCTGTCCTACTCAATCATACTCTACCCTACCCTATCATACCCCATGCTCTCCTACCCCACCAACTCGTACCATACTATTCCATATTGTATCCACCCTACCCTACTCAACTGTTACCCTGTCCTAACCAATCATACTCTACCCTACCCTATCGTACTCCACCCGATCCTACCCTACCCAATCGTACCCTACCCTACCCGATTGTACACTAACATAGCATACCCACTCATTCCTTGGCATACCCAATTATACCCAAAACTACCCTACCCTACCCTATGGTACCCTACTCTACCCTACTCTATTGTACCCGACTCTATCGTACCCTATCCTACATTACCCTATTGTACCCTACTCTATTGTACCCTACTCTACCTGACCCTATTCTACCCTACTCTATTGTACCCTACTCTACCCTAGCCTATTCTACCCTACTCTATTGTACCCTACTCTACCCTAGTCTATTGTACCCTACTCTATCGTACCATACTGTTCTAGTCTTTCATTTCTATCCTTTCCTGTCTAATTATAGCCTGCAACATTCATCAGATGAGTTAGATTTCTTGAAGAGTTCTATTGTGTTTATGATATTTGGTTTGAAATAAATCTGGTATGTTTTGTAAATGAACTTTCTAAAACTGGATAATAAATCAATTATCAATTTGTAAGCTTGAAATAAGTTGAAATAAATGGAGTTGAATTCAGGACTATGAAGCGGTTTAAAATGCTTAATTAATTTATTGCCCTAGTGTGCCGATGTGATGGACATGGGGTGGTGGACCAGTCATGTGATCCAACGGGTCAGTGTCACTGCAGACCCAACTACATCGGCCTACACTGTGAGCAATGTGCCATGGGATACCACTCATACCCGACGTGCTCCCGTACGTGTGCCATGTTTTTTGTTTCTAATGTATATTTTTCTTATTATATTCAGAAAATCTTGATTAAATTACATTTATGAAATCACTTTAATATTTTCTTCCCAGCATGCTGGTGCTCACAAGAAGGCTCTCTTGATCAGTTATGTGACCCGGATACGGGTCAGTGCGTGTGTATTGCTGGCGTCACGGGACACAGGTGTGACCGTTGCATTGTTCCTGAACAGATCTTCCCTGATTGCTTTGGTAATTACAAAATGATTGTAGACGTCCAGCAGCATCGCTTCATCTCACACTCGTCCTATTGTCACATGTTGAGCTCTCGGATCGTTCGTACTTCACTTTGTGAACCGAACCTTTCAAATCTCCCTTTGCTGTCCTTACTGTCCTTTTCTTTCTCAACATTTTCCTTTCAAATGTTCCATGTCCTATTTGAACGAGTTCCTTTTCCTTTCCTTCTCTCATCATTCTACTTTGATGCCCTTTCCAAACATTATTACCCCCATTTCACTGGACTACGGCGTGCAAGGATCGTAGCGGAAAGGTGCGGAACGCAGTCTACGGAAGAATTTCAGCATTTTTACATGGAAAATGGGTGCAAATCCTACGGAAAAGTGGAAATTTTAACACTCTTAGAATGTTCACGGCATGTGCAGAATAGTTACGGCAAAGTACGCCAAAGTGACCCCACGCAACACTCACGGAATTTTTTTACGTGAACGTGCTTTTGAATACGTTCAAAAGCACATTCACGGAATATTTTGACCTGCTGGAAGCAAACGGAAGTGGAGGAAGACTTGAGGAATAAGTATGGAATGACACGGAAGATGAGGGAATAATTGTGGAACGTTTGCGGATGACAACGTTTTTGCTTCCGTAAGTCTACAGTGCTCCAGTGAAATGGGGGTATTACTTTCAAAATATTTCTTATTCGTCCTGCGATGGCCTGGTGAGCTGTCCAGGGTATACCCTGCCCTCGCCCAGAGTCGGCTGAGATGGGTGCCAGCCTCTTTGTGACTCTGATTAGGATTAAGAGGTTCAAAAAATGAATCTTATCCTTTTTAAACATTTTTTTTCTATTCCACTCCTTTATTTTCCTTTCTGTCCTCTCCTCTCCTTTCCTTTATTTCCTTTCCTTCCTTTACTCTCCTCTCCTCTCCTTTCCAATCTTTCTTTTCTTTTCTTCCTTTCCTTGCCTGTCTCAAACTTCTGGAAAGTAACGGAGGGACAAGAAGGATTGGAAAGGAGAGGAGATTTTCTTTTATTTTCCATTCCTGGAGTTATACTTTATATTTACGCTGCGGGATAATTGAGTTATGATGTTAAAATCAACTCCAAAAGTGTCAAACATTCCCGTTCAGTATCGGTTCTTGAAGGTCAAATAGGTATTTCAATACGTCCAATAAAATCCAAAAAAGTCATCAAGTTTTATTAAAGTAAATTTCATTATTTTCATATGACATAAAGTTACTTCCAAAGATACCACAATCAGCATCCACCACCACCACCACCACCACCACTGTCACCACCACCACCATCCACCATCACCACCACCATCAGCATCCACCACCACCACCATCCAGCGTCACCACCACCATGAGCAACCACCACTATCAGCATCTACCACCACCACCATCACGACCACCATCATCCACCGTCACCACCACCATCAGCAGCCACTACCATCAGCATCTACCACCATCAGCATCCACCGTCACCACCACCATCAGCATCCACCGTCACCACCACCATCGGCATCCACCATCACCACCACCACCACTACCATCATCATCATCCACCATCATCTACCACCACCACCACCATCATCCACTAACATCCACCATCACCACCACCACCATCATCCACTAACATCCACCATCACCACCACCACCACCATCACCACCACCATCATCCACTAGCATCCACCGTCATCACCACGACCATCATCCACGAGCATCCACCACCATCATCTACTAGCATCCACCATCCACCACCACCACTACCCACTAGCATCCATCATCCACTATTACCACCACCACCACGATCATCATCATCATCATCATCATCATCATCAGTTTTATTATAAAAATTTACAAAGCTTTGGAAACTTTTTGATTTTTTTTTCCTGCTTGAACTTGTCCTTCCTTTCCTTCTCCCCTCCTGTATGCAACCTTTCCTGTCCTGTCTAAATACACACCATTCATTAGATCAGTTACATTTGTAAAAAGAAATAAAATTAAGTTGTTTTGGGGTTCTGATATATTGTTTTGCTTCTGATATATTGTTTTGCTTCTGAGATGTGATTTGGAAATAATTTCAGTACATTTGAGAAATGGAAAATTTAAGCCTATTATAATTGAAAGAAAGGGAGTTGAAGGGTTAAATTTTGGAAGATGAACTGAATTAAAATGATTGATTAATTTATTGCTCTAGTGTGCCGATGTGATGGACATGGGGTGGTGGACCAGTCATGTGATCCAACGGGTCAGTGTCACTGCAGACCCAACTACATCGGCCTACACTGTGAGCAATGTGCCATGGGATACCACTCATACCCGACGTGCTCCCGTACGTGTGCCATGTTTTTTGTTTCTAATGTATATTTTTCTTATTATATTCAGAAAATCTTGATTAAATTACATTTATGAAATCACTTTAATATTTTCTTCCCAGCATGCTGGTGCTCACAAGAAGGCTCTCTTGATCAGTTATGTGACCCGGATACGGGTCAGTGCGTGTGTATTGCTGGCGTCACGGGACACAGGTGTGACCGTTGCATTGTTCCTGAACAGACCTTCCCTGATTGCTTTGGTAATTACAAAATGATTGTAGACGTCCAGCAGCATCGCTTCATCTCACACTCGTCCTGTTGCCACGTGCGTCACATGCTGAACTCTCGGATCGTTCGTACTTCACTTTGTGAACCGAACCTTTCTGAACATTTTCCTTCCAAATATTCCGTGTCCTATTTGAACCTGGGCAAGCGTTCCTGTTCCTTTCCTTCTCTCCTCATTCTACTTGGATGCCTTTTCCAAACATATACTTTCAAAATATTTCTTATCCGTCCTGCGATGGCCTGGTGAGCTGTCCAGAGTGTACCCTGCCCTTGCCCAGAGTCGGCTGAGATGGGCGCCAGCCTCCTTGTGACTCTAATGTCGTTCTATATGATATATTATTTTGCTTCTGATATGCGGTTTGGGTTCTGATATGTGGTTTGAAGATAAGTTCAGTATATAGTGGTACCTCACCTTGCGAAATTAATCCATTCCAGAGCCTTTTTCTTAACCTGGATTTTTCGAAAATTGAACCGCATTTTACATGTAACACGTGTGATTTGTTCCAAGGCCCCCAATACTACCCCCTAAACCCTTTAAAATTATAAAAGCATACCTTTTAAGACCTCCTTCTGCTTCAGTATTGTACCGATGATAGACGTGGTTTGGCCATATTCCTGTGTGATATCACTCGAGCCCGTTTCTTCTTCTCACTCGCACCGGAAATCACACACATGCGTGTGTGTGTTGACCATGTCTTCTTAGCAGAATTATAACCTTACAAATGTTTATGGAAGATTAAAAGCCTGAGTCAAGAAATAAAGCATGAAGCAACAGTAACTCTGTCCCTTACACGAAAAGCATTATGGTAGATGCAGCTCCATAATAGCCAATGGGAGGGGACTGTGTCATCCCTCCTAGCCAATTGGAGGCCAGCGTGTTGGGATGTTTGAACGTTATTGATGGGAGAGCAGCTTGTGCATTGTTTGAATGTTTGAATGGAACTTTTGAATTTTTAAGATGGTGCTTTAGTAACGTGAACTTGTTTCGTATTCAGCAACAAAAATTTTCGGAAAATGTGTTTCGTAACCTGCATTTTTCGTTTGGTGGGACTTTCCTAAAGTGAGGTACCACTGTACTGTATTTTATAATGGAAAATTTAAATGTATAATAATTGAAAGGAAGGGAGTTGAAGGGTTAAATTTTGGAAGATGAACTGAATTAAAATGATTAATTAATTTATTGCCCTAGTATGCCGATGTGATGGGCCTGGGGTGGTGGACCGGTCATGTGATCCATCGGGCCAGTGTCACTGTCGACCCAACTACATCGGCCTACGCTGTGAGCAATGTGCCATGGGATACCACTCATACCCGACGTGCTCCCGTACGTGTGCCGTATTTTATGGAAAACAATTTGTTTCGTGATATTTTAAGTTCAGTTCACTGTAAGATTCGTAAAATCACTTTGATATTTTCTTCCCAGCATGCCAGTGTTTGCGAGATGGTTCTCTGGACGGGACATGTGACCCAAAGTCGGGTCAGTGCATGTGTATTTCTGGCTTTACGGGACACAACTGTGATCGCTGCGTCGACCCGGACCAGATCTTCCCTGACTGCTTTGGTAATTACCAAATGACTGCATATATACGACAGCATTGCTCGTTCTCACGCTCATCTTGTTGACACATGCATCACATGCCATACTCTGGGAAAATTTTTCGTGCCGTGTTGATGGATGCAGTGGGATCTGGGTTCAGGTTTTTCTCCGCCTGACTACTCCATGTCCACGCCTATAGAGGAATGTAGCTATACTGAATAAGCACTGTCGAGGGTAGAGTAGTGCGCAATCACACGGTGTGAACTTTTCTTTTTTCTTCTCGGTAATAATAAAAACGTGTCATTTAATATATACGGGTTTGTGTGTGATTATTTTTCAGATCTTGATAGCTCGTGCAATCCTGCAGGGTCGGATGGTAACCTCAAGGATCCGTTAACGGTATATTTCACACACCTGACATATATAAACACTGACAGGCAAACATATCAGAAATGTGTTTTTGCACATCCGAAGTTTTGTGTTTGTGCCTAAAATACTGAGTGCACGAGTTACCGTGGTAACAAAACCACATTATACACATGTTCCAAGTTGACTTTAGGAATTTTGTTAGGTTGGTGTACGTGTCTCCAGAACTTTCCATGTAAATCAGAAGCTGTTCATTTTTTTATTATGACTGCCCTGCCTATAGATTCGGCTTTCATCCGGATGGCATATGAAAGGAGAAGACAGCACGGCATTCATTCATTCATTTTCTGAACCTATTAATCCTAATTAGGGTCACGGGGAGGCCGGTGCACATCTCAGCTGACTGTGGGAGAGATGCTCAGCTATGCACCGTGGACAATGAGAGATATGGCTGGCCTTTGATAACCCAGCAGTTGACAGCAATGACAACCCAATGACAGTGGGACTTGAACCCCAGACCTTGGGATCAGTGACCCAGCACAAAGTCAGCAGTTTGTTAAAAGTTAATCTCATTCAAATCTCCAGGATAATTTCCGATCGTTTGCAAAATTTTATGCTGATAGGTTCTGTTTTAACAATTTTCTGATCAGCTATTTAAAAATCCGAGTCTCAGAATGATGTGCAATGTTTTCTTGGGCCTTGATGATATCAGGTATAGGATTTTAATACTTTTTATATTTTAATATATTTTATGCCATTTACCAATAGACCCCCAACCTTAGGATCCAGCACCTCACCACCAGGCCACCACTGCCCGACGATAATAAAGATTAAATAAAGTTGCTAAATGGTGACGTTGTCCAGGTTGGATTGATTGATTGATTGGTTGGTTGATTGATTAATTGATTTGTTTATGTGTGTTTTGTTTTATAGGATACATGTGTCTGCCTGCCATATGTAGAGGGACCTGAATGTAAACACTGCAAACCTCTTTACTGGAACCTAAATCCCGAAAACCCAGCTGGTTGTGCCGGTGCGTCTCACTTTACACTTTCTCGTATCGCAGTTATAAATAAATACCCGATTCTATCCAATCTGACTTAAATTCTGCTTCATTTCATTTGGTTCAAATTAATTAGATTAAATTAAATTTGATTGAATTTGATTTAAATAATGTTTAATTTACTGTTATAAAAGTTCAATAAATGTAATTACATTTATTTAATTGTGTATTATATATATATATATATATATATATATAAAATACCTCGACTTAAGTCGTTCTGAGTTAAGTCATTCTTGACTACAGTATACGTATATATATATATATATATATATATATATATATATATATATATATATATATATATATATATATATATATATATATATATATATATATATATAAAATAAAGTTCATGTCATTATAATCATATAAAGTATAATATTATACAAGTAAATTTGGCATAGACTAGGCTAGTCAGGGCAGGTGGTGTAGTGGTTAGGGTGCTGTGCTCAAGCTTGGGAGGTTGTGTGTTCAAATCCCAGTTGGACCCCCATTGTGCTGAGACCTCTGAGCAAGGTCTTAAGCACAAGTGTGCCTCTGTTCACCCAGCAGTATAACTTGCTACCAGTAAAAATATACTGGGAAGGAAACCTGTGATGGACTCGCGTCCCATCCAGGAGGAGTTGAACTCCTAGTCACCTCACACTATAGAAACCGGGGATAAGCATCGGCCTGATGAGCCACTGTGGCTTGTGTGTAAAAAGCCCAACAGACTTTACCAACCTACCTTACCTAGCCTAGGCTATACTAGAGACAAGCTAATTCAATTTGAGTCGTTTTCAACTTACGTTGTCTCTCGTGGAACCAGTCAATGACGTAAGCCAAGGTATACCTGTATTTTAATGAATGTCATTTGGTTTATAGCTACTCAAGGTCAAAGGCAAATGAGGGGTGGGGAACCAGAGCAGTGTAACCAACAGAAAGCTGTTTTTTTTGTTTGTTTGTTTGATTTTTGGGTTTTTGTTTTTTTTTTTTGAGAAAATAACAAATGTTTTGCGACGATTTGAATAAAATCAGGGATAACGTTCACAACATGATTTCAGATGATAATAAGGATGAATCGACCATTTTGGCACACATAGGCCTTATCAACATCTGTCAAAATGTCACCTTACCTCATTGTTCTGTTGTTGTGGGTGAGACCACTGTAGGGCTCCTTTAACTCTCTCATTTAACAGAATGTCTATCGATGCCTGTTTTTAACCCACAAGATTACCATGCATCAGTGACATCATTTGGTAACAAAAACTTTAACTTTTAAATACCATACAAGGACTGCAGTACACTGTATTTACACTTGTATTTAAATTCACGATAGTGAAACATTTATTTTCCCAACAAGAAATTCCTGATTGCGAGCCTCTATACATATACTGTACAGTATATGCAGTGGGAGTCTGGTGGTAGGATCCTGGATTACTGATCCCAAGGTCAGGGGTTCAAATCCTACTAGCAACAGTTGTCATTGCTGTCTCCCCAGTGCCGTTAACTGGGTTATCAAAGGCAGGCCATGTCTCTCACTGTTTGTGGTGTGAGGTTGATGTAAAAGAACCATTGCTGACTTTCACCAGGAGGAGCTGTATAGCCATCAGTGTGTTTCTGCCCTGGGATGGCCTGGTGAGCTGTTCAAGATGTACTCTTCCAGAGTCCCTGATTCAGCTGAGATGGAGGCCAGCCTCCCTGCGACTCTAATTAGGATTAAGTGGTTCAGAAAAAGAATGAATGAATATAGTGGTGCAGGGGTTGGCATGGATGACTCATGGCAAGGTCAAGTCTCAGGCTCGGGTGTTTCTGTGTAGAGTTTGCATTTTCTCCCTGTGCATAGTGTGTTGTGCAATGGTTTGGCGGGCTGTTCAGGGTGTGCCCTGTCTTCGCCCACTCTCAGCTCCCTGCAACTGTACTACGATTAACAACAGAGATATATATATATATATCTTCTTCTTCTTCTTCTTCTTCTCTTTTCGGCTTTTCCCTTCAGGGGTCGCCACAGCAAATCATCTGCCTCCATCTCACCCTATCCTCTGCATGTTTTTCTCTTACAAAAACTGCCTTCATGTCCTCCTTCACCACGTCCATGAATCGTCTTTTTGGTCTTCCTCTAGGCCTTCTGCCTGGTAGTTCCAACCTCAGCATCCTACTACCAATATACTCACTATCCCTCCTCTGTACATGTCCAAACCATCTCAATCTAGCCTCTCTGACTTTGTCTCAAAATCGTCTTACATGTGCTGTCCCTCTGATGTGCTCATTCCTGATCCTATCCATCCTCGTTACTCCCAAAGAGAACCTCAACATTTTCATCTCTGCTACCTCCAGCTCTGCCTCCTGTCTTTTCCCCAGGGCCACTGTTTCTAAACCATACAACATCGCTGGCCTCAGCACCGTCTTGTACACTTTCCCTTTCATTCTTGCTGATACTCTCCTATCACACATCACACCGGACACTTTTTTCCAACCATTCCAACCTGCCTGCACACGCTTCTTCACCTCTTTTCCACATTCTCCACTGCTCTGAATTGTTGAGCCTAAGTACATAAAATCCTCCACCTTCCTTATCTCTGCTCCTTGTAACCTCACCGTTCCTCTCGGGGTCCTTGTCATTCATACACATGTCTTACTGAAGCGAATCTTCATTCCCCTCCTTTCCAGGGCATACCTCCACCTCTCTAGATTTTCCTGCACTTGTTCTCTGCTCTCACTGCAGATCACAATGTCATCTGCAAACATCATAGTCCATGGGGAATCTTGTCTAACCTCGTCTGTCCATCACCATAGCAAACAAGAAGGGGCTCAAAGCTGACCCTTGATGCAGTCCTACCTCCACTTTGAACTCTTCTGTCACACCGACAGCACACCTCACCACTGTCTTACATCTCTCATACATGTCCTGCACCACTCTAACATACTTCTCTGCCACTCCAGACTTCCTCATGCAATACCACAGTTCCTCTCTCGGCACCCTGTCATATGTTTTCTCCAGATCCACAAAGGCACAATGCAGCTCCGTCTGACCTTCTCTGTACTTCTCTATTAACATCCTCAAAGCAAACACTGCATCTGTGGTGCTCTTTCTTGGCATGAAACCAAACTGTTGTTCACAAATCCTGACCTCTGCCCTCAGTCTAGCTTTCACTATTCTTTCCCATAACTTCAACGTATGGCTCAAATATGGTTTGTCAGAAGCGTAAGCCTACTAGTGATAGTGGTAATCAGAAAAAGGGGCAAGCCGTCTCATTTGAAATGAAGATGGCTATATCAAGAAAATTGATGCTGGTGAAAAATATGTGAACGTTGCTGTGTATTATTTTGCCTGAATTTAATTTATTTGAAATTAATGTTGATATTATTTTACAATGTTATAAAATAATGTTATCAGTGGTTATCAAGAGTGTTATCAGTACAATGTTATGAGGAAGGGCATCCGACGTAAAAACCTCTGCCAAATCAAAATGTGCGACTCAAATGATTCGCTGTGGCGACTCCTGAGTAAAAGGGAAAAAGCCGAAAGGAAGACAGACAATTATTTTACAATGTTATGTTTATAATAATTGAGTTAAGGGTGTTTTATGAGATGTGGTAATAGTATTTATGGATGTATAGTACAGTATGAATGGTCATACATTACTAGAATGTACAGTAATGTTTATTTTCACCTTAAGTTTGGCCGTTCGGAACGTAACTAAAACGTAAGTCGAGGAGTGTCTGTGTATATATATATATATATATATATATATATATATCTGTCTTCCTTTCGGCTTTTCCCTTTCTCAGGGGTCGCCACAGCGAATCATCTGATTTGCACATTTGATTTGGCAGAGGTTTTTACGTCGGATGCCCTTCCTGTCACAACCCTTTTAGCAAGGGACAGAAACACGCTAACGGCTTTGCAGCTACTCTTTACGAAACTCAGCAATGGTTCTTTTACGTGCCTCTCACCATAGACAGTGAGAGACATGGCCCGCTTTTGATAAACCAGTTAGCTACACTGGGGGGACAGTGACAACCCTGTGGGGACTCGAATCCCCAACCTTTGGATCAGCAATCCTGCATATATATATATATATATATATAGAGAGAGAGAGAGGGAGACAATTTTCTGAGTAGATCCTTCCATAAGAGAGTGCTCAATTCTTTTTCGTAGAGCAAATATAAGTAAAAGTAAAAAGGACCTGTCCTTTTTATTTTTACTTATATGTATATATATATATATATATATATATATATATATATATATATATATATATATATATATATATATATATATTATAATTATTACTCTACTACACAAAGTAAAACTGTGTAATTATCTTGAAACTTTTTTTACGTCATTACCCATCTATTCTTTGTGGGGGTTTTTTGTTTGTTTACTTTTTAGCATTTCTTTTTATTTATTTATTTATTTTAGTTCATTTTGGTTTGTCATGTTGTCAGATAGCCTGGATATCAACCAGAATTGGACCTGTCCAGAAACTGACTCTTACTTTCCTCTTTGATGTTTCATCCTTGGTTTTTCTGCTTTGTGCCACAAAACTGCTTTTTTAAAGGCTCTGAATAGGCAGCCAGGACAGGTAATCAGAGCCTATTCATCCAACTCCACCTTCCTCTTTCCACTTGCCCATTTTTTTCTTGACCGTGTTTACTTGCTGCTTTTTGTACTTCAGTATAGATGTTATCCACATTCCCTCGTGCTTTATTTTCTCAATTTTATATCCAGAGAATAGATCAGGCTGTTCTTTTTATTACTTCATTAGATCTGTAGGTTTGATTTATCGGTGAGCATAGAGATAGACAAAAGAGCTGAAGAATGCAAGGACTTTGTTGTTGTTATTATGTTTGTTTATGAATTAGTTAGCTTTATGAACACTTATTTAAGATGGAAGCTTTAAGGATAATACAACATTACTTTATCATTTTGTGTATGAATGCTGGAAAAGTAATACTATACCTGGGGGGAGGGGGAGGGGGAGGAGTCCAAAGGCATAGCCAGATATGGCACACACTCAAAGTTACATTTAATGACATGATTGCAACATTATATTTTCACATCAGGAGCTTGACGTGATCCACAGCACTAATTCGAATTAGCATACTTTGTATTTGCGTTACCTCAGCAGCTATAGGTTTTAAAAATATTATTAGTGCTAGCTATGTTCGCTAATAATTTAGTTAATATTAAGCTAAGCTTAATACTGTATACAGGTGAAGACCAGCAGTCCGTAGGCAAGTTGATTAGCAAGCTAGCGAACTGCTTTGATTTGGAATAGAGAACAATGAAAAAGTTGTTCAGATTGCTAGCAAACACCTTTAAACACCTAAATATTTTGGAAGTTTGTAGGTAGCGATTGTAAATGTGTAGCTAGCAGCTAGCACAGTATTTCTGTGTGTTTGATAATCATCACCATCATAATCGTCTTCCGCTTCTTCCGAAGTCATATTGCGGGGGCATCAACCTAAGCAATGAGGTCCAGACGTCCCTCTCCCCAGCCATTTCCTCCTGCTGTTCCGGGGGGCACCGAGGTGTTCCCAGAGAAGACAAGAGACAGTTCCTCCAGCTTGTTCTAGGTCAACCCCGGGGTCTCTTCCCGGTTGGACTTGCCCGAAACACCACACCAGGGGGGCGTTTGATAGTTCATCGTTTTATTAGTATTAACTTATAATGGAGCAGCTGTGGAAATGACTTATTTTTTATGATTAATGTAGCATCTCCTCGTCAAAAAATCATCACTTTACTGATATCATTTCAAAACCATAGAACAAAAGATGAGCAGTCCAGCATAATATTGCAAACTTGTGATCTAGAAAACATGTGCCTATGTAGAAATGATAATAATAATAATAAAATGTGCATCATTAATGTTCAGGGTGATCAACACATATTTATTCATATTTGTGAATTAATGTGGATATTTTTGGGGGACAGTTTTCTTTCAGTCATTTTCATTCATTCATTTTCTGAACCACAATCCGAATCAGGGTCTCGGCGAAGCTGGTGCCCTCCTCTCAGGTCAGAGTACACCCTGGACAGCTCACCAGGCCATCAAAGAGCATAAACACGCTGATGGCTATGCAGCTACTCGTGGTAGACATGGCCAGCCTTTGATAACCCAGTTAGGTGCACTTTGAGGGAGGAGCAGTGACAACCGTTGACAGTGGGGCTTGAACCCCCAACCTTGTGATCTGTAATCCAACAGCTTACCACCAGGACACCACTCCCCTCAGGGACAGTTTGATGTATGGAAAATTTTCAACTCAAATGCATCCTATACTACTTCCTGTGCTATAAATGGTTCAAAAATGCTATTTTAATTTTTTTTTTTTCAGAGTGTATGTGTGATATAAAAGGGACCCAGAGCGGTGTGGGTGAGTGCCATGAGGTGAGTATAATGAGTTCATACTCTCCTCAGCAATAGACAATAATGGCGACTGCAGTCTGGATTGCCATATCTACAAATCTATAAATATCGCATAAAACATTCAGCTAAAAAGCACGTTTAATTTCATTACAGTCCTACAATGTCAAAAATGTCCAAACTCTGATTAAGAAAAAAAACCCCAAAAGAATAAAATTAGCAGAAAATCATTGAGGAAAATAAAATTGACCCAAAACATATACAGTGGAACCTCAGAATCCTAACGCTCTAGAGTCCAAACAAATCGGAATCCGAACAAAAAATCCGTGAGTTTTTCTATCCGGGAAACCGAACAAAAACCGGAAGTCGAACTCAAGAAACGCGCGAGAAAAAACGAGACCGAGAGGGGGGGGGAAAGTGCATGACTTCCGGAAGTGCGGAAGTTGTTGATACTATATATCACCTTAATAAAGCCATTCAGGGGAAGTCCAGAAGTTGTCGATACTACATATCGTCCTGGGGAAGTCCAGAAGTTGTTGTACATTGAAATTTGACTTGTGCTCTGGGCACCTGTTGCCACTGTGCAGCACCAGTTATTGTGTTGTTCTATCCTTTGATGCTGAGCGCCAAGCAGGAAGCAACAACTGCCAAATTTTTAACATTTTATGGTATGACGCGGCCGGGATTTGTACTCCGACCTTCCGGAGGATAAAGCGGACGTTCTACCAACTGAGCTAAATCCCCAGTACTGCTAGTCTTTATAGCCCCTGATTAAATAAAATTTGGGTGTGTGTTTAGCACTTCACCGGCATGTGAGAGCCACGCCCCTCTCCTCTGTGCATTTTAACGCTCAACTCTTTGGTGAGAGAGACCATAACACACTAAAATTAAAACCACAGAAAAGTTAAAACGTCTCCCACAACACAGACCATAACATGGTGTACTGTGTTCAATAATTTTTTCACTTAAATTTCAGACCTATGATATGAGTTATGGTATCGTTAACTTCTGTTCAAACGATGACGGAACGGATTAAGACCATTTACATTATTTGAACAAATCAGAATCCGAACAGCCGTCTGGAACTGATTAAGTTCGAGTACTGAGGCTCCACTGTCTCATATATATATATATATATATATATATATATATATATATATATATATATATATATATATATATATATATATATACACACACACTATATGAATATAACAAAAAAATTAATGGAATTTAATTTCATATTTTTAAATTGATTTAAACATTTTTTTGGGGTTGAAGTAGATAATTAGAAGCTATTCCATATAATTTCTACACAAGCCTAATCAGTTAATTCATTAATTAAAAAATAAAATAAAATAGTTTGCAGAAATATATACATATATATGAGTAAATTATTGATTTACAGTTTGTGTGTGTGAGTATGATGAGGTGTGTCGATTCTATTTCAGGAAAGTGGTGAATGTGCCTGCAAGCCTAACATTTGCAGCCACGCCTGTGATACATGTGATGATGGCTACTTCCTGCTGCAGCAGAAGAACTATTTTGGCTGCCAGGGTGAGTGAGAGAGTGGGAGGCAGTAATCAGTAATGATTAACCACTTGGGAAAAAGTACACGCCCTTTGGCTTTTCTAGAAGTCTGTGTGTGTGTGTGTGTGTGTGTGTGTGTGTGTGTGTGTGTGTTTTATTGTAACTTATTGAACTGAAGTAAACTTTATCATCCTCTCTGTTAGAAATCTTACTTTGTGTTCATCTGCTGGTTAAAAATTCACAAGTGAGGATCAGTTCATTGCTGGAGAGCGTATGCAGTTGTGCCCAATGATTGTTTAAAAAATAGAAAGAACAAACTTAATGTTATTACTGCAAGTATCAACCCCAATTTATTAAGATTGATCATTGTCACGGGTTGCCAGATATTTAGCAACCAACAGTGACCTACACAAAATTATTGCTAACATTACTAAGTATAATATAATACTGTATTAATAAAGTTACCTCGGTAATTTTGCTGTGTTAAAGTATTACTGTATTGATAAATAATCAATTCATCAAGGTTTTAAAGTGTAGTATAATTCCATCACACAAATTACATGCATCATAAATGGCGTTTAAAAAAAAAAAAAAAAGTAAAAACAGAAAGACCCGGAGAATGCAAACTTCCAACAAGCCAACCAATTAACAAAGCACATAACACACATTACTGAAATACTGTGATTTCAAACAAACGTCCTGTCACAATGTTAAAGAATCCTTTAAAAAATTCCTTGATTGAGAGTTTGATCCGGATCATTTCCAGCATCTAATGTAGTCTTCCTAGTCCAAAAAAAAAATCAAAATCCCCAATTAACTTTTTAAATAATCCTGCTAAACACAAAAACAAACTGAGGAGACGCTATGCTCATTCTGCGTGAACATCATGCTTCATGTGTTTGTTCACGCCTACATTGTCCCAGTAAATGAGAACACACCTGTTTTGTGCTGTTCTATAAAAACAATCCATAATCCTAATGTGCACAGAATTATGTTATCTTTTTAAGACTGTGGATATTTTCCAACACTGGCAGAACTTTGACACAATAACTTTTATTCTGAGCAGCAGGGTACTGTAGCGAATAACAACGACCTCCTCACGGCAACAAGGATTCCTCTGGATACTCTGGTTCCTCAACCAATCCAAAGATGTGTACTTTAGATTTATTGGTTGTTCCAAGTTGCACCAGGTGTGGATGTAAGTGTAAATGGTTAGGTGTGAGTTTCCCTGCAGTGGGTTTTCTGAGATAATCGCTGTCCTTCTCATGACTTGTGGGGCCAGTGGCGTAGTGGTTAGGGTGCTGCGCTTTTGATCGGGAGGTTGTGTTCAAATCCTAGTTAGACCCCACTGTGCTAAGACCCCTGGGAAAGGTCTTAACCACAAGTGTGCTTCTGTTCAACCAGCAGTATAAATGGGTACCAGTAAAATATATATACTGGGAAGGTAACGTGTGATGGACTAGCGTCTCCTGGTAGCTTCACGCTATGGAAACTGGGGATAAGCACCGGCCTGATGAGGCCTATGGCTCGGGTGTAAAAAGACCAAAGGACTTTACTTCTCATGACTCTGGTAATAGGATTAAAGGGTTTAGCAGGTGAGTGAGTAAATTTATTTGCACTCACTTTCTCTTATTTGTGGAACCACCTTATCCTATTTGGGGTGTAGAGAGGCTGGGCAGGGAGCCTATCTCAGCCGGCTCGATAGAACTTCACAGTGTGTCATCATCATGGTGTAGTGCAGGGGTCTCCAATCTTATCCACAAAGGGCCAGTGTGGGTGCAGGTTTTCACTTCAACCAAACAATAGCCACACCTTCCACCTGTTTCCACCAATCATTGATCATCAAAAGAAAAGAAAAGAAAAAAAAAAAACTAGATTGGAAATTACTGTTTCAATTCTGAAGACTTAAAACAAGGTGATCTCTCCAAGATGGCCCCACTTCAGAATTGAAACAGTAATGTTCAATCTATTTTTTTTTCCTTTTCTTTTGATGGTCAGTGATTGGTGGAAACAGTTGGAAGGTGTGGCTACTATTTGGTTGAAGCAAAAACCTGCACCCACACCGGCCCTTTGTGGATAAGATTGGAGACCCCTGGTGTAGTGGTTCAGCACATTCGCTTCACAGCAAGACAGTCCTGGGTTCGAGTTCCAGGCTCGGGTGTATCTGTGTAGAGTTCATATGTTCTCATTGTACTGTACTTGTGGATGTTTCATCCAGCCATGCAAGCATAAATGGTTCTCTGTTTTTTTTTTTGTTTGTTTTTTCACTTTTTGTCTTTTAAATAATTACATTTGTTGTTGTGAAAACATTTGCTGTAATAGTGTGATGGCAACCCACAGAATCACTCACACCTACGGACACCAAGTGACAGCCAGTTAGCCGACTGTGTATGTGAGTTATTGCAGTTACAGCGGGTGTGAACGCTTCCTTTCGGACATAAGAAGCCGCTCCTTTGTTCCTTCTTGAAGTTAATAAGATAAATCATATCTTGCAATGTCCGCCTGCAAATTGTGATGCATGAGCAAATAAGTAGTAGACGATTACTAATGAAATGCTTCGTAATATTTATTTTTTCTTTATCTTTATGTGGCATGAACGTTCTATGTGTTTGTTCAGGGTGAGTCCTCTGTTGGGATACGGCTATGAGGGGTACGTGAGTGTACATGTACAGTATGAGCAACATCCTGTTTAATCTTGTTTTTTTTTCCTGTAGGCTGTCAGTGCGATATGGGCGGGGCTGTAGGGCGTAGCTGTGATGAGGTGACTGGTCAGTGCCAGTGCAGGAAGCATATGCATGGCCGAACGTGCTCTGAGTAAGCACTCATATTAATCTTTTTTTCTTTTCTTTTTTTTATTCTCATATAAAATGTTTGTCTCAGAAGCGCAACATGTCCCGATTTATGAATCACTTTTCACTCTGTGCTGTGTTAGTGTGAGTCAGTCCTACTTCCTGATGAAACGCATTCACTCTCACCTGTGTGTGTGTGTGTGTGTGTGTGTGTGTGTGTGTGTGTGTGTGTGTGTGTGTGCGTGTGCGTGTGTGCGGCAGACCAAAGCCTAACTTCTACATTCCTGACCTCCATCATCTGAAGTTTGAAGCGGAGAATGGCATCACGCCCAATGCCAGGCCCGTGCGCTTCAGCTACGACCCAAATGAGTTCCCACAATTCAGCTGGAGAGGCTATGCTACACTCTCACGTGCACAGGTAATAGTAACACCTGATACAGGTGACACAATTTTATTTTAGTGCTATATAAATGTACAAGCACAGAAAATAAGTCTTTATTTCTCTTATAAAGAGAATAAAATGTATTTTTCATAAGAAGTATAATTTTTATATTAGAGACAGCATGGCCCAAAATGAATCTCTGTCTACTGATCTATCTAAAATTAATAAAATATGAAATCATTAGTTATTAATTAATACTTTAAGTAAGAATGATCATCATTAATTTACAATATCATTCGGATTCATATCGTACTATATACTATCGTATATTGCTATCGTACTCGCAATGATTGACAGTATCATAAGGAATGATTGACATGGTCATTAGGATTGATGGACAAAATTAGAAATGATTGACAGTATCATTAAAATTGATGGACTATATCATTGGGAATGATGATATTGGGACTTATCATTAGGATTGATTGACAGTATTATTAGGAATGATTGATGGTATCAATAGGATTTATTGAATGTATCATTAGGATTATATTATTAGGATTGATTGACAGTATCATAAGGATTGATTGACTGTGTAATTATTGATAATCTGTACCATCATTATTGATGGACTGTATCATAAGGAAGAATGGACGGTATCATTAGGATTGAATGACGGTATCATTAGGATTGATTGACAGTGTCATTATGATTGATTGACTGTGTAATTATTGATAATCTGTGCCATTATTATTAATTGACGGTATCATTAGGATTGATTGACGGTATCATTATTTGTAATCTGTACCATTAGTGTTGATGGATTGTATCATAAGGAAGGATGGATGGATGGTATTATTAAAATTGATTGACAGTATCATTAGAATTGATTGACTTTATAATTCGGGATGATTGAAGGCATCATGAGGATTTATTGACTGCACCATTAAGAATGTTTTACTGTGTCTATAGTTTTGATTGAGGGTATCATTAGTATTGACTGACAGATTGATCAACGGTATAATTAGGATTTATTATTTCATGATTGATAATCTGTATCATCAGGCCTGATTGACTGTATAATGATGATTGATAGATGTCATGCAGTAGTACAGGATTGTTGTGTATAGTGCGCTAGGTTCTTCAGTGAGGTTTTAATCAGTCCTTTAGACCGATGCTGTCCCCGCTTTACCGCAGTTATGCTCTGAGGAATCATTTCTGAATTTAGCTGCACTGAACCTTTTTATTTTCGATCTATATCATCGGAAATTAATCATTTCTACTAATCATCATCGCAGCAGTTCTTCATTCAGATGAGATCTGCTGTTAGCCTGCAGCTTCTTCCTTGCTGTAGTGCAGTGATGATGGCGCGGTTGGGCTCTAACCCTGTCTCTCTTCTCAGCCGGAGGTGGTGGTGTATGTTGCGGTCACCGCCCCTGGTCTCTATACTGTAGTAATGCGCTACATGACCGCTGGCCTGCACACACCTGTGCGCGGGAGAGTCTTACTGGTGGCAGGATCGAGCTTTTACTCTCATTGCAGCTGTAAGTCATGAGCAGATTGACCATCATCCTCCACATCATGACAATCCTATGCTTCTTTTTTTCCTTCCACTTCCCCCTGGTTTTCAGCTCCTGCTTTTACTAACTAAAATTATTTCCTGGCGTGTTCTTGCTTCTAGCAGTTATGCATATTTCTATCATTAAAAAAAAAAAAAAAAAAAAAACTTTTAAAGGTAATAAAACAAACAAACAAAATCCAATTTGTCACCTAGGGGGCAGTCTTGAACCCCCCCAAAAAAATGCAAATTGCAGTATCACTTTTCGCTAACACTGGAAACGTCCTCCGTTAAGGTTAAGAAAAAAAAACCCTCCACCTTATTAATATTTTATGTTAAATAACCTGTTTACATTGTTACTATAGAAACAAACACTGGTGCATTCAGTTACAACTTGTAGAACATTGAAACATAATCAACCTTCTGTCCAATCACAATCAAGAATTTGGCAGCACTCTGGTATAATCCTGAGTTAGCTATTAGACATTCTACTACTTCATTTTCTGAACCGCTTAAGCCTAATTAGGGTCATGGGGATGGCTGGTGCCATCTCAGCCGACTCTGGGCGAGGGCGGGGTACACCCTAGACAGCTCGCCATGTCATCGCAGGCCAACACTCACACAACCATTCATTCTCATATTCATTATTATTATTATTATTATTATTATTATTATTATTGTTGTTGTTGTTGTTGTTATTATTATTGTTATTATTATTATTATTACTAGGTAAATCTAACGTAGACTATCACATCTGAGATCTGATTGGACGATCGCATGATTTGTTTTCTTCCCTGATTAATCCCCCATAGCTGGTGCTTTGCTTGCAGCTTGTTCTTGCACTTCCTGCACTGAATGCTGGGAAATCAGGGCCTGGTCAAGGTTTTTAGTGTAAACTGGGCGGAAAGGAGAATTATTATTTTTTAAATGTATGGAAGGTACACATTTGAGTGGGACGTGGCTGCTGAGTTCCTGCTGTAGAGCTGTGATGTGTATAACGTGACCCTCCTGACCTGCACCTGGTGTGTGAGTTTGAGTGTCCACTTTTGACTTTTTGTCCCTTCAGAGTGAAGTGTGTGTGAGTGTGCATGCCAATGAGACGCACCCTCCTCACTTCCTTATATTGCTCCACTACATTAACCCTAATGGAGCCCACGTGAGTGGCCGAGTCACCGTCACCCGCACCCGGGGCACTCCAGGTACTTCTGTCTCTCTGTTTGTCTGTGTGTGTGTGTGTCTTTCTGTCTATTCAAAAACAGAAGTGTGAGTGTGAGTGTGCGTGTGCGCGTGCGTGTGCGCGCATGTGTGTTCCTTTACCATACTGGTCTGGACACGTTCTCCATATAAACCAGATTTCATGCGGTATTAACACTCCTCTCAACACCACACAGATGATAAACTAAAAAAATCTCCTGTTTTCACAGCAAGGATTAATACAGCAAGCTCTGTGTGTGTGAGTGTGTGTGTGTGTGTGTGTGTGTGTGTGTGTGTGTGTGTGTGTGTGAGTGATCATTTTTATTATTCCAAATAAATGTATATTTGTATATAGATATTCATTCATTCATCCTGTTAGCTGTTTAATTCTAATTAAGCTCGTGGGGAGGCTGGCAGGGTAGGCCATAAACTGATTGTCCAGGCCATTACAGGGCCGACACACATATAACCATTCACACTCACTCTCACACCTGTGGACAATTTTGAACCAACAGTCAGCCTATCGTGAATGATGAATGAGTTAAGTGACAATAACCAACTGGGAGGGTCTGTCAGTTTAATTCAAGCATCATCCACTTGGAATACTGATTGCTGATCCGTGTGGTATACAGTGATCCCGCACTACTTTCTGCTTCAATTTCTGCGCCTTCAGTGCAGCGGGGTTTTTTCAAAAATATTCATTGAAAAAAAAAAAGGAAATTCAGGAAAAATATGGGGAAAAGTTAAGGAAAAAACCCAAATATACAAAAACAAAAAAACAACCCAACCTCCCACCCCAACAAAACTACTTACATTTTTATGTGAGGTGTACATCTGATTGTGCGCGTACATGTCTGTATGTGTGTGTATTTATATTTTATTTACATGTTATGCATTATTTTTGAATGTTTAATTGTTATTATAAGCATTTATAGTGTTGAATATGTATTCATTGATATTATATACATATATACATGTACATATACGTCAGTCAGGCGAGTCGATCATACGTTGTGGAAATCGGCGGTCGCGGGGGTGTCTCGGTCCACATTAACCATGGAAAGTGAGGGATTCTTGTACACCAAACGGTATTAATAAATGAAGAAATCAGAAGGTAACCCTTATGTATTTGTATGTGGACTGACTATGGTGCATTTCTGTATTTTCTCTGCAGGGTCTGGAGATAGCAAAGAGGTGCTGTTCCCGCCCAGCCAGTCTCCTGCCTTCCTCACCGTTCCCGGAGACGGATTCGCCCAGCCTTTCTCTCTCAGCACGGGGAAGTGGATTGTTTGTTTGCACGCTGAAGGAATATTTCTGGTTAGATTCATTGTCTGATTTCAGTCCGAGGCGAATAGAAATGCTGAAGCAGTAAAAAAGTCGCATACAGTAAAGACTTGATTTGCCAAGTCTGATATATGAAAACTCTCAGATAATGTTTTGTTAATCTTACACATTTGCGATTATCTGGCGTAATCACTTAATCATGTTTCTGCCCGATGTCCAATAGTTGGAGTTGTGATGAAACACCAAAAATAATTCATAATATATGAAACCTATATACCTTAATTCATTCATTAATTCATTTTCTGAACCGCTCAATCCTAATGAGGGTTGTGGGGAGGTCGGAGCCTATCTCAGCCGACTCTGGGCGAGGGCAGAGTACAACCTGGACAGCTCGCCAGGCCATCGCAGGGCAGACACATGCTGACGGCTATGCAGCTCCTCCTGACAAAAGTCAGCAATGGTTCTTTTACATGAACATCTCACCATAGACAGTGAGAGACATGGCCGGCCTTTGAGAACCCAGTTAGTGCACTGGGGGGAACAGCAGTGACAACCCATGGAGAGTGGGGCTTGAATGCCTGACCTTGGGATCAGTGATCCAGCACCTTTACCACCAGGCCACCACTGACCACCGAAACCTATATACTGATAATTAAATGGTTTTAATATGTGTTTTATATGCAAATATATTTATATACATACATATTAATTAATTTATTTTTGAATAAGTTAAAATGTTAAAATGAGTTTTCGTAATTTGAGTTGATACAGAATTTATACCTCATTATAAATAAGATGACCTGAAATAATTAATCCTCACAAGCATGGCGAGTCATGGGATCGAATCGTGATGATCTTGAGGGGCTTGATGGAATCGTGATGATCTTGAGGGGACTTGGTAGAACCGTGATGATCTTGAGGGGACTTGGTAGAACCGTGATGATCTTGAGGGGACTTGGTAGAACCGTGATGATCTTGAGGGGCCTTGGTGGAATCGTGATGATCTTGAGGGGACTTGGTGGAATCGTGATGATCTTGAGGGGACTTGGTGGAATCGTGAAGATCTTGAGGGGCCTTGGTATAATCGTGAAGATCTTGAGGGGCCTTGGTGGAATCGTGAAGATCTTGAGGGGCCTTGGTGGAATCGTGAAGATCTTGAGGGGCCTTGGTGGAATCGTGATGATCTTGAGGGGCCTTGGTGGAATCGTGATGATCTTGAGGGGCCTTGGTGGAATCGTGATGATCTTGAGGGGCCTTGGTGGAATCATGATGATCTTGAGGGGCCTTGGTGGAATCGTGATGATCTTGAGGGGCCTTGGTGGAATCGTGATGATCTTGAGGGGCCTTGGTAGAATCGTGATGATCTTGAGGGGCCTTGGTGGAATCGTGATGATCTTGAGGGGCCTTGGTGGAATCGTGATGATCTTGAGGGGCCTTGGTGGAATCGTGATGATCTTGAGGGGCCTTGGTAGAATCGTGATGATCTTGAGGGGCCTTGGTAGAATCGTGATGATCTTGAGGGGCCTTGGTGGAATCGTGATGATCTTGAGGAGCCTTGGTGGAATCGTGATGATCTTGAGGGGCCTTGGTGGAATCGTGATGATCTTGAGGGGCCTTGGTGGAATCGTGATGATCTTGAGGGGCCTTGGTGGAATCGTGATGATCTTGAGGGGCCTTGGTGGAATCGTGATGGTCTTGGAGGATGTTGGTGCTGATCATGGCAAAAGTTTTTATTGTCCAAAATTTTGCCACAATTATCCCACTGTATTATAATTTGATGCCACTCATGACACAACTTGGGAAAGTTCATTCAAGAGAATAGTAGAGCTTCGCAGATTTTAACAGAGCGTAACAGACCTTGATGTGCCACCGTAGCGGATCTTGAAGAACTTGACAACATGATTCTTTCAAGTTTCACTTCCTGGATGCGAGCAGCCTCTTTTTTTTTTTAAATCGCATTGTGCCCCAGTGAAACCCAGTGTACGCTAAGCGAAGCTGAATAAACTAAGCCTGGCTGATTTTAAACAACAATAAGCAAAACTTAATGAAACTAAACTAAGCTATATGGACCGAGCAATAATAAATTATACCAACTTTATCTAAGCTAAACAAAAAAATAACCTAAGATAATATAAACACAAAACCTTAATTGAACAAAAATTTAAGTTAAACTGAGGAAAAATAATCCAAACTTACTCACACAGTCAGTCATTTGCTAAATCGCTGAATCCTATTGTGGGTGAGGGCGGGACAGAACCCGAGACAGCCCACACTTTAAATTCCTGTTTCCGGAAATCAAACCTAGGACCTTCTTGTTGTGAAGTGAACTAACCACCATGCCACTTTGCAACCCCAAAACCAACTAAGCAAAACTAATGAAAAATACCAAGATAAACTACACAGAAACAGATTAAGCTGTTCTACGCGAAACTAGCTGAATAACCCTGGGATAACCTTTCACCCTTTTTTCACCTTTTAATCCTAGAAGTGCCCAACGTTGAAGCTCAAAATGCAATGCATTTTTTGAGTGAAATTACCTCCCTATTTTGATATTGAATGCAGGAACTACCAAAATAAATAGCATTATACAGGTCCTTCTCAAAAAATTAGCATATTGTGGTAAAGTTCATTCTTTTCTGTAATGTACTGATAAAAATTAGACTTTCAAATATTTTAGATTCATTACACAAGACTGAAGTAGGTCAAGCCTTTTGTTGTTTTAATATTGATCATTTTGGCAAAAAATAAAGAAAAAGCAAAAATCCCTATCTCAAAAAATTAGCATATTTCATCCGACCAATAAAAAAAAAGTGTTTTTAATACAAAAAAAGTCAACCTTCAAATAATTATGTTCAGTTATGCACTCAATACTTGGTCGGGAATCCTTTTGCAGAAATGACTGCTTCAATGCGGCGTGGCATGGAGGCAATCAGCCTGTGGCACTGCTGAGGTGTTACGGAGGCCCAGGATGCTTCGATAGCGGCCTTAAGCTCATCCACAGTGTTGGGTCTGGTGTCTCTCAACTTTCTCTTCACAATATCCCACAGATTCTCTATGGGCTTCAGGTCAGGAGAGTTGGCAGGCCAATTGAGCACAGTAATACCATGGTCAGTAAACCATTTAGCAGTGGTTTTGTCACTGTGAGCAGGTGCCAGGTCGTGCTGAAAAATGAATCGGCCTGAATCGGCCCTTCTCCACAATCTTCCTCAGGGTCCGGTCGCCTCTTCTGGTTGTGCAGCGTTTTCTGCCACACGTTTTCCTTCCCACAGACGTCCCACTGAGGTGGCTTGATAGAGCACTCTGGGAACAGCCTATTCGCTCAGAGATTTCTTTCTGTGTCTTACCCTCTTGCTTGAGGGTGTCAATGATGACCTTCTGGACAGCAGTCAGGTCGGCAGTCTTACCCATGATTGCGGTTTTGAGTAATGAACCAGGCTGGGAGTTTTTAAAAGCCTCAGGAATCTTTTGCAGGTGTTTAGAGTTAATTGGTTGATTCAGATGATTAGGTTAATAGCTCGTTTAGACTACCTGAACATCATATGCTAATTTTTTGAGATAGGAATTTTGGGTTTTCATGATCTGTATGCCAAAATCATCAGAATTAAAACAATAAAAGACCTGAAATATTTCAGTTGGTGTGCAATTAATCTAAAATATATGAAAGTTTAATTTTTATCAGTACATTACAGAAAATAATGAACTTCATCACAATATGCTATTTTTTTGAGAAGGACTAGTGTATAACCTTATGTTATATGAAGATTCTAAAAAAATTTTTTAAAGAAAAACGTAAGTTTTTTCAGCTTCGGCACTGCCAGGATTAACAGTAGATTTCTTGTTGATTCCGATTCTGCAGTTTTAATAATGTACATGTTGTGTTGTAGGACTACTTGGTGCTACTGCCCAGTGCATACTATGAAGCTAAGATTCTGAAGCAAGAGATCACAGAGCCATGCACCAACCAATCCAGAGACGGCAAGTATGTGTAAAATCTCATAGAAGTACAGTGATCCCTCGTTACTTCGCGCTTCAGTTCCTGTGGCTTCAGTGCATCGCATGTTTTTCAAAAATATTCATCAAAAAAAAAAAAAAAAAAGAAAATTAAGGAAGAATATGTGGAAAAAGTTAAGGAAAATTCCACAAAAGAAGGCCAATTATGCAAAAAAAGACAAACAAACAAACAAAAAACCCAAACAAACAAAAAAAACAACCTAAAACCCCCCAACAAAACCACTTACGTGAGGTGTGTGTGTGTGTGTGTGTGTGTGTGTGTGTGTGTGTGTGTGTGTGTGTGTGTGTATTTATATTTTATTTACATGTTATGCATTATTTTTGAATTTTTAATTATTATAAGCATTTGTAGTGTTGAATATGTATTTATTGATATTATATACATATACATGTACGTATGCGTCAGTCAGGGGGGTTCGCGGAGGATCTCAGTCATTAACCACGAAAAGTGAGGGATCACTGTAATCACATGTTTAATCGTACAAATCACATTTTAATATTGGAATCACAGTGGATTTTTAGTCCATAGTGTTTATATTAAAAGTCAGACAATTGAGCTTATTGTCTTTCATCCAATTACTCATTCATTTTCTGAAACTTTTAATCCAAATTATGTCCACAGGGAGGCTGGAACCCATCTCAGCCAGCTCTGCTTACACAGTGGGGTGTAGACCCTGCAGAGCTTTCCAGCCCATCACAGGGCAGAAACACACAGACATCAATACAGCTTATTCTTTACGAAAGTCAGCAATGGTTCCTTTACATGCGTCTCACCATAGACGGTGAGAGACATGGCAAGGCCTTTGATAACCCAGTTATCCACACCGGGTGAGCAGCAAGGACAACCTGGCGACAGTGGGGCTTGAATAGTATAAATATTATTTTGGTGGCTTGGAATTGGCCCGTGTGTTTTTGTGTGAAGTCTGCATGTTCTCTCCGGGCTTGTGTGGGTTTAATCTGGGTATTCCAGTTTCCTCTCACAGTCCACAGATATTCATGCTAGGCTAAGTAGCCGTTCCAAATTGGCCGTCAATGTGAGTGTGGATGTGAATGGTTGTGTGTATTGGCTCTTCACTGATCCGGCAAGCTGTTCAGGGTGTAGCTCGCTTTTGCCTCGTGAGTCCTGAGATAAGCTCCATCCTCCCCATGACTCTAAAAGGATTAAGCGGTTCAGAAAATAAATACACGAATGTGGCCTTTGCAGAGTCACTTAGATTTTTGTCATCTTTCTAATTTTACTGCTTCCAACACCTTTACTTCAAGAACTGACTATTCACTTTATTCCAAATACACCCCGTCCCTGGCCAGGTGCCTCAGAAATGACATAATCAGTGTAATTCCCTTCTCCTGTCGGTGCTCATCATGGTTTTAATGTTATGGATGATCACTGTACATACTTCGGTATTTCTAATTTTGTAACAGGAAATACTGGTTCAGACAGACAATATTCAGGATTTTTCTTTTTGGTAAAATGTCAGTGTTTGATCGTCTGATTCATTTTGTTTGCCATGTGCCCCGACTGCAGCTGTCTTCTCTATAAGCACGTGCCTTTGGACGGGTTCCCATCAGCATTGGCGTCTCGCAGCCTGGGCTCCACACAGAAACGCAAACGCACACGACATTCCACTGCTGACCATCCCAAGCTGGTTTCCATCAATGGCAGACAGGTGGGAGATTATAATAATAATTACACTGACGACTGGGCGCACGCACACACACACACACACACACACACACACACAACCACACACACACACACACACACACACACACACACACACACAAGTGAAATTTAGAATGACTTATTTTATATGCTCAAAAAAAGTGGTGATTCTACACAGTAAAAAAAAAAAAAAAAAAAATATATATATATATATATATATATATATATATATATATATATATATATATATATATATAAACATATCTTGTAGACAATAGATAATAAATAAATATAAAATCCACCATGAGCTTCAAGTATGCCATGATATCAAGCACCAACAAGTCTTATTCCAAAACAACCCCAAAGATGCCAAATCATAATAATTATACTGTTTAGCTTTTTAAAAATTTGAAATCCAGTGTTATTACATTGCAATGGATGACTTTCCTTTGCTGAATGAACTCCACTTTTCAGTTTTTGAGCATTCATAAAATGCAGCATGGTGGCAGAGTGGTTCATACTTTCAGATATATATTTAACAAACAAAAAATATCTTCATAAATATTACCCAAAGGGAGCATGCATAGAGAGGAAAAAGAGACTGTTTAACTGTTTCAATGGTGTAGATTTAAAAAAAAAAAAAAAGTTCTTTATATTTAGGATCTTGAATTTTTTTAAATAAATTTGAAATATGTATTCTGAAAAAAAAAAAAAAAAAAAAATCCCAGGATTTTATTTATTGCAGTTGACATTTTATATCCATTGTAAATTAACATAAGTCAAAGGTCAAAGATACATGTACTGCATCTTCAAATATTTTTATCCATAAACTTACTTTCTTTATCTGGTAAAATCTGGTGTATTTTTCCTGTTAAGTTAAATGCTCAGATGTGTTTATACTCACACAACATTCTTCTCAGCTGCGTGTGATGTTGCATGTCCCTAAGTCTGGCTCGCACGTCCTGGTTCTGGAATACACCAATGAAGTAAATGCTAGTCAGATTGTCAAGGTTTTTATCGGTGGACATCCAACGGACCAAGTTCAAACTAGAGCGAATATCTACAGCTGTGCTTTTAGGTGTGTTTTTTTAAATCATATTTTTGGGGTGGGGTTGGGGGGGGGTGACACAGTTCAATAAAGCAGCATTTATATAAAGAAATATTATTCTGTTGCGTAGCTTCCTCTGTCGCTCTGCCGTGGTGGATGAACAAAACCGCATCGCTCACTTTCTGCTTCCCCCCAAGGCTGAGATTCTGTTTCAGTCGCCCTCTCGCTCGGTCCTGCTGGTAAGTTATCGTAACTGTTGGATATTTTGTGGCATGTTGCCAGGTCTGAGGGGGGAAAAAAAAGCAAACCTAAATAATTTTGTATGAAAATTTTGAAAGATGGCGATGTGAGCAGGTCTAAAATTAATGCTCTTGCCATGTATATGTACAGGAGAGTTAAAGAGTTGGAGAGCCAACAAGTGTGTTGTGTTATACAATACTGTATTATGTGTATTGTATAATGACTTGATCTTTTGCTGGATTTTCCGCCTACAGTATCGAGTGTATGCCATCCCTTCCTCTGAGTTCACCATGGAGCTCGTCCAGCCCACGGTCCTCTGCATCTCGCACCACGGTCGATTCACAGAGGACAGGTGAGGTGTTTCTTCTCAAAAAGTTTTCTTTCCTGTTTCCGGAGATTAAGTCCTCTTGTTCCTTAATCTGCATAGCAGGCAGAACTTAATGTTGGCGTGTTATGAGGAGCTGTTGGTATATTTGGTGCACAAATAGTCTAATAACACGGAGTTTTTTTCAGATTAGAAAGTGTTTCATATCATAACAGAGGAAAGTTGGTTGCCGTTTGTCAAAACAAGCTCAACAGCACCACCGGTGGTCGTCAAAAATATGTCATATGAACAAGTAACTTCTAAACACACCTCCAGGCTGGAATACCATGGATTGTTAGTGTGTGTTTAAGAAGTCTTGCTCTTACTCTTCCATTTGTGAAATTGCAGAGGCATTTCAACTTTGACCTGTTAAGTTCAGGATAAGTTTTTACAGGACATCCATCCATCCATCCATCCATCCATCCAATCAGTCACCTATATATCCATCCATCGATCCATCCATTATAAGCACTTAATGTTGCACTTGGTATAGAGAGAATATCTCCAAATTATTTTGGCTGGAACACCACACTATTGGAGGGAATTATGTACACACAAGTCACAGTTGGGGACAACTTAGAATCCATTTGTTGACCTAAAGGTGGACGCTGGGAGAAAACCAGAGAAGGCTGAAAAAGCGAATATGTACGCAGGATAAGGAGGTCAAGGTCCAACCTGGACAGCATAAAGTCGTGAGGTGGCTATAGATTCTCAGAAAGTTCAGAATGAATTAATGGAGATTTATGAAGCACAAAAAAGTTGGACAACACACACACACACACACACACACACACACACATCCGATGTACTCAGTTAAACTCAGAGTGTAGGCAGTGCTGGATTTCTGAAGTTGAACAGGATCTATTCTGCTGAATCATTCCTTTTCATTTCCTATTTCATAGGGTTTCTGTCCAAGAGACATGAGCGTAAAATAGAAACAATCCCACACTACAAAACGGGGATGTCTTCAACAATATTTTTTGAAAATTGTGTGGGATCTTGAAATAAACCGAAGTTCTCCCCTACACACAGATAATTGAGTCGTTTCCTGAAACCATGTTTTATAAACATGCCATTTATATAATAATAGTTAGGGTTTAACGTGTATATAAGCACACATATTTAAACATGTACTTAAACCATCATGTTCACGGTCATGAAAGGCCGGCGCAAATCCACTCAGGTACTTTCCTTTTTGATCTTTTCAGAAAGCAATCATGTTTCAGTACAGAAGAGAGAAAAAGCACATCTGCAGTGCAGGTGTGGTTGGGTACATTCCAGACCCAGGGCTGAGTGTCTCATCTAGACTACAATGTCTCTCCATTTATCATCTCTAACCGACCTCAGTGTGTTCTGCACCTGTTCTTGATATAAAGGCTGTAGGCCAAACATCATAATAGAGCATTAACTTAATAACGTGCTTTCATGCAGAGAAATACATCATTGTTTTTATATTTAGTTTTGTATTTCGTCTGTTGGACAGCACGGGTGTATAGTTGTTAGTACGATCGTCTCACAATAAAAAGGTCCTGGGTTTGGGTCCCGGGCTTATTCGGGGCGTTTCTGTGGGGTGTTTGTGTGGGTTTTCTCCGGGGTCTCTGTTTTCCTCCCACAATCCAAAGGCGTGCGCTTAAGGCTGATTGGCTGTTCCATATTGCCCCTGGGTATGAGTGTGAATTGTTGTGCATGTGTGTTGGCCCTTCAATGGTGTGGAAAGCTGTTCAGGGTGTATCCCCCCCCCATCAACTGGTATTGGTTATGATAGGTTCCAACCTCACCGGGCTCTAATAGAGGTAAAATAAATAAATAAATAAATAGCTGAGTGGGTGAAAGTGATCACTGTGAATAAAATACATTTCCTACGCTGCCTTTTCTTTTTTAACTGAAAAGTTATTGGAACCATTCATAATTCGAATAATTTGAGACTCTCTTGTACACTCCATCCTGTATTTTGTGGTCTAGATAGAGAGATCGTTAGATAGGAAAGTTGATCTATTCATTCATTTTCTGAACCACTTGATCCAAATTAGGGTCACGGGGAGGCTGGTGCCCATCTCAGCTGACTCTGGGCGAGGGCAGAGTACACCTTGGAAAGCTCACCAGGCCATTGCAGTGCAGAAATACGCTGATGGCTATGCAGCCGACTCGTGATGCCCCCCCAGTGCAACTATCTGGTTATCAAAGGCTGACCAGGTCTATCACGCTCTATGGTGGGAGGTTCATGTAAAAAAACATTGCTGACTTTGAACAAGAGGAGCTGCATAGCGGTCAACGTGTTTCTGCCCTGTGATGGCCTGGCGAGCTGTCCAGAGTCGCCTGAGATGAGTGCCAGCCTCCAAACGACCCTAATTAGGATTAAATGCTTCAGAAAATAAATGAATGGATAAATGTTGTGTGGTTCTGTGTTTACCCATTAAGGTTCTTCTCCCATGTTTTTGATTGCTGGATGAAATCTTACCCCGCTAAAGACTATAAGTGTCCTTTGGCCAATTTGTGTCCCGTCTGCTTCTATATATAAAGGATTAAGATGGAATTTGAGTGGTTCTTCTAAAAGACAACCCAACGTACTTCTCTACAGGAGTGTACCAGGTTTTTCCTTGTGGGAACCTTCACATGGACAAACCCGTCCTCTAAGCAATGTCCCGATAAGAAAGGACAGCCATAGATCCTTTGCTGGATGGATGATGTAACGGTTCATTGGCCAATTCTGGATTTGCAGCCTCCTTTCAGGAAGAGAACTCCCTGTTGTATGGTGTGACCTTAAAGGCTTACGTGACAATAACAATGGTTTTAACAATACGTTTCCTTCTGATTCTGGGAGTCGCTTGAAGGAATGCTGTTTAGTTTCAGTGATGGAATGCAGAATGGGATATGAGACCCTCAAGCAATGAGAGATGGACCGTGTAACCTAAGCAGCTCTGAGCAGGTCAAATCTTCAACTCTGGCTTAATCCTGACTGAGCAAAGCTGAGTTCAGATGCAGAAGGAAAGCCTGAGGAACTCTGTCTCTGCTTTCTGCCTCTGGTCTTCATCTGATCTTGCCATGCAAGTCAGAGGCAAAGAACTACCTGTGCAGGTAATGACTTGTGTTGGTTCTCTGTTTCAGTAAGCAGTGCATTCAGAGTCCATTCTATACACCTCCCACTGCACTCACCTTAGACACCTCGGATGTGACCCGGCCATCCAAGTTCAACACTCGGGTTTCAGGACGGTGTGAAGGACCTTTGCTCAAATCACCCCAGGTACCATAACTTACACTCACCACTCTATCATCCGAGTAATTTAGGTTCCACACTGTCTGCAGAAAGATCAGAGTTTCTATGAATACAAGTGACTGATTTGCTTTCCACTTCTACCCAGAGAGCGAAACCATTTTAACTGCATAGAAAGTTTCAGGATCAAGTTGTTGGGGGTGGGGATTGGGTATTACGTAATGTCTAGGTACGCTTATTTGATTTAATTTTTCATTCCCCTTTTATGACAATACTCACCCGATCATTTGTCAAACTGCTTAATCCAATTAGAGTTGCAGGGTGGCTGACGCCTATCTCAGCCAACAGTGGGCGAAGGCAGAGTACAGCCTTAACAGCTTCCCACATACCACATGTTTTTACAGTCTGTTGGGCTTTTTACACCCGAGCCATAGTGGCTTATCAGGCTGGCAATTATCCCCGGTTTCCATAGCGTGAAGCGACTAGGAGTTCAACCCCTCCTGGATGGGACACTAGTCCATCACAGGTTACCTCCCCAGTATATTTTTACTGGTACCATTTATACTGCTGGGTTTACAGAGGCACACTTGTGGTTAAGACCTTGCTCAGGGGTCTTAGCACAGTGGAGGTCTAACTGGGATTTGAACACATAACCTCCCAATAATGAGAGCAGCACCCCAACCACTACGCTCCCAGCCTCCCAACATACCACACATACAGGCAATTTAATACGGCCAATTAGCCTAATGTGCATATCTTTGGACAGCAGGTGGAAACCAGAGTACCCCGAGGAAACTCATGCAAGCATAGTAAGACCAAGCAAACTCCACACAGAAACTCCTAGGTCCGGAACCCAGGACCTTTTTGCTGTGAGGCGGATATGCTGACCACTGTACCATACACCATGCTGATAATGTAACACCAAAATAATGGCCAAAGTTTTTATCAGCTGGGATTTTCATACAAAGGAAGTGTGTTTCCACTGATCCCACCCTTTTTTACCAGGCCTTATACCAAGTGACACCCTTTTGAGTTTCTTCAAATTTCAGCAACAAGTGCTAGGAGCACCATCACGTTTGTATAGATGTAGAAACCAGGTTTTAAGGGCAGTGGTGGTCTAGTGGTTAGTGCGCAGGATCGCTGATCCTAAGGTTGGGGGTTCAAGTCTCCACAAGGTTGCCACTGTCCCCCCAGTGCAGCTAAGTGGGTTATGAAAGGCCGGCCATGTCTCTCACTGTCTATGGTGAGAGGCATGTAAAAGAACCATTGCTGACTTTCGTAAAGAGTAGCTGCAAAGCCGTCAGCATGTTTCTGTCCCTTGTTAAAAGGGTTGTCTCAGGAAGGGCATCCGACGTAAAAACCTCTGCCAACAGCACTTCCACCTGACACCAAGAAG
This sequence comes from Plotosus lineatus, assembly GCA_024760905.1. NCBI lineage: Eukaryota > Metazoa > Chordata > Actinopteri > Siluriformes > Plotosidae > Plotosus > Plotosus lineatus. The sequence goes on from CM045745.1 coordinate 30,468,783, forward strand.
CTTCTGCGCTTGAGCTGCATACCAGCAAGGGCTTTTCTTTGTGGATATTCTTCCCATCCATGAGTTTCCTTCAGATTCTTTGGTTTATTCGGACAGTTTAGAGCAGGGGTGTCAAACTCGTGCTACAAAGGGCCATGTGGCTGCAGGTTTTTGTTTCAACCAAGCAGCAGCAGCACACCTGACTTGGCTCATTCAAACAACTGGGAAGAGTCTTCAGGCATTTGATTGGTGAGTCTCTGGACAGAGCACACAGATTGACCAATCAACTGCCTGAAGACTCTTATCAGTTGTTTGAATGAGCCAGACTGACCAATCAACTGCCTGAAGACTCTTATCAGTTGTTTGAATGAGCCAAGTCAGGTGTGCTGCTGCTTGGTTGAAACAAAAACCTTCAGCCACATGGCCCTTTGTGGCATGAGTTTGACACCCCTGGTCTAGAGACATACATATTAAACTGATTGGATATTCTCTCCTAGGTGTGAATGTGAGTGTAAATTGCTGTTTGTGTTGGCCCAGCAGTGGACAAGCTGTTCAGTGTGTGTACCCATATGCCCAGAGTTGGCAGAGATGTGCTCCAGCTTTTCTTCTACACTATTTTTCAGTCATATCCACTTCCTGTATCTCAAAAAAGGTTTAATGAAGCACTCATTTTTGGCCGAACCTGTAATCCTATGTTTAGGGTTGCAGGGAGGGTGGGGCTTATCTCATCTGACACTGTCAATTAGCCTTATGTGCATGTCAGTATAAGCACAAGGAAACATGCTGCCTAGTGGCGAAACAACAAGGTGCATCACTATCAATATGGGGATTGCAAGTTCGAATCCAGGTTGATACCTCAGCCCCCAAATACACATGCGTAGCAGCCTGAAAAGAAGAGAGTAGCAGCATCGCATGTCACAGAGGGGGCGTGTGCATGCTTACACCCCTCCCTGGATGGTGGTGGTCGTATGATAGGGAAGGCAATACTGGATGAGTGGGAATTGAATTCGACTAAAATTAGGAGAGAAAACTTGGAAAAGAATCGCCCAAGCCCAGGACTCGGACCCAGGAGCTTTTTGTTGTGAGGTGGACGTGCACTGAGCATACCCCCAGAAATGAAACAGGTTCTCAGACATGTACGAAGTTGAAGAACAATGTCTTCTGTGTTTTATCATTTTGGTTGGCATGTTATGGATGGAGGCCGATCATATGTCCATGCGGGGTATGTGATTATATACGCCAGTACTCGGAACTCACCACATACACTAGGCCCTTGACCATTCGCGGTTCAGCGCTCGCGCCCACGCATACTCTGGGATCGGTGACGAACCCGGAAGTAACTGGCACGTGATTCAAATTTAGCCAATGGCTGAGAGCTTTTGTTTCTCCCTCCTGCTGATTGGTTGCAGATGATGTGTATGCCTCTTTTTTTCTCCTTCGCGCACAAGTGATCAGCGTGATTGCCTGAATTGTGAAGTAACATTTTTTCGTGTGTTTTTACTGATTATTTACGCCCTATGATGTCACTCAAACGCCCTGCGTCTTCTCTAGCTTCTGGCATTTATTCATAAATATTATCACAGTACAAAATTAAAAAAAGTTTTTACTTCACCATTACTACTTTTTACTGCATTGTTACCGTATTAACCCCTTAACCAACCATTTTTTTGACAAAAACGTTCCTTTTTCAGACCAATTTTTTTTAAGTTCTTTACTTTATGCTGAATACAAAATTCAAGTCTATTTTCAATTTTTCAGCCAGTATGGTATACACATCATAGATTTTATGCAGTTTTGGGTTGGGGTGTGTTTCTTCATCATATGTTTCATTATTCACAAAATGGAGATACTGTTTGATCTTGTTGTAACGCTTCAGAGACATTAGTTTGCGAAATATTGGCCTTTCAAGTAATTCATCACTAGACCAATTCATTTCCTGATCGGGCATTTTCACAATCCCCCCCCTAGCATTTTGAGAGCAAAAAACACTTCAAGTTCAGCCTCAGTCACATGTTTCCATGACGAATCATCAGATGCAGTTTGATCTCCAAAACGATTAGTTTCTGTCAACACTAAATCAATAATTCTCTTGTCTATAAACAAATTGAAAAAATCCAAAGGAGTCATTGTTGTTGGATCGGCATCAAGAGAAATTCCTGCATTTTCTTGAAATGGGAAGCGTGCTGGAGGTGGGGGGATATTGGTCGAGGAGTCTTCCAAGCGATACCAATTTCTTGCGTCAATCAGTTCATCATCTTCACTTTCGCTTGAATATTCATTTTCTGATGAGCTGGCACTCTCATCAGACGTATCCAAGCCTCTAAGAGAAGCTTCAGTATCGCTGTTGTCATCACTGTTATCCATTGGGATAAGGGATGCCGAGAAATTTCAAGGAAATCGTAAAATACGAGGCCCAGAGTACCGATTCTAAAGAGCGACACTCCCCCTTTGACTCTTTGCGGGTTACTGAGTCGAAAACGTTTCGCCGCTTACCTCTTGTCTAACGTTGCCTTGAGATGCCATAGTTCATTTTTTTTGAGGCGTATGATGATGAGTAGTGTACGATAACATCCTCAGGCATCAATAGAAATGACGAGTAAAGCCGCTTCCCTCTGGTTTTGAAAGCGTAAGTTTTGGCGAGTTAACTCGTCAATGACTGGAAAATACAATTTGGGTGATTGCGAGTATACTCGTCTCTGCCGGGTAAGGGGTTAATGAGTACGACTGGCTATAGAATGTGTTTAACAAGCATATTTTAGCGCCTGTAATATCATACATAGGGTTTTAAAAACGCGTCAATAACTCGCGGATTTTCTTGATCCGCGGGAAGGGCTGGAACCGAACCATCGTGAAAAACGGGGGGGTTACTGTAATACGATTTGATTATATAAGAAACCGGTAATCTGGCTTCCAATAAAGTAGGGTGCGTGCAGGGTGTATGTGTGTGTATTAGTCTCATAATTCATCATCGGCGTGAATCGAAACTGAAACATTAACTTGTTCGTTCGTAAAGTGTTTTGCGCTAATCTGCTTCCAGACTGAAGTGGAACTGAAAACGCTGGTACCTCAGACAGGCCGCTACGTGTTTGTCGTGCACTACTGTCAGCCTGAGCACACTGCTTTCCCCGTAGAAGTCCTGCTCGAGTCGGGAGAGACATGGACAGGTAAGAACAAACACACCGTGAACTTTTTGTTTTGTGACCGACATGCTGTTTGTTCCGTGGCGTGCACGCTGTTCACTTCTGTTGATGAAGCGAATGCTGTTCAGTTGCACACGGGACACACACTCGCAGCATGTTTTTGGATCAACGTATGATTTATTTCCTTTCTTCAGGTCACATAAACGCCTCCTACTGTCCGTCCGTTTCTGGCTGTAGAAGTGTGGTTATAGCCGAGAGACGTATCTCTCTTGACGTACTCCAGCAGTCTCTATCCATCACTCTGAAGATACCAAAGGGGAAAACTCTGTCTCTGGTCAGGAAGCTATGATCATGACTTTCGATTATGTATTTCTGGTTTAATATGTTGACTGGTTGCACTAATGAGCTGATTATGGATGTGTTGGGGGTCTATCTGGCCCCTTGGACACTGTAATATAAATATATTTTATCATAAAAAAAAGAGAAAGAAAGGTATGAGAGGCTGGTATGGAGCTGGCAAAGTGCTTCACTGCCTCACCAGGGGAGCGAGAGACTCTGTGGTCCTCTGCCCGGCCCGTCCACTCTTTCTCTCAGTTCTTTCAGCTTTTAAGTGCAATACACAGGCAGCTGAAATGGACTTTTAAAAAGCGATGCCATTGAAAGACAAGAGTGTCGATCTAACACAGACTATTTATATATAATATATTTCTTATATAAGAAAAAGAAAAGCAAGTCGCACACGGAGCTGCTGGAAAGGTTACTACTCTTGGCGGCGCTGGAAGTTGATGATGGGCATCAGCCTCCTCACCACCCGAATTAGGATTAACCGGTTCAGAAAATAAATAATGACATTAAACTCATTATTGGGCGGGGGTGGGCTGGTGGGAAAGGTGCTGCATCACTGATCCTAAGGTTGTGGGTTCAAGCCCCACCCCACTCTCAACGGGTTGTCACTGCTGCCAAAGTGCACTGACTGGGTTATCAAAGACCGGCCATGTCTCTCACTGTCTATGGTGGGAGGTTCATGTAAAAGAACCATTGCTGACAATCGACAAGAGTCTCTGCATAGACATGATCATGTTTCTGCCCTGCGATGGCCTGGCAAGCTGTCCAGGGTGTACTTTGCACTCGCCCGGAGTCGACCGGGATGGGCGCCAGCCTCCCCACGACCCTAATTAAGATTAAGAGGTTACATAAAATGAACTGAACTGAAACTTAGTGGGGTGGGACAGGCGATGCTGCGGACTGTTGGTAGCCCAACTCCAACTGGAGCACCTTGAGCTTCAGTTCATTATCAATTTATTTTCTGTAACCGCTTAATCCTAATTAATTAAGGTCATGGTACCCATCCCAGCCGACTCCAGGCGAGGGTAGAGTACACCCTGGACAGCTCGCCAGGCCATCACAGGGAGGAAACACGCAACACGCTGACGGCTTTGCAGCTCCTCTTTACGAAAGTCAGCAATGGTTCTTGTACATGAACCTCTCACCATAGACAGTGAGAGACATGACCCGCCTTTGATAGCACAGTTACCTGCACTGGGGGGGGACGGGGGGGGGGGGGGGGGGGGGCGGACAGTGACAACCTTTTGGAGAGTGGGATTCGAACCCCTAACCTTAGGATCAGCGATCCAGAACCCTATAGCACTAGGCCACCACTGCCCCCACCTTGAGCTTAAGTCCATTTCCTTCAAACAACTTTGCCACTCCCCTTTAAGAGTGTCACGATTTAAAGCAGCAATGACAGCCCAGTGACATATTGGGGCTTGAACCCCTGTCAGTAATCAGTAAGCTAGCATGCTATCACCACTGGGCCACCACTGGTCCGCTTTAGAAACCATGTGTGTAAAATGTATATCTTTTGGATATTGTAAATACAATTCTGGTTAATGGCCCTGAAATGGCTGGAAAGCTGCCCAGGGTATACCCCGCCCTCGCTCAGATAGGCTGAGATGGGCTCCGGCCTCCTCGCAACAGTAATTCGAATTAAGCGGCTTAGGAACTGAATGACTGAAGCAATCCTGGTTAATTATGGATTGGATTTGTTTTATTTATGCTGTAGTTATACTGTATTTTGATTTCAGGACTCAGTGCTGGTGATTCCTGAGGAGAGTTACAGCCCTGAACTTCTTAATCCTAAAGCTCTGGATAAGGCTTCGGATTTCATTGCTCAGTGTGGAGCTCACGGGTTTCACATCGAGTATGTGCACACCTTCTTTTTCTATCCCATTCAGCTCGAAATTTGTTGTTGTGAACTCTGAGCTTCATATTACTGAAAGACATGTTCATATGCACATTTAAGACTTTTATTTATTTATTTGTTTTAACTTTCCAACCTCCATCACTACAGACCTGACTCCTTTTCTCTGTTTTCGCTCAGCCTGCACAACACCTCGGAGTTCTGTAAGAGTTCAGCTCGCTCCCTGGTTGCTCACTATCTGGATGGTGCCCTGCCTTGCTATTGTGATAAAGCAGGATCAACCAGCCCTACCTGTGAGCCAATAGGAGGCCAGTGTCAATGTAGGCCTCATGTAATTGGACGCCAGTGCTCTCGGTGTGCCACAGGGTTCTATGGCTTCCCATACTGCAGACGTGAGTGCCCTCTGCTGGACAACTTGCACACTGCTTTCATCTGCTTATCAAACCTTCCGTCTTTTCCCATTTTACATCCATCTGATTTATAGTTAAAACTGATCTCTTGTGAGAACGTGTCTAATTTGGTTCATTTTAGGCTTAATTTTGATCTAATCAACCATTTTGATGCATAATAATTCATTAACAGGTGTCCCATATGAGGCAGTGTCCTACATGATAGTATTGCAGTAACCTTCCACTCCATCAGAGAACAGCAGTGTGCATGTGACTACAGTTAAATTACACTCTTCAGACTGTTTTAAAGGTGCACAACGTTATGCTTGCATGCCTCACTCTCCAGGAGCCCGGGAATTCTCAGAATTTCAGAGAGGTCCAATTGTCGGTCGGTCAGAGGGTGGCGTCAAATAGCCGACAATTTAAATATTCCTCTGTAAACAGTAACAATCTCAACAGTGAAGGTAAGATCACCACGGATCCACGACCAGGTCAACCTGGACCATCAGGAAAGATGCCTTTGCTGTGTAAAGAGAAAAATCTGTGTTGCAAGGCAGCAGACATTGCAAACCAAGAACCGTTATGCGCCATCTTGATCAAATGGGCTATTAGTGCCGCGAAGCAAGACGCAAGCCTCTTAGCAAATATTGCGAAAAGAAAGAAGTGGGCAGCGGACATGGTTGCTAGGCTCCTGCAGTTTTGGCAGTGTTTTGTTTTCCGACGAGTCCACATCCGCTTCGTTTATTTTCCAACAGTGGAAGAATCCAGGTCTGGAGACGTACAAACCATGAATTCAGCATGAAACATCCCCAACCAATGGTGAAACAAGATGGACTCTTGGTGAACATGTGGGATACACTTTGGATCAATGGTCGATCAGGTCATGTTGAATGTATTAGAAGCATAAACACTGAAAAACAAATTTCCATTCTTTAGGATGGGCTCTTGCCGCTATTCTCCAGAGGTCAGTTGGATAAGAACCGCAGCTTGTTCATGGAAGATGGCTCACCATGTCACAGGTGGGGGAAAAAATGCAAGAATTGGAGGAGCAAAATGGCATACAGAAGCTCTTGAGGCCAAGTCGGTCTTCTGACATGAACCTGATTGAACGTCTTTGGGCAATAATGGGTGGTGCAGTAAGAACATGAACAAGAAAATCAACATCAAGACAGGAATTGCCGAACTGTTTGCGGTCAGAATGGTCTGGCATCCCACAAGCAAAAAATACCCAGATGATTGTTCATGTCTGAGAAAATTTAAATCAGTCAACCAAATACTACTTTCTACATTTTGTGGATCTTTGCATTTCAATATATATTTTTTTTTATTTTCAATTTTTAAAAAAAAATTTGGTGATTCTAAAATTTTAAACGGTCTCTGTACCGACCCCTACATTACTGTAAAGGTAAACTCTGTTTGGCTTTTTACACCCGATCCTAGTGGCTCATCAGGCCGGTGGTTATAGGCCAGTTTCCATAGCGTGAAGCGGTTAGGAGTACAACTCCTCCTCCTGGATCAGACGCTAGTCCATCGTAGGTTACCCGCCTAGTATATTTTTACTGGGACCCATTTACACTGCTGGGTGAACAAAGACACACTTGTAGTTAAGACCTTGCCCAGAGGTCTTGGCACAGTGGGGGTCTAACTGGAATTTGACATACAACCTCTGAATCATGAGCCCAGCACCCTAACCATTACACCACCGGCCCCACAGTACATTACTGTATTACTACATTATTCATTATTCAGAGTGGATAATGCTTACCCACTCATCATCACTCAGTGTATTGCTGAAATGCTTAGTCCTACTAGAATCGCAGAAAGGCTGGAACTTATCTCAACCGATACTGGGCAAAGGTAGGGTACATCCTGAACATCTAGTGTAAACGCATATAGCCATTCCCACTCTCTTACTCTTAGGGATGATTTTTAATACGAAATCAGTCTAATTTGCCTGACTGCGGACCATGGGAGGAAACAAGAGTACCTGAAGGAAACCCACGCAAGTATGAGGCGAGCATGCAAACTCCACACAGAAACACCCCGGTTTGGGCCTCGAACCCAGGACCTTCTTGCTGTGAGGCGGACGTGTTTGAATATGCAAAGCTGCTTTAATCGAGAATGAATGAAAACATTTTAACTATTCAGAATCGAATGTGAAACAGTGCCGTGCTGCGCATGATTTTTCTAACACTTCTAGTATAAATGTTAATGGATTGGTGTTCAAATATTAATTTCTGCTTTTGAAAAGTGCTGGCTTCTCGTTCTATAAATCCGTGTGTCTTTGTGCCCCCACAGCATGCAAGTGCGGCCGGCGGCTGTGTGATGAGGTCACCGGTGAGTGTATTTGTCCTCCGCAGACGGTGCGTCCTGCATGCAATGTGTGTCAGAGCAAGACGTTCAGCTATCACCCTCTACTGGGCTGCGAAAGCTGCGACTGTTCACCCACCGGGGTCAGTAAAGGGAACATGGGCCAGTGCAACGTCATCACCGGCCAGTGCACGTGAGTGACATTCTTAATAAAACCACGTTTCCTGATCAACAGTAGTCTTGTTGGATGGGTAATGGGGAGAGGGAGAGAGAGAGAGAGAGAGAGAGAGAGAGAGAGAGAGAGAGAGAGAGAGGTTTATATGGACAATTGTTGATTTAAAATTATTCATAAATGTTTTCATTGTCGCAGTGCTGATTGGCTCTTATGCATCGAAGTGTTGACTGGTTGTTATGCATCAGAATGCTGATTGGCTGTTATGCATAGCGATGCTGATTAGCTCTTAGGTATTGCAGTGCTGATTGGCTCTTATACAAGAGACTGCTGATTGACTCCTGTGCATTCGGAGGGTTAACTGGTTGTTATGCATCGCAATGCTCATTGGCCATTATGCATTTCGAGTATAATGTTGAGCTGTTCAGGGTGTACTCTGCCCTCACTCAAAGTCGGCTGAGTTCGGTGCCAGCCTTCCCGCAACAGTAAGTAGGATGAAGCGGTTCAAAAAATGAATGAATGAATTATTATTATTATTATTATTATTATTATTATTATTATTGCTGTTGTTGTAGTTGTTGTTGTTGTTGTTGTTGTTGTTGTTGTTATTGTTATTTCTCCGCTGGAGTGAAGTGTGTAAAGTGCATTCTGGGTTCTTTTTCTGTGTGTATCAGCTGTAAACCCAGGATCGGAGGGCGGCAGTGCTCCCACTGTGTTGCTGGTCACTATGAGTTCCCTGACTGCATGCCATGCTCGTGTAACCCCGAGGGGGTGACCACACAGATCTGTGACCCCAACACCGGACGCTGCCTCTGCAAGGTGACGAGTGTGGAATGCTCTGCCTACAATTTCCTGACACAAAACAAACTGGATTTCTATACAATCCATTTATAAAGGATTTATATGGATATATAAATGTGTTTGTATGTTTCTATTTGTTTAATGATGAACTACAGAACAAACGTCACATAGTCTGAAGGTTGTTTTTTACACACCTGGGTATATAATGCGTGTATAATGTGTTTTTTTTTATTTTATTTATTTTTATTTATATATTTTTTCAGTTGTTTTTCAACTTGTAAATTGATTGGCCAAAATGTTTTAAAGAAAGTTAAAAATGCAAGTTCTGCAGTGATCAAAAAATGGCAGCAAGAGTGCATTAAAATGGTGTGTGTGTGTGTGTGTGTGTGTGTGTGTGTGTGTGTGTGTTTTCAGAGTAATGTGGAAGGGCTGCGGTGTGACATGTGCCGTAAAGGTTCATTTCACTTTGATCCAAGTAACCCAGAAGGATGTACTGAGTGCTTCTGCTTTGGTGTAACAGATCAGTGCCGCAGTTCCAACAAGCGCCGAAGAAAGGTGTGCATTTCTTATTTTTCTTCATGCATGTGTGTGTGTGTGTGCGTGTGTGTGTGTGTGTGTGTGTGTGTGTGTGTGTGTGTGTGTGAGACAGATTGCTGGATACACAGTATAAAGACTAAACCTATATGTTTACCTACATAATATACCTATTATATACACTGTGTGTGTGTGTGTGTGTGTGTGTGTGTGTGTGTGTGTGTCTCTCTCCTCTTCCTGTGTGTGTCTCCTTGTCCAGTTTGTGGACATGCGATCATGGCGCTTGGTGACAGGTGATCAGGATGAGGTGAGCAGTGTGTTAAACCCACTCAGTAATACAGTGGTGGCTGATGTTCAGGAGCTTCCTGCATCCATCCTGCAGCTCCACTGGATTCTGCCTCAGTCATACGTAGGGGACAGGGTGAGTGTGCCACGCATTCTCCACATATGCAGCTTCATCATTGTTAAAGGAAATAAGGTGAAAGAAACATATATTCAGAACCATTCGAGTCTGGACACATCGGTTCGTTCAAATAAAAAAAAAAAATTGCGCTGAAGCCGAGGTGGAATTCTCTGAACGGTCCCCGAGACAACACATCCAGCGAACTGCTCATTATAGCAGGGGTGACCCAGCAGCAGCACACCCGACTCGCTCATTTCAACAACTGAGCTGAGTTTTAAATAATTCAAAACTTAAATAATCATAAACAACTAATAATAAAAAAATAAAAAAATAAATAAATAATAATAATAATAATAATAATAATAATAATACCCTATCAGACGTAATAAGCGCCCTGCTCCAATAAGCGCCCTCGCCAGTGTTTTTGTTTGTTTGTTTGTTTGTTTTTTTTTTATTTTTTTTTTTATCTTACATCTAATAACCACCCATGTGCACTGGGAGCAAAAAGGTAGATCAAACTTACCAATTTTATCCGATCAGTCTCTGTAAAGGTAAAACGAGGTGTTCACTGCCTGTAAAAGTGAGTTTACACAGTATTTCAAGACGCCCTGCCACTGGGGAATGTCTATAATGTTCATCAGTAACAACACATTTGATTGTTCCGCTGTGCTTTAAAAAACAGGAAAATATTTTGCTGTGTTCTCTTGGTAAATGTCCAACAAGATGAACCATTAGAATCTGCTACAGTAAAACTATGGGATGCTCTGAATGAATGGAGCGATGAGCCAGATATGGACCTATCAGAAAGTAATGACGAGTATTTTTCACCTGATTCTCCTGCTCACTTACTTCATACATGTAAAGACGTTTCTGGCCATGTGCTCTTGTTTATCTTCATGCTGATTGATTCAATGTGCCATGTTCTAAAGTTGACAGTGTTGATTGGCTTGATTTTACTTCCAGGAAAATGTTTAAATTAAACGTTTAAAGGGGGAGAAAAGTAAGCTGTCTTAAAAAAAATAAAAAATAAAAAAATACACTGTTTTCTGTTTATTTTCAGCTTTCATGTAAGTAGTTTGGTTGACACCACAAACGAATAACACAAATACAAGTAAATCTCTTTTATTGTTCTGTTATTATTCAGGTTTTCCACCTCAATGGTAATAAGCACTTACCATTCTACTCCACTGGTAACATTTTAATAAGCGCCCACCCACTCCAATTTTTAAGCGCTCTGGGCGCTTATTACGTTGAACACTGTAATAATAATAATAATAATAATAATAATAATAATTAATTTCAGTGAAATTATTATTATTTAAATACATGTCAAATTTCTATTTTTTACTTAATTTATCTTTTCATTGATTCATTTTCTGAATGATTTAAACCTAATTAGGATCATGGGAAGGTTAACACCCATCTTAGCCCACTCTGAGTAAGGGCAGTGTACACCCTGGATAGCTCGCCAGACTATCGCGGGGCAAAAAAAATGCAGCTCCTCTTGATGAAAGTCAGCAATAGTTCCGTAACATGAACCTCACACCACAGATATTGAGAGACATGGCCGACTTTGATAACCCAGTTGTCTGCGCTGGGGGCAATTTACAATTTAATAATCTTAATATCTTTGTTTAGTCATTTTCATATTCTTCAATTTATAATTATTAATTTAATAAAATGTGTATGACTTATTTTATAGATTAGTATCCAGAGTAAATGAATGAATGAATAGGCAGGACGGTGGAGCAATGCTTCGCACGTTCCTCTCACAGCAGGAATGTTCTGGGCTGAAGTGTTTCGGTACCGAATCAGCATGTTCTCCCTGTGGTTACATGAATTTCCTTTGGGTAGCCCGATTTCCTCCGGCAGTCTAAAGACATGCATATTAATCTATTCGATTGTTATAAATTGTCCCCTAGTGGCAAGTGTGAGTGTGAACGGTTGTATGTGTTGCCTTACAATGTTCTGGTGAGCTTTTCAGGGTGTACCCTGTCTTCACCCAGTGTGTTGGTTGAGTTAGAATCCTCATGGTTTGGCACATGAGTGAGTGAATGAATAAATAAATAAACAGAGGGCATTCCTCAGGAGATTATTATTGTTGTTGTCATGGATTCAGTTTGTTTTTGTTATTGGAAATGTAAAATATTCAGTGGTGTACTTTGGTGCTGTGACTGCAGGTGTTGTCCTATGGAGGCTTCTTCACATACCAAGTGAAATCTTTTGGACTCCCACAGGAAGGGATGACTCCCTTAGACAAACAACCTGACGTTATTCTCAAGGTACCGTTCCGCTCTCGGATTTATGGGTTCTTATCTAACGGTGATCTTTCAGAGAAACCTGACATGTTCCTTTGATCGGCACAGGGAGAAAAAATGAGGCTGGTCTATCAGGACCCTCAGTCACCTGTACCAGACAAGATTTATCAGGGTCGTGTGCAGCTAGTCGAGGTATATACAAACACACACACACACACACACACACACACACACACACACACACACACACACACACACACCATCCCGTCCAATTCAGTGATGCTTTTTGAATGTCTTTTCTTAAGAGCACTGTGAGGGTATCTGCTTTAAAATGGACAAGAATTTGCACATCATTCATTTTCGTGTTTTGACGTGCCAAAAACAATCGTAGCCGAATATTTTTGTTGAATCCAGGTGCATTCTACCACGACTCAAGCCGGCGTTTAATCAGATCTATCTCAGGAGTCGCGAACCTGCATAGCCTTGAATTAGGCCAAGCAGCTGTAAGCGTGTAGCTTGAGATCTCATGACGCAGAGTCATTGGGAATATAATGTGTGTTATTGGTATTATAGTTGCTGTGGTTATTTGTTTTGCTGTATAAATTGTAATAATGAATAGTAATTGATTGTGTAAACTTAAAATCAAAAGCCACATGTCAGTGATTTCTGAGAGCGGATGTATTTCTGATAAGTCTTTATGTACTGGAAGAGAAAAGCACCGGGTTGAATAAACGTGCATCGTTATGCTGAATTAAATAAACAGTGTGACATTGAGATTTAATCATGTCACTCTTTCAGGGCAACTTCCGCCACAGTGGGACAAACCGACCCGCGTCCCGACCGGAGCTGATGAGAGTGTTGGCGCGGCTAGAGGCCGTGTGGATCCGAGCACTTTATTTCAGACACACTCAGAGACTCAGCGTGGGTGATGTAGGGTTGGAGGAAGCCAGCACAGTGGGCACTGGAGCACCAGCAAGCAACGTGGAGGTCTGTTCTTGCCCACCGGAGTACACCGGCGACTCCTGTCAGGTCAGCACACAGAGCTCAACCTCTGCTTTAACCTGCTTTTGATTTGAGTATACAGTGGTACCTTGACTTACGAGTGTCCCTTATAATAAATTTTCCATAATACGAGCTTCGATCCCACCAAAAATCTGCCCCATCCAACCAGCAAAATTTTGACTTACGAGCTCTGCTGGGGAAATGGCTTTTCCGGGCCGATTAGCTTTGTATTCTTCCGTGTGTATTCCTCAGCGCTCCGAGAACACCTTGTGCAGTGCTTATCAATTATTTTCTGTGACGCCCCCTATAGGAAGAAATACCCCCCACACCCCCCTACAAACGCCCCACATGCAACTATAAATAGTGTTTACGTCATATTGTTTACTCACTGCTTTTTCCCTACACCATAGGAAACACAGTGAGAGTGCCACTGCCACCTACTGTAGAGGATGCGCCATTACACTTAATTCTAGAACAGTATGGCAAAAAAGCATGTTCCCCAGGGTCATATGTGCCCCCCTGATTTCACACCGGGTTAGTTAACTCATTGTTTATTCTTGTTTTATTATCGATTATAATTAATGTCGATGTACATGTTATTATGAACTATTTATTGTTTTTATATGTTTATCTTTAATATATTAGGTCAAATATACGTGTTTGTGGCAGGTAATATGAGTTTGGGAGGAGGTTGAAGTTGGAATGGATTAATTGGTTTTCTATTATTTTTTTTAATGGGAATAATTGTTTCATGCCTGCGATGGCATGGTGAGCTGAACAGGGTGTACCTCGCACAAGCCCAGAGTTGGCTGAGATGGGCGCCAGCCTCCCCGCAACCCTAAATAGTATTAAATGGTTCAGAAAATAAATGAGATTGTTTGCAATAATTATCTGAGGTTTGCTTCCTCAAGAAGGTTTTCACTCATTATGATTCCGTACTGGAATGGATTTCTCTTCTGGCATATTTAATGGACATGTACAGCATGACCTGGCTGACAGAGCTCTGCTCTGGGTTATCATTTCTACTTGTCATGAAAATCGGATCGTAATGCATTCTTAAGATCTGGCAGCAAGCACAGTGTTGTGAAATATTCAGATACTTCATAAAAACTGCCTGGATTACCCTGAAGGAACACAGTCGACAGCTAAACATAAAACACGAGGCACTTAAACCTTGAGATGTCTATTACAAGAATTACACAGAGATTCGAACACATTTCTGCATATTCGGCTCACACATGAGGCCCAACAAACATTATAACCAGTAATCCAGATTTATGGTCTTGAATGGGGTCAGAAAAGGCAATTTTATTAAAGGTTTGTTAATGAAGAGGCGTCGCCAGGGTGATTTTCCGTCCTTCTGAGTCATCATTATGTCGCTCGAGCAGAAGCCCGAAGCCGCATCATCTCATTCTTATTCGCTGAATCACTTAATCCTACTAGGTAGGCTGGTGCCTATCTCAACCAACACTTGGGGAAGGTGGGATACACGCTGAACAGCTCGCCAGACCATCACAGGGCAACACACACACACACACACACACACACACACACACACACACACACACACACACATTCACACACGCACAAACATTCACACTCATAGGGTCATTTTTTTTTTTAAACTGTCAATAGGCCTAATATTCATGTCTTTTGACTGTTGGAGGAAACCAGAGACCTTGGAGGAACCCCACCAAACACATGCAAATCTCACTTAGAAATCCAGTCCATCACTGTACTGCCCACTCTAAACCATAAATCAGATAATGTTTGACATTGTCAAATCACACAACCAACTAAACTAAATTAACAAATTAAGAAATGCACTTGGAGACATAGACCTCTACCATGTCCACCCCCTATATGAAACACACTTGGACAGCGCAAACCTTTCACACAATGTTAAAGAATCTTTAATAAATTCCGCACTCAGAATTTGATTGAGATCATTGGTTGGTCTTTGGCCTGTACTCCAGCCCTGAAAAAAAAAAAAATCATGTATTTATAGCTTTCTTCCTAATGTTGCTAATAAACCAACAAACGAAAACAAAAATATAACCTCCTGGGCGAAGGTAACAAAGCTATCAGGGTGTAATCGACGGAATCCTCCAGTAAATTAAATAAATGTAGCATGTCCGCCTCACAGCAAGAAACTGGGGTATATCTGTGCGGAGTTTGCAGGTGCTCTCTGTGCCTGTGTGGGTTTCCTCCGGGTTCGCCGGTTTCCTCCCACAGTCCAAAAACATGCACAGTAGGTTATTTGGCTGTTGCAAATCTCCCCTCGATGTGAGTGTTGGCCCTGCGATGGCCTGGTGAGCTTTCCAGGGTAAGCCCCGCCCCATTCATAGTTGGCTGAGATGGGCGCCAGCCCTCCTGTGACCCTATTTAGGATTAAACAGTTCAGAAAAATTTATATATATATATATATATATATATATATATATATATATATATATATATATATATAGCTATATCAATCAGCATTCCCAACTGTGATTGGTTTGTCGGTTTTCATTAACACTGAATTTGCTGTTGCAGCACTTCTTACACTTTTGTTAGTCACTTGTTCATGGAAATTCCACGGTGAAGTTTTCTGTTCGGCGGTGTTGTTTGACGTGTCTGCACAGAGCCTCCAAGGTTTTTTTAAGAGTCAGTAAATTACCTGTCATGGTTGTGCATTGTGGGTTTTTCATAATATGACAAGTTATTTCTTTTTTTGTTTGTTTAGTTTCATATTTTCTTTTTTTGTGCTAATTTTCTATTATTATTCTTAAAAGAGAAGAATAGGAGAAATAGTTAAGTTAAATGCTGCAGAAACAAGGCCAATAATGAAAAAAATGAAAAATGAAATAATAATAATAATAATAAAAAAAAAAATACCTAAACAAACAAAAAACAACCCAAAACCTCCCATCAAAACTAGTTACATTGCTGTGAGGCGTGCGTCTGTATGTGTGTGCATTTATATTTTATTTACATCTTATGCAGTATTTTTGTAATCTTTAATTGTTATTGTAAGCATTTATAGCATTAAAGATGTCTGTCTTCCTTTCGGCTTTTTCCCTTTTTTTACTCGGGAGTCGCCACGGCGAATCATCTGATTTGCATGTTTGATTTGGCAGAGGTTTTTACGTCGGATGCCCTTCCTGTCACAACCCTTTTAGCAAGGGACAGAAACACGCTGACGGCTTCACAGCTACTCTTTACAAAAGTCAGCAATGGTTCTTTTACATGAACCTCTCACCATAGACAGTGACAGACATGGCCCGCCTTTGATAACCCAGTTAGCTGCACTGCGGGGGACAGTGACAACCTTGTGGAGAGTGGGACTCGAACCCTCAACCTTTGTATCAGCGATCCAGCGCCCTATACCACTAGATCACCACTGCCCCCTAATAGCATTAAATATGTATTTATTGATATTATATACACATATACATGTACGTATATGTCAGTCAGGGGCAAGTTGGGGGGTGATCCTACTTCACGGATTTCGATGGTCGCATGGGGATCTCGGTCCCAATTAACCACGGAAATTGATAGATCCTTATGTGTGTGTGTGTGTGTGTGTGTGTGTGTGTGTGTGTGATGCCCGAAGTGTGTGTGTGTGTGTGTGTATATATATATATATATATATATATATATATATATATATATATATATATATATATATATATTTTTTTTTTTTTTTTTTTTTTTTTTCTTCACACACTAGTGAAAAATTAAGTTTCAATAAAAAGTGTTTGTCCTGTCCTTTTATTTTTACTTATATTTACTCTATGTAAAAGTATTGAGCACTCGCTTACGGAAGGATCTCTTCAGAAAATTATATATACAGTGATACCTCAGCTCACGAACATAATTGGTTCCCAGAAAGTGTGTGTACGGCGAAAAGTTCGTCTTCCGAACATTTATTTCCCATAAGAAACCATTAAAATGAGAATAATCCGTTCCCAGGTCCCCATAAAACATAATTTTCTACTAAATAAGCCTTAAAACTACACAAAAATATACCTTATTTTATGTATAATAAATGTGCTATTGTACTGTAATTAAAGAAATAAACTGTACTGTATAATAAAGTGGTTTTATTTACCTTTGTGATGGTAGTTGATGGCTTGATGGAATGGAGTGGGAGGAGGAGGGAGGGAGGGACTTACTGTTTGGAAGGAGAGTTTGGAAACGCCTACTGTTTGGAAACACCCTTAGCCACACACGCACCCTTAATAGCTTCCTTGTTCTTAAGGATGGTGGTAGACTTAGCGTACTGGTACTGGGACGCTGAGTCACACAAACGCACACCTCGTTCGTGTTTTTCAATGATCTCCGCCTGTGGTGGGGTCTTTTTCGGTCCCATAATAGCAAAAGTACACTCAATATGGTCCAAAATGTCTAACCACGTCCGCACTCAAAGAAAGGGGGTGACGAACTGTGACGCCGTGAGCGTGCGTCAGCTTCTCGTGGCCGCCACCGTGGCACTGTTTGACCGCGTGGTTTGGTTCGTCCGCCGAAAACTAGTTCGTCAGCAGAGACTATATGCTCGCAAATTTAATGTTCTTGAGGCGAAAAGTTCGTGAGCTTAAGCGTTCGTCAGCGGAGGTTTTACTGTATATATATATATATATATAAATATATATAATTTTCTGTAACCGCTTAATCCTAATTTGGGTCGCGGGGAGGCTGGTGCCCATCCCAGCCAACTTTGGGCGAGGGCAAAGTACACCCTGGACAGCTCGCCAGGCCATCACAGGGCGGAAACACGCTGATGGCTTTGCAGGCTACATATATATATATATATATATAAAGAGGGTAAAAGGTCATGAAAAATGGTCACTGAAGCCATGATCTGAGTTAATGAAGTGTTCTGTTTATCAATTTCTCCATCTGCTGGCTGAACCTCTTTCATAAACTAATTTTGCTTTTGCTTCCCTCCCCGTTGAATTACTCGACTGATTTAACAGATCCATTCATCTTGAAACAGTTATCCTCACTAATCCTGTAATCACAGGCTGCTTTCACGAGGATATTTTAGATGAAAAGGCACATTGACATAATAAATGTAGGAATGTTTACAGATGGATATGAGGGTTGTGTTCTTTATATTCCTTTTTTTTCTATTTTTATAAAAAAATCTCATTCAGACTTGGTGTTTAATTTAGTGAAACATACATGTAGGTACTGGATTACTGATCCCAAGGTTAGGGGTTCAAGGCCCAGTATTAATGGGTTCTTTCTGCTCTCCCGTCCCCCGTCCCCCGTCCCCCGTCCCCCAGTGCAGCTAACTGGGTTCACAAAGGCCGGCCGTATCTCTCACTGTCGATGGAGTGAGGTTCATGGAAAAGAACCATTGCTGACTTTTGTAAAGAGGAGCTGCATAGCCGTCAGCGTGTTTCTGCCCTGCGATGACCTGGTGAGCTGTCCAGGGTGTACTCTCTCCTCACCCAGAGTAGGCTGAAATGGACGCCACCCTCCCTGCAGCCTTAATTAAGATCAAGCAGTTCAGAAAATGAAGGAATGAATGATGCATATTGATTGATAGAGCGATAGATAGATGAAAGTATTTCCATCTCGAAAAGTATAAACCAATGTCTGTCTTCCTTTCGGCTTTTTCTCTTTTACGCAGGAGTCGCCACAGCGAATCATCTGATTCGCACGTTTTTGATTTGGCAGAGGTTTTTTTTTTTTACGTCGGATGCCCTTCCTGTCACAACCCTTTTTAGCGCGGGACAGAAACACGCTGACGACTTTGCAGCTCCTCTTTACAAAAGTCAGCAATGGTTCTTTTACATGAACCTCTCACCATAGACAGTGAGAGACATGGCCCGCCTTTGATAACCCAGTTAGCTGCACTGGGGGGTGGGGGCAGTGACATTCTTGTGGAGAGTGGGACTCGAACCCCCAACCTTTGAATCAGCGATCCAGCGCCCTATACCACTAGACCACCACTGCCCCATCTAAAAGTATAAACCAACATCCAGCTAAATAATTTAAAATAATTTAAAGTTTATGTTAAATCAGCTGAGTGTTTTATAGAAAATATCATGTCCATTAATCCACCATCCATCCAGCCTCCCCGTGACCCTAATCACGATGAAGTGGTTCAGAAAACTGAATTCTACATGCAAAACATTAAATCATATCTTGATGATGGTGAAGTCAACCTGAAAATCAGATTCAAAACAAGCCACTTCGAGAAAAGTCATGACCATCCCATTCCTACTGATTCACATTACCCGACAGAATAAAGAATAAGAAAAGAAAGTAAGGAAGAAACAGATGCAACCCTGCATTTGTGAAACACTTTTGTAAGTTTGAAGTAGAAAACTAGCATTGGCTTACAACACGTTCTACATACAGCTCTACAGTACAGTAAAACCTCCGCTGATGAACGCTTAAGCTCACAAACTTTTCGCCTCAAGAACATTAAATTTGCGAGCATATAGTCTCTGCTGACGGACTAGTTTTCGGCGGACGAACCAAACCACGCGGTCGAACAGCGCCACGGTGGCGGCCACGAGAAGCTGACGCACACTCACGGCGTCACAGTTCGTCACCCCCTTTCTTTGAGTGCGGACGTGGTTTGTATTTGATAGACATTTTGGACCATATTGAGTGTACTTTTGCTATTATGGGACCGAAAAAGACCCACCACAGGCGGAGATCATTGAAAAACACGAACGAGGTGTGCGTTTGTGTGACTCAGCGTCCCAGTACCAGTACGCTAAGTCTACCATTGCTCCCATCCTTAAGAACAAGGAAGCTATTCAGGGTGCGTGTGTGGCTAAGGGTGTTTCCAAACAGTAGGCGTTTCCAAACTCTCCTTCCAAACGGTAAGTCCCTCCCTCCTCCTCACACTCCATTCCATCAAGCCATCAACTACCATCACAAAGGTAAATAAAACCACTTTATTATACAGTACAGTTTATTTCTTTAATTACAATACAATAGCACATTTATTATACATAAAATAAGGTATATTTTTGTGTAGTTTTAAGGCTTATTTAGTAGAAAATTATGTTTTATGGGGACCTGGGAACAGATTATTCTCATTTTAATGGTTTCTTATGGGAAATAAATGTTCGGAAGACGAACTTTTCGCCGTACACACACTTTCTGGGAACCAATTATGTTCGTGAGCAGAGGTATCACTGTATCATTAAGTCGTTCGTCTTTCTGATAAAATGATCTCGATACCGCTTATAAAACGATCCCCCGCCCCCCCACGAGTCCTGCCCTTCACCCTATTATTAGTGTTTGGGATGCGCTGGAGAAGACTTTTTGGAGTGGTTCAGTTTTTCCTCTCAATTCAAAACGTCAGTGAGAAATGAACCCACCACTGGATGGAAATCAATGTTATGTCGCTTCATCTTCTTGAAACAATGCTCTGATTATGATTATTGCATGCTGGACGCAAAGATAAATCTATCATGGAAATATTAGGGTGTTTGACTTTTATTTTTTGGCTAGTAGTGTAGTACGTATTCTTTACATGATCCTTGTAGTTATTGTAAAAATAAATAAATAAAAACACCAGCACTATTTAAAAGCTGCAGTTTTATTGAGATTCAGTTAGTTTGCCCTCCATCTCAACAGGAATGTTTAAAGCCTTGGCCTCGAGCTGCTATTGGTTGATGCATGTTCACGGCAGCGTGAAGTGTGAGCTTTCTCACTGAAGAATGGAGTGATTTCTGTTGTCACAAAATGAAAGGCTATTAGTAAAATGATCTTTTGGGTAAAAGCAACAAATACTGAATAATATTAATATTTAATTAATTTGGTTTGAGAGGAGGTTATTATGGGCTGTTAGAATTGCAGCTGCAGGGTTTGTTTTTCGTTGTGGCAACTACAACAGTACTGACACACAAAATGCAATGCCTCACCCAGGAAAGCAGAACGAAGAGGAAGTACAAGGTTTATCGCCTACAGCAAAGTAAAAACACACACACACACATACACACACCCCTACGTACATAGGGCATGCTGGGACACCTTCGGACAGGGCGTGGTAGCTCTGTATTACTAAAAACCGACAGTCAGACAGCTTGGACACACTGTGTGTGTGTGTGTGTGTGTGTGTGTGTGTGTGTGTGTGTGTGTGTGTGTGTGTGTGTGTGTGTGTGTGTGTGTGAGGCACGGCAACCACACCCTTGCTTTTCTATGTGTAGTGTGTATGGATTGTGTGATTCAGCTGTGAGTATTGCATGCACTCACTGTCTGAGTCTGACATGTGTTTAGTTATATTTTAGATGAAGAAAAGGCATCTACCTTTAAAAACCATAAACATAAAGTTACAGTTTTATAATATATAGTTGGATTTTTTTTTTTTTTACATTCCTTGTTTTTCGACTTGTGTGTGTGTGTGTGTGTGTGTGGGGGGCGGTGTACGTGTGTGTATGTATGTGTGTATATATATATATATATATATATATATATAATATAATATAATATGATATGCCATTTGCTCAGTTCATTTTCTGTAACCGCTTAATCCTAATTCGGGTCGTTGGAAGGCTGGCGCCCATCCCAGCCGATTCCGGGCAAGGGCAGAGTACACCCTGGACAGCTCGCCAGGCCATTGCAGGGCAAAAACAAGCTGAGCGATTTGCAGCTACTCTTGTCGAAAGTCAGCAATGGTTCTTTTACATGAACCTCTCACCATAGACATTGAGAGACATGGCTGGGCTTTGATAACTCAGTTAGTGCACTGGGGGGACAGTGACAACCCGTGGAGAGTTCAGCGATCCAGCGCTCTGTACCGCCAGACCACCCCTGCCCCATATGCCATTTGTATGAACTATATATTAATTAGGAATGTTCTATGTTCACTATATGTGAGTTGATCCAAATAGTTATATATTCTATTAATATTATTATAAATAATATCAGTTATATATTCTAAGATAAGAAAAGATAAGATCCAGCTTTATTAATCTCACAATGGAGAAATTCACTGTTACAGGCTCTTGAGGTACCATCAGTAGGGGGTGCAAAAATAGATACAAATACAAACATACACACATACATATATATTATATAAGTAAATAAATAAATAGATACATAAATAGTATAAATTAATAAACAATAAAAGAAAAGAAAGGAACGACTTTGTAGACTGGCCTATATTCAAGTGTTCTTGCTTTTCTGCTATTCTGCTATTATTATTGTTATCTGTAAATTATATTGCTCGTTCTCACTCATTTTCCAAACTGCCTCATCCTAGCATGGTCACAGTGTGTGTGTGTGTGTGTGTGTGTGTGTGGGGGGGGGGGGGGTGCTCAAAATAAAATGGAATTTAATAATTATTATGGTTTTAATGTAAACGTCATGACTTCCTTTAGCCAAAACTATTTACAGTAATATTATTGACTGTTTAGGGTTAATGGATAAGTGAAAGGATGCTGGTGGCTCGGTGGTTAAATTGCCGGATTACTAATCTGAGGGTTGGAGGTTCAAGCCCCGCTATCACCAGGTTGTCACTGCTGTCCTGCCAGTGCAGTCTACAGGTTTATCAAAGGCCGGCCATGTCTCTGACTGTCTGTGGAGAGAGAGAGGTTCATGTAAAAGAACCATTACTGTCATCTCTATAGAGGAAGCCATTGGGTTGCCGTCAGGGACGGCCTGACAAGCTGTACAGGGTGAACTCTGCCCCCCTGCGCCAAGCCGGCCGTGATGGGCGCCAGTCTGCCTGCAACCCTAATTAGGATTGAGCTGTTCATAAAATGAATGAATGAAAAATAAGTAATGCTTAAGTTATTATTAGACTGAATTATTTGTAAATGAAATAATTGCTGAATATCTTGAATCTAAAATAAATTCTGCATAAACAGGCAAAAACGTATTTTAGGATTTTTTTCACAGTACAAATGCAGCTCTGTTATCTAAGAGGGAAAAAAAAAATTCGCAAACACATCTTTACCAGGGATTATTATGATGTTTAACGTCCTGACAAATGTCTTAAATCACTCAGACAACATGTTTACACTCCGTGTCGTTACATGAACGGCGAACAACAGGGTTTATTGTAAGGACCCAAAAACAAAAAGAGGTCCGTACAGGGCCAGGAAAGAATCAAGTGTGCATTATATGACCCAGGAATCACAAAAAGGCCAAAAGAGACAAACATATTTCCTCGCAGTTGCCCTTTGTTGTAGTCATAACATAATTTATATACACTAATTATTATGTCAGTGAGTGTGTGTGTGTGTGTGTGTGTGTGTGTGTGTGTGTGTGTGTGTGTGGGAAGGGGGGGGTGCACTGACGCAGCTATGAGCACATGTTCGGGGTGTGTCCCTCACTCACGGCACTCATAAAGCAGGACCGTCAGTCCACACACACACATACACAGTTACTTTCTCAACGCTACCAATAGAATGTCAGAAAAACAAATAAAGCGATTGCTCCTACTCCTCGTCAGCTTTCTGCTGCTGGATCTTTGTTTCGCCGGACCGAGACCATCTCACAGGACTCATCAAAGGCACCATAAACCTGGAACACGGGTGCACAACAAGCCTTTTCTAAACGATCAGGGGCAGCAGAGGGTTCACTTCCCTTCTCTTAGCGATTCAGGCGTTCAGAGGATTCAGATTCCTTCACTTAGTGATTTGTACACACAGAGAATTGAGATTCCTTTACTGGATGATGGACAGATGAACCAGGTAAAAATATTCTTTGTTGTACGAGATCTTTGTTTATTTTAGATCTTTTGCTTTTGAAAAAGTAAAATAAAAAGAATAAAATTGTATTCCTGTTAATAAATGTACGAAAACTCTCACTGTTAATGTATATACGCTGCTGCTTTACCCCCGGTCTGTGTGTTTCGGAGCAGGATTGCACAAAAAGTGACTTAAAGCTCTTGATTTTTTTTTTTTTTTTTTTTTTTTTTTTTTTTTTTGGGGGGGGGGGGGGGCCGCTCTTGTTTGGTTGTGAAGATGATCCAGATCGAAATTTGGATTCTGGAATCTATTTTAAAGGATTCTTTAACATCGTGTGATAGGACTGTTTTTTGGAAGTGTTGTATTACTGCAGGGCCCACAGGGGGTGCTGTGTACTTTTCTGTTATATTTTCATTCATTCATTCATTTTCTGAGCCCCTTAATACTAATTAGGGTCACCGGGAGGCTGGCACCCATCTCAGCTGACTCTGTGTGAGAGCTGAGTACACCCTGGACAGCTCATCAAGCCATCGCTGATGGCAATGCAGCTACTCTTGACAAAAGTCAGCAATGCCTCCCACCACAGACAGTGAGAGACATGGCTGGCTTTTGAGAACCCAGTTAGCTGTAGTGGGGGAACAGCAGTGAAATATTGTTTATAAAGGGGCTTGAATCCCGACCTCGAGATCAGTAATCCAGGACCTTCCCACCGGGCCATCTCGGGCCCCTCTATTGTGTTTTGTAAAAGGTGCTTCGTGGATTTTCATATAATTTTTACCAGAGGTAAATACTGTATTGAGTTTGGAGA
Organism: Plotosus lineatus; assembly: GCA_024760905.1. NCBI lineage: Eukaryota > Metazoa > Chordata > Actinopteri > Siluriformes > Plotosidae > Plotosus > Plotosus lineatus. The sequence goes on from CM045745.1 coordinate 30,493,431, forward strand.
TGTTCTGAGTCACATTCCAAGATCCGGAACATTTTTTAAAGGATTCTATAACATTGTGAGATCGGAGAATTTTTGACATTGTGGATCATATAGCCTTGTTTTGCGCTCTGAAGGTCTTTGCATTAAAAAGAATTTTTAAATGAGTGACACAATAGAAGTAATCTAGCAAGGCTGGTAATTTATTTATTATTTTTGTTTGTTTGTTTTGTTTGCGTTTATTTTTTATCTTACTTTAAATCGTTCAAATATTTTATGTTATTTTGTTTTCAAAGTGACTCCCTCAGCTGATATCACATGATCACTGAACCCAAATTAAACATAATGGGAATATACAAAAAATAGATATTTTGATTTTTCTCACAATTAACTGGGAGAATATTCCAGAGACGTTCACGTCTTAGATTCTGTCAAGGATGAAGAAGTTCATGTATTTTTCTTTTTTTTATATATAGAGATGTGCTCGCGGTTACTATAAGGACAGAAATGGCCGCTGTGTTTCCTGTGTGTGTAACGGACGTTCAGAAGATTGTGACGAGAGAACGGGGAGATGTACGGTAAGAAGAAAAATGTGACGAGGTACAAATTGGTATTTGTAGGCTGTGGGTTGGATTTACTGTGACTTGGAAACCATAACCTTTAAAAAATATAAATATGCACTATATTTTTAAATCAGCATATACTACTACGAAAAAAATATATATAATAAAAATTCAAACACATCAGTAAGGAGTGTAGTTTGCTTAGTTTTATGTAGAATATATTATCCCTGAATAACCGTAGATGCTATTAGCTACACAGCGCTTAGCATTGCTTGACGCACATGATGTGCACCTGACGTGCACCTGACCTGCATCGCTCATTAATAAGTAAATACTTTATTTGATTAGTTATTTTTAGCAGTGATCCTGAGCAGAGCCACATAGGCATGGAACTTGATTTGTTCTCATGTGTGCACCAGAGGAAACTTAATAGGGCGACTGTGTTACCAATTAACGCTTTAGCGCCCAAATGACTGTTTTTACAGTTAAAACAAATTTATCACTAAGTTTTTCGTAATCAGAAAGGCCTAAAGAAACATCCTGAACACATTTCTTCAACAAAATTATGATAAGACTGGTAATAATAATGAGATACTAATAACAAATAATAACACTCACAAATTCATGAACACAATCCTATGCATGCAAGGTTGGCTCACAGCTGACTGAAGCACGTGGGACCAATCTGTGTTGCATCAGGTGACGCCACAACAAGTATAGAACACATTCTGAATGGTAACAGCACACATCTAGTAGTTATTAGCATTTTTTGAAAGAGGACCATATGGTCCTGTTGGGTGTTGAAGGGTTAAAAAACACTTATTTAAAAAAAAAAAAAGAAACTAAAACCCAAATAATAGATTGCCATATACCACTGCAGAGATTAGAAAACATATAATGCATTACATGTAGGAATGGATACGTGCAGAACAAAGCTGCACCAATATTAGCATGAGTACGGAACATGAACTTGTTAATGGATAATTAAACTAGCAAGACAGATAATACAAATTAATGTGTGAATCAGCTGGTTTCCTCCCACAGTCCAAAAACATGCCCAGTAGGTTAATTGGCTGTTGCAAAGCTCCCCTAGGTGTGAGTGTCTATAGTTGTGCGAATGTTGGCACTGTGATGGCCTGTAAAGTTGTCCAGGGTGTACCGCTCCCTCAATCAGAGTCGGCTGAGATAGGTCCCAGCCTTGAGTGAGAGTGCATCGTTTTCCATTAATGTTTCTTTTCTTTCTAAGGCTACTAGTCTTATAACTGTGCTATTGTGTCAATGGTGGGAAGCGTTTGCCCAGTAGGGGGCTCAC
>CM045745.1:30500281-30550281 GCA_024760905.1 Plotosus lineatus
CTCTCTCTCTCTCTCTCTCTCTCTATATATATATATATATATATATATATATATATATATATATATATATATAAGTATATATATATATATATGTATATTACATGGGAATGATTCCATGCATTATGTATTAAACCCAGAATGAGAAGATTTAAAAGACTTTGTTCGCGACGCTGTTCTATTGGCTCAGCAGTACAGAGCTCACCTGATTCGTGTCTGTCATGGTTAGAATATGTACTATAAGGTTTCTAAAAAACAAAATATTTCACTTTGTTTTTATTTATGTTTCCATGTATATGTATTGCTTACATGCAGCCATATTCAAAAAGTTCAGGAACAAAACAGATGACTAAATTAATTAATTAGAAAATAATGCAATAAATAGAAATAATATTACTGTGTTTGTTTAAATAAATATCCTTGTTGGGTGAATTGTAGAAATCTTGGTGGATATGAATTACTAGAATTGAACAATTCACCCACCATGTTTATTCTATTGGGTGTATTATAGAAAACACAATCATCTTGAGTGTGTGTGTGTGTGTGTGTGTGTGTGTGTGTGTGTGTGTGTGTGTTCTGCAGTCTTGGATTACATCAAGAACGACTGCACAAAGCAGTTAAAGCAAAACCAGGAAGCAGCTGAGACGATTAGGCAACGTCTGAAGAACTATGAAGACAAGCTAAAGGATCTGGACGAGGCTCTGAAAGAAGCCAAGGAGAACGTACAGAAAGCCAGCGCGCAGAACTCCGCCAATGATCAGACCCTTAACGACCAGCTGGTAGGAATCACGCCTTCCCTCGGTTCCTTTACTAATAAAATGAGAACCAGACCGAAAATCTTCTTGTTTCTGCTCCCACCTGTAGAAACAGCTTAATGCTTTGGAGGACGAGAAGAACAACGTGGAGAACGACATCACTATGGCGAAGCAGCAGCTGAACGATGCTGAGAATCTGCTGAAGATGCTGACTGACAGTAAGAAGGTAATGTCTTGAGAAAGGATGTGGAATTTTCTTATTTATGACCCAAAACCTTCCACACTATCCAGATGTGTCTGGGATTGTAAATTCTATTTGTTTGGCCACTGCTTGAGGAACCAGAAATGCTCATTAAAAAAAATAAAAAATAATAATAATCACAGTATAATTGCTCCCAGGGCAGCCAACTGGGTTATCAAAGGCCGGCCATGTCTCACACTGTCTATGGTGAGCGGTTCATATAAACCAACCATTGCTGACTTTCGACAAGAGGAACTGCATAGCCAGCAGTGTGCTTCTGCCCCGCGATGACTTGGCGAGCTGTCCAGGGTGTACTCTGCCCTCGCCCAGAGTCTGCGGGGATGGGTGCCAGCCTCCCTGACACCTTAATTTGGTAAATCTTAATTAATAAAAAAGCAACAATACAAAACAAGCAAACAATAAAAGCATGTCAATTAAAAATATCAACAAAAATGACCTAGAAATTTACAAAATAAAAGTCACTATAGATGATGGGAATCAGCAAAATAAGAGCATAACAATTATAATAAATCAGAAAAAAACACATTGTAGTGCAGTGCAAAATAAATATAAAAAGGTAAATAAATAAAAAAAGATTAGTTAAAGTAAAATTAGTAAATAAAAATTATTAAACAAACTCTTAAGGAAGCACCTGTACAAATATTAAAAGTGTGATGAGAATGCAATTAGGCGGCACAGCGGTGTAGTAGTTGGCATGTCCACCTCACAACAAGAAGGTCGTGGGTTTGATTCCCAGCTCGGGAGTTTCTGTATGGAGTTTGCAGGTTCTCCCCGTGCTTGTGGGTTTCCTCCGGGTTCTCCGGTTTCCTCCCACAGTCCAAAAACATGTACAGGAGGTTAATTGGCTGTTCCAAATCTCCCCCAGGTGTGAGTGTGATTGGTTGTGTAAATGTTGGTCCTGCGATGGCTTGACGAGTTGTCCAGGGTGTCCCCCGCCCTCGCCCAGAGTCGGCTGAGATGGGAGTCAGCGCCGCCCCCCCCCCCCCCCCACGACCCCAATTAGAATTAAGAGTTTCAGAAAATGAATAGATGAATGCAATTAAAAATCACAAATCTTAGTCTACATTCATCCGGCAGAATATTTTTTTCGGAAATAATAAAGTTTGTTTACTTTTGTAAACAGAAAGTCTTTTAAAAAGAATAAGATTGACATGATCAAATATATAATAATAATAATTAAATATTGATTAGAATGTTTTCAATCTCAGGTGTTTTTATTTATTTATTTATTTATTATATTACTTGTGATCTTTCCTTACAGAAATACGAGAGCCTGGCTGCGGAACTGGACGGAGCGAAGACGGAGCTGACGGACCGATTGAACACCATCTCCCAGACGGCGGCTCTGGAGGGGTTGGTGAAGAAAGCAGAAGATCACGCCGCCCTGCTCAACAAGCTGGCGAATGAACTTGAGGCGTGAGGAACATTTAATTTATTTGTTCTGAATGGGTTTATTCTGAGCTGTAACAGGACGGCTCCGGCCGTCAGAGAAACACGACTTAGCTCTGCCTGCTGGGAGCAAATCTGTCCGAGTGCGATGCGTGTGAAACACCATCACTCAACTCAGGGTGTAGGAGTTACGTGTCTCAGTCAGAGAAAAATCCCAGCAGGAAGTTGTTATGGTGTGTCAGAGATTTCAGATCTACATTTCTACATCTACATCATCTTCATCTTCATCATCTACATTCCTCCTGCATATGGAGATGCTCGAATAACCTTAATGACGGAAATTGTTCGTACGCTGGGATTGAACCCACCTGCTGGATTGGACTGGTCTTTACTGAGGATCTTTTGTGTGTGTGTGTGTGTGTGTGTGTGTGTGTGTGTGTGTGTGTGTGTTTTCCTATCAGAGCCATAAAAAACTCCAGTGGCCGAGCTGATGTTAAGGACGCCCTTGCAGCTGTCGACGCCTACAAAAACATCACGGAAGCGATCAATAACGCCGAGGAGGCAGCGAAGAAAGCCATGGAGGCAGCTGACAAGGCAATGACGGTAAGAACAGAACAAAGGACATTCATATTCGCTGAAAATCAGGGCTCTACAGGTGTGTGTGTGTGTGTGTGTGTGTGTGTGTGTGTGTGTGTGTGTGTGTGTGTGTGTTTGCACCTGCTCTTCTGACGCGAAGTCCCCTTTTTTTCTAATCTGCAATTATGTTTTATCTTTAGATGTTGTTTTATTGACATTATCACAGGTAAACAAATAAAGTTTTGTTATCTGGACAGTTTAAAGGAAACGATCTCTGAGGGAAACTGAACGAATGCACGTCTGGCGTATAATGAATAAAGTTAAAGATGAAAACAAGAATAATAAAGCTGTATATAGAATAGTTTAAAAGTACGACAGTAATAATGTAAAATAAATAAATCAATAAAAAAAAGTAATGCTGTATTAAGTTCATTTCAATGAAATCACAATTAAAGATAATTAACGATATTCTATCAATCCAAGTTATTATCTTTTGTTTATCTGTGGGCTTGTAGGATGTCACTCAGGGTGATATTGGCAACAGGGCAAAAAATCTGAAAGACCAAAGTTCATCGCTACACAAAGACGCGAAACGAGCTGAGACTGATCTGAAAGGTGAGAAAATATACAAGTGCAGTGGTACCTTGAGTTACGAGTGTCTTTTGTAATTAATTTTCCATAATACAAACTTTGATTCACCAAAACTCCGCCCCATCCAACCAGCAACATTTTGATTCATGAGCTCTGCTGGGGAAATGGCTTTTCCGGGCCGATTAGCCTCATAATCTTCTGCATGTATTCCTTCGAGACCCAAGAACACCTTGTGCAGCGCTTCTCAATTATTTTCTGTGACTCCCCCTATAGGAAGAACAAAAAAACAACCCCCCCCAGCACCCTGCGCATGACTATAAATAGTGTTTACTGCACTTCATATCGTTTGCTCGGTGCTTTTTCCCTACACCATAGCGTGACAATGAGCGCGCTACTGCCAACTACTGTGGTGGATGCACAATTACACTTAATTCTAGTACAGTATGGCAAAAATGCATGTTCTCCTGGATCATACCCCACTATTTGAGAAGCACTGGCTTTGTGGGAGCTCACCACAAGCTTTTCCTCGCTGGCATTCGTAGCGTGCACATACACCAAATGTTCCTCCACCTGCTCTGTTACGTTCCACCTCATGCCTACCCACGTGACATCTTCGCCGCAGTCGATGATTGGAAGGGTTAGTTGACTTATTGTTTGTTCTTGTTTTATTATTATATATTATGAATAATATGCATGTTTGTGGCAGGCTAAATGAGTTTTAGAGGGGGTTGGAACGGATTAATTGGTTTTCTGTTATTTTTTATGGGAATCATTGTTTCATCTAAGAAACTTTTTGGCTCATGAGCTCGCCCTCAGGACGGATTAAATTCGTAAGTCAAGGTACCACTGTATTTATTTAATTTTTTTTTACCTTAATATGATGGATATGAATATGAAGGTATACTTTATTTTTTATTCCCACCTCAGAACTAGCCAATGACCTGAAAGATAAGCAGAAACGTTTGGATAATGCTCAGGAAAAGAAAACCCAGCTGGAGAAAGAACTGCGTGACCTCAAGAATGAGCTGAACAACATCAAGAGAGGCAAGAAATACATTTTACAATACAGTAATACTACTAACATTCAGGGTGGCGTATTGGTTAGCATGTCCGTCTCACAGCAAGAAGCCCCAGGAGTTTGCATGTCCACTCTGTTCCTCTGTGGGTTTCCTCTGCGTACTCTGATTTATTTTCACAGTCTGAAAACATGCACAGTAGGCACAGTTGTCCAAATTCTTCCTGTGTGTGTGTGTTGGGCTTTTGATGGAATGGCAAATGACGAGCTTTCTAGGGTGTACCCCGCCCCCTCGCATAAAGTCAGTTGAGATGAGCACCAGCCTCCTTGTGAGGCTAATTACTATTAAATGGCTTAGAAAATGACCATTCATTTACTGAAACACTTAATCCTATAACGGTCACAGGGATTCTAGAGCCTATCTCAGCTAATAACGGGTGAAAGCAGGGTACACCCTAAACAGCTCGCTAGGCTATCAAAAGGGTCTCACACACACACGGACACACACAACCTTGCATACTGTTGGTCAATTTTGAACAGAGAATGTTGCATACTGCTTGGTTTTGGACTGACGTACTACCCACTATGCCACGTGTCACCTGCAAACTAATTTGTGCGTGTTGAACCATTTTATAAACCCATTTCCTATTTTCACATAGATGACATTGCTGAAAAGATCGATGCCGCCAAGAAGACAGCACAAGCTGCGAACGACTCAGCCGGCGACACGTTGAACAAGCTGAAGGGCATCAACGCAGAAATCGAGGCTATTAAAACGCAAGGCATCGACGGCGCCTCGGACCAAGCCAATATTAACCGCATGCTCAATGACGTGGACATGGCCGGTGCGTGAAAAATCTTTCACGTTCCCTTAATGTTACGTGAAATGATTGGCGTGTGCTTATGAATTGCTTTACTTTTTCACAGTTAAAAACCTGACCGAGTCCATCCCTTCACTGCTGAACAAATTAACCTCAGTGGAGAACCTGAGCTCTGAAATCGACCCCAACAACAACTTATCCTACAACATCATGCACATTAAAGAGCTGATCGAGGAAGCACGCAAGGCCGCAAACAGGGTAAAGATCCCAGTGCCAAGAACGAGAAACTGTTACGAACGTTTTCCGAGGTTAATGTCGCTCTCCTAAACCCGTTTCAGGTTCCTTTGCCCATGAAATTCACTGGTAAAGAGCACGTGGAGCTGCGACTTCCCCGAAACCTGGATGATCTGAGAGCGTACACATCCATGAGTCTCCTCCTGCATCGTCCCCAAGAGCAGTCTGGACGAGGGGATGGAGCACGGCGACGGCGTCAGTCTGATAATAATCTCTTCGTTCTCTACCTTGGAAACAAAGACGTGAGTGAAACCCTTGAGATTAATTTGTTCGTGTACGCGTCAGAGCCATTGATCTGATGTTACATGTGGTTGGACGATCTTGGTGATCAAACAGGAAGGCGGGGCTGGAAATCAATATTATGTTGCTGAAGTTAAAACAGTGTCATGAGATCAAAGCTAAAGGCTGTCAAAGACAATATTGGAGTGTGTGACTTTTTTTTTTTTTTTGGCCAGCCAGTGTTTTTTAGTCCACAGGACTGTTTATAATTCTTTTGTCTTTAATTATTAAATGCTAAAAAATATGTATTGCGAAACTCTTAAATAAATAAATAAATTAGGTGATCTGCATTTTGCTGTTTTAGAAGAAGAATAAAAATTTTAAAGATGTGCTTTTAATGAAAGTTTGATTGACAGGAACAGCCATTGCCTGATAGTTAGAGAAGTGAGTTTTAGAACCAAAAGGTTTGATTCCCAGACTGGCAGGAAAAATGTCTGGCAGAGGAGTGAGGATCCAATTCTGCTCCAGCATTTTTGGAAGTATTCTTTAACAGTGTGATTTTTTGGAAGTGTCATATTGCAGTACACCCAGCAGGGGGTGGGGGCTGTGCACTTTCTATTAGAGATTTACTCTGTCAAATACTTTTGATGTTGGATGTCCCATGTAATGGAATAGGCCACTTAGCAATGTGTCTGTGCTTCTCTTTCTTTGTGTGTCTCTACAAAATGACGACATTATCACCTACTCACTGACCACACATTATATGATGCTGCCCCAGCCACAGGGCTTTACGTACGGCTTCTATTTGTAATGTGCAGTCACTGTGACCTTTCATTCTAGAAAACTCATTTTGAAAAATATTTCACCTCCACAGACAACCAGGGACTATCTCGGCATGGCTCTGAGACAGAATGTGCTCTATTTCGTCTACCAGCTGAACGGCGAGGTTAAGGAGATGAGAATGGACAGCATCACACTGTCAAACACGGACCGAATGTTCTTCGATAAAGTGGATATGCGCAGGTCTGCTCCCAAAATACACCTTCATCCTTTTCTTTTCACACTTCAGTAATTATACAGTGTGATACACTTTTATCTATTAAATTTATTTTAGAAACCAATCCAACGATTTTGTAGAATATCAATCCAACATACTACATAATGAGAAATAGTGAGGTTTCCCACACTAACAGAGAGCAAAACTTACGAAGCCATGGAGTTGGGCCCTGGAGTTGGGCCCTGGAGTGGTGCATCAACAAGGTGTGTGACTATCAACCTGAAGGTTGCAGGCTCGAATCCAGGTTGATGCTGCAACTATCTGTGACTGCGAGTCCATGGAGCTTATTGGCTGAGCTAACACTGTACGGCATTCACTCACGCCGTTCACCAGGGGTCTGTGAGCTCATTCGTTCAAAACGCTGGCGGGTGTGTTTGGCTGCCTCTGAATACGCAGACGCAGCAGTTAAGAAACATGAAAAGAAGCATGTGGCAATGTCACATGCCACAAGATGGGGAATGTGTATGTGCTAGTATATGCCCCTCCCAGGTTGGTGGTGGTCGTATGGTAAGGAAAGCGCTACCTGACGGTCGGAAACAGATCCGACAAATCAGGGAGTAAATGAAGAAAAACCAATTCCCTTAAAACACAGTTATTCATGGCTGGTGGTCGGACTGGTTATTCTACGTCCAGGTATCTGTGCATATGGCCTTACAGCATGCATCGCAATAATGATCTGTTGTTCAGTCTTTTGGGGAAACTTGATGTGTGCAGACATCTGGGATTGTGCACTATTGTTTTCTTCCTAAATCTAGTCATTCATTTTCTGAACAACTTAATCCTAATTAGGGTCACGGGGAGGCTGGTGCCCATTTCAGCCAACTCTGGGCAAGGGCAAAGTCCACCCTGGACAGCCCACCAGGCCATCATGGGGCAGAAACATGGTGACGGCTATACAGCTACTCTTGACAAAAATCAGCAATGGTTCTTTTACATGAACCTCCCACCATAGACCAGGGGTCTCCAATCTTATCCACAGAGGGCGGGTGTGGGTGCAGGTTTTCACTTCAGGAAGCCACACCTTCCACCTGTTTCAATCACCAGTCTTCAAAAGAAAAGGAAAAAAAAAACTAGATTCCATGTCCATGTTTCAACTCTGGAGTGAGGCCATCTTGGTGAGATCATCATGATTTAAGTCTTAAAGCAAGGTGATCTCACCAAGATGGCTCCTCTTCAGAATTGAAACAGTAATGTCCAATCTAGTTTCTTTTTTTCTTTTCTTTGGTGATCAGCGATTGGTGGAAACAGGTGGAAGGTGTGGCTACTGTTTGGTTGAAGTGAAAACCTGCACCCACACCGGCCCTTTGTAGATAAGATTGGAGACCCCTGCCATAAACAGTGAGTGACATGGCCGGCTATTGATAACCCAGTTAGCTGCACAGTGGGGGGCAGTGATACCTGTTGGGGGGGGGGCAGTGATACCCGTTGACAGAGGGGCTTGAACCCCCAAATTTGGGATCAGTGATCCGGCACCTTACCACCGGGCCACCACTGCCCCACTTCCCAAATCTGTGATATACTTTTTTTTTTTTTTTTTGGTTAAAAAGGAAAGAAACACATACATAACCTGAGCGTCAGGTTCAATTTATATCTGCTCTCTAAATTCAAACAAAACAAAATGAATATTAATTTCTCCATTTCACTCCATATTGTCTGTTTTACCTTTAGGATTTACGAAGACACTGAACTCAATTTCACCAAGTTATTCACCACAAATAACCCAGAAAACGAATTCCAAGTCACCAGGCGGGGAGATGTTTTGCATAACCTACTAGACCTCCATCCCAGTCAAGCGGTGTTCTACGTTGCAGGTTACCCCAAAGACTTCGCTGTGAGTGGGATTACTGCATGCCATGAAAAGCTGCATTTCATATCTCCAACTTTTTTTCCCCCTGAAGTTAAAATGACTATTTTGTTGTTGTTGTTGTTGTTTGTTTGTTTTTTAGCCTCCAGCTCCTCTTAATTATCCAGGGTACAAGGGCTGCATTGAGTTCAACATGTTTAATGAGAGATTTGCAAGTCTGTATAACTTTAAGTCTCTGGGACCTGAGAATGTCACCTTAGAGACACCGTGCAGCAGGTAATTGAACACCGCTAGTCCCGAAGTGGTGTAGTCCTCTTATAACCACAAACCCCCCGGCCAGAGTAATTTGTTTAGAGCGACATGTCAGCAAGTCCAAGCCAAGTAGGCAGAATGCTCGAATGATGTTTAAAGCAACCAACAGGAGGCAGGATTGCTCAAGTTTTTAAAAAGACATGTTTTTGTGCTTTTAATACTCAAGAAATTGAGGAAGTGATCTGTTCCAAGAAGTTGATAAACACTTGTGACACAAACTTTTGCCTCTTTCCTCATATAAAAGTTCCACTATTTGTTGAAAGTTAGTAAACATTGTTTTTCTTAGTATCGTGTGTGGAAAATCTTCGGTTAAAAAAGCACCAATGAAAAATGTTTGTTAAATGTTTGTATAAACAGCTGGATAGGTTATGGATAAAATGGAAGCCCTCCTTTCACAGTTTCGACACCTTTTGACCAATCAGAATTAGGCACTCAGCTCTGGTATCATTCGCACTGAGTATATGACTGATGTATATTTCTCCATTTGCTTCACTTTTAATTTTAAGATACATCCGGCCAGGGGACGGTGATTACTTCGATGGCACGGGTTACCTTCAGTTGGAGTTGGAGCTTGAAAGGGTGCCAAGGTTCCTGCGAATCTACCAGACGATAGACACCCATGCCAAGAACGGCATCATCCTGTACATCGGAAACGAGGTCAGATTCTGTGCTTATATATACACGCAAGGAATCTTGGCTTGGGACATTACTGTGTGGAGTTTGCATGTCTCCTCAGGCTTGCATGAGTTTCTTCTGAGCACTCCAGAGATGAAAATGTTGAGGTTCTCTTTGGGAGTAATGAGGATGGATAGGATCAGGAATGAGTACATCAGAGGGACAGCACATGTAAGAGGTTTTGGAGACAAAGTCAGAGAGGCTAGATTGAGATGGTTTGGATATGTACAGAGGAGGGATAGTGAGTATATTGGTAGTAGGATGCTGAGATTGGAACTACCAGGCAGAAGATCTAGAGGAAGACCAAAGAAGAGATTTATGGATGTGGTGAAGGAGGACATGAAGGTAGTTGGTGGAAGAGAAGAAGATGCAGAGGATAGGGTGAGATGGAGGCAGATGATTCGCTGTGGTGACCCCTGAAGGGAGCAGCCGAAAGGAAAAGAAGAAGAGGAGAATCTTGGCTTGGGACATTACTGTGTGGAGCTTGCATGTCTCCTCAGGGTTGCATGGGTTTCCTCTGACTACTCCAGTTTTATTCCACAGTCCAGGAACATGCACAGGAGGTTAATTGACCGTTCCAAATTTCCCTGAGGTGTGAGAGTGAGGTTTTGTGTGTGTGTGTGTGTGTGTGTGTGTGTGTGTGTGTGTGTGTGTGTGTGTGTGTGTGTGTGTTGGCCCTGCTTTGGTCTGACGAGCTGTTCAGGGTGTACCCCGTCTTTGCCCAAAATCAGCTGAGATGGATGCCAGCCTCTTGGCAACCCGAATTAGTATGAAACAGCTTAGAAAGTGAATCGATGGATGATGATGATGATGATGATGATGATGATAATGATGATGGCGGCTTCAGTATTTTTATTGCAGTTGGAGTATTTGTAAAAATTTATTAATTTGTAATAATAGCAGTTATCACTTTTTTTTTAATTTTTTGATTTTCACTATAATTGAAGAATTTTTTTCCCTCCTTGTTGTTTTGCAGGACGTGTACAACCTCATCTCTCTTGAGGAGGGCTACGTAGTGCTCAGAAGCCAAGTTGGAAACAATCCACCGGTGATCACAAAGAGCACGGTGCCGATGAGTGTGGTGAGCACCATTAACACTATTACAATCCCTCAATGTGTGTTGAAAACAAAAATAAAATGCCACCGCTGAAGTAACTCAAGTGTGCTGAAGTCATGTCTGATCAAACAGTACTTGTGGTGGAGCAAATAAATAACAGCAACGATAAAAATAATACCGTATTCGATGTAATAAGCGCCCTGCTCCAATAAGCGCCCACCAGTGGGTTTTTTTTTTTTTTTTCCCTCCTACATCAAATAACCGCCCATGTGTACTGGGAGCAAAATCATAGCTCAAACTTACCAATTTTATTCGATCAGTCTCTGTAAAACCTAAAATGAGGCGTTCACTACCTGTAAAAGTGAGTTTATACGGTATTTCAAGACCCCCTGCTACTGGGGGATGTCTATAATGTTCATCAGTAACAACGCATTGTTCCGCCATGCTTTAAAAAACAGGAAAATATTTTGCTGTGTTCTCTTGGTAAACGTCCAACAACCGATGAACCATTAGAAACTGCTACAGCAAAACTATGGGATGCTCTGAATGAATGGAGCAATGAGCCAGATATGGACCTATCAGAAAGTGATGACGAGGATTTTTCACCTGATTCTCCTGCTCACTAACTTCATATATTTACTCTTAAGATCTTCCTGGCCATGTGCTTTTGTTTATGTTCATGTTGATTGGTTCAATGTGCCATGTACTAAAGTTGACCTTCGTATTGATTGGCTCATTTTACTTGGGAAAATGTTTAAAGGAACAGCACCAGGAGGGAAACGTAAGGGAAGAAAATGTTTTTTTTTTTTTTTAATTATGCTGTTTTCTGTTTATTTTCAGCTTTCATGTAAGTAGTTTGGTTGATACCAAAAAATGAATAATACAAATACCAGTAAAACTCTTTTATTCTGTTATTATTCATGTTTTTCGACTTCAATGATAATAAGCACTTACAGTTCCACTCCGCTGGTAACATTTTAATAAGCACCCACCCACTCCAATTTTTTAAGCGTTTAATCACGTCGAATACAATATTTTGTTTACTCTGAGCACTTTCCTGCATCACTTTGTTTATTTGTGGTATTTTTCTTCTATCTTTAGAACGGCCGGCTTGGGGTGATCCTTCAAAGTCACAACAACATTACAAGTGTGCGTCTGCCAGGCCTGGAGTTGAAGGGTAAATCCGCCTCTGGCATGTTCGACAGCTATTATATTGGCGGAATACCCACAGACTTGAGAAAGAGGTGTGTTTTTTTTTTTTTTTTTTTTTTAATATTTATGTTCACTGTGTATCAAATAAGCTTCTGACAAATCATGCACAATGACTCGGAACCACATTTTATTCCAAAACGATCTTCATATCCGAGTTAAAATTAGGCTTCAATTCAGCTTTGTTTTATTTATCCCGAGTATTGTTAGCGCAGTAGTTAGCATGTACATTTACAGCATTAGGCAGATTTTCGTCAGATTCTCTTATCCAGAGTGACTTGTTATTATCATTTTTATACAACTGAGCAATTGAGGGTTGGGTTGAGGGCCTTGCTTGGGGACCCAATGGTGGCAATGGTGAGGATTGAACTGCTTACCATCAGATTGGTAACCCATCACCTTAACCAATAAACTACCACTGCCCACTGTCCTCCTCACAGCAAGAAGGTTCTGGGTTCAGGTCCTGGCCTTGGGTGTTTCTGTGTGGCGTTTGCATGCTCTCCCAGTTCTTTCGCAGGTTTCCTCTGTGTACCATGGTCCCCCCCCCCAATTTTGAAAGCATGCGCATCAAACTAATTGATGGCTTCAAATTGCTCCACAGTGTGTGTGTGTGTGTGTGTGTGTGTGTGTGTGTGTGTGTGTGTGTGTGTGTGTGTGTGTGTGTGTGTGTGTCTGAGATACCTGTGTCAAGGTACCTACGGACAGTGTCAGCTGAGATAGGGTCTCGTCTCTTGATGAACCTCATACGATTGAATGGCTTGGCGAGCAAGTTTTTCAGTTTTATTATAATACTACTCAGATAATGTTATTTGATTTCCCCAGGGTAACAGTACACAATGAATGAGTACAAATTTCCAGTATTGCCATCATTCCCAGTTATTTTTTTTATGTTTTTAATGTGGAAGTTCATTGTTGTAGTATTGCTGTATTTCTTTTGCAGACATAATATCTCAATACCACCTCTCAGGGGTTATGTGAGGGAAATGAATGCTGATGGCAAAACTCCAACTACACTGAAAAAAGTGGGTGTAGGCCGAGCCTATGGAGGCAGGATGATGGTACGTAATAAATAAATAAATAACATCAGTGAAACATTGTAGTAGTTTTAGTAGTTATAGTAGTTGGATTAGCAGTAATGTTAGTAATTGTTCTAGGTGTTGTTGTAGTAGTTACAGTAGCAGGCTGTGCATTTGGTACCTGGGCCTTCAATGGGACTTCTGGACTTATTCCACCTCCTAATACCACCAGTACCACACTGCAATTATACAAACTCTCAATAATGTACAAAAATACAATATAACAAGGCGTGGCATTGCAGAGAGGGTTGGGCATTTCAGTCTTTTCTGGTATTAACTCTGAGCAATACATAATTTTCTCTGGCATTTACCAGTGGAAGCTTCTGGGGAAATTGGCATTCTGCCAAAAATATAAAAGGGGAAACCTTACTTCCACTTTTTTGACCGCTCCTTCTGATGCGTAGCTTTTCCGGAAAAGTCCACCTTGAAATGGATTTTTAAGGATGTCTGACTCCAAGTTGATATCTCCACTTCTATCAGCCATTGTGGACGTCAAAAATTCTAACTTAAATGTATCAGGTGGAGATCACTACAGACTATCCACCTAGTTTTGCTTAGACCAACCAATCAGAGGATAGAAAACACTGGGGTTATTGAAAGCCCGCTACCTGGTACTGCGAATCTGAAATCTGATTGGTTAGAGAAGCAGCTTCGCAGCACTGCTGGTTCTGAAGGCCCCAGATTAGATTGATTTGGCAGCACATCGAAGCTGAAATCTGATTGGACAAAAAATAAATAAAAAAAAATCTAACATACACGTACTGGAAGCAGTGCAACCAAGAGACGCAATATGAAATGAAGATTGCTGGGAATAAATTAATAAAATTTAATGGGACAGATACTAGAATTTAGGTTGTAAATGTAGGTCAGTGCTTCTGATAGTGTTCAGGCCGGCACAGAAGGCTTTTCTGGACCTGGCAGCCCACCGCCAACTAGTTGTATGAGTGGTAGTGCCTATAGCTTTATGACGTTTTTATTGTTTAATTGTTTTTAATAGGCACTGAGAAAGGCAGAATTCAGTGCAGGCAGTTCACTGGACTCCTTACCAACGGGTTTCAGTCTGGATGGAAGTATGACGCTCTCACTCGGATTCAAGAGCACTGAGGAGCATGGTCTTCTGCTGCAGAACCAACAGAATGTACGTTTTTTCAATATTCATGTGCAAATGTAATTCAATGAATACATCCCAATTTTCATCCACACATACATACCAGTGACGTGCAGCGAGGTTGATGGCTGGTGAGGCACCCGACTCTTTCAGAGTCAGATTTACAAATATAAATTAATTCAAAAGAGTCAATTATTCCTCACTTGATTGACAACAGACATCCAATCAATAGTCATCAATGCAGTGTAATGTAAGGCCTAGATCATGTTCCCTTCTATTTTAGTACCTTTTTGAAATAAATGAAATTCTTCCAAAGTGTTGTGTAACAACTTATTTTACACAAAACATGTGACACATATTTCATTTGAGGTTTATATTTACACATGCCTGCTTACATACATCCCTATGTCCATACATACATACATACATACACACACACACACACACACACACACACACATACACACACACACACACACACACACACACATACACATACACACACACACACACACATGCATACATACATATATACTTAGACAGACAATAAGGCCAAACAAAATGCCCATAAAACATATATAAGAATGTAACGTGTCAGAAACCAATCAGGTGAAAGTGCTGTTCTTTTCTGCTTTCCAATACAGAACAAAGAGATCGGACTCGCGATGTTGAATGGATATGTGGTACTGAAGTACGAGAACCGTGCCTGGAAATCCAAAAAACGGTACCAGGATGGAAAATGGCATTACGTTACTGTCACGAAACAGAATGGAAGGCAAGTAGAGTATAGTACAGTATATATGAAGTCCATATAGACTGTAGAAGCAGAAATATTACATTTATACATAGATTCTGGTTATTAAAGAAATACAAATGTAGTTTAATAATACATTTGGACCACCGTGAGCTACCAGAACTGCTTCATTGTGTATAGACTTAACTTCAAACTCGACTTTATTGCCTTTCAGCTACATACAGGGCATACAGTGATGTATGTATGTATATATGTATATATATATATATATATATATATATATATATATATATATATATAGTGAACCCTCACTTTTCAGTTAATGGGGACTGAGACCCTCTGCGAACGCCGAATTTCCTTAAAGTAGGATCGACCCCCCCTGACTGATGTATACGTACATGTATATGTGTATATAATATCAATAAATACATATTCAACGCTATAAATGCTTATAATAACAATTAAATATTCAAAAATAGACGGGGCTGTGGTGGTCTAGTGGTATAGGGTGCTGGATCGCTGATCCAAAGGTTGGGGGTTCGAGTCCCACTCTCCACAAGGTTGTCACTGTACCCACCACCACCACCACCACCACCAGTGCAGCTAACTGGGTTATCAAAGGCCAGCCATGTCTCCCACTGTCTATGGTGAGAGGCATGTAAAAGAACCATTGCTGACTTTCGTAAAAGAGTAGGCTGCAAAGCCGTCGGCGTTGGTTCCGCCCTGCAATGGCCTGACGAGCTGTCCAGGGTGTACTCTTCCCTCGCCCGAAGTTGGCTGGGATGGGCACCAGCCTCCCCGCAACCCAAATTAGAATTAAGCGGTTACAGAAAATTAACTGAACTGAACATTCAAAAATAATGCATAATATGTAAACAAACAAACAAAAAAATACACTCATAACCGCGCACCCAGACGCGCACACACATACAAATGCACGTGCGCACACACTCAGATGTGCATAAATGTAAGTAGTTTTGTTTGGAGGTTTTTTTTGTTTTTTTGCATAATTGTCCTTGTTTTGTGGCATTTTCCTTAACTTTCCCCATATTTTTTTTTATTTTCCTTACTTTTTAATTTTTTAATGAATATTTTTGAAAAAACTCACGATACAGTGAAGCCGCAGGAACTGAAGCACGAAGTAGCGAGGGATCACTGTGTCTGTGTGTGTGTGTGTGTGTGTGTGTGTGTGTGTGTGTGTGTGTGTGTGTGTGTTCGTGTGTGTGTGTGTGTGTATACACATCATCATCATCATCATCATCATCATCATCATCATCATTTTGCAAAATGTCTTGTAGAGTGCAGCTCCATATCGATGAAGACAGCAAAGTAGAGGAGCTCACACAGTCTCCAACTTTCAAGTTCCTCTCCAGCAATGTCACTCTGGGTGCAAACACCTTCACAGGCTGCATGTCCAACGTCTACCTGAGAAGGTTAGCATCAGTTCCTCACCAACAATGTTGCTTCTCAAATTCAATCTCTCATTGTTGAGTATTAGTCGATAAAAGATGTCATGTGATTCTGCTTATGAATGTCAACAAACCTTTTATTCTGTGCAGGTCCGATGCCTTGTACCAGCCGGAGGACTTGAGCACCTACTCTCAGACAGGGAAAATGCTGCTGGATATGTGCACGTCTGACCGTCAGCCTGAGCAAATGTGGGCAAGTCGGAAGAAGGTGAGTGAGCATCTGCATACTGTACAAAAACATGAGGACCAAATACATAAAAAATATATATATATATATATATATATATATATATATATATATATATATATAAATATATATTACCCAATTAAAGAAATGTGCAATGGTTACAATTAATTATTACTAATAGATCAAATGAAAAATATTTAAGACTAGTATTTAAATCTCACATTACGGATGATTTTAAAAATTTAGCATGAAGTGGAAAAAATATATATATATATAGTGGTACCTCAATTTACGAAATTAATCCGTTCCGGAAGTGGTTTAGTAACCTGGACTTTTCGTTTTAAGTTGAACCGCATTTTACATACTTACATATTCCTTTGTAATATCACTCAACCGCATGCCATGAGCCCGCTTCTTCTTCTTTTCACTCGTGCCGGGAATCACACGCCTGTGTGTGTGTGTGTGTGTGTGTGTGTGTGTGTGTGTGTGTGTGTGTGTGTGTGTGTGTGTGTGTGCGCGCGCGCGCATGTTGACCATGACTTCTTAGCAGAGTTATAATCTTAAACATGTTTATGCAAGGTTAAAAGCCTGAGCCAAAAAATAAAGTTGTAATGAGCACACTCGAAAAACTCATGAAACAAGCTGCTGCTCAAGGGAGTTGCATCATCCCTCCTAGCCAATGGGAGGTCAGCGGGGTGGGATGTTGGGAGATAGCCAATGGGAGGCCAGCGGGCGGGATTTTTGGAGATTCGATTGGAGAGCAATATTATTATGTATATTGTTTGAATTTCGTGTTTTAATGTTTGAATGGCGCGTTTGAACGTTTGAATGGCGCATTTGAATGTTTGAATGGCGCGTTTGGCGCGTTTCGTAAGGATCACTTGTTTTCTATACAGAGACATTTTTACAGATTCTTTGTTTGCTGGGACTATTGTAAGATGAGGTACCACTGTATGTGTGTGTGTGTGTGTGTGTGTGTGTATATATATATATATATATATATATATATATATATATATATATATATATATATATATATATATATATATGTGTGCACACTGTCTGGCCAAAAAAAAAAAACATTTTGATCTACCTCACAGCATGTGATCTCCATGGCACGGTTGGTCCGGTCGAGGCTCATCAACATTAATATGGCGATAAA
This sequence comes from Plotosus lineatus, assembly GCA_024760905.1. NCBI lineage: Eukaryota > Metazoa > Chordata > Actinopteri > Siluriformes > Plotosidae > Plotosus > Plotosus lineatus. The sequence goes on from CM045745.1 coordinate 30,518,071, forward strand.
ATGAAGCAGCTGATCATCTGAATGTTCTGAATGAGCAGAGTTATCACATCAATGCACTTTTTTTTTCTTCCCGGATGGCATGCCAAAAAAAATTGGGACTCAAATAATCAAATAGTGGTTCATGGAGCATGACGAATTGCTTTCACAAATGTATTGGCACCCCAGAGTACTGACCTTAACCCTATTGAGCGTTTTCAGGATGTGCTGGAGAAGACTTTATGGAGGGGTTCAGTTTTCTCCTCATTGATTCAAAACATCAGTGAAAAATAAAGCCGACACTGGATGGAAATAAATGTCATGTTGGCTAAGTTTGTTGAAACAATGCCATGGAGATTATGCGCTATAAGAAAGTTTTTTTGTTTTTGTTTTTTTTTGGTTTTTTTGGGGGTTTTTTTGGCCGAGTGTATAAATGAATTAACTATGGACTGAAAGTAATATGTAGATTACTATCATGAATCATCTGTTTATACATCATTCATACTAATTCTGTTTATGATTGTACTGCAACATTCTTGCACCCCAGTGAACGCCATCCATATTTGCACTGACGTGCCGAGGTTGTGTGCTCACGTGTGTGTTGTGTGCTCTCTTTCCAGTGATGAAGACCATCCTGAGAGAGTGGACTAACAGGGAGATGTGTGTCCGTTTGACTCATCTTAGACCAGCACTTGCCTAACCAGACGCCCTAATCCGATCACTGCATGAACATTTTTATCATTAGTAAACTTTTTTTTTAACTGATTTATATATTTCTCCGATTTCTAACCTGCCTATTAAACACATTCATCCACCGTTTAGAGGAGAAAAAAAAAAAACATTTTAATGGAATTTTCTTGTTAGCGTTTGTATGAATGTTCATATCAATAGCGGTGTGTTGCAGATAAAGGACGACTAATAAACACTCCAACTAAGTTCTCACGACACAGTGGAGTAATTTGGTCCTGTTTTATTTTTCTCATTTAACCAACACACTAATCATGATCATGCTTCTCATAGTTCATGTCTTCTCACACCTCTTAACTGTGTGTGTGTGTGTGTGTGTGTGTGCGTAGTTGTGTGGGTGGGTGTGGGTGTGGGTGTGGGTGGGTGTGTGTGTGGGAGATTGGGTTATTAGTTTTATCTCAGTGGGCACCCAGTGTCCCCAGAACAATAGGAGTATCTGATATTGTTCAGTTTCTGAGGAGCTTCGTCTGGTCCTGACTAATAAAAACCTCTGGATTTCTTTGTTATATCCCCATTTCCCTGGAGCGCGGCAGATTCGCGGAAGCAAAAATGTCGTCATCCTCCAATGTTCCATAGTCATTCCGTCATTTTCCGTGCCCTTCCGTATGATTCCGAATGTATTCCTCCGCTTCCGGCAGGCCAAAATCTTCCGCTAACATGCTTTTGAACATGTTTAAAAGTGAGTTCACGGAAAAATCTTCCGACAGAGTTCCCTTTGGTTCCGCAAACGTTCTGTCATTTTCTCAAACGTTCCGTGATCGTTCCTTTTATTCCACCAGTGTTCCTTGATCATTCCGCGAGCCTTCCCCCCCCCCCACTTCTGGATGGCCACGGAACATTTGAGTTCATCTATGGATCGTCACGAAATACTCATGGAAGGTTTGCAGAATGGTTGCGGATAACACGGAAGACTTGCGGAACACTCACGGAAGTCACTTCCACTATAAATATTAATTTATTCCAGTTCATTAACTTTATTTTTTCTGTTTTCCTGTTCATGTAATAAAGTTTTGAAGTTATAAACACTGTGGTTTGGACTTGTGTGCATGGTTTTTAGTCTGGAATGATTTATTGAGGTTCAAATAAAAGGAACGTACAGTATTGACATTATTGATATTAACATATGTAAAATTTAACATATGGTGCACAGTGCATTATAAACATTGTAAATTATAAACATATTGTAAATTATAAACATATTGTAAATTATAAACATATTGTAAATTACAAACTTATGTTAATTTTTAAAAATGTATTGGCCATTATAAAAATATTATAAATTATAAACATATAGTATGAATGAGAGAATGAGCTTCCTTGGTCGAATCTGCGTATTAATAGGCGGAATCAGGAGCAAATCCTTTGATCTTTACTGATTTTTCCTCGTTGAAACGTGGTTATGCCGGGTATTCCTCAATCATTCTTTAGTCATTCCGTGTTGAACGTGAATGTTCCGCCTTCATTCCACCTGTTCTGCAATCATTCCGTAGCTCTTCCTTCTAAAACGGAGTAGTGCCGTAGTCGTTCCTCGAGTGTTCTGTGCTTTCCGTGAACGTTCCCATGAATTATCCGAAGGTCTTCCTTTGCAAGCCGCACTGGTTCCGAAGATAATCCGAGTGCTTTTACGCATGTATTCCGACATTGTACCACGGTCTTTCCGTGTCTTTTCTGCACATTCCGTGAACGTTCCCGAAGGTGTTCCGAAGGTACAATTTTCTGTAGGTTTTTGACCCATTTTCTGTGTATAAATGCCGAAGCTCCTCCGTAGAGTGCGTTCCGCACCTTTCCACCACAATCATTGCATTCCGCGCTCCAGTGAAATGTGGGTATAAGTTTTAACCCAAACTCCAACTTTTAATTCAAAACTCATATAAACAATGTAGCTGGATAGTTGTCCCTGAAAGGTCCTTGCATGGATAGTAATAAGTGCAAGTGTGTGCGTAATGCCCCCATTTTACTGAAGCATGGAATGCAATGATCCCGGCAGAAAGGTGCGGAACGGAGTCTATGGAAGAGCTTCGGCATTTTTACACGGAAAATGGGTCAAAGTCCTACGGAAAATTGTACATTCGGAACACTTTCAGAACGTTTATGGCATGTGTGGAACAGACATGGAATGACTACGGTACAATTTGAGAATACATACGGAAAAGCGCACGGATTAACTGCAGAACTATGAATAGCCACAGATTGCAAAGGAAGATTTACGGATAATTCACGGAATGCTCACGGAAACCAACATATTTTGAACATGTTCAAAAGCACGTTCACGGAAGATTTTGGTCTGCTGTTAGTCGAGGAACACATACGGAATCATACGGAAGATGAGGGAATAAGTGCGTAATGTTGGCGGATGGCAAGATTTTTGCTTCCGTAAGTCTGCCGCGCTCCACTGAAATGGGGGTATAAGGTTTAAGGTTCATGTTGCACTACACACCCCTCAATGATTCAGTTATTCTTTCTCTACCACTGAGCTCACAATCAATTTCTGAATTGTGTATCCTAGTGTTTACGTACAGAAAATATAGAAGCTGGATAGTGTCGGGTATACGTATGATGCTGAATACACTTCACTGACATGAAAAGATGGGAAAAATTCTATAATAACATCTGAATGAACATCTAAACATCTAAATCTGAACATCTACATGGTGCCAAATTTCAGTGCTGGCAAAAAAAGTGTTTTTTTTTTGTTTGTTTTTTTTCTCTCCAAATAAGGTCAAGTGTTAGTGAAATTATTATTATTGTTATTTTTATTTTAAGATTTGTTTATAAATTTCTTAGCGTTAAAAAAGTATCAGAAACCAAAACAATATGACCAACGAAACAGATTCTCTCAAGCAAGAGAAAATGGATTTTTTTTTTTTTTCTTTGGTTGTTTAACAAAATTAGAACAATTTTATCCAATTTAAGAAAATAGAGAACATTTTTAATCGAAATGATATGGGAGGCCTCAGTGCAACTAACTGGGTTATCAAAGGCCGGCCGTGTTTCTCACTGTCTATGGTGTGAGGTTCATGTAAAAGAATCATTGCTGACTTTTGTATAAAAAAAAAAAAAAAAAAAAAGGAGGCTGCATAGCCTTCAGCATATTTCTGCCCTGCGATGGCCTGGTGAGCTGTCCAGGGTGTACAGTCGGCTGAGATTGGCACCGACCTTCCTGTGACCCTAATTAGGATGAAGTGGTTCAGAAAATGAATGAATGATTCAGAAGGTGTTGCTTAAATTTCTATATCAGTTATTTCACCAGAAAAATAAATAAATAAATAAAATAAATTAAAAATAAATCATGATTATATATTTTTACAGTAACAATGAACACAGGTCGTTGTTGCTCATGGTGAAGAGGTACATTTTCTCTGGAAGAAGTGAAGTATTTAGCATTTATAGAAGTACATTATCCCACTTATTATTCATCCATTCATTCATTCTTCCATTTTCTGAACCGTTTAATCCTAATTAGGGTCCCGGGAAGGCTGGCGCCCATCTCAGCTGAGTCGAGTGAAGGCGGGGTACATTCTGGACAGCTCACTAGGCCATTGCAGGTCCAATACTTGCACAACCATTCACGCTCCCACCGAGGGGGAAATTTGGAACAGCCAATTATCTGACTGTGCATGTTCTTGGACCGTGGGAGGAAACAAACACAAGCACAGGAACATGCAAACTCCACCCAAAAACTCCCGAGTTGGGAATTGATCCCAGTACCTTCTTGCTTTGAGGTGGTCGTACTGACCACTACACCACCATGCTGCCCCTCCCACTAATTACATGAAAGTACTTTCAATACAGCTTGAAAAATAAACAAAAAATATACTACATGATGATGTTAAACTTAAACTGTTGCAAGCTTAGAACTTGCCCCATAATGGTCTGGCAAACTGTTCAGCCTTCGCACAATGTCAGCTGTGATAGGCTCCAGTCTCCCAACAACCTCAGTAGGATTAAGTGGTTTAAGAAATAAGAAAGTGAAAAGGAAGCAATTCAGAACTCCAGAGTCTTGAGCTGAATCCTGAGCTGAGGCTACTATCATGGTGGAGGTTTGCATGTTCGTCCCATTGATATGTGAGTTTCCCAAACACAAAAACATGTAGATAGGTAGATTTGAAAGACTTGGTGTGTGTGTGTGTGTGTGTGTGTGCACATGGTGGCATGTGATGAGCTGACATTCAGGTATTATTTGTATTGTGTTTAGATCATTGACTGTAAAAACATGTACAGTCCCCGTATTCACTCCCATTCCATTCAAAGTCAGCTTTATTTCTCTGCCATAATGGTTGAGTCTTGGCCCTGTGATGGTCTGGCAAGCTGTCCAGGGTGTCCTTTGCCCTTGGAAAATGAATTAATCAATCTTTACAAAAGAATGTCTTTCTCATAGGAAGAAGGTCCTGGGTTCGAGTCAGCACAACTAGGTCGCTTCTCCGTAAACGTTCTATGCCCTCCATGTGTCTGCATGGGTTTCCTCCCGCAGTCCAAAGACAAGCACTTTAAGCTAACTGTTCATTTCTGTCACCGCTTAATCCTAATTAGGGTTGCAGGGAGGCTGGCGACCATCCGCGCCAACTCCGGGCGAGGGCAGACTACACCCTGAACAGCTCGCCAGGCCATCAGAGGATGGAAACACTCTGATGGCTTTGCAGCTACTTTTGTCAAAAGTCAGGAATGGTTCTTTTACATGAACATCTCAGCATAGACAGTGAGAGACATGGCTGACCTTTGATAACCAAGTTAGCTGCACTGGGGATGGGGGGTGGGGTGGGGGCGGGGATGGGGGGGGGGCAGTGACAACCTGTGGTGACTGGGGTTTGAGCCACCAGCCTTAGGATCAGCGATCCAGCACCTTTACTACCAGGTCACCACTGCCCGCCATTATGCTACCTGAATATTCTCAATTCCCATCGGGTATGGATACAAGTGTAAATGGTTGTGTGAGCTGTTCAGGGTATACAACGCTGCCCAGGGTCATCTCATTAGGCCAATGGTTTGTATGTTAAAATGTGTTTCCTCTGGATAATCTGGTTTCATCCATAATTCTAAGGTCATGCAGATAGAAGCTGCTGGCCAAAGTGTGAATATAAATGTGAATGAACATTTGTTTTTGTTTTAGCCCTGCAATAGTTTGTCCAAAGTAAACCAAGCCCAAGACAGATAAGCGGGATAGATAATGGATGGGTGGAGAAATGGCGGGATGGATGCATTACATCCATTTGCATGCATTTTTAATGACAAGCTGACAATGTTTCACCAATAAAAAATAATGGAAACCTTTATCCACAAACCATTTTTGGTTTGGTCATGATTACATTGTTGCTAGCGCTATGCTATATGGAAACTAAAGGTTTATTTCTGCCACGCGGTGCAGTTATCGATTGCTCTATTATGAACCATAGATTGTCTCTTTCCAGAGAGGAAAGAGACTGGGGCAGTGGTGGTCTAGTGGTATAGGGCGCTGGATCGCTGATCCAAAGGTTGGGGGTTCGAGTCCCACTCTCCACAAGGTTGTCACTGCCCCCCCACCCCACCCCCAGTGCAGCTAACTGGGTTATCAAAGGCGGGTCATGTCTGTCACTGTCTATGGTGAGATGCATGTAAAAGAACCATTGCTGACTTTCGTAAAGAGTAGCTGCAAAGTCGTCAGCATGTTCATGTCCCTTGCTAAAAAGGGTTGTGACAGGAAGGGCATCCGACGTAAAAACCTCTGCTAAATCAAACGTGGCGACTCCCGAGTAAAAGGGAAAATGCCGAAAGGAAGACAGACAGATTGTCTCTTTCCAAAAAAACCACCACCACCAACAACAAAAAAAAAACGTATATTGAATTTTGGAACCAATCAGCTTAGAGCTCATTTTTTGGAAAAAAATGATGGTGATTGGATGCTCCTTTTGAGCACAAAGCTAATGCACATGTTATGTTTATAGGAAGACAAAAAAGAGATAAAAGATGGTGAAGTCTCTGGCTGCTTCCTCCCGACTCAGATCCAACATTCCTTTCACCTTGCAGGTGCTTCCAGCAGTCTGAGCTACGTCATGCCGTCTCGAGCGCACATACACAGGCAGGTTCACGACCTTCGAATACGTTATGAAGTACAAATGTTCAAAGCAATGTTAAGAGCTTATGGCAGGATTAATGTGACGATGCATTGTTTGTTCTACAGGCCCTATTTTTCCTTGGATGTCAAGACAAAGTCAGCAGAAGGTCTGCTGTTCTACATTCCTGCCGAGCACGATAAGTACCACCTGGCTCTTTATGTGTCCAAAGGAAGAATCCGCTTGTCAGTTGGTCGTCAGCGGGAAATCTTTAACAGGGAGAAGTACAACGATGGAAAGTGGCACACGGTTAGAATTCTACTGTGCATGACGTCTTTTTAGATCAGGGTAAAACAGCATGGCGTTATTTTTTGTTTGTTTTTATTCATCTTTTAAAGTATTTACATTTTATTTGGGTAGTAAAGGGTTGTGAGGTGCTGAAAGGGTGATAATAGGGAACTTTTTACAGAAAGAAGTCTTTGATTGAGCTGTCATAATACGGCTATATTGGATACTGTCTCATAACAGTAAAATTTAAGTGTTTTATTGAAATTATTTTGAAGAATACGCTCGTCCCCAGAGACATCTTGGGGTACTGCCACTGCAAAAGGAGTCAGTTGTGGTGGTTTGTGCTTCTGATTGGGATGCTTCCTGGTCACCTCCCTAGAAAGGTGTTCTGGATGCATCCACCAGGGAGGAGGCCCTAGGGTCGATCTAAAACGTGCTGGAGGGCTTACATGTCTCATCCCTCCTAGTAATCCCTCGGGATCCCCTGAAGGAGCTAGAGAGTGTCACTGGGGAGACGGATGCCTGGGTGTCTGTTGCTTAAGTAATCTGACCCCAGATAAGCGGAAGAAACTGGACTGATTGATAAATAGATGGTGTACGATTCAAAAAAAAAAAAAAAAAAGACAAAAACCAAGACTTCCATGTCAATGCAAATAAATTTCAAGTTAAAATTGCAATTTTATGCAATTGCAATGCTTTCTTTGCTTTATTTTCTTTTTTGTTTGTCACAAAAGAATATGCTGTGACAAACAGTGTGACATTTAAAATCTATAGATGCAGTGGGATTTCTGTATACTTTACTCTACCCTATCTGTTCATCATCGTTCATTTTCTGAACCGTTTGATCCTAGTTAGAGTTGTGGGGAGGCTGGCGCCCATCCCAGCCGACTCCGGGCTAGGGCAGAGTACACCCTGGACAGCTCGTCAGGCCATCACAGGGCAGAAACACTCTGACGGCTTTGCAGCTACTCTTGTCGAAAGTCAGCAATGGTTCTTTTACATGAACCTCACATCATAGACAGTGAGAGACATGGCTGGCCTTTGATAACCCAGTTAGCTGCACTGGGGGTTTGCAGTGACAACCTGTGGAGAGTGGGACTCGAACCCCCAACCTTTGGATCAGTGATCCAGCACCTTTAGCACCAGGCCACCACTGCCCACATACCCTTTCTGATGATGGTATTTTCCAAACCTCAAGTACAAAATCTTGTGCTATTTATTATTACCCAGGATTTTTGTTTGTTTGTTTGTTTGTTTGTTTTTGGATGTCTGCTGAGTAGGTCACCCATTTCCAGTTTAGTCTAAGGGCTACTGTTAAGGTTATTACCTAACTATGGCTACATATACACAACCATTCACACTCAAGCTCTCAACTACGTATATGTAGTCGGGAACAGCCAATCAGCCTAATGTGTATGTTTCTGGACCATTGGAGGAAAATCCAGAGTCCCCGGAGGAAGCACACGGAACTGCAATGAGAACATGCGACGCCCACACATGAACACCCTTTCCGAGCCTGAATTTTGAACCCAGGATCTTCTTGGTGTGAGGCAGACATGTTAACCACTGCACCACATGATCGCTATTCAACATCAGAGTCATTGATTATCTTTGCATCAGAATGAGAACGATCTGGAGTCATAATAACAAAGATAAACTTTGAAATTCAGAGAGAATTCAGTTGGGCAAAAAGGCTGGGCGGGTGAATATAGGGATTCTTTCTGATCTCCCTGCAGGTAACACTAAGTCTGGAGAAGCGCAGGTTTCGCCTGGTGATCGACGGCCTAAGAGCTCAGGATGGCGTTCTGAGTCCAGGCGAGAGCTCATTCATCCAGCTGAGTACAGCTGTTTACCTGGGCACTCCTCCATCATACACACAGGCTGATCTCAAGGTGATTGATCACACACTCAACTGATCGAGGGATTTGTGATGAATAGAACTGTACGTACAGCATTTATCATTCATTCATGGTCATGGAGAGGCTGGCGCCCATCTCAGCCAAGTCTGAGCGAAGGTACAGTACACTTAGGACAACTTGCCAGACGCTCACAGGGCCATATCGTATTCATTCATTCTCTGAATCGCTTAATTCTAATTAGGGTTGTGGGGAGGCTGGTGTCCATCTCTGCCGACTCTGTATGAGGGCAGAGTACACTCTGGACAGCTCGTCAGGCCCTTGCAGAAACATGCTAACAGAAGCAATGGTTCTTTTACATGAACTTCTCACCATAGACAGTGAGAGACATGGCTGGTCTTTGATGACCCAGGCTGCTGCATTGGGTGGACAGCAGTGACAATCGTTGACAGTGGCGCTTGAGCCCTCAGCCTTGGGATCAGTAATCCAGCACCGTACCACAGGGCCACCACTGCCCATACGTATTTATTCATTCATTCATTCATTTTATGAACCGCTTAATCCTAATTAGGGTCGCGGGAGGCTGAAGCCCATCCCAGCTGACTTTGTGTGAAGGCAGAGTACACCCTGGACAGCTTGCCAGGCCATTCCAGGGCAGAAATATGCCAACGACTATGCAGCTCCTCTTGTCGAAAGTCTCCAATGGTTCTTTAACATGAACCTCACACCATAGACAGTGAGCGATATGGCCGGCCTTTGATAATCCAGTTAGCACCACTGGGGCGACAGTGACAACCTGCTGAGAGTGGGACTCGAACCCCCAACCTTGGCACCACTGCCCGGGTCCGTACATATTTACTCATTTCTAATTCCTGACTCTGATTCCTAGTGGAAGTTTTTGCCGGTGCATGGCGTGGTCGGGTGTGTCCGCAATTTCAGGATGAACAGCTCGGCGATGGGAGCACCCGCAGTGAGTCGTGGTGTGGGTCGATGTTTTCAGGGGCAAATGGAAAGCGGAGCGTACTTCTCAGGGCAGGGAGCTTACATCATTATTGGTGAGTCATGATCAACACTATAAAGCAATAATAATTAATTCATAAAATCCTCCACAACTTTATATGAGATTGATTCAGCTTGTTGATTTGTAACCATCAAATATAATAAAGTAAATATTTTTTGAATAAATCGACTCAAATCCGTTGAAATGTAAAAGCTGACGCAGCATACAGGAGGTGCTTTGTGGGACATGGCTACTTCTTGTCTTTGTGCAGATGAATCGTTTGTAGTGACTCAGAAGTTTGAGCTTGTGTTCGAATTGCGTCCAAGTAATCAGAGCGGCCTCCTGATGCACATCGGAAACTCCGCCCATCATCTGACCGTGTTCATGAGGAAAGGAGAGGTGAGGTCTTTCTTTAAATTCCTTCTCCACTCGGGGTGTGTGAAAATATACATTTTGACAGAGTGCCTCAGTTTGATCATCCTCCACCCGTTATCTATTCCGTTGGGTCATCCATCCGTCCACGATCAGGGGTTACGGAGAAAACTCGAGCCAATCTCATGTAATTAGAGGTGGTGGTGGAGTTGGGGGACTCCCTGAACAGGAAATTGCCGGGTTAATACATATCATAGGTGAAAATCTATGAACTACATGTATTCACATTTGCAGCTTTGGGTCATTTATACTAGCCAGTTGACCTGAATTGCTTGTCTTTGGGTTGTGGGAGGAAACCCGAGGTCCCAGAGGAAACCCATATGAACATGGCCGAGCCATGAGGTTGTAGGAGAATACATCATTGGAAAGAATGAAAAGACGAGACAGGAAAGATGATACGTTCTAGTCTGAAATGCGCTGGTCTCTGACTTACAGGTGGTGGCTCAGGCAAACAACGGCGGAGAAAATTTCATTGTGTCCGTTCGGCCGAAACAGCCTCTGTGTGATGGCGTTTTCCATCGAATCGCAGGTAAACCCTAACGACTGAAACATCAACTCTCTGTGGGCTGAGTGCAGAATTATATATGAGAAACAAAAAGGTGTTTGAAACTGGTCTGATTTCACTGATTCCGTTATTGTTCTGCTTTGTAAGTGATCAAGAAGAACAATGTGGTGGAGATGCACGTAGACACAGAGGGCAGGTATACCATCAGCCCCAGCTTGTCTTCTCCTACCACGGACAGATTCCCTGTTTACGTGGGTGGTGTTCCAGGTGAGTGCATTAGGAGTTATGAGATGTTTGTATAAAGTAAAATAATAATAATAATAATAATAATAATAATAATAACAAGGTCCTGGGTTCGAGTCCTAGCTCAGGAGTCTCTGTGTGGAGCTTGCATGCTCTCCCGTGCTTGCATGGGTTTCCTCCAGGTACTCCGGTTTCCTTCCACCGTCCAAAAACATGCACAGTAGGTTAGTTGGCTGTTCCACAATCACCCCTCTGGGTGAGTGTTGGCCCTGTGAAGGCCTGGTGAGCTGTCCAGGGTGTATCTTCCCTTACCCAGAGTCGGCTGAGATGGGCGCCGGCCTCCCTGCGACCATAATTAGGATTAAACGGTTCAGAAAATGAATGGATGAATAATAATAACAATTAAGTTCGCTACATGTGTTGGACTTTTTGCACCTGAGCCCATTGGCGCATCAGAACTCATCAGCACCATCACCAGGAAGCAACCAGAAGTTCAACTGCTCCTGAATGATACGTGAGTCCACAGGTTACCTTCCCAGTATTTTTACTGGCACCCATTTATACTTGCAGAGTGAACAGATACACACTTGTAATTAAAATCTGGCCACAGTGGGGGTGGGGGGTGGGATGGTGTCTATCGTGAACTTGAACCCATGACCTAAGCACCATAAGTCAGCATTTATAATTATGATTATTTATTATTTGTAGTAGTAATAATTTATTTTATTTTCTGTAACTCTTGTTTTTTTTTTTTTGTTTGTTTGTGTTCTTTTTGCCGCTCACATGCCGCACTTCATTAAAGATATCGTATAATCTGATGCACTCTGAGTACAGTGTTAGCACAGACATATTAAGAGATGATATTTTCTGTTTTGCAGACCAGCAAAGGTTCTCATTCCTCCCCATCACTGAATCCTACACTGGCTGTCTCCAGAGCATGATCTTTAACGGGGACGTAGTCGTACTTGAGAAGCTGTCCGCAGTATTCGGACCCGTTAACATGCGAGAGTGTCCGGCTAACTTGAGAAGGCCGTCACTGCTGCAAGGATAGTGAGACCAGAGAGCGTGAGAAACGTGCCATACCATATATCAGTGATTCCGTCCTATTCCCGTCAATCCCACATCTATCAGCTTCGATATTTATTTAAATATGGAAGGCAAAACTGCACAGTTTATAAATTCTGATCGACTTCCATCTTCTAATCGGGTAAATTTGTTGATTTATTGTCCCGAAGTGTAATGCTACCTATTTATTTACCAGCTGGTTTCATTTGCACACTATTTATTCATGTAATATTTAATTTTTTTATGATAACGTAAAAATCAAATGGCGGTATTGTACTGTAATTTTGACCACTGTAACGTTTACCACCTAATTTACATTTCTGTAAGCTGTATCACATGATTATATTTGGTGTAAAGACTTATTAGGTGACATAATGGACCATTTTTTTTGTGTAATATTGTTGGCGATGCTTGAAATATGTGGTGAATTAAAATTTATACCCCCCCCCCCCCCCACCACCCCCACACACACACACACACACACACACACACACACACACACACAGTTCTGGACTTCAACGATTTTACTGCTTCCAAACTTCATTACAAAACTCAAATGCACTGATCAGCCTTAACATTAACACCGCCTGATAAGCTGCAATGTAGTCTGTCACTGTGTGTTATCAGCCATGACACTCACCTCAGTTGAGTGGTTGTCCTACTTTGCACCACCTTTGGTCGGGACTTACTGCTGTACACCAGGAACCCTAAAGACCTCCTATTTTACTGATTATGCCCTTAAAAGGAGTTCATGTCATCGAAGAAACATCAAAAACACAATGGTCCTCAATATGTCCATTATTTATTTTTCCAAAGTGATGGTCAAGAAGATGGTGGAAATTATAATAATATTATAATACAGTACATGCTACTAAGTTGCATGATAAAAAAAACAAAAACTTTATTGTCCAAACACTGAGTTACTTCTTTGATCTATACAGGATATATTTATACTTGCACTAATACCGAGTTGAACACAAGAAATATTATTTGGGCTTATACTTCAGTGAACAGAAACGACACAGTATGAAGGAGGTCATAATGAAATATTGTTTGATATAACACTGCACACTGGATCTTCAACTTCGTGTGGGGGTTTGATCAAAAGCATGCTGTGCATAAACAGAATAATCACTACAGCATAGAACAGGTAACACTACTGAACATAAAACACTATAAAGCCTACAGTGGTGATTGTATAGCTGTGAATCCTATAAAACACATTCAACGCTCATGGGCAGTGGTGGCTTAGCAGTTAATGCCATGTGTTGCTAAACTGAAGATCAGCAGTTCAATCGCCACTGTTGGAGGCCCTTGAGCAAGACATAACCATCAGCTGCTCAAGTTGTGTGAAAAAAAAAAGATACAGATGCTCCCCGACTTACGTTCATCTGTTTTACGTTTTTTTTTTTTTTTTCAATTTTACGGTTTATTAAAAAAAAAAAAAAAATCAAATTTTGAGTTTAGACGTACCTACGTAGTACAGTGACGTAATGACGCTGCATTCATTGTTTACAAACTACAGACAGTGTGTGTGTGTGTGTGTGTGTGTGTATATATATATTCTATATATAATATATATATATATATATATATATATATATATATATTCTATATATATATATATATATATATATATATATATATATATATATATCAGTTATATAGCGTGTTACCCTTATGTTAATACATTTAAAAACGTAAGTCGGGGAGTGTCTGTGGCTCTGGATAAGAGTGTAAATTTCTGCGTTAAATACAAGTTCAAACATCAAATTCTTTAAGTTGGAAAGAACCCAATTACTGTATATAAATGAAACCAAAATACATAGTGTGCGAATTTATTTACTGATGAAAAATCAACCAATATTTAATATCATTACATGGCCAAAAAAAGTGAAAATCTAGTTTTTGAGGGTAACGTGAAGGTTAAATTAGAGTCAGGAGTTTTCAATCAATCAAAGGGATGACAATCAGCTACCAATGCACTGTCAGACTCATGAAGGAAATTGAAGACCATAGTTACGCTCCACATAAGTGGTCAATCAAACAAAGATCAAGGCCTCTAATAGCCTGGGAGATCTTAAAGGAATCCTGGGCGACTGTAAATAAAATACACACCAGTCTTTCACTGACTGATGCTGATGTTTGTGAACCTATCAGAAGGCTAACACTCAGCACTGGTGGACAAAGCTGGGTGAAAGAAAAAAGCCAGCAATCTCCAAAAGGTTTGAAGAAAATTATTGCCCGACTCCAGTTTCTTAAAGATCACATGAACAGACCAGAACGCTGATGAAATTATTTTGTCGGTAAATGAGAGGATTTTGATAAAACTGAGAAATGTTATGTTTGGAAGGAAAACATTTCATTCCAGAATAAGAAATGTATTCCATCTTTGAAGAACAAAACAAAACAAACAAACAAACAAACAAACAAAAAAAACCAGAATCTAAATACTTTAATGATCCCTGAGGAAATGATGAAAAGGTTGTGGTAGTGTCATCGTTTGGGCTTGTTTTGCTGCATCTGGGCCAGGATCTATTGACTTGGCATCATTGTTGAATGTCAGTGACCTTTGAATGAAAAAACCAGTGTGGATTTTTTGTCTTATTTATTTAATTAAGTGCTTCTTCAGTACTTTTGGGACTTTGATGATGTTTCAGGTCGTAATTATACAGAAATACAAAGAACTCCACAGTGTTTTCATTAACATTTACCGCATTTGGCAGAGACTCTTATCCAGAGCAACTTACAATTATTATTATTTTTTATACAACTGAGCAAGTGACGGTTAAGGGCCCTCCACAAGGGCCCAACAGTGGTGATAGTGTGGATTAAACTGTAGACCTTTGAATCAGTAACCCATCACCTTAACGATTAAGTCACCACTGCCCAGCGTTCACAAACTCAGAATTCAGAATATTTTTTCTGACCACAAGTAACACAGTAGGCAACGTAACGTCCTCTTGAATGTCACAGTAAGTATTGATTCGACAAGTTAATAAACATTTGGTAAAGACATTTAGATTTTAATTTATATCAAACAGATCACTTTTGGCCATTATTTGAGTTTTTGAAAAATCCCATAAATTAAATAATATTATTAGGATTTTCCATCAAACATATTAAGACTTTGCTTTGGGGACCAACACACACACACACACACACACACACACACACACACACACACACACACACACACACACTTAGGTGCCCAAGTGTTAGTCACGTGAGCAAATTATTATATATTTAAGATAACTGCAGTTTATTGATTTGGCAACAAGTTTGTTCGGTTTCCTCACATGTGATACTGACTGATGCTTGAATACCACATGTACACGGTCACAGATTACTGACCACAATCCAAAAGATTAAAAAATATATATTTATGCATATGTAATAAGTTTATGCATCATTTTAAATCAAATAGCTCCAACAAGAATGGTTTCCTTTTCATAAATCAAAACTAGTGCTGCTTTTGAGTATTTCACAGGCACTTAATGTAAAAATAATACAGTCCAAAGGACAAAAAAACCCCCAAAAAACAAACAACTCACAGAAATCTCATGTGCATGTGAGTGGATTTTTTCAAAAATTAAATGTGCAATGACTCACCTTCCTGATTTCATAATTCACAGCTATATTAAAAAACTTCCCATTCATATTTTCACATTTGTTTCAGCAATCGTTGGTGCTCCTGATCCCTCCGAATGACGTAGATGTTTGTTTTGCTGGTTTGTGTGTGTCCTATTTCTGAGAAAGAAATCTTCAGAATAAAGTTACTGTGGAGTGGCTGCTGGGGGAGAACCTAAAGCTGCGTGGATTCGCACGTGGAGTCTATTCTCAAAATCATACGCGGAGAAGTTCTCCTGCACAACAACACACAAAGCCTCAATTATCACGGGTTATGGATTTCTGAGCTAATAATATTTCCTGCTGCAAACTTTCTCCTATATTTTAATAGATTCAAGCAGACTTTAATATGTTGTTTAATTTTGTTTACATTTAAACCATGTGTGTTTGATTTGGTAGATTTTCCTTTGTTTTTATTTTTAAAATTTTTTAATAAGAACCACCCTTTTTCTATAAGGGGGAACTAAACAGAACTGAGAGTAAACCCCACCCAGATTATTTTACTTCATGTGCACAAGAATTTTATACATTTTTATCCCATCCATCTAGTATTCGGATATCAGGAGAGACATAATGCTTACACATCTGTTCCATGGACAGACCCAGTGTTTCCTATATACCAGTGTTTCTCAAGTATTGGTGGGTGTCCCCCTTAGGGGGCGCGGTAAGATGTCGGGGGTGCGTGGTATGACCTTGGGGAACATGATTTTCTGGCATAGTGTACGATAATTAAGTGTAATTGCACCTCCACTCCAGTAGGTGGCAATGGCGCACTCATTGTCGTACTATGGTGTAGCGGTTTTTCACACGAGCAAACGATATGAAGTGTAGTAAAGAACCCCTCAAGAAACAACACGGGGAATTTTCTAACAGGAACGAAGAGAAAGGTGGAGCGAGATGGAGATATTAAGACATAAGTAAGTTGAATGAGTTTAAATAAGGATGTATTTTTTTTATTTCAGGCACATTGGTGCACTTTAAATCTTTTCTGTTACAGATAAAAAAACAATGTTAATGTAGTTTTTCTTTATTGTAAGTTTCTTTCTTATATTTCTTTAATATTTCGTTCTTTTTTCTTTTTAACGTTAATAAAAGTACAATGTTATGCAGAGGTGTACTAATAATTTTATAGACAAATAATACTATTTATAGTCGTCTCACGGGGCAGTGGGGGGCGTGAAATGTTTTTTTTTTCTTCCTAGAGGGGGCGCCAAAGAAAATAATTGAGAATCACTGCTTTATACCCAACACCCTGATTTAATATAATATATGTATGTGTGTATGTTTGTACTTGTATCTATTTTTGCACCCCCTACTGATAGTATCTCAAGAGCCTGTAACAGTAAATTTCTCCATTGTGAGATTAATAAAGCTGTATCTTATCTTATCTTATCTTATCTTAATGAAAACAAAGTTAAATTCTTTTCAATCTTTAGCAGCATCTGTAATAAATGTACAATAAACTGATGTGAGATAAATATCTACTTAATCATAACAAATTCAGAGTTATATTGATATTCGAAAACAGATCTGTCTACACTGTAGGAATTAAATTTGTTGGATTGGCTGGGATACGTCACTGACCCGTGTAGTACAACACTTTATTTTACCAATCCTGAGCTGCACAAACAACAAGCACAGAAATGGTGGAAAACATTTCTTTTTGTTCCTACCTCAACCGACGACGACAGTAAAGCCGAGTTCCCAAAACGTGAGCCACAGGAACTATTTTAGATTTACCATCATGCACATCTCTGAAAAAACGTAAAGTCCATTGGGCTTTTTACACCCGAACCACAGTAGCTCATCAGGCCGGTGCTTAGCCCCGGTTTCCGTAGCGTGAAGCGACTAGGAGTACAACTCCTCCTGGATGGGATGCTAGTCCATTGCAAGTTACCTTCCCAGTATATTTTTACTGGTGCCCATTTATAGTGCTGGGTGAACTGAGGCACACTTGTGGTTCAGACCTTGCCCAGGGGTCTTAGCACAGTGGGGGTCTAACTGGGATTTAAACACACAACCTCCCGATCATGAGTGCAGCACCCTAACCACTACACCATCGGCCCCAATCGATTACATTAAAATAAGCATATAAATTTAAACAAGTGTAATCAAAAGTACCTTGGCTTGAAGAAGCAGAGTTCTTCCCTTGGCTGCAGACTAAAATGATTAAAAAAAAAAAAAAATACTACTTATTCAATTTAAAAACTAGATGTGTATTAAAATGCACTTAATATTTTAGCAGCTGTGACACTTAAATACTTTCATGAACTTTTTCAAGTACAGTGGTACCTCATCTTACAAAAGTCCCAGCAAACGAAAAATCCATGTTACGAAAAACATTTTCCAAAATGTTTTGTTTCTGTATCTGAAACAAGTTGTCCTTATGAAACGCGTCAAACGCACCATTCAAACATTCAAACAATGCACGAGCTGCTCTCTCATTGGCTTGGAGAGATGATGCAGCTCCCTCCCATTAGCTATCTCTCAACATCCCGCCCCGCTGGCCTCCCATTGGCAAGGAGGTATGACGCAGCTCCCTCCTATTGGCTACTATGGAGCTGCAGCTCCCATAATGCTTTTCGTGTAAAGGACAGAGTTACTGTTGTTTCATGAGTTTCTTGAGTGTGCCATTACAACTTTATTTTTTTAATCAGGCTTTTAACCTTCCATAATTTGTAAGATTATAGCTATGCTAAGAAGACATGGTCAACACACGTGCGTGCACACACACACACACACACACACACACACACACACACACGTGCGTGTGATTTCCGGTGCAAGTGAAAATATGAAGCGGGCTCGTGGCATGCGGTTGAGTGATATCGCAAAGGAATATGGCCAAACCCATCTACCATTGGTACGATATTGAAGCAGAAGGAGGCCTTAAAAGTTGTGCATTTATAATTTTAAAGGGTTCAGGAGGTAGTATTGGGGGCCTTGGAACGAATCACATGTTTTACATGTAAAATGCGGTTCAATTTAAGAAAAATCCAGGTTAAGAAAAAGGCTCTGGAACGGATTAATTTCGTAAGGTGAGGTACCACTGTAATTGTAGAACTTGTATTAAACTGCAGACTTGCCTCGGGATTTTCGAGTAGTACACATCCCTGCTCATAGAGTGAATAAGGCTGAACATACGAGTTACTGACACGCCCCTCCTCATCACTATAGGCCATCTCGAAACACTGCAGTGGACAAAAATAACCCGATATCAACACTGAACATGTTCCGTTTAATGCGCAAATAAACAACTGTGCGACATCAGATGGACACAGCAATCAGTCACACAATAACTTTAGGACTCTATCCAGTTCGGATTGTGCTCAATGCTTCATACCTGCACTGCGTTCACGTTGTCCTCCAGAGTTTTGTACACGGCACCGAGCAGGAGGTGTTTGAGTCCACAGTACGACGAGCCAATCTGCTGCAGAACTGATACCGGAAGAAAGTGGGTCAGATATGTGATTCTCCTTCCATGAAGGTAGGCCAACATTTTTAGATTACATGGCCTCTATGTGTGTGTGTGTGTGTGTGGAGCAGTGGTGGTCTAATGGTATAGGGCGCTGGATCGCTGATCCAAAGGTTGGGGGTTCGAGTCCCACTCTCCACAAGGTTGTCACTGCCCCCCCCCCCCCCCCACACAGTGCATCTAACTGGGTTATCAAAGGCGGGCCATGTCTCTCACTGTCTATGGCAGTGGTTCTTAACCTTGTTGGAGGTACCGAACCCCACTAGTTTCATATGCACATTCACCGAATCCTTCATCGGTGAAAAATAAAAATATGATTTTTTACAAATTCAAGAAATAGGTACTGTTGTGTTCTTGTATTCCCCATCTCCATGCAGTTTCACAAAGTGTTCCTTTAGTTTTGCTGGTGTGAGCCTAGAGTTGCTCAACTTGGCATTGCAAATCATTCAGATAGGATGCTGAGTCCCATCACGTTCCGTGATGCATGTGAATCCATGTTGTACATATTCGTCCGACCACGTTCTTTATTTGCTCGACATAGTATGGATTAAAATATTCCGAAAAAAATCTCACGACTTCACACATTGACTACTGAGTCAAATTAAATTCCCTAAATACACTAAATACCCTAAATACACTAAATTCCCCGCGGCACTGATTGGCCAAGCAATGTAATGTGATCATCTGCAGCCAGTGATGGCCAAGCGGGGCGTGTCATCACTAATTGACATGATGAGTCGGGTGTGTCCTGACCTCCGTGGCAGAGGCTCCGCCGAACCCCTGAGACCGACTCACCGAACCCCTAGGGTTCGTTCGAACCCAGGTTGGGAACCACTGGTCTATGGTGAGAGGCATGAAAAAAAACCATTGCTGACTTTCATAAAGTGTAGGCTGCAAAGTCGTCAGCATGTTTCTGTCCCTTGCTAAAGGGTTGTGACAGGAAGGGCATCCGACGTAAAAACCTCTGCCAAATGTGGCGACTCCCGAGTAAAAGGGAAAAAGCCGAAAGGAAGACAGACAGAATGTGTGTGTGTGTGTGTGTGTGTGTGTGTGTGTGTGTGTGTGTGTGTGTGTGTGTGTAATTAACCTTCAATTATGAGCTGCAGCTTAGCTTTGGAGCAATTAGGAAGAGCTTTCCAAAGATACAGCACCTCAAGGACAGCGAGTATGCATTGCTCTTTAGTAGGTCCGGACTTCCTTAAATCCTCAGCCTATTAAAACACACACACACACACACACACACACACACACATACACCGAAAAACTTGCTTGTATTTAATAATAATAAAAAATTAACAACAGCAACAACAACAATAATAATGAGGACTGGTGGAGCGAACACACGCGACCCCTGACCTTTCGCATGGCAGCAAGTGGTATCTATACATCTATCTATATTACTTTATTGTAATTTCCCTGAATATCTCAGGGCTTTGGGTGTTGTAGGACTGTCTCTGCAACATCGCATGGCCATCGGGGATCTGTACATGTGGATTGGCAAACAGGGGCAGTAATTCATCTTTTTAAAAAAAGGGGACCACAGAGTGTGTTCCAATTATCGTGGACTCGCACTCCTCAGCCTACCCGGGAAAGTCTATGCAGGGGAACTGGAGAGGAGGATCCGGCTGATGGTTGAACCTTGGATTCAGGAGGAACAATGTGGTTTCAATTTCAGCCGCGGCACTCTCGGCCAACTCTATACACTCTAGAGCAGTGGTTCTTAACCTTGTTGGCTGTGCTGAACCCCATCAGTTTCATATGCTTATTCACTGAACCCTTCTTTAGTGAAAAATAAAATATGATTTTTTTTCTAATTCAAGAAATAGATATATGTTTTTATTGGGGCACCAAAATGAACCGTGCATTAACATCACTGTGTTCAAAGAACAAAACCAATACAATGCATGAACTCCCCCATCACAACTACTTACATTTTTACGTGAGGTGCGTATCTGAGTGCGTGTGCGTCTGTATATGTGTGTGTATTTGTTTTATTTACATCTTATGCATTATTTTTGAATGTTTAATCGTTATTATAAGCATTTATAGTATTGAATATGTATTTGTTGATATTATATGTACATATACATGTACATACACATGTACAAGACGGTGTTGAGGCCAACGATGCTGTATGGGTTTAGAAACAGTGGCCCTGGGGAAAAGACAGGAGGCAGAGTTGGAGGTAGCAGAGATGAAAATGTTGAGGTTCTCTTTGGGAGTAACGAGGATGGATAGGATCAGGAATGAGCACATCAGAGGGACAGCACATGTAAGACGTTTTGGAGACAAAGTCAGAGAGGCTAGATTGAGATGGTTTGGACATGTACAGAGGAGGGATAGTGAGTATATTGGTAATAAGATGCTGAGGCTGGAACTACCAGGCAAAAGGCCTAGAGGAAGACCAAAGAGACGATTCATGGATGTGGTGAAGGAGGACATGAAGGTCGTTGGTGTAAAAGAAGAAGATGCAAAGGATAGGGTGAGTTTGAGGCAGATGATTCGCTGTGGCGACCCCTGAAGGGAAAAGCCGAAAGGAAAAGAAGAAAGAAGAACATATGTACATATACATGTACATATACGTCAGTCAGCACAGGGTTGTTCCTACTTTGCAAATCATGCGGATCGGACGCCGACTAATATCACGTTCTGTTATATATGTGCATCCATGTTGTACATATTCATCCGACCACTTTCTTTTTTTACTCAACATAGTATGGATTAAAACATTAAGAAAGAAATCACACGACGTACCATCACAACAGTCACAATTCGGCTACTGAGTACACCAAATTTCCTGCAGCACAGATTGGCCAAGCAATGTAGCGTGATCACCTGCAGCCAGTGATGGCCAAGCGGGGCGTCTCGTCATGAATATGAGTCAGGTGTGTGTCTTGACCTCCGCCGAACCCCTGAGACTGACTCACCGAACCCCTAGGGTTCGATCGAACCCAGGTTAGGAACCACTGCTCTAGAGGATCCTGAAGAGGGCGAGGGGAGTTTGCCTAATCTGTCGACATATGTTTTGTGGACTTGCGGAAGGCTCTGGACCGTGTCTTTTGGGCTATCTTGTTGGGTGTGTTCCAGGAAAACGGTGTACCGGACCCATGGGCCGTTTGGTTTCTGTATCCAGAGCCTGGTCCACATTGGTAGCATGTTGAACCCATTTCCAGTGGGGGGTTGGAGCCCACTAAGGCTTTCCTTTGTCACTGGTTCTGTTTATCATATTTAGAGATGCCGAGTTGTCATGGTTCTGGTTTGGCGGCCATCGGATCTCGTCTCCGCTTTTTGTGGATGACATTGTCCTTTTGGCTTCATCATGCTGGGACCTCCAGCTCTCACTGTAGCAATTCTCAGATGATTGCATCCGGGATGAGAATCAGCGCCTCCAAGTCCAAGGCCATGTTTCTCAACTGGAAAGGGTAGAATGCACCATCCAGGTCTGGAATGAGGTCCTGCCTCAAGTGGAGGAGTTCAAGTATTGTTCACGAGTGAGGGAAGGATGGAGTGGAAGATTGACAGGTAGATTGGTGCAGCCTCTGATGTAAAGCGGAGCCTGCACTGGTCCGTCATGGTGAAGAGGGAGCTGAGCCGCAAGGCAAAGCTCTTAATTTAAAAGCCGATCTCACCTATGCTCATGAGCTTTGTGTGATGACCGAAAGAAGAAGATCGTGAATACAAACGGCTGAACTGAGCTTCCTTTGCAGAGTGGCAAGTCTCCTTCTAGTGATAGGGTGAGAAGCTCAGCTCAGCCATCTGAGAGGAACTTGGAGTAGAACTGCTGCTCCCCGATGTTGAGAAGAGCCAATGGCGGTGGCGCAGGCATGTGATTATAATGCCTCCCGAATGCCTCCCGGGTGTTATGTTTTGGTCATATCCAACTGGGATGAGACACCGGGGTCAAATCAGAACACGCTGAGGGAACTATGTCTCTCAACTGCTCTGGGAACGCCTTGGCGTGCCCCTGCAAGAGCTGGAGAAAATGGCCGGAGAGGAACATCTGCACCTGCTTTGCTTTGCTAAATGACAACTTTGCAACCTTCTCACGATATGTGCAGAATGTTTGAAAATAGTTTCTTTAGACTACTCCACGTCGAACCCCCGTTTTGACACATTTGTGGAAAATTCAAACCTGTGATTTCTTGAACCAGGTCACAAAAATATGATGCCACGAATGTCTTAAGGCAAATTAGAGAACGTTTTGAGATTTAAGAGTGACAACTGTGAATTGCCATTCATGTCAGTTGCTTTTCTATCACACCGTGTGATCACACCCTTATTAAGAACAAGCTTGCACTCTCTGGCTGCGGACAGACAAACAAACACACAATTTCCAGCAGAAAGAAAATCAGCCTGGCACACTACCTTCCGTGTTGCTCACACAAAAGATAATACAGAGATCCCTCACTTTCCGCAGTTTATGGGGACTGAGACCCCCTCGTGACCGCCGATTTCCACAAAGTAGGCTCGACCCCCATGAGTGACGTATACATATATGTATATGTGTATATGTCTGTCTGTCTTCCTTTCGGCTGTTTCCCTTTTACGCGGGAGTCGCCACAGCGAATCATCTGATTCGCACGTTTAATTTGGCAGAGGTTTTTACGTCGGATGCCCTTCCTGTCACAACCCTTTTTTAACAAGGGACAGAAACACACTGACGACTTTGCAGCCTACTCTTTACGAAACTCAGCAATGGTTCTTTTACATGCCACTCACCATAGACAGTGAGCGACATGGCCCGCCTTTGATAACCCAGTTAGCTGCACTGGGGGAGTGACAACCTTGTGGAGAGTGGGACTCGAACCCCCAACCTTTGGATCAGCAATCCAGCGCCCTATACCACTAGACCACCACTGCCCAATATTTATATGTGTATATAATATCAATAAATACATATCCAATGCTATAAATGCTTATAATAACAATTAAACATTCAATAATATGTAAATAAAATAGAATTTCACACATGTACAGACGAGCGTGTGCACACTCAGATGTGCACCGGAAATACAATTGTAAATACAGTAGTTTTGTTGGGGGGTTTTGGGTTGTTTTTTTTTGTTTGTTTGTTTGTTTTGTTTTGTCTGTTTTTTTTGCATAAATAGCCTTGTTTTGCGACATTTTCCGAAACTTTTTACCTATTTTTCGATTAATATTTTAGAAAAGCCCGCGATGCACTAAAGCCGCAGAAACTGAAGCACGAAGTCGTGAAGGATCACTGTAATAATAATAACAATAATAATAATAATAATAATAACAACAATAATAATAATAATAATAATAATAATAATAAAGTTTTCCTCGTGGTTGTTGCACTCACTTTCCTCATGGAAAACTGCTCAATCTGGTTGTACTTCCTCTTGAGAACCTGAGTCACATCTTTCAGAATGTTAGAAGCTCCATCCAGATCTCCTGCAACTCCCTGACAGACTGGAATATAAATGAGATCAGGAAATCACAAATCACTGTATAACATGTTGCATTATAAAATGTGAACCAACCATAAAACTAATTCTAAAATCTCACTGCGCTCTACATCACGGTTTACACCCTCCTAAGCTGTACCACTGACCTCATGCCTATTATTCAAGTTTAATCAGAGACACTATACCTCCAGTGAGGTAGGAATAAAAGCACTGGGACCAGCGTGACTCTGTCCTCAGACGGGCGAATGCTCTGAAAGCTTCAGGGAATCTCAGTTCGATCATACTGCACCAACCTGCAACACAGCAGTGAGTAAAACCTGTCTGAAACAGTGTCGGAGAGGCGCTTTCACGGGTAGGAAGTGGTTCCCTGAAAATCGTTTTAAGATTTTAATACGTCACTGATTAATTATTGTTAATTGCTATCAGACAGCCAGTCAGTAGGTGAGCCAGTCCATAAGTACTTGTACTTTTAAGTCAGTCTGTAAGTAAGTGCCATTTTAAAACAGTTAAGACAGCAAATGTGTAAGCAGGTCAGTCTATTATTCAGTCAGTAACTGTGTGTCAGTCCATTTTTCACTAAGTCAGTTGGTCAACAGGTCAGTCAGTTTGTAAGTGAGTCACTAGGCGAGTTAATAATTTGGTCAAGTTGTTCAGTAAGTCAGTCAACAGGTCAGTCAGTGAGTCAGTCAGTCGATTGATCAGTCAGTAGGTCAGTCAGTCAATGCAACGGTCATTCAATCATTCAGTGAGTCGGTCAGTAAGTCAGTCAGAACTTGCCATTTTAAAACAGTTAAGACAGCAAATGTGTAAGCAGGTCAGTAATTGCATGTCAGTCCATTTTTCACAAAGTCAGTTAGTCAACAGGTCAGTCAGTTTGTAAGTGAGTCACTAGGCGAGTTAATAATTTGGTCAAGTTGTTCAGTAAGTTAGTCAACAGGTCAGTCAGTGAGTCAGTTGATTGATCAGTCAGTAGGTCAGTCAGTCAATGCAACAGTCAGTCAATCATTCAGTGAGTCGGTCAGTAAGTCAGTCAGAACTTGCCATTTTAAAACAGTTAAGACAGCAAATGTGTAAGCAGGTCAGTCTATTATTAAGTCAGTAACTGTGTGTCAGTCCATTTTTCACAAAGTCAGTTGGTCAACAGGTCAGTCAGTTTGTAAGTGAGTCACTAGGCGAGTTAATAATTATGTCAAGTTGTTCAGTAAGTTAGTCAACAGGTCAGTCAGTGAGTCAGTCAGTTGACTGATCAGTCAGTAGGTCAGTCAGTCAATGCAACAGTCAGTCAATCATTCAGTGAGTCGGTCAGTAAGTCAGTCAGAACTTGCCATTTTAAAACAGTTAAGACAGCAAATGTGTAAGCAGGTCAGTCTATTATTCAGTCAGTAACTGCATGTCAGTCCATTTTTCACAAAGTCAGTTAGTCAAGAGGTCAGTCAGTTTGTAAGTGAGTCACTAGGCGAGTTAATAATTTGGTCAAGTTGTTCAGTAAGTTAGTCAACAGGTCAGTCAGTGAGTCAGTTGATTGATCAGTCAGTAGGTCAGTCAGTCAATGCAACAGTCAGTCAATCATTCAGTGAGTCGGTCGGTCAGTAAACAGTAGGTTTGTGGGTCAGTCGGTGAGTCAGTCAGTCAATGCATCAGTTTGTGTGTCGGTCAGTGAGTCAGTCAGTCTGTCAATCAAGCAGTAATTCAATAAGCAAGTCAGTGAATCAGAGAGTAACACGCTTAAAAAGTCAGTCATGAATTAATTCTGTCAGTCTTTCAATCAACAAGTCAGTGTGTAAGTCCGTGAAAAGCGAACTGTCTCGCGGTATCATGAGTATGAACCGCAGTGGTACAGTGTGACTTACCAATCTCATAAAGACAGATATGCTGGATCTCCCTCATCTCCGAGGCCAGTTCCAAAGCATTGTTAAAACATATTAAAGCCCTGCTGATCTCACACTGATGCGATAAACAAGAGAGAGTGTTACACCAAACCAATTATAGAAAACAAACTGAGTAACACGCCTGAACAGAATCCTCTCACCTCCAGGCGCAACACTCGCCCTTTAAAGAAAACAAACAGTGACGAGTTTGGATACTCCGCCTCTTTCTTCTCCAGTAGGGATTTCGCAGCCTGAAGTCCTGCCTCTGTTTCAGAGCCGTCCAGTGCAAAGAAGGGCTGTACAACCGTGTAGTACCACAGCAGGGCCAGTCTGAGACGAGTGCACGTACACACACACACACACACACACACACACACCCCAGAATCATTGCTAAAGATCATACAGTCATACACTATTTTTCTAGATTGAGAATATATATATATATATATATATATATATATATATATATATATATATATATATATACACACGTTTCTTCTTCTTTTCTTTTCGGCTGTTCCCTTCAGGGGTCGCTACAGTTTATCATCTGCCTCCATCTTCATGGAAGTCATATTAATGATTCACATGCTTGATTTGGCATAGGTTTTTACATCAGATGCCCTTTCTGTCACACACCTTTAGCAAGGGGCAGAAACACGCCGACGGCCATACAGCTACAATTGACGAAAGTCAGCAATGGTTATTTTACTTGAACCTCTCACCATAGACAGTGAGAGACATGGCCGGCCTTTTATAACCCAGTTAGCTGCACTGTGGGGACAGTGACAACCTTGTGGATAGTGGGACTCGAACCCCCAACCTTAGGATCAGTGATCCAGCACCTTACCACCAGACCACCACTGTCCCTGATGTGTGTGTGTGTGTGTGTGTATATTATATTATATTATATTACACACACTCGGCCCCCTACTTACGAAGACCCCTGTGTACGAAATCCCCGGGTTACAAAGACCATTTCCCCAAGTTTCTGTCCCCAGGATAGATTACCCCATCTTACGAAAAGAAATTCAAAATTCAAACGCACCAATCAAAATTTCACACGACGCGCAAGTTGCTCTCATTGGCTGTCTCTCAACATCCCATCCTGCTGGCCTCCCAGATAGAGACAGAAGGAAGCTTAACTCTTTGGTTTTTAGTTTAGTTTTTTAAATTTATTTTAATTCAGTAAATGTTTAATAAATGCGGACGCATTTGAGCTCATCTGGAATTCCGATCCCTCAACGAATCAAATTAAAGTGGAGTTTGTCAAGCAGGGAATGTGCTTTGAATATATATATATATATATATATATATATATATATATATATATATATATATATATATATATATATATATATGTATGTATGTATGTATGTGTGTGTGTGTGTGTGTGTGTGTGTGTGTGTGTGTGTGCGCGCGTGTGAGTGTGCGCGCACACACACACACACACACACACACACACACACACACACACATGTGTTTAGGCAAAATGCTTCATCAGCAGCTTTAAATGAAATGAAAACTAATCATTTTACCGACCATACAATTTCTGTGCAGTTTTAATTTGCGAGACTGTTCCAGCGTGCGTCTTTACACCTACTCACGTAGAGAGAGGGGCCTTCATGTCCTTACTTTCGCTGCAGTATGTGAGAGCGCTGAGCCCCTCCTGCCGTGAGCCTGGGAACCCCAGCAGGTTAATGATCCTCAGCAGGTGAGGAGGGACCATAGAGATGCAGAGGTGAAACAGACCGTAGCCGAAGCTGACAGAACCCTTGAGCCGAGCCAGAGACTCTGAGTTCACGCTGTGATCGAGGCGCGGTTGAGATTTCAGGCCGCGTTTGAGCCGAATGGAGGCAGTTTTGCGGCTGCTGTGAGACTTATTGCGATCATGTGAGCCATCTGGGACAGGAGCTGGGGAACAATCCTGACTCGACTCAGGATCTGCGCAGGCACTGGAGCAGACTGCCATGAGATCATGCACTGAGGCATTCTGACTCAGTGTGGCTTGATCAAAAGTAAGTACCCCCTGAGGTGTTGAGCTCCTTCTCTGGTATACTTTCTGTAACCGGCTGATGTCATTATAGCACTTGTTGTACATTTTCCAGGCCTTACGGAGAGTCCAGCCAGCTTTAATATACCCTGTTCAAAAAAAATAAAAAGAAATCTTAAAAGAAAACAATGTGCATCATTTTAAGACAATAAAAATTAATACATAATTTAAAAACTAATGTTTAACTATCTAAAGTACAAACCTGAGATCTCCTGCCTGATGAACGACAACAACGCCAAAAAAACCTGACAGTCAGCCACTATTATGAGCCTCTGTAGCCGCTCGATCAGGGTCACCTCTGACCTCTGACCTTCCACCTGCTGGATATCAACATGGTAGGCTGAAGTCTGGAGGACATTTTATGACAGAGCAAGAAAAACATGGGTCTATTTCTTTGAGTAAGCGGACCTGTGTGAGACCCTAATTTACTGGTGATCACAGACTTAATTAGGCATAAACATTTTTATTGATTCATTAGAGACATTGACTCACTCATTTGCTGAACCATTTTATCCTATTAGGGTCATGGAGAGGCGAGAGCCTATCTCAGCCAACTCTGGGCAAAGGTAGGACACATACACCCTGAACAGCTCACTGGACAGTCACAGGGCTAACACATTCCATTCACACTCACACCTAGGGGCAATTTGAAATGGCCACTTAGCTGTTAAACTAATGCTTTTGACCTGGAGGAGGAAACCGGAGTACCCGGCGGAAGCTCTGGAGCCTATCTCAGCCAACATGAGACGGCACATTTAACAGCTCTCCAGACCTCCAGACCATCACACTGTCAACACGCACAAGCGCTTACACTCACATCTATGGGCAATATGGAACAGCCAACTAGCCAATACGTTTGGTTTTGGACTGGAGGAGGAAACCGAAGTACCCGGAGGAAACGCACACAAGCACTGGGAGAACATGCAAAATCCACACAGGAACACCTGAGCCTGGGACGGCAAACCCAGGACCTTCTTGCTGCAAGAACATCGCTTTCGTTTTTAAAAAACTGGAAAAAGAACGAGGGTGACACGTTGGTTAGCACGTCCATCTTACAGCAAGAATGTCCTTGGTTCAAGTCCCGGGCTCAGCAAGTGTGTTTTTGTGTGGCGTTTCCTGTGGGGTGCTTTGGTTTCCCGCGTGTTGGCCTTGCAATGGTCGGGTGAGCCGTTTTGAGTGGGGTACACCCTCAACGGCTCACCTGACCATCGCAAAGCCAACACGCGCAACTATTATAAAAATGTCCAAACGTCTCTTCGGAACTTGACAGCATTTGGTGCTCTAAACGTCTCTTGATGTGTGTTGATATTTTGGTCGCTATCTCCGCCTTGAGGGAGGGACGGCGATTTCCCATACTTTCACTGACTTAAAGGTGGAATTTGAATCACTTCACATTTGAATATCATCCCACCAGGCTCTCTTTGCGCTGAGAAAACAAAAACAAACAGCAGCTGTTCGCAGTCTTTAGTTTTTTCAGTGCAATACATAAAAATTTCTATATTTAAATCTGGTAAACTACATTTTTAGCCCCCGCCCGCAAAGAGGCTTGGGAGCTACAGGAATGGGTTCCGTCCGTCTGTCACACTTTAGTTTCTGGACATTTTCTTGTCACATGCTGAAGCTGAGGCCTTCAAACTTGCTCATTATGAGTGCTAGGATGAGTTTGTGTCTGAGTGACCTTGACCTGCTTATCAAGGTCACAGAGCCAAAACTGTACATTAGGTTTCCGGACATTTATTCGCTGTGCACTGAAGCTGGAACTTTGAAACGTGCTACGCTTGCTCTATAGTATGAAATGGTCCTTTCTGCAGGAGTGTCTGGACTCCGTGGTCTGTCCAATTTGGGCAAATAGCTCAATCTATCAATCAATTGGCCTAAATAGCTCAAAAAAGTAGGATCTAATCGGGATTCGAACCCATGTCCTTGCCATCATCAATCCACCACAACTACAATACATCTGTCAGAGTAAATCTTTATTATTATTGTTTTCTCTGCTCCATGATGACGTGAATGGAGCTGCTAGATGATTGGTTTGAGCGGGCAGGTTTGTCAAAAGCAATTTCATTGTGCCTTGTTAACCTCGCGACATGAGACTCACTGTATTAAAAACGTCGTGAATCCCATAGGATGAGTGCCATTCCTCCTCGTTTACCCCGGCTTGGGACCGACACAAAGAGTGCATTGGTTTCTATGACCCCAGTGGTTGGTTTAATCCCATTCATAACTTAATATTATCGCTGTACTTAAAATATATATATATATATATATATATATATATATATAGATTCACTGTGACAGGGTCTTGTTTGACAGCCGTTTCTTATTCTCTCTCTCTAATGATTTATGACATGCTGCTTATCGCACAATATAATTAAAACGACAACAAATGAACGCTTTGTGTCATTAACCGCCGCTCAACAAACAATGACGCCCCTGACTGTGAGAAGTGCTGGGAATTACTCACATTCTTCTTGATCTTGTTCTTGATGGTCTCAATCACGTTGGCGCTGTTGCTCTCGCACATTTTCTCTGTGGCCCGAAGGTCCTCACTTGCTGACTGCATCTTCTCCTCTTCAAACGTCAGCATGGCATTCTGAAATGGAGACCAGAAGCACGACTGACTTGTAACAATAATTCTTATATAGCATGTCATATCTAACTTAACAGTTTGGACACACTGTTAAATTCAGTTATTTATTTATTTTGCAGGCGTGTCCTGTCCATTCTTGTACTGTATATGAACGGCTGAGAGCCAAACTAATCAGTACTTCATAAAGCAAGGCAAAATGTCTTAGTGATTAGCACACAATGAAAAAAATAGTCTTCCTAGGCGTGTGTGGGTTTTCTCTGGATTCTTTGGTTTCTTTCTACAGTAAAAAAACAAAACAAAAACATGCATGCATAGATCAGTTGGTGATGTCTCTGTATCCGAAGACCTGCTTAGAGGATCACCTTTCACCCATGACCCTGACGGCTAACTGATATAGATGCAGGTCGTGTATTGGCTACCACTACAGATATACAGTGGTCCCTTGACTTACGAATTTAATTTGTTCCGAGAGCGAGCTCGTAAGTCGAAAGGTTCGTTAGATGAAACAATTATTCCCATAAAAAAATAACACAAAACCACTTATTACGTTCCAACCCCTCCCAAACTCATATAACCTGCCACGAAACACGTATATTTGATTTAATATAATAGAGACAAACATGTAAAAACAATAAATATTTAATAATAATAATACGTGTACATTAGCATTAATAATAATTAATAATAAAACAAGAATAAACAATAAGTCAACTAATCCTTCTGATCATTGACTGCGGCAAAGATGTCACGTGGGCAGGCACAAGGTGGTGTATAACAAAGTAGGCGGAGGAGCAGGATAATTTTGTGCGTGTGCATGCAACGAATGCCAGCGAGGAAAAAGTTCGTTCTCAGCTCCCTCAAGTCCAGTGCTTTACAAATAGTGGGGTGTGGTGTGATGTCGGATGGGTATGTTTGACCCTGGGGAACATGCTTTTTTGCTATACTGTACTAGAATTAAATGTAATTGTGCATCCTCTACAATAGGTGGCAGTGGTCCTCTCATTGTGTTCCCTATGGTGTAGAGAAAAAGC
>CM045745.1:30555281-30610281 GCA_024760905.1 Plotosus lineatus
ACCTGTTAAACCTTCTCTTCCCATCCACACTACACCATCCACACTACACCTGCTAAACATTCCCTTCCCATCCACACTCCACCATCCCCACTACACCATCCACACTACACCTGCAGAACCTTTCCCCTCCCATCCACACTACACCATCCACACTACACCATCCACGCTACACCTGCTAAACCTTCCCATCCCATCCACACTACACCATCCACACTACACCTGCTGAACCTTCCCTTCCCATCCACACTACACCATCCACACTACACCTGCTGAACCTTCCTTCCCATCCACACTACATCATCCACACTACACCTGCTGAACCTTCCCTTCCCATCCACACTACACCATCCACACTACACCATCCACGCTACACCTGTTAAACCTTCTCTTCCCATCCACACTACACCATCCACACTACACCTGCTAAACATTCCCTTCCCATCCACACTACACCATCCACACTACACCATCCACGCTACACCTGCTAATCCTTCCCTTCCCATCCACATTACACCATCCACACTACACCATCCACACTACACCTGCTAAACCTTCCCATCCCATCCACACTACACCATCCACACTACACCTGCTGAACCTTCCCTTCCCATCCACACTACACCATCCACACTACACCTGCTGAACCTTCCTTCCCATCCACACTACACCATCCACGCTACACCTGCTAAACCTTCCCTTCCCATCCACACTACACCATCCACACTACACCATCCACGCTACACCTGTTAAACCTTCTCTTCCCATCCACACTACACCATCCACACTACACCTGCTAAACATTCCCTTCCCATCCACACTACACCATCCACACTACACCATCCACACTACACCTGCTGAACCTTTCCTCCCATCCACACTACACCATCCACACTACACCATCCACACTACACCTGCTAAACATTCCTTCCCATCCACACTACACCATCCACACTACACCATCCACGCTACACCTGCTAAACCTTCTCATCCCATCCACACTACACCATCCACACTACACCTGCTGAACCTTCCCTTCCCATCCACACTACACCATCCACGCTACACCTGCTAAACCTTCCCTTCCCATCCACACTACACCATCCACACTACACCATCCACGCTACACCTGTTAAACCTTCTCTTCCCATCCACACTACACCATCCACACTACACCTGCTAAACATTCCCTTCCCATCCACACTACACCATCCACACTACACCATCCACACTACACCTGCTGAACCTTTCCCTTCCCATCCTCACTACACCATCCACACTACACCATCCACGCTACACCTGCTAAACCTTCCCATCCCATCCACACTACACCATCCACACTACACCTGCTGAACCTTCCCTTCCCATCCACACTACACCATCCACACTACACCTGCTGAACCTTCCCTTCCCATCCACACTACATCATCCACACTACACCTGCTGAACCTTCCCTTCCCATCCACACTACACCATCCACGCTACACCTGCTAAACCTTCCCATTCCATCCACACTACACCATCCACACTACACCTGCTAAACCTTCCCTTCCCATCCACACTACACCATCCAGGCTACACCTGTTAAACCTTCTCTTCCCATCCACACTACACCATCCACACTACACCTGTTAAACCTTCCCTTCCCATCCACACTACAACATCCACACTACACCATCCACACTACACCACCCACACTACACCTGCTAAACCTTCCTTCCCATCCACACTACACCATCCACACTACACCATCCACGCTACACCTGCTACCTTCTCTTCCCAACCACACTACACCATCCACACTACACCTGCTAAACCTTCCCTTCCCATCCACACTACACCATCCACACTACACCATCCACGCTACACCTGCTACCTTCTCTTCCCAACCACACTACACCATCCACACTACACCTGCTAAACCTTCCCTTCCCATCCACACTACACCATCCACACTACACCTGCTGAACCTTCCCTTCCCATCCACACTACACCATCCACACGACACCATCCACGCTACACCTGCTACCTTCTCTTCCCAACCACACTAAACCATCCACACTACATCTGCTAAACCTTCCCTTCCCATCCACACTACACCATCCACACTACACCATCCACAATACACCCGCTGAACCTTCCTTCCCATCCACACTACACCATCCACACGACACCATCCACGCTACACCTGCTACCTTCTCTTCCCAACCACACTACACCATCCACACTACACCTGCTAAACCTTCCCTTCCCATCCACACTACACCATCCACGCTACACCTGCTACCTTCTCTTCCCAACCACACTATACCATCCACACTACACCTGCTAAACCCTCGTTTCCCATCCACACTACACCATCCACACTAGACCATCCACACTACACCTGCTGAACCTTTCCTTCCCATCCACACTACACCATCCACACTACACCATCCACACTACACCATCCACACTACACCTGCTAAACCTTCCCTTCCCATCCACAATCCACTATAACAGCTCCATCCGTAGCAGTTATGCACATGTACCTGCTTCCACTGTTATAGTCTATTCGCAGAGCTTTTCTTCCACCACTGTGTGTACATTTATAGCACACTCTATATCTGTATGTATGTCTATTTATACATAATAGCACATCTGTCTATGTCCATATTACATATCCCCACCTTTACTCTGCCCTTATCTGTACATAACTGCTTCTAACAGTACATACTGCACATACTGTATAAATTACACCTGTTGCTGTCTGCACCTCTGATTGGATGCTGAAATGTATTTTGTAACCCTGTATGTATACATGTGTAATGACAATAAAGTTCTAATCTAATCTAATCTAATCATCACCACCACCATCACCATCATCATCATCATCAGCATCATCATCTGGTGTTTATGAGTAGCATACAAGTTTAAAGAATGATTATCAGGTCACCTCATAATGATAAATTTAGTATTTAAATACTTTTCACCTGATGACTTATTTCATTAAATGAAACCTTCAGGCTTTTTTTATTCATATGGTTCTTTTCATAATTAATTCTCTCTGATCTGTGGAGGATAAATTGAAAGCTGGAAGGATTAATTGATATAACCTAATTACTGTATGCATATGATACAAGACTAAGTGTGAAATGAAGATATTTTGTGATGAACAGTTACTCTGGTGGAATGTAGGTGGAGGAACAACAGAAGAGTCAGAATGAGGACCTGCATTTTGACAATGTAGAATTATAGTATAACAGATGCACACTGGGATTCTTCAATATTTCAGGGAGGAGGGGGGGGGGGGGTACAAACTGTTATAAAATGTCCTTGTGTTAATTATTGGATGTTTTAAATGAGTATAAACTGTACAGGAACGATGCAAACTGATTGGTTTCCTCATTCAAGATAATTAACAGTTGTGCGCTGAAGGCGAGATGGATCTCATCATATATTCAATTCAACAACATTCATCAAGTCTGCAGTGTACAATAAGCTTAATATTTACTGTACAGGAACATCAGCACAAAAAAAAACACATTAAAATTATTATTTTTTTCAATTTCCTTTTTTATTTATTTTTTTAGCCATGAGGGATGGTAAGGTGAAAAAATAAAAACAATCATAATCCAATCCGGCCGACTCTTTCATAATAAAATTATTACATCTGTCATGAAAGAAATAAAATATAGCAAAATGTGGAATGAAATTACTTAATGTAAAGTACAGTTTCCCCTTGACCATTCACGGTTTAGCGCTAGCGCCCTACATAATTGCCGATTGGCGACAAACCTGGAAGTAACTGGCACGTGATTCAAATTTAGCCACTGGCTGAGAGCTTTTGTTTCTCCCTCCTGCTGATTGGTTGCAGCTGATGTGTACACCCCTTTTTTTCTCCTTTGCGCACATCTCATCAACATGATTGCTTGAATATTGAATTCATGTTTTTTTCGTGTGTTTTTAATGGTTATTTAAACCTTATGATGTCACTCAAACGCCCTGCATCTTCTCTAGCTTTTGGTAAGAAGCCTAAGTGTTTTATTTATTCATAAATATTATCACAGTACAAATCATTACTACATTTTACTGCATTATTACTGTATTAATGAGTAAGACTGGCTATAGAATGTGTTTAACAAGCAGATTTTAGCGTATGTAATATCATACATAGGGTTTTAAAACCTTGTCAATATCTCGCAGATTTTCTTGATTCTCGGGAAGGGCCAGAATCGAACCATTGCGAAGGAACAGAAGTGTGGCAGAAGATTCCCTTCTAACCCCGCCACTAAACATTAGCATCAGGTTAGCATATTAACGTTAGCTGAGCAACTCTTTGGTGAAAACCAACTTGCTTCATGAATCATTTGTAATAAAACCATTTGAAGGTCAAATAGAAACACATTCTCAAAGTCACTATGACAAACTGTGTGTCGACCATTTCCAGCACTGTCCACTCAGAATAACGTTTATGTAATCTTCAGGTAGCTGACAGACAGCACTGTGATGCAGTGGTTACTGATGTTAGTGGTTAGCTTATCTGCCTCAGCACCTGACAGCAAGAATGTTCTGGGTTCAATTCTCGGGCTTGATGAGGTGTTTCTCTGTGGCGTTTCGATGTTCTCTTTGTACTTGTCTAGGTTTCCTTCAACAGTCCAAAGACATGCACATTAGGCTAACTGGCTGTTCCATGCCCTATTGTGTTGCCCTGAGATGTTGAAGATGTGTTTACAATCTGCTTATGAGTCAGATGGTTGATGTTGCAGGTTGTCTGGAGGGCACTAAAGGGTCAATTCAGTCTCTATAATTAAGGCACATATTGGGGAGGGGGGGTCATAAGACTTCCAGCAGGCAAATAAAAGCTCCATGTTTTGTTGCCTGGAAATTGAAAGGTGTACACAGAATAAAACTAGAGGGACACTCATCGAGCACAGGATGGGTTCACCACACAGTGTGCATAATATAGCAAATAGTTCCTATATCAGTCCTGGATTTATTACTAATGTTTATGTCTTACAATAAGTTTCATACTACAGTAGTACCTTGACTTATGAAATTAATTAATTCTGAGGACAAGCTCATCAGTCAAAATGTTCATTATATAAAACAAAAATTTCCATCGGAAATTATAGAAAACCAATTAATTTGTTCCAACCCCCTTCCAAACTCATATAACCTGCCACAAACATGCATATTTGACCTAATATATTAAAGATAAACATGTAAAAACAATTAATATTTCTTAATAATAATAATAATAATAATAAGACATGTACATTAAATATTATAATAATTCATAACGAAAAATAAATAAGCAAGAATAAACAATGAGTCAATCAACCCTTCCAATCATCGACTGTGGCAAAGATGTCACCTGGGCGCAAAGATGTCATGTGGGCAGGCATGAGGTGATGCGTAACAGAGAAGGAGGGGGAGGAGGAGAATTTTGTGCATGTGCAAGCTATGGATGCCAGCGAGGAAAGGCTTGTGAGCTCCCACAAGGCCAGTGCTTCTCAAATAGTGTGGCACGCCCACCTTGGGGGGGCACGGTGTGATGCTGGGGGGTGCATATGATCCTGGGGAACATGCATTTTTGCCATACTGTACTAGAATTAAGTGTAATTGCGCATCCTCTACAGTAGGTGGCAGTGGCGCTCTCACTGGGTTCCCTATGGTGTAGGGAAAAAAAGCACTGATCAAACGATATGAATTGCAGTAAACACTGTTTATAGTCTCGTGTGGGGCGCCGGGTGGATGGGGGGTGGAATGTTCCTGTAGAGGGCATCACAGAAAATAATTGAGAACTGCTGCACAAGGCGTTCTCGGAGCGCGAAGGAATGCATGCGGAAGAATACGCGGCTGATCGGCCCAGAAAAGCCATTTCCATGGCAGAGCTCGTAAATCAAAATTTTCCTGATTTGATGGGGCAGATTTTTGGTGGGGTCGAAGCGCATATCATGGAAATTTCGTTATAAAAGACACTCGTAAGTCAAGATATCATTGTGTATGGCTCTAACCAAATGACCTCACCCTTTTTAAGTTTTTTTTACAATCTTCCCTGGGTTTTTCACAGATAGTTATCTGATATGCCAGTCTACGTGGTTTCCTAATAGTGTTCCACACTGACAGAATTTCTACCATCAAATTGTTTTAAAATTATAATCGCAATCTCCAAAACTTTGTTAACATTCTATAACCTTCACCTTTGACCTTAACATTATAAAATCAATTAATCTATGGAACTCAAGTAGGGTAGAGTCCCCACCAAGTTTGGTAAAAATCCATGCAGGGATGAGGTCAGGATTTTACTCGTTGGCAAACTGACAAACATTCTGTCAAAAAAAAAAGGAAAAAAAAAAAAACAACAAAAAAAAAACCCCAGCAACAATAACAACAACAAAAAGACAAATAATTACAAAAAAAGAAGATGTATTTAATGTTGAACCCTGTACATCTACCATCCACAACAAGTCAGCAACATATTCTCCACCTGGTCCATGATTGCTAATTTCTCGGCTTTTTGATGATTTATTTATTTTGTTTCTTCATGCTTAATCGAATTTCTTCCATGCAGTTGCAAATAAAACACAGATAGGTCATCCTTTAACTATCTCTCTCCTGAAAACTGAGATCCATCAATAAAGTCAAAATAAGCCAAGAATTTAGGGAAGAACAAGTCTTTATTTAGCAACAATACAAACAAATTTCGTGATTTATGTTCCTTTTTATTATTTTTAATTAGTTTTCAGTTATATTCAAGGTTTTATAATACAGTTAAAAACTTACTTTACAGGATGCAGCTGCCTGTGTGTCTGTCATTGGGTTTCACTGTACAGAGATTATTATTGATAATTAGAACCTACCAGTGAGGTACGAGTACTAACAGTAAATATTTATTGTTCAGCCTCCATGAGTACACGTGTACTTTCAGTGTATGTGTGTTTGTGTGTGTGTGTGTGTGTGCGTGTGTGTGTGTGTGTATGTGTGTATATATATATATATATATATAAAGGTATACCTCGACTTAAGTCATGTCGAGTTAAGTTGTTCTCGACTATACGTCGGTTTTAAAAAATGTGTGGAAAAAAAAAATTGACTTACGACCTGCGCGACTTACGACTGTTCGACTTTATGAACACCCATAACTCAAAAAAAAAAAAAAAGAATAAATGCCTTATATAATTGGGTATCATGTATGTGAATATCACACACATATATATATATATATATATATATATATATATATATATATATATATATATATATATATATATATATATATATATATATATATATATATATATATAAACACACACACACACACACACACGTCCTCCTCCATATAGAAAGAAAATTTTGACACAAACTTGTAGAAAGGTCCAGTATACTGTACATAATAGTAATACATGTACAGACCCTACTTACGTCCAAACCGTTTTACGACTTATTGGTCAGAACCAAATGCTGTTGTAAGTCGGACACTACCTGTATATATAATATTATTCAAATGAATTTGTCGTAGCCTAGAGACAAACTAATTAGATTTAAGTCGTTCTCTCCTGGAACCAATTAATAATGTAAGCTGAGGTATACCTGTATATATATATATATATATATATATATATATATATATATATATATATATATATATATTTATATATATATATATATATATATATATATATATATATATATATATATATAATAGTTTCCCTGTTGCATAGTTAGATAAATTTGTGCTTTTTCTGCAATTTTATGTGTCCGAGAATCATGAAATGTATGATAATTTAAATTTGTCGATGTGTATATAATCACTTAATCTTAGACTAGCCCATATTTCTGTTTTGTTTTATAAACATTTAAATTTTTCTTTGAAATCTACAGTACCCAAAAAAACCCAACAACAACAACAAAAAAAAAAAAATAAAAAATAAAACAAACAATAAAAATTTGATATCTGATTGGTCCGTTTACAATCTAAAACACATTTCCCCTCCATTTAAAATTCACAAACAAGTAACTACAGGATATAATTAAATAACGTTTAGAATTTTTATACAAACAAAGTGCGCTGTTGAATCCCATGTTAAACCTAATACTGGGACAAAGGGATAAATAATTTATCTATTTCGAGACGGATTGAGCATAGCCAACGTCTGTAAACACACCACAACATGTCAATTTTCTTCTTTACCCAACAGATGTGCTACTAAAATGATGAGGTAAGTCTTAAAAACCTAAAGAAGACTATTGTTTCACTGAGCCATTTCAAGTCTGGACAGATAATTCTCTATATCCTATTCATATTTACAAGTCACATAGATACAACTATTGAAATTTAAACTCGAGAATATCAATATAAATGATCGATATGAAGTTGCAATGCAAGTCTCTGGACAAACAAACGTCACCTCACACACCGTATATTTAAGAATAATTGCCATGTTCCACCTTCTAATGCTTTAGCATTTATAAGATGGTGGTCAACATAAAAACAAGCTTGTGGCTGTATAAATAATTAACACTCTACACAAACTGAAGTTAATAATGAACATGCATGGTTCCTCTTCAGCAGTCCCTTTTTGGGCAGAGGTTTGAATTTTGAGGTTAGTATATGTCAGGTAACTGGGAGTAGTTCCTGCTCCAGTAACCACCAGAGTAAAGCCAATCTTGTCCTCCATTGTGTGGATTTGGTCCTTGGTGGAACCACCTGTGGGAAGGTTACATCAAATTAGGTTGGAGGGTAATTTTTATGAGGATGTGTGATTAGCATTCTCGCTAGTTCAAACACTTTTTAATTACCGGATATAGCACACAAAGATATAGAGAAAGAGAAAGAATACACACTGTTCTTGTATCTCTTTACTAAACCACTTGAGGGTGCAATCAGCATGAACATTGTGAACTTTGTTTATGTTTTTATATGCATGTCCTTAGTGACATCGAGGCAAATTTATTGACAATTTCCAAATTCTAGCAGAGTTCTAAAAGTCTGGAAAACTGTGAAAAATTCTCAAATACTTCCAGGTTATCTAATGCTTGTAAAACGAACCAATAAAAGTTTCAAGATCTTGTTAAATTCTCAAAACTGTAGAAAAGTTGTCAAATTTTCGCAGTGTCAACCCCTCCTGAAAGTCCAGTAAAATTTTCAAATATGACAATTTTCAAACCTCTTTGAAAAGTTTTAATTCTTGAGAAAGTCGATATAATTCTGAAAGCCTGGTGAACTTACCAAACTCTTATTAAAGTCAATCAAAGTTCTCAATGTCCAGTAAAACTCACGCACAGTTGTCAAATGTAAGCATCATCAAATTGTAGTGAAACTTTAGCAAAATTTAAAAACGCAAGCTAAAACTCTATTAAAATTCTGAAATATGACTGAAATTCTGAAAAATGACTGAAATTATGAAAAATGACTCTGACTCTGAAAATGTTTGCCAACCATACAGGTTCATACAGGTTCTTAATATACACTAAAGCTTTTAATCGCCACTTAAAATTCCACCCATAGTTCTAAAGTCCTGTAAAACTCCCATACTTCTCAATATCTGGTCCAGCTTTTAAACTGCTATAAAATTCTTAAAATATGTCTGTTTACTTACAAATCTATCATTTGACCTAAATCAAATAAAGCTCACTGTGAATGTTCTTGTAGTAAAACTATCAACCCATAGCAAAATGAGAATAGTCTGAGAACAGGTACAATTCTAAAATTCTAAGAAAATTCTCCAGCTCTAGCAGATGCTGGTAAGGTCTGATAGACTGATTTGGTTAAGTTCTCAAATGCATGCAAAGATGTCCCAATGTCAACCAAACTTGATTCAGAATGTAAATCAAGTATCACACAAACCCTTGAGTTTCAGAACTGAGGACTGATATCAGGTGTAAACCCTGGAAATTGACAGCACACCAAACACACTGCTTATGAGCTCAAACCTGGGGCTGATGGATGGGCTTCTTATTTTGAAGCAATAGGAAATAATGATAATAATGAACATTTGGGAATTAACATTATCACAACTCAATACTAAAACTTCAGCTGGATTTTTTTTTCTCTGTTGACATAACAATACAATTGAAATATTAAAAAAATTACACACATTGAGATTCCTTAATGAAAGTTATTCACTCAATAAGAGCCCTACTTTAAACCTTGTCACAATGAGCCATTCTCTGACTTTGTCCCCAAG
Source organism: Plotosus lineatus (assembly GCA_024760905.1). NCBI lineage: Eukaryota > Metazoa > Chordata > Actinopteri > Siluriformes > Plotosidae > Plotosus > Plotosus lineatus. The sequence goes on from CM045745.1 coordinate 30,565,451, forward strand.
AAATTTTGGGTGAAAGCAATGTAGTTGAAATGCAGTAGAACCTGATAAGTGTACAGTGTGAGCTTCATAGACATGGAGGAGGTGACCAAATTTGGGCCAATAAACCATAGTGAAGATGCGTTTCAATCAAGACTCATGAGAGCTTAATGACGGTGTAAGGCAGGGGTCCCTAAACTAATTTCTTCGAGGGCCACATAACTTTTCCCTTCTCTGATGGAGGGCCATGGTCAGTTTATAACAGAAACAGTGTGAAGATCGCAGGGCTGCCTAAACGTAAACAGTTATTGTTTTGCAGTGACCCTTTCTGGGACCTCCACAGAAAAAAGTCAGGAAAAAAAAAAAGCTGGTGGCTATCAGTTGAGCAACCCGAAAGCTACCCAAACAGACGACTGGTTCAGCCAAGCCTGGCGTACAAATGTATTCTCTTGAGTTAACAGTCCACTTTTTAGCTTTGAGAGTTTGTCTACTCGCATTTGGCCTTGCAAGCCATCATACTCGCCTTTGTGACGAGATTCAGAGTGTCGGCGCAGATTGTATTCTTTGAATACCGCCACTGTCTCATGGTAGATGATACAAGCAATGTTTTCTTTACATTGAACAACAACAAAAAAAAATAACCGTTTGTCCACTGCAGATGAAATACCCTGCATTCTGAATCAATTTTTTTCTTCCATCACCTTTTAACCGTTATTCCGTTCTATTTGACAGGGGAGAGTTGAGTATTTTTGTTTCGGGGCGGGGGGGTTCAGATAGGGGCACAGATGGCAGAAGGGTGGAATACAATGTCATGGTCTAGGTGTGTATTAGTCTTTTACACCTCCTGAGACCCAAAACCTAATGTTGTGTGGGTTCTCATTTCTCCACACTGTTTCTGTTCCTTACCACCAAATAACTATTGAACTCGATCAATGTCTTCAAACAAGATGAAGTTTGGTAAAAGAGTAATACCCAACGGCCTCATATGAGAATCTTACAAGGACATATTTTGACATGATGTAGTTGAGAGAAAGTATGATGTCCTCGTATGAGAACAGTGGGGTCTCAAGAGATTAGGATGCAATGAGGCCTTCATGATGATTGACTAAGTCTGATGGAGCTCTAATATGAAATTTGAAGCCTGGGGATAATGGGTAACTGGAAAGGAGTCGTTATTTAAGTAGTGTCCTAGGTGCAGAATACTATTTAATGGTTATTCACAGTTGTAACAGTAAAAAATGTCAATACTATATATATATATATATATATATATATATATATATATATATATATATATATATACACACACAGTGGTACCTCACCTTACAAAAGTCTCACCAAACAAAAATTCAGGTTATGAAAGGCATTTTCCTAAAATTTTTGTCTCAGGATACGAAACGAGTTCACGTTACAAAAGTGCCATCTTAAAAATCCAAACGCGCCATTCAAACATTAAAACGCACCATTCGAACATTCAAACAATGAATCAGCTGCTCTCCCATCAATAACGTTCAAACATCCCGCCCCAGTGGCCTCCCATTGGCTAACAACTGAGCTGTCGTTCATGTCGCCTTCACTCAAGCGCCATCTTGGATAGGTCCACCTGACGCCATCTTGGACAGGGACGTCATCTTGACCTGACGCCTAGGAGGAATGACGCAGCGACCACTGATTTCCGCGAAATCGCATTGACCCATCTGACTGATGCATACGTACATGTATGTGTATATAATATCAATAAGTACATATTCAATGCGAATATAATAATAATTAAACATTCAAAAATAATGCATAAGTAAATAATTTATGTAAATAAAATAGAAATGCACACACATACAGACGCACACGTGCACTCAGATGTGCACCTCACATAAAAATGTAAATAGTTTTAATGGGAGGTTCTGGGTTATTTTTTGTTTTATGTTTGTTTACGTTTTTTTTTTTTTTTTTGCATAATTGGCCTTGTTTTTGCTGCACTTTCCTTAACTTTTTCCCCTATTCTTCCTTAATTTCCTTATTTTTTTAATTCAATGAATATAAAAAAAAAAACAAACAAAAAAAAAACCTCTATGCACTGAAGCCGCATGGATTGAAGCATGAAGTAGCGAGCGATCCCTGTATATACTTGTGCATTTTTTTCTTAAATTATTTGCAGCTCAAACAGTAAATCAGCTTACAGCGGCATTAAACAGAGTAAGTAGCGAATGAGGGATTTGTTATAAAAGGAGGACGGCTCAGGGTTCATAGCATAGTCTCCTAACAACTCTCACCTCGTCTTCCACTCGTCGTTGGATTTGGAGCGGTTTTTTCGTGCCACTCTCTGTTTTTCCTCCACTCTCTTCTTCTCAGCACTCGCCAGATCTGAAAACAAGAAGGAAATCATTAGCATTAGTGTCAATTACAGCGATTCACACTGACTCTGACCGAAATTAAAAACAGCTGTAGTATGTATTTTTTATGTATTTCATCAGATTTCCCTGTAATTGTGGTGAAACAAAAAACTTCTTAAAAAGTATTTCTGCGGCAATAATTGAGTGGTTTGAAAGTCACAAGGGCCAGGAAAAAAAAACAAAAACAAAAAAAACAGACACATAAGCCATTATTCCCAGATACATGTCTGTTGCCTTTTTATACCCGAGCCTAGTAGCTCATCAGGCCGGTGCTTATCCCCGGTTTCCGTAGCATGAAGCAACCAGGAGTTCAAATTCTCCTGGATGGGACGCTAGTCCATCGCAGGTTACCTTCCCAGTATATTTTTACTGGTATCCATTTACACTGCTGGGTGAACAGAGGCAAACTTGTGGTTAAAACCTTGCCCAGGGCTTTTAGCACATTGGGGGTCTAACTGGGATTCGAACACACAACCTTCTGAACATGAGCACGACACCCTAACCACTACACCACCGGCCCTACAAATTCACAGATACATAATCAATATTAAATATTGCTGGTTTTCTATTTACAGCAAAATGACATCATGGTTCACATGTCTGCTACACAGCAAGGAGATCCCGGGTCCAAGTCCCAAGGTATCCTCCCGATAGTCTGATTTCTTCTCCCAGTCCAAAGACATGTTCATTTGGCTAATTGACTGTTCCAAATTGCCTGCAGGTGAGAGTGTGAATACGGATGAATGTGTCTGTGTTGGCCCTGTGGTGTTCATTTCAAGGTGCTCCCAACCTTCACCCAGTGATGCCTGAGATAAGCTTCGGCCCCTTACAACCTGAATAGGAAATGAATGAGTGCTTTGACTATATAGTGAAGCTCATTTGGAGCCTACTAACAAAATCATGTGAATGAAGAAGCATGATCTGCGCACACACTTCTGTAATCAGGATCTACCTGAGAACAGGTATACAATATTTCACTTTTTCAACTAAATGTCACTGGAGCTATAAAGCTTGCAAATTTTACAGTTTCAAGTCTTATTGTGCTATACAGCTAACAATACCGCATCACTAGCGGCGGTGGAATTCTTAAACTCAGAGCCCGCTCAATATTGAACTCGCTATGCTCAATAGATTGTTCACTCGGTACTTTTACTGTATCACTCGGATATGATCATCTTCACTATCAATTTGTTATTAGTTCTGTAACGTGTTTTGACCATCTCTGTTTTGTAATATTGACTTTCTGTGTATCTTTTGCTCTCTACGAATCATTTAACATCTTTGCAGTGAACAAAAGGTAAAAGGCAGAACATTGTAATGTTGAAGTTATACATATAATGTACACATGTCCCAGTTAGCGCCCATCATCCATTTTCAATGCCAGGTTACTTTTACACTCACGCATCCCTCATTTCCCAAACCGCTTAATACTATTAGTGTTGCGTAGAGACTGGAGTCTGTTTCAGCTGACACTGGGTAAAGCTGGGATACGATTCAAGATAATGATTCAAGCATTACCCACTTAGAATAAAATCTATTAAGACATAAAGATCAGTCCAATCAGATTGCACCATTACATTGTACAGAATGCAAATCATATAAATGAGCAAGAGGCTCATCTGCTTTTGATATAAATAATTTATACGGTTCACAACACATACAATTATATATCACGGTGACCAATACATCACTACAAGTGAGCTGTTTGCTTTGAAAAATAGATTCTGGTTTTTGTATACATGTAGCAAAGATATGATTATATTATGGATTAATGATCTGAAGGTTGGAGGTTCAAGCCGCACCTTCAGAGACGCCACTATTTTATATATATATATATATATATATATATATATATATATATATATATATATATATATATATATATATATATATATATATATATATATGATTTTCTGTATAATCTATAGGAATCTATAGATTGTTCTATAATCACCTGAAGAGAGAGGATGGTTTCGAAACAGATCTGTAGTGATAAATGGAGTTTCAATAGAAAGTCTTTGTCCTGTCCTTTTATTTTTATAGTATATATATATATATATATATATATATATATATATATATATATATTATATATATTTATATATATTTATATATATATATATATATATATATATATATATATATATATATATATATATATATATATATATATGAAGTCCTAATTGAGATGGCAGGGAGGCTGGCCAATATATTTACGCATGTTTTAACTAATAATGGTGATGCATGCTAATTCTTTTCCAGCATGAAACCCTCAAAATGTGATGTCTTTGATTAATTCCGGTTTCACTGCTTATTATGTCTTGCTAAGATAAGATAAGCTAAGATAAGATACAGCTTTATTAATCTCACAATGGAGAAATTCACTGTTACAGGCTCTTGAGGTACCATCAGTAGGGGGTGCAAAAATAGATACAAATACAAACATACACACATACATATATATTATATAAGTAAATAAATAAATAGATACATAAATAGTATAAATTAATAAACAATAAAATAAAAGAAGGGAACGACTTTATAGACTTGCTTTTCACAAACATAACATGTCAGATGATTCAGCTTGGTTTTCAAAGATGAAAAAATTTCACATCATTACTTTTTTTGGCACGTTTTCATGAAGATGTTTTTTCTTTGTATATGGCAAGTTATAACAACAACAACAACAACAACAATAATAATAATAATAATAATAATAATAATAATAATAATAATCCCCCAGTGCAGTTAACTGGGTTATCAAAGGTGGGCCATGTCTCTCACTGTCTACGGTGTGAGGCATGTAAAAGAACCATTGCTGACTTTCGTAAAGAGCAGGCTGAAAAGCCGTCAGCGTGTTTCTGCCCTGCGATGGCCTGGAGAGCTGTCCAGGGTGTACTCTGCCATCACCCAAAGTTGGCTGGGATGGGCACCAGCCTCCCTACGACCCAAATTAGGATTAAGCGGTTACAGAAAATGAACTGATAGTAATAATAATAATAATAATAATATTAATAATAATAGTAATAATAATATTAATAATAATAGTAATAATAATAATAATTATAATTACATTATGATTATGATTATGATTATGATTAGTAATAGTAGTAGTAATAGTAATTTTATGCTAAGGCTGTGTCTTTTCCCTACCTATGTCTCCATTCTCCAGGGCGCGGATGTCGGGTCGGAGGCGGCAGTCTGTAATGGGGATATTCTCCTTCATGTCTTCCTCCAGCTCATTTAGTTGCATAGCGAACGTGGAGAAGGCGTAGAACTACAGGGGCGTAATAAAGGTTAAAATAAGCAAACTAGATCTATCTATCTTCATTTCCTGAATCGTTTAATCCTAAATAGGATCTCAGAGAGACCTCTGGGTAAGGACGGGGTACACCCTGGACAGCTCAATTCATCCCATTCACACTCACACACACACACACACACACACACACACTCACACACACACACACACACACACACACACACACACACACACACACACCTAGGGCAGATTTGGAACAGCCAATTAACCTACTGTATATGTTTTTGGACTGTGGGAGGAAACCGGAGTACCCGGAGGTAACCCACACAAGCACGGTGAGAACATGCAAACTCTACACAGAAACACCTTCTTGCTGTGAGCCGAACATGCTAATCATGATGCTAATCTGTCTATTTTTTTTTTAAATTATGTTATACGGTGCTGTATTGGTCGTGTAAGGGAAATTATTTGCTCTACATTTAACCAATCCACCATGGGCTGCTACACACATTTCGGCCACCGGAGAGTGGTTGGGGATTAGGTGCCTTGCTCAAGGGCACTTCAGCTAAGGTGGAGGAAGGGAAGGTGGTGCTCACTCCTCCACTGTCACATATATGCTGCTTTGGGAATCGAACCAGCGAACTTTCCGTCCCAAAGCCGGTTCTGCAACCATTAGGCTAGAGCTGCCCCTATATGTCTGTCTCTCTGTCTGTCTGTCTGTCTATCTGGCTCTCTGTCTGTTTACCTTTCTCTGATATTATTATGATATTCATATAGTTAATGATTGTTCGTAGTTAAATCTGAGATCCATGTAAAATTTTGTGCAATTACTTAAATTATAACATTTACATAATATACAGTGCCGAAAAAAATATGAAAAAGTAACACAAAACAAAGATAAAAACTAACATACCAACTAAAGTTTAAAAATCCCAAAACTGCAGAAAGTGAAAATCCCTAAATGTTTAGGCTACAAAATCAGTAAGATAAAACCTGAATAAACGTCAGCAGTTTTATTCCATAAAATCTGATAAATATGTCCGTCCTTTGGTGAGGAAAGAGGAACGATGACTGAGCTCTTACCTCAGGAGGCTCTTACCTGAGCTGAGTTTTCTGGTCTGGGTGATATCCTCCAGATCAATTCACTCCCTGGGATGACCTGCACAGTTTCAGCCTCAGGTGGAGGCATCTCCTCGGCCTCCTCATCCACACTGCTCTGAAGGGGGGCAACCACACCCAAACCAAACTCACTTCATTTAAAGTATTGCTCATCCTTTAAGTTTTGCAAAGGGAGTTGGGTTTATTTGTGTTCAGTGTTTGAAAAAAGTCTGAAGATCGGATTTCACCTGGTACTGAACTATTTTCTTCTGAACCCAGTGGGTGTTATTGTGTCCTGTGTTAACATCCCAATTTAGAAGATTATTTTTTGCATATTATTAATCTTTTCATGGAATTTGTCTTTTCATTAAAAAAATATTTATTAATGTATTTTTTTAGCCACCACTTTTATGTGATAGATGTCAAAGTGGAAGCTACAGGAATAGGTTCCGTCTGTTTGTGTAATGGTGACCTTGAAATTGTTTCACAAGGTCACTTTTTCTATATTCGACTTGTTAAGGTTCATTAGTGAAGTATCCTTGGAGGGAAATGAAATAGAATCACCAAATTTGATGTCTGGCTCCCACTCATGGGTGAATATGATGGGATAGTTTATGGATGACTTCGTATTTTCTATATTAGGTTTGCCAAGCTTGTTGGTGGAATAACTTTGGAAGGAAATGACACAGAATTATAAAATTTGGTTTCTGCATAAAATCACCATCAAATGTGATCTGATCTTTGTCAAAATCACACAGATGAAAAAACAGTGTCTGCTTTAACTAAAACCACCCAAACATTTATAGGTTTCATATTTTAATGAGGATAGCATGCAAACAATGACAGAATGGGGAGGAATAAGTAACTGAAGCCTCTGCCTAAGGAGACTTAAAGAGCAAATGAAACCAATTTTTACCAAACAATTGAAGTCAGGTGTGTGCCCAATCACTGATGAGTGGATTAAAGCTGCCCTGCCCACTACAAAACACACACCTGGTAAGAATTGTCTTGATGAGAAGCATTGTCTGATGTGCACCATGGCTCGCTCAAAAGAGCTGTCTGAAGACCTGCGATCAAGAATTGTTGATTTGTATAAAGCTGGGAAAGGATACAAAACCATCTCTAAAAGTCTGGATGTTCATCAATGGACAGTCAGAGAAGTTGTCTACAAATGGAGAGAGTTTGGCACTGTTGCTTCTCTCCCAAGGAGTGGCCGTCCACCGAAGATGACACCAAGAGTTCAGAGAATACTCAGAGAGGTAAAAAAAAAAAAAAAACCCTAGAGTGTCTGCTAAAGACTTACAGAAATCACTGGCACAGTCCAATATCTCTGTGCACACATCAACTGTATGTAAAACAATGGCCAAGAATGGTGTTCATGGGAGGACTCCAAGGAGGAAGCCACTGCTGTCTAAAAAAACATTGTTGCTCGTTTAATGTTCGCAAAAAGGCACTTGGACACTCCACAGAAGTTTTGGTAAAATATTTTGTGGACTGATGAAACCAAACTTGAATTGTTTGGGAGGAACACACAATGTCATGTGTGGAGGAAAATTGAACAGCTCACCAACATCAACACCTCATCCCCACCGTGAAGCATGGTGGAGGGTGCATCATGGTTTGGGGCTGTTTTGCTGCCTCAGGGCCTGGACAACTTGCAATCATTCATGGAAAAATGAATTCAAAAGTTTATCAGGATGTTTTGCAGGAAAACCTGAGGCTGTCTGTCAGACAGTTGAAGCTAAAAAGAGGATGGATGCTGCAACAAGACAATGATCCAAAACACAGAAGTAAATCAACTTCAGAATGGTTTCAGAAGAACAAAATACACGCTCTGGAGTGGCCAGGTCAAAGTCCAGACTTGAAGCCCATTGAGATGCTGTGGCATGACCTCAAGACAGCGATTCATGCCAGACATCCCAGGAATCTGACTGAACTACAGCAGTTTTGTAAAGAAGAATGGACCAAGATTAGTCCTGATCAATATGCCAGACTGATCTGCAGATACAGGAAGCGTCTGGTTGAAGTTATAGCTGCCAAAGGGAGGGAGGGGGCACAAAATATTAAATGTGATGGTTCAGTTACTTATTCCTCCCCTGTCTGTCATTGCTTGCATGCTATCCTCATTAAAATATCATCATCATCATCATCATCATCATTTTCTGTAACCGCTTAATCCTGATTAGGGTCGCGGGGAGGCTGGGGCCCATCCCAGCCAACTTCGGGCGAGGGCAGAGTACAACCTGGACAGCTCGCCAGGCCATCGCAGGGCGGAAACACGCCGACGGCTTTGCAGCCTACTCTTGTCGAAAGTCAGCAATGGTTCTTTTACATGCCTCACACCATAGACAGTGAGAGACATGGCCGGCCTTTGATAACCCAGTTAGCTGCACTGGGGAGGACAGTGACAACCTTGTAGAGAGTGGGAATCGAACCCCCAACCTTTGGATCAGCGATCTAGCACCCTATACCACTAGACCACCACTGCCCTTCATTAAAATATGAAAACCTATAAATGTTTGGGTGGTTTTAGTTAAAGCAGACACTGTTTTTTCATCTGTGTGATTTTGACAAAGATCAGATCACATTTGATGGTGATTTTATGCAGAAATGTGAGAAATTCCAAAAGGTTCAGATAGTTTTTCATACCATTGTATGGGTAACATTGACATTCTTTCAGGGTCACAACAGTCAAGTTAGTGAATTTGTCTATAAAGGTATACCTCAGCTAAGTTGTTTCAAGTTAAGTCGTTTGCAATTATACATCAGTTTTCAAAAAAATATATGGAAAAAAAAATAAAGTTTACGTCATGATAATCATATAATCACGCCCCACTATTTGAGAAGCACTGAATTAGCGGCAGCCTCGGCAAATTATACATATGCATCATCACGACATTACTAGCACGTGATTCAAATTTAGCCAATGGCTGAGAGCTTTTGATTCTCCCTCCTGCTGATTGGTTGCAAATGATGTGTACACCTTTTTTTGTCCTCCTTCCTGCATATGTCATCAGTGTGATTGCTTGAATTGTGAAATTTTTAGTGTGTTTTTAATGATTATTAAAGCGCTATGATGTCACTCAAACGTCCTGCATCTCCTCTAGCGTCTGGTAAGGAGCCTACGTGCTTTATTTATCAATAAATATTGTCACAGTACAAAATTAAAAAGTTCTATCAATCATTAATAGTTTTTCCTGCAGTATTACTGTATTGATGAGTAAACCTGTCTATAAAATGTGTTTAGCGCATGTAATATCACACATAAGGTTTTAAAACCGCATCAATATGTACCGCATCAATATATATATATATATATATACGCACAAGTAAATTTGGCATTGCCTAGCCTATGCTAGCCTAGAGACAAGCTAATTCGAGTTAAGTCATTTTTGACTTACCTCGTCTCTCCTGGAACCAGTTAACGACGTAAGCCAAAGTATACCTGTATTTTTATGTTATGAAATGTACTTTTTTGGCGGGAATGTTTGGACGCCTGTGGTTTATTTTTGTTTTGAAAAACCATTATTAATAGGTTATTATTCCCTTTAGAATAAAAATGATGGGCTTATCTACATGTCTACGAACAATAACATAACACTGTGCTGTAAATGTGTTGTAAAGAGCAGAGCCTGTGTTTATAATGCATTAACATCTCAATTTAAAATGCATAACGTGAATATTTTCTGATTATACATATTTTAGAGTATGGAGGTTGTATTATGAAGTCAACAATAGAACTTGAAAAGTCTTATCAGGATCAGTACACGCCACCGAGCCTCACCTGCTTGCTGCTCTTCTTCTCCTCTGAAGTTTTTTTATCTGCTTTTTTGTGAAGGTCAAACGTTGCTGGATCCACTGTGTACAGGCATTCAGTCCATTTGCCATAAATGGTGCAGATCTTCTTCTTGCTGTAGAAATTAAATATATATAAAATCATAAGCCAAGCCTTTTCATCATTAGGCTAATCAGCTTAATAAGCATCATGAAGAACAGCTTCAAAAACTAAAACATGATGATGAGCATAAAGCTGCTTGAGGAGCATTAATTGTGTCACAAAGCAGAGGTTTTTATTAACTCTCTCTTTCTGCAAATTCACATTTAGGTTGAAAATATCTTCAGAAAAATAAATAAATAAATAAATAAATAATGAACTTCGAACAAGTCTTATAATGTATTTACCTAAAATATTTACACTTAAATCTGTACGACATCTGTTTTTTGTCAAAAGTATTTCATAAACAGCTTTATGTATAACTCTGTGTATAACGGCTTTATTTATAGCTTTATTTATAACTATGCATTATACCACAATACTAATAAATGTTTAATCTTGATGGGCAAGAAAATGTCGATTAATTACCAATAATAGCAGCTCTGACAGCACTTCGGGCTTCGTATCAAATCAAGATAAGCTTATATAAAAGGTAATCTATCTTCTTAGCTTTGCATGAGTTCCGTCCACGTCTCGTTAAACCCCGGCAGACACTTCCCAGAGAAAAGTACCTCAACGAACCTTCTCGGGTCCCACAGAAATTGAGCATTTGCGAATACATGGTATCCCACAGAATGGAGGTTAGGTCCCCTTCCATTTTTAGTAAAAGACTGAGGCATGTCTTTTGAATTTTCCTTATAAGACAACACTCCTTTATTGCCACTTACTCATCTGTTTAATCCTACTAATAGGAGACGCTTGGAAAAGACCAGTAGATCCTGAACAGTTTGCCAGACCATCAAAGGGGAACAAACACAAACACACACACATGTACACAAACCACAAAACCAATTCCACACCTGAGGGCAATTTGGAGCAGACATCTAGCCTACTGTGCATGTCTTTGGACTGTGGGAGTAGCTAGAGGAAACCCACCCAAGCACAGGGAGAGCGTGCATACTCCACAGAGAAAAAAGCCTAATCCTACAACTCGAACCCAGGACCTTGCAGCTGTGAGGCAAGCATACTAACCACTATGCCACTGTGCCACCCCCCCTCCCCCCCACACACACATATTTAGTTAATACAAAATAATGCTGATATGGAAGCTTTCAGACATCCAAATCTTAAGGTTGGATCTCATTTGCGTGCTTCTTTGGTGACCGCCTGTGATTTTTTTTTGAGTTGATGACTGGCTCAGACCAACCGCAACTGTGCATGAGCTGTCCAAAATGACTCAAAAAAATAAAAAAATAAAAATAATAATACTCAGATAAAACATCTCTGATGGTTGGTTTGAGACTGTCGACAACTGAGTCCCCGACTGTCTGCGACTATCTGTGACCGAACACAACGCTCTCAGACTGTCAGCAGTATAATCGCGGATAGACAGCGAGGTGTCACTAATGAGCAGATTGTCATATGCAATCGACAAACATTTGGAAACAGGTTTTAAAACCATGGGATAATTGTTCCTCACTAACAGTCACTGGCAGTCAGCCATATGGTTAATGATATCGGTCCCAGACCCCTCATCCTTGCGCCCAACTTAAAAATCAATCAAATTGTGAACATTATTAGGGGGGACTATGAGGCATTATAACCCAAATGTGATCGCGGATTTAGGATAACACTTACTGTACCGCTGCTGGGAAATTGCTGCTAGATAAGAGGACCAGTACAGTTCAGAACATGCTGTTATAGTAACGTGATGTACCTTTTATCAAGGATGTAACCTTCCACTTTGTGCAGCTCTTTGCCGAAGAGACCACATGACTTGAACGTTAGGCTGCACCTTTCACCAGTTCTGCCAAAGAACAGAAAGCAGATATTTTGTTTTCAGGAATGAACAGAACATTTTTGGTTAAAAAACACTCACTCATCCCCAGTAGTGGGCCGCCGGGAATCATCAGAAGCACTGACCTACATTTACAACTTAAAATCCAGTATTCGTTCCATTAAATTGTATTAATTTATTCCCAGCAGTCGAATCTCAGTCTTCATTCCTTAGCGTGGCTCTTGGCTGCTCTGCTTCCTGTACGTGTATGCGGATGTCAGATTTTTTTTTTCCCAATCATATTTCATCTTCTATGTGCTGCCATTTCAATCTAATCTGCCCAGGGCCTTCAGAATCAGCACTGCAGGCTGGTGTCACTTTATTAGTAATGAGGCTGTTTCTTTAACCAATCACATTTCAGATTCGGTGCCAGCCTCCCCGCGAGCCTAATTAGGATTAAGCGTTTCAGAAAATGAATGAATTGCAAAGGGGGAGCATTTCAGATTCGCCTCACTGGTGCTGGCACAATAACGTCATTTCCATCCTCTTATTGGCTGGCCAGATCAAAACAATGCGATAATCTGAGCAGTCTGTAGAGATCTGCACACAATACATTTGGGTGAGAATTCTTACACACAATGGCTGAAGGAGGACAAAATGACTTGGTGCTGGCCATTCTTAAAAATCTATTTTCAAGGCGGACTTTTCCAGAAAACCTGGATATCATAAGGAAAGGTCGAGGAGGTTAGGTTTACACTTGTTGTGTTTGGCTGAGCGCCATTTTCACCACCGGAGATTGCTGGTGGAAGCTGTGCAATGCTCACAGTTACTGAAATGTGTGAAATGCTTCTCTCCCTGCAATGTCACGCCTTGTTATACAGGGATCCCTCACTTTCTGCAGTAAATTGGGACCGAGATCCTCCCGCGACCACTGAATTCCACAAAGTAGGACCAACTCCCCCCAGCCCCCCCCTGACTGACATATACGTACATGTATATGTGTATATAATATCAATGAATACATATTCAACGCTATAAATGCTTATAATAACAATTAAACATAAAAAAAGTAATGCATAAGATGTAAATAAAATATAAATACACACACATACAGACGCGCGTGTGCATACTCAGATGTGCACCTCACAAAAACGTAAGTAGTTTTGATGGGAGGTTTTGGGTTGCTTCTTGTTTTGTGTTTGTTCACGTTTTTTTTTTTTTTTTTTTTTTTTTTTTGCATAATTGGCCTTAACTTTTTTTTCCCTATTCTGCCTTAACTTCCTTATTTTTTAATTCGATGAATATTAAAAAAAAAAAAAAAAAAAAAAAGCGATGCACTGAAGCCGCATGAATTGAAGCGCGAAGTAGCGAGGGATCCCTGTATTATAATTTTGTATATTATTGATGGTTTGTATAATGTGGCGTGATAGTTGTTTTATTAAGAGGTATATTAGGTCCGCTCGGTCCCCAATGCAGGCCGAGGTACCAAATGCATGGCCAGCCACCGTTCGTCACTCATTTTCCAAACACCCTGAACAGCTCGCCAGCCAATTAGCCTAATGTGGTTGTCTTTGGTCTGTGGGAGGATAATTGGAGTACACAGAAGAAACCCACACAAGGACAGTGACCACCTGCAAACCCCACTCATAAACATTCAGATTTACTGTGAGGCATAAAGGCAAAAAAATCAAGCAATTTGTTTGTGAGGAAACCATCTTGGTTCTTATGAAATTGGGTGTTTACCTCCATGGGGATTGGTGATAATCACACTAACCAAACAAACACTCTCACCTCTTTGGAACGGTGTCTGTTTTTTTAATAAGATTGACTAGAATTTAATTAAAGAGAGACAGTTGACTAATAAGTGTCTGTAACCTTACTTGCCCTTACTTATGGTTAATAACCTCCACGTTGCCATATTGTTCGATCCACAGCTGACCCACAATGATGTTATGGACGCAGCATATAGGATTAGTCCAAGTGTATGCTTCCTTGTGTCTGGACAAAAACAAACACACAAAAATGTACAGTATTCAGATGTTATTTTATTTCATGATATGTTTATTGGCTCCACCCATTACAGGATATCGATTCAGCAAGAACTATAAAGTACCAATATTTGCTCAGGTGTCTTCAGTTTTTCTAAGTACAGTGGTACCTTGACTTACGAGTGTCCCTTGTAATGAATTTTCCATGATATGAGCTTCAATCCCACCAAAAATCTTCCCCATCCAACCAGCAAAATTTTGATTTACGAGCTCTGCTGGGGAGATGGCTATTCCTTGCCGATTAGCCTCGTAGTCTTCAGTGTGTATTCCTCTGCACTCCGAGAATGCCTTGTGCAATGCTTCTCAATTATTTTCTGATGCCCTCTCTAGGAAGCAAAATAAATATATATTTCACACCCCTCCAGTGCCCCGCGCGCAACTATAAATAGTGTCGACTGCACTTCATATCGTTTGCTCGGTGCTTTTATCCTACACCATAAGGAACACAATGAGAGCTCCACTGCCACCTACTGTAGAGGATGCACAATTACACAATTCTAGTACAGCATGGCAAAAAAGGATGTTCCCCAGGGCCATATGCGCTCCCTCTGGTATCATGCCCCACTATTTGAGAAGCACTGGCCTTGAGGGAGCTCACCACAAGCCTTTCCCCGCTGGCATTTGTAGCGTGCACATGCACAAAATTTTCCTCTTCCTCCTCCTCCTCCTTTGTTACCCATCACCTCCTACGTGCCCACTTGACATCTTCACCATGGTCAACGATTGGAATGGTTTGTTGACTTATTGTTTATTGTTGTTTTATTATTAATTAATTATTAATTATTATTAATGTTAATATACACATATTATTATTATTATTATTATTATTATTATTATTATTATTATTATTATTATGAAATATTTATTGTTTTTGCATGTTTATCTTTAATATATTAGATCAAATATATGTATTTGTGGCAGATTATATGAGTTTGGGAGGGGTTGGAATGGATTAATTGGTTTTCTGTTATTTCTTATTATATAAAGAACTTTTCGGCTTCCGGGCTCACCCTCGGAATGGATTAAATTCGTAAGTCAAGATACCACTGTATTTTAAATACTGTAGCATTTCTGATTTTAAAATACTTTAATTTCAGGCTAATTTTCTAGAAATCCACAGATTATTAGTGTGAATTAAATTAACTCACTTGGGAAGCTCCAGTGTAATAATTCCACGAGGTTCTGCCTCTACACTCTTTCCCCAGAACTTGAGTTTAGGGTAGATGGAGCCATGAAACAGGAAGTCACCATTTAGTCCTTCTGCATGGAATGCACTAATGGGTGGATGGTGGCTCACCTGCTCTGACATCCATCTAAAACCCAGATCCTCTCTGATAAAGACAACCAAAGAGGAGAAAAGAAAGAAGGCATGCCAGCTCATAACCAAACCCAGTAAGCATAAGGACATTTCAAAACCATATAAAGAGATGTCCAAGCCAATCATAATATGAGATGTAGCTTTTATTCATTCATTCATTTTCTGAACCGCATAATCCTAATTAGGGTCATGGGGAGGCTGGTACCCATCTCAGCAGAGCAGACCCTAGACATCTCACCAGGCCATCACAGGGCAGAAACACATCTACAGCTATGCAGATACTCTTGTTGAAAGTCAGCAATGGTTTTTTTACATGCCTCACACCACAGTGAGAGACACGGCCAGCCTTTGATAACCTAATTAGCTGCACTGGGGGGACACCAGTAATAACCACTGAAGGTGGGGCTTGAACCCCCAATTTTAGGATTAGCAATCCAGTATCTTATCATCAGGCCACCACTGTCAGACCTAGATTTTGATTTTAAAAAAATGTAATTGGACGTATGACTATTAAGGTCACACACATGATCCATCCATCCATCCATCCATCCATCCATCCATCCATCCATTTGCCAAACCATATAATTCCACTTGGTTTGCAGGAACGCTAAAGCCTACGTCAGATGACTCTGAAAGAAGGTAGGCTACATCCTGAACAGTTTGCCAGACCATCGCAGGGCCAGCACACACACACACACACACACACACACACACACACACACACACACACACTCACACACACACCCACACAAAAAAAAAAAACAAAAACAAAAAACAAAAAACATTCACACTCTCACCTAGGGGCAATTTTGAAAACCCAATCACTATGATGAGCATGTCTTTGGATTGTCTAAGGTAACCAGAGTACTCGGAAGAAACCCAAGCAAGATGCAACATGCACACTCCAAACAGAAGTAAGAGGCAGACGTGGCATAATGGGTAGAGGAGTGGGTTTCGGACTGAAAGGTCACTGATTCGATTTACGAACTGGAAGGAAAATAGGAAAGCAGCACCTTCCCATTGAGCTAGGCATCTAACCTCCACCAGCTGTCCGGGCATCAGAATGTGGCTGCCTGCTTCTTCTGAGTGTGGGTGCTCACTGTCTTTGTGGGCTTTTGGTCACGTTGGATGGGTGAAGTGCAGAGTCAAAGTTCTCTTTTGGGATTAATATAATATATGAAAAATAATATAACTAAAAACAAGGCTGGGACTTGAAGGCAAGGTACAGCTGGAATAGCTTACCAGACCATCACAGGGAGAAGAAAAATAATGAAAGTAGTTAAAGACCTGAAAATTAACCTAAAATTGCGGCTACTCTTTTACGCTTATATGATTGGTTAAAGAAAACAAAGGCAGGTCCATCTCAGGGTTTGCTTGAGTTCTTTTGATTTATAACATGGGTGGCAGAGCTGAGAAGACACAGAACTGGTTCATGTCTGTCATTCTGTGCGGTATTTGGTTCTATTTCCCTGCAACACAGACACCGTTTTTTTTTTTTTTGTGTGTGTTTTTTTTTATTTTTTATTTTGCAGTCATAGAAGAAAAGACAGACACAAGGTTTCTCCCAAGTGCAATAGGTATTTTATCTTCTCTGCAAGCCACTGGCATCAAGATACTCCTGAATGTGGTTGACATACCTCATGTGTTCCAATCAGAAATGACACCAACCGGGACACAGATTATAGCACTAATACTCAGATGGAATTCACAGAAGAGCTCTCTAACAATTAATTGGGTCGCGCGATACACAGAATGAGGATACATTCATGACAAATACCATCCCATCACCCCAGCATGTAGCATAATTATAAAGCTTTTCAATCAGATTCAACCAGGCCACCATGGGCAATGTCAGTGTCTATCAAAAGGTGCTCAGACTGATTAGCTGCATCAGTGATTTCACTGATAGCTTATTATCCTGCCCTTGGACACCAAATACTGCGGGCAGAAATTCCAGCCTCTTGTTTTGCACGTTCTTAGACACAAACACCTGCTGGTCCTTTTAATCAATGGTATACAAATTAACTATAAATCAGCTACATAGGCTGTGTGACTCTTCACTTGCGTAGAAACTCCTTCGTTGGGTCTTTGCAGCTACTGATGGTTGGCCCCAATGAAGGTGATTTATCTGCAGGGGTTATGGAATTGTGACATACTCTCAACACTGTACAAGAATCCAACGATTAGGGGTGTTCACCAGAAGTTGGTATCTCAGACCTTGAGGGTGTGGCAAAACATGGGTAGAACTTTTCTTCAACACATTGCCATTTTGTGGTTCTCTGTTGCAGATCTGGAGTGTCTGCTGGACCAGATTACCAACATTTCCTTCACAGCTCATTGTACCGCATAGATTTTACCCTTTACCACTGACTGCAAGATTCAGATAAGCCACAAGAGCTTTACTTGGCAGAAAGTTTCCTAACAAAGAAAGATACAGTATCAACATTTGGCACCCTCAGTCAAATCATCTGTGTTGCTTGGCCTCTTGAACAGAATTGCCAACTGAGAACTGTAATCAGCCACAGATTTCCCAATCCTGGTCCTAGGAATCTACGTCATCAAGCCCCCAAGAAAGCACCAGCTCAGACTAATGTTTCCACCTTATTGCTAATTGCGAAACATTTGCAAATCCCTGTTTGTCTTATAGGTGTGATGCAGCCATTGCAGTATGCCAGAGTATCATGGGAGGCATGTCTCTCAGTCTCAGTCTCTTAGGCTCATTACTCTCCCAGATTTCTCAGTCACTCATTTGCCAAACTGTTTCATCCATCCAGGGTCATTTTTATATATGTTTTTTTATATCGATATACTGTATTAATAAAAATTATCACTTCTGCATTTAACCCATCCAACATGAACACACACACTCACACACACATTGGGGTGCCCAGGGAGCAGTTGGAGGTCCGTTGCCCTGCTCAAGGGCACTTTAACTTTGAAGGTGGAGGAAGTGAAGGTAAAAATCACTCCTCTGTGACCACACATTTTCCCTTCTGGCTCGGGAACCTGCTTCTTTAACCATTAGGCCATGGCTGCCTCCATGATGATCTGCTGACACTGGGCAAAAGCAGGACTACTTGCTGGACCATTTCAGGGCAAGAAATCACACATAATAATAATAACAGTCGCGTTCATACTTAAGGTCAATTTGCAACAACCATTTAGCCTAATGTAGATGACTTTGGACTGTGGGATGAAACTAGAGTACCCAAAGGAAACCCACAGAAACATGGGAGAACATGCAAACTCCAAAAAAAAAAAAAAAAAAAATATATATATATATATATATATATATATATATATATATATATATATATATATATATATATATATAAAATGCTACAAAACCAAAAGGCCAGCACTTTCTTGCAGGCATATTAACCACTACGATACCGTACTTCCCAGTAGCAAATTTGTAGAAGTAAAATGACTTGATATGTAGGGCTGTGCAACAAGTTAAATTAAAACAGAAGTCTTTGAAAACTAGATGTTATGAGAAGAAGCTTGGTGTTAAGCTTTCATTGCATCACTGGTTCCCTAGAGTGACCTTGTGACCAAATATACTGTTTTGTTGCCCAAGGTCAAATGATCAACGTGCTCCTGCAGCCTTCAATGGAGGAAGGTACAAGGAATGTTCTATCTTCTTCCTTCTTAGTCCTCATTCTTCTGACTGGAACAATTCGATTTGAAGACCAGCTGTTTATTTGACATGGTTATGGGCTATGACTTGGATTCCTCCAGGGATGTTTGTAAATAGTTTGGGTATCCTTTAATAAGTGCCAATTTCTTTTTGCCCTAATTTGGAGGATACTCCAGAAAATCTGTTCTGCTGCTACCTGCCTTTTTCCTTATAAAACCTAAAGAAAGTTTTAGCTTTTCCATTTAAAGACCTGACAGAAAAGTCCATAACAGTCAAAAAGGGTTTTTTTGTTGCCAATACATTTAAATTGTTTACTAGAAAGACCAGCAGTGGTTAAACCCAGTGGACATGAATTGGGCAGTGGCTAGACCCAGCTTGGAGCCAGTCTAGAATGGAGGGCTAAAGGTGTACTGTCACTTGCCCAAGGTGAGCACCCAGACTAGTGGAGGGAAGGAAGTGCCTTACCTTTCCATTCTAGACCGGCTCCAAGCTGGATCTAGCCACTGCCCGATTCTTGTCCACTGGGTCTAGCCATTGCCCATCTTTCTAGCTGCTTATGTCATAAAATGGGGGCAAAGGAAGGATCTTTTCCAGTTTGGCCCACAGTGTTGCCTTGTGGTGGTCCCATGTGAATTACATTCGCTTTCTTAGTCAACCACTATGGAATTGGAAATCCCTAGTGGTTGCCCGCCCTAGGGCGACGAAATGATAAATGAATGAATGAATGAATGAATGAAGGAAGAAAGATGCAGTAAAAGTAGTATAGCATGGTCGTCTATTTTATTAATACCAACTAAGTGGTGTCAAATCAAAAAATCTTGTTCTGACATTTAAATATAATATATTTCCGAATTAAAATGCATCCCAAGTCAGTGATGTTCCAGATTACTGAACTGCCAGCACTCACCTGATGAGCTCATATGTTTCTCCCAGCAGTGGGTTAAAGGGCTTTCCGGTCCTCTCCCACTGTGATGCCACAGCAGAAACAGCGAATGCAGCCACACACTGATCAGTACAAAGATACATGACTGCATTGTTCTCATTACATAACACACATCAGATTTGCTTCTGAATATTTTAAAGCTAGCATATCCTTCCCATTCACGTTCCCAAAACCCATAGCTTTACACGCCTGCAGAGACACAGCTGTCATTATAATACAGACTCACTGTGCGCCCTTCATAAAATTTTCACAATATTCCAGGGTAATGTTATATCACACCATCCGCCGAGGTTCTTTCTTTAAAAGAACAGCCATCCAACCTAACTTCTGGAGATCAGAGACAATGATGTGTCAGTGTTTATAGTTCAAAGTTTCGTTGTCTATTTATATATACATACTAGTATATATATATATATATATATATATATATATATATATATATATACACACACACACATACACACACACACACACACACACACACACACACACACACACACACACATATATATATATATATATATATATATATATATATATATATATATATATATATATATATATATATATATATATATGTCTTGTCTTCCTTTCGGCTTTTTCCCTTTTCTCGGGAGTCGCCACAGCGCATCATCTGATTCGCACGTTTGATTTGGCAGAGGTTTTTACGTCGGATGCCCTTCCTGTCACAACCTTTTTTAGCAAGGGACAGAAACACGCTGACGACTTTGCAGCCTACTCTTTACGAAAGTCAGCAATGGTTCTTTTACATGAACCTCTCACCATAGACAGTGAGAGACATGGCCTGCCTTTGATAACCCAGTTAGCTGCACTGGGGGGGGGGACAGTAACAACCTTGTGGAGAGTGGGACTCGAACCCCCAACCTTTGAATCAGTGATCCACTAGACCACTAGACTGCTACCACTACCATGCGGTGGCCTGGTGAGGTGTCCAGGGGGTACTCTGCCCTTGCTCAGAGTCGGTTGAGATGGACGCCAGCCTCCCTGTGACCCTAATTAGGATTAAACAGTTCAGACAATGAATGAATATATGCATAATTCTTTTCAGTGTTTTTTCTGTTCATGTAGATGGCGGGATAGACGTCTTGTTTTGCGTTGGACTTTTTGTATTGGACCCACTAGACACTATAGTGGACCACTAGACCACCACTGCCACCATATATATATATATATATATATATATATATATATATATATATATATATATATATATATATATATATATATATATATATATATATATGTGTGTGTGTGTGTGTGTGTGTATGTATATGCATTTATATATTTTATTTATTTATTTATTTTTATTAATATATATATTTATTGCGACATATAGCTAATGTTGTGACGGGTCCATAGAACTAGTCTTTGCTTGCTATAGCAGTTATAATTAACTGTTCCTCTCTTTCTTTTTCTCTTCAACTCAAATAGACAAAAATAAAAACGACACCATATGAACAATAATGTGTTTACTATAAATAACAACTTGCCTTTTAAAATCTTTTTATTATTAGGCCTCGATTACGCTGAGTATGCTCCAGTGAAGTGCCCTGAATATACAGCTGTGACTTGATTTGCAGCTGGAAACAGAAGTATGTGTCTTTTCCAGGAGTAAAAATGGTTTTACCTTCATTCTTTGGATGGAGTCTGTGGAAGCATTGGCTTGGTGAATGAGATATGTGTGCTCCATATATTCTGTGAGTCGCTGCAGGAAACTCAGAGGCTCGTTGAAGATGACTGGCATAGCGATTTTAGACAGTTCCTGGCAAGAAAAATAAACAAAAAAACAACACATATTTTTCATTACCTTTTTTTTTAGACCTCACATATGTGAGACACAGACACACACCTGCAACCAAATGCTTTAAATGTACACGCCATCAGAGGCAGGGTTACATCTAAACCAAGGGGTGAAGCCTGTCGCCATAGAGACTGACAGAGACAACACACAGCACAGCAGATATAACTCATGACGTTGTGTATAAGGCAGTCGAACTCATGATCGAATGCAATTGCACCCAATTAGCAAACCCCCAGCTGTTTAACATTATCGTTCCCTTACAGCAGGTACATGCCACCTATTCAACCCATACGTTTCATATTATTCTGTATACATCATTTCTTAGCCCTGGCAAGCTGTCCAGGGTGTACTCCGCCCTTGTCCACAGTCAGCTGAGATGGGCGCCAACCTCCCCGCAACACTAATTAGGAGTAATCGGTTCAGAAAATGAATGAATGATCATCAGTAAATATTTTTTATAATTCCACCTCACACCAAAATGACCTGGGTTCGATGCCCAGCTTGCGTGGGTTTCTTCCGGGTACTCCGGTTTCCTCCCACTGCCCCAAAAACATGCACAGTTATCTAATTGGCTGTTCCAAATCATACCTAGGTGGGAGTGTGAGTGTGAATGGTTGTGTGAGTGCTTGCTATGCGATGGCCTGGAGAGCTGTCCAACGTGTACCTCGCCCTCACCCAGAATTGGCTGAGATGGGCGCCAGCCTCCACGTGACCCTAATTAGTACTAAGTGGTTTAGAAAATGAATGAATCAATATACAAAGTGTTGCATGCAATGCATTTGTATACTAAAATGTGATTGGTTCTTATATTGTATGACACCACTGTTGCCAGGTTAATCCAAGGTTTACTCAGACTTTAATTTTTTTAATTATATTTTGGCTCCTGTTTCTGAAGCGGCCCTCAGATCAACTATCCTGGATGATGCTTATCATACACGATATAAACGTTTTGGTCAAAAGTATATGGGCACCAAAAAGCCACTGTAATATCGGGCACGTTTACTTAAAGTCTTGTTACAAAGTGTGTACAGAATATGTTTACTTGTTTACATTACAGTGTCAGTGAAATGAAGAGAACTAAATGCTGTTGTACTGTTTGAAGAGGTGAGGACCAGACAAAATGTTCTCACTTCACTAAAAAGGTTCACAGCCCATTGGTAACAAACATATTTCAGTTTATATTCCCTGTGAAGAAGAACACACAGAACCAAAGTGACAGAAAGAGACAGACAAAAACACACAGAGAGAGAGAGAGAGAGAGAGAGAGAGAGTGAGAGAGCGAGAGAGAGAGCGAGAGAGAGAGAGAGAGAGAGAGAGAGAGAGAGAGAGAGAGTGTACAGGATTAAGCAAGTGTGGTTATTCTCTGCAGTGATAATAATTACACTGGGGAATGTTACACGGAGACTTTTCTCAACTCTTGTTTACTTTGAAGCGCACTGTGAGGATAGCGCCGCGGTATGGATTACTGTTAACGCCGCCGGGCCGTGCCGCGTCACCCAGCAGTAATTCTGAATCTCACGTTCAAGTCTTAATCAGAACGCGGCTTACAGGTAAAGTGTTTCAGGCCTGCATTGTAGTTAAGGCTATAAATAAGTAATTAATCAATTAAGTAATAAATAAGTAATGCTTAAGTTCGAAATAAAACAGGACAGGGTGCATTGGTAACACTACCGCGTATCTCCATACCCTCCCTATATATAGAGCCAGAGTGTCCATCCGGGGGCTTACATGGTTTCCACTGGGTTAGCTGGGCAACAGTGGGCATAGGGTAGAAATGGGTCCTGCATTGGGTCACAGATGGGTCCTATATCTATATATATATATATATATATATATATATATATATATATATATATATATATATATATATAAACACGTGAGTATAGCCATAATAACTACTAACTATGCATTAAAACTGTACTCACCATCCCAATACACTTCTTGAGGATGCTCCAGATGCTCACGTCATTTCTTGAGAACATTGGGGAAGGAAGAGATGATCTGGTGCATGAAAAGCAAAGCAAGCTTCATTATGCTTGAAAGAAAATTTACATGAAATGTGTTTAATGAGAAAGTTTTACAGATGTCCCACTTTCTTGGACAATTTAAAAAAATGTTGATATGAACGATTCTCAAATCCAAGGACGCGTAATCCAGTCAAGCTTCGCTTAGGTACGGTACACTGATCTGGTTCTGAAGGGTAAAAAAAGGTGACATGCACTATTTGTTTCACATCAAAACAATTACGTAGATATATTCATCATTCAGTCGTGTTCTGAACCGCTTCATCCTAATTAGGTTCCTGGGGAGGTTGGAGCACATCTCAACCGGCTCTGGGTGGGGCCAGAGTTCACTGTGGACAGCTTGCCAGGCCATCGCAGGGCAGAAACACACTGATGGCTATGCAGCCAAAATGGTACATTTTACATGTCACTCACCACAGACAGAGAGAGACACGGCCAGGCTTTGATGACCTAGTTGGCTGCACTGGGGGGGTGGGGGTGGGATAGGTACAGTGAAGCCTGGGGATGGTGCGGCTTGAACCCCAGACTTGCAGAGCAGTAATCCAGCACCCTACCACCATGCCACTCCTGTCCCCATTTTATATATATACACACACACACACACACACACACACACACACACACACACACACACACACACACACACACACACACACACACACACACACACACACACTCTTGTTGGGCTCCCGAGTGGCACATTGACAAGGGGCGTAACTATTAACCCGGACACCGTAGTTTAATCCAGTTTATTGCACAAAGCCGTCCGTGGCTGGGAATTCATGGCAGCTAATTGGCTTGGTTCTCACGAGAGAAAGGAATGGCATACGCTCACTGCCCTGTCACTCACAGTGGTCAACAGCCACTTATGGGTGTCTGTGAGCTTGTTTGTACAAGGGGGTGGATAACGCTTTCCCTCTCTCTGAGTGTATTAGACTGCCCCCAAATATGTATTGCAGCACAGTTCAAAATGAGGTGGGTGGCTCGCATTGCATGTCATGGAGGGGGCGTGTTCATGCTTTCGCCCCTCCCTGGTCGGTGGTGGTCGTGCGATAGTGAAGGTAATACCTGATGGTTAGAAATTGGGCAGTGGTGGCCTGGTGGTAAAGGTGCTGGATCACTGATCCTAAGGTTGGGGGTTTCAAGCCCCACTCTCAATGGGTTGTCACTGTCCCCCCAGTGCACTAACTGGGTTATCAAAGGCCGGCCTTGTCTCTCACTGTCTATGGCGTGAGGTTCATGTAAAGGAACCGTTGCTGACTTTCGACAAGAGGAGCTGCATAGCCGCCAGAGTGCTTCTGCCATGCGGTGGCCTGGTGAGGTGTCCAGGGGGTACTCTGCCCTTGCTCAGAGTCGGTTGAGATGGACACCAGCCTCCCTGTGACCCTAATTAGGATTAAACAGTTCAGACAATGAATGAATATATGCATAATTCTTTTCAGTGTTTTTTCTGTTCATGTAGATGGCGGGATAGACGTCTTGTTTTGTATTGGACCCACTACAGTGAATCCGATTTCCGCTACACAGCAGAACGCTCTTAAACTTGTACTTATTCCCACCTCCTGTGTTATGATTGGTGGAAAGCACTTGTATATTTAAACCTGGGTGAATCGCAGTTGGGAGTCTTAATTTCCTTTGCTCTGCTGTTTGTGTGATTAATTTCTTCCCTGCATGTCTCGCTGCTGTCTGTCTGTGTACGACCTTGTGTCTGGCGATGACTTTGCTTCTGATCTGTCCCTCTGGCGCTGAATTTTAAACAGTTTGTGCTTATATTCACTTGTGCACAGCACTGTTTGTCATAGTTTTCGTGTGAGGTTTGATTCCAGGGTGGTGTTATTTAAATTAGATTACATGTGTATAATTAAATATATTTTGTTTATTATTTTGACCCGACCGGATTCTGAAGTCCACTGAAAGTAACATAAACCAAAGGCAAATCACTGTTGGTCTCACCACTCTTATTATTAACCAGAATGTTCTGGCTCACCCTTGTTTTTTAATCCGACAGGAAATTCTTGCACCCATATCTCAAGAAAATATAAAATATTAAAAATATTAACCAATGCAATGAAGGGGTTAGTTCACTTATAGCACAAGCAAGGTTTGAGTATAATATAAAAATTAATTCTTTTTCTTTATAAAAATTCATAAATTAGCTTCACTGTATCAATAATTATGCAAAATTAAATTAAAAAAATGATAATTTTAGGAAAATCATTAAACCATGTACCCATATAATTATATAATTACTTCATTCATTCATTTTCTAAGCAATTTAATCCTCATTAGGGTTGCAGGGAGGCTGGCGCCCATCTCAGCCGACTTTAAGAGGAAGCAGGCTACTTACTGAACAGCTTGCCAGACCATTGCATTCCGACAACCATTCACACTCAAACCTGTGGGCAACTTGGAACAGCCAATCAGCTTCCTGTGCATGTTTTGGATGGTGAGAGGAAACCAAAGTTCGCAGAGGAAACCTACGCAAGCACAGGAAGAACATGCAACTCCACACAGAAGCACCCCGGTCGCAGGAAAAGCATTCAGGACCTTTTCGCTGTAAGGTGGACGTGCTAACCGCTGCGCCCCGTGCCGCCCCTGTATGATTACTTGTGTATTATTTTTATGAATTGTGAAGATTTAGTTCTTTATAATGTCAGAGTCACGTTATAGATGCATTCAGTGCAGCGGTGGCTCAGCGGTTACGACTCTGGATTTGTGATCTCAAGGTTGGCAGTTCAAGACCCACTGGGCCTTAGAAAATAAGTCCCTTAAAGTCAATGGCTTAGTTTTATTTAAAAAAAAAAAAAAAAAGGATAAGCGTAAGTCGCCCATGAATGTTTATGTAATTGAAAACAGACAGATGTTGAAGCTTTAGTAATAAACTGGGAGAAAGTAAATCATTAGTTAAAGTTTAACCGCAGGTTAATAATATGAATAAAGAGATTTTTGAAGTTCCAGAACCGGCTGGTACACTCGCTCAGTCCTTTTACGTCTAGACGCTACTCTGGATTCCGACATGCTGAAGCATTTAAACAGTTCTGGCTTCGCCTCTGTTCCGCGGCCGTGTTTCGATTCTCACCTGCTGAGTGCTGAAATATTTCAACTGAATAATCTGATGTTTATTTAGAAAATCTTGTGGAGATTTACCTCGAGAATTAGAAGAAAGAAAAGAAATGTATTATGGGATGTTGCACATTATAGACAGATCAGTTCACAGTGCTCTACCAGGGACCAGGCTCTGTGTCCCTCTGTCCCTTTATCACTCTGACTCTTTGTCTCTGTGTCACATGACTTACAGACTCTGTGATCATGTCACGAAGTTACCGCCCTGGGACATCGCACCACAAAACTGTATGTGATGATTTTAAATTACAGGTAGAGCGAAATTAACTCAAACATACTTTTAGAATCTATGAAAATAAACAAAACAAAAAATCTATCTATCTATCTATCTATCTATCTATCTATCTATCTATCTATCTATCTATCTATCTATCTATCTATCTATCTGTCTGTCTGTCTGTCTGTCTGTCTGTCCGTCCGTCATTCTGTATGTCTGTCTGTCCGGCTGTCCATCCATCTCTCTATATCTTACATTGTGAAAGTAACATTAAATATTTGGTGGGGGACAAACATACACACACACACACACACACACACACACACACACACACACACACACACAGATACATATACACAGACGCACGCGCACACACACAAACACACATATACACAGACGCACACACACACACATACACACATGCACGCACAACACACATACATACACACACACACACACACACACACACACACACACACACACACACACACACACACACACACACAGACACACACATACACACACCCACACACAGACAAACACACACACACACACACACACACATACATATACACAGACGCACGCGCACACACAAACACACATATACACAGACGCACACACACACACATACACACATGCACGCACAACACACATACATACACACACACACACACACACACACACACACACACACACACACACACACACACACACAGACACACACATACACACACCCACACACAGACAAACACACACACACACACACACACACACACACACACACACATACACAGACGCACACAGATGTAATTTGACTAAAGTTCATCTACCTGACTGTTGTAGGAAGCCAAAGTATCTGGAGGAAACCCAACCATGTGCAGAGAGAACGAGGCAAACCTCACACGAAAACCATAAAAACACCCTGGTAGAGCAACTCCTTGATGTGAGAATGATGTGCTAACCAATACACCACCCTGTGTGTGTGTGTGTGTGTGTGTGTGTGTGTGTGTGTGTGTGTGTATACTCTGTGTCCTTTTCTTACACCCTGACGTACTTCCTTTCGCCATGTTTCACCCACGGTTTGTGCTTGCTAGCCGGATTACAGAAAAGGTTCTGCATGGGATTTTCATTAAATTTTTAGCAGATAAATGCCTTTGGATCCGGAAGACCCCAGGAGATTTTGGAAATGATCCAGGTCGAATTCTGGATCTAGGAATTAATTAAAGAGTTATTTAACATTGTGAGCGTGAGAGAACGATTTTCGACATTTTGGTTGATATGAAGGACTGCTGTGCCTGATGGAGGTTTGCACTCTCTGGCTATATTGGTGTTAATTATATGAGCGGGTCGACCCTAAAATACAAATCAATTCTGTTAATATGGCGGATAGCACAGTTTGCTAAAAGTCCCGAGATACTCAAGTAAAAGGTGATTTAATACACACATTACACAGAAAATTGCACACACTTAATTACATTGCGTTACTATGTTATTGTTTTTGTTCCAATAATACGAAATTATGTATATTCTGTTTGGGGACTGATGACAGCGTGGGCATTTTAACTATTTTGATATTACAAACTTATATTAAACAATATTGTAGAATTTAGCACACCGGGATGTTAGCTGTTATAAACTCTGTTTATTTATAATTGCAATTTAGGTCACTAGTAACTTGGTCGTCCAACCACCGACAGCTCTCCAGGTAAATCTCGAGTAAT
Organism: Plotosus lineatus; assembly: GCA_024760905.1. NCBI lineage: Eukaryota > Metazoa > Chordata > Actinopteri > Siluriformes > Plotosidae > Plotosus > Plotosus lineatus. The sequence goes on from CM045745.1 coordinate 30,594,744, forward strand.
TCCAGTGATGGGTTATTAAAAAGCCCATATCAAGAAGCGGATCCTGTGCTTTGGAAACAGTTACCTGACACCAAAGCTAACGATCAACTTGCGGCTGTTGCCGGTCCATCCTCATGCAAAAACCATGAAGGTATGCCATGGTGGTGTGAGTGTACATGTGTAATGGATGTGAAGGGGACATGTAGTAGATATTTTAAGAATTAAATCTGTTTAAAGATTTTTTTTTTTTTTTTTTTTTTTTTTTTTTTTTTTTAATGACTGGTTGTCATGGATTCTATAAAATAAAATCTGGAAACAACAATTTATCAAATACCACAAACCAAATAATCTATAAAATACACATCACACACACTAACAAAGCTTAATCCTTTTAATTCCTGCGAGCTTTTGAGACTCACCTGTGTTTCTTCACACCGTTATGGTGGGTCTTGTCTCCATGGTTCTCCTCCCCAGACATGCTGGCAGGAGTGTAAGGTTCTGTTGTATGGAGATGAGCTGATCAGCAGTGTCGGAGGACACTAACACCACGTCCTGTCACGCTGTTGTCCCAGTCTGACTCTGTAGAATGGACACACACACACACACACACACACACACACACACACACATACACACACAGCTGTGTCAGTAATATAGTTACTGCACACTGGGTCACACATAACCCTCCCTTCCTTTAGTCCCTCCTTTGCTCGCTTCCTGTATCCCTTATTCCCTCCCTCCCTCCGGCCGTCTGTTCTTTTGGCGCACCTGAGAAACCCCACCTGAGGGATCTGGCTCGAAGGCAATCGGCTGCTCACCTCATTCATAAGTGTGCAGAAAATAACATAGGTATCCCGGTAATGTGATATAATACTTGCTAAATATTATTCTTTCAAAAAGGCCTATTTATGACTTCATAAATCAGATGAATGATGCTATGTATATTGTATGCTTGTTTGAAAAGCTTTGTTTAGCTGTTTAATTATGCCTATGGTGATCAATTAAATCCATTTTATGAACATGAATATGATATTCAAACAATTCACCCAGGAATCATTTTACAAGTGTATAACAATAGTCTGAGGGCGCTCTTGCTGTTATACGCACTAAGTACTAGTATATATGGGCGGCATGGTGGTGTGATGGGTAGCACATCTGTCTCTCAGCAAAATTGTCCCAAGTTTGGGTGCTTCTGCTGTGTTTTTTTTTTTTTTTTTTTTAATTAACTAAATATGTGTTTACAGAAGGTCCTTGGTTCTAATCCCGACATCGGGCATTTCTGTGTGGAGTTTACATGTTCTTCACATGCTTGTGTGGATGATTTCCTCAGCGTAATCCGGTTTCCTCATACAGTCCAAAGACATACACATTAGGCTGATTGGCTGGTCCTGATTGGCCCCAGTGTAACTGTGAATGGGTTTGAGTATGTTGATCCTGTGATGGTTTGACGATCTGGTCAAGGTGTACCCGTTTTCTCACAGTGTTGGCTGGCATAGGCCTAGCTTCCCCATGGCCAGAGTAGGATTAAAAGGTTTGACAAATTACTAAGCGTGACTGAGTGAGTGAATGAGTGTATGTACTGGATTGAGTGAGTGATGAAAGACCAGCGGGCAGTCATGTTAGAATGATGTAATAACAAACTTATAATGTTCGGGGTTACTGAGGATCAAACAAACCCATTCAGTGGAAATAAATATCAAGTCAAACATGCTGATAAGGATTAAAAAGAATAATTTCTTGTGAACCCTAAATCTATAATAAAAAATAAACAAATAACAAAATGCAATGCTTGAAGAACCACACTTAATAATAATAATAATAATAATAATAATAATAATAATAATCATAATAATAATAATCATAATAATAATAATAATAATAACAACAATAATAATAATAATAATAATAATAATAATAATAATAACAATAATAATAATAATAATAATAATAATAATAATAATAACAATAATAATAATAATAATAATAATAATAATAATAATAATAATAATAATAATAATAACAATAATAATAATAATAATAATAATAATAATAATAATAATAGGTTCTGCAATGGTCTGGAGAGCTGTCCAGAGTGTACCCTGTTCTCACTAAGACTGCTGAGATGGGCGTCACCCCCCCCCCCCACACACACACACACACCCCACCCACCCCCGACCCTAATTCGTATTAATTCGGATTAAATGACTTAGAAAATGAATGAATGAATGAATGAATGAATACTACTACTACTACTACTTCTAGTAGCTGTAGTAGTGATAATAATAATAATAATAATAATAATAATAATAATAATAATAATAATAATAATAATAATAATAATAATAATAATAATAATAATAATAATAATTGGGCAGTGGTGGCACGGTGGCGTAGTGGTGAGCACGTCCGCCTCACAGCAAGAAGGCCTGGGTTCGATTCCCGGCCTGGGCGTTTCTGTGTGGAGTTTGCATGTTCTCCCCGTGCTTGTGCGGGTTTCCTCCGGGTGCTCCGTTTTCCTCCCGCAGTCCAAAGACATGCACTGTAGGTTAATTGGCCGTTCTAAATTGACCGCAGATTCTCTCCTGCAACGGCACTGGAACCCAGTCGTATCGGCACTTGCCCTTCCATTGGATCCTTCCGGTGGCGCCAAGACGGGGGACTTGCTGCTTGAGTAACAGCCTGTCCCTCACTACTCCCTACCCGGGCTCTGCGCACTGGGGAGTATCACCAGCCGGGATACCAGCCAGAGCGCAGCCATAGTCCTTCGGCACTGACGGAGGCCTACCAATTGGGCAGTGGTGGCCTGGTGGTAAAGTGAATTACGAATCCCAGAATTGGAAGTTCAAGTCCCACTGTCAAAGGTCTCTCATCTTCTACGGCGTGAGGTTCATGTAAAAGAACCATTTCTGACTGTCGTCAAGAGGAGCTGCAAAGCTGTCAACATGTTTCTGCCATGTGACGGCCTGGGCATTTGGCCAGGGTGTACTCTGCCCTGGCCACTTGTCCTCTTGTAGTGGTTAGCATGGCCGCCTCACAGCAAGAAAGTCCTAGATTGGATTCCCAGTTTGGTCGTTTCTGTGTGGAGTTTGCATGTTCTCCCCATGTTTCCTCCGGGTTCTCTGGTTTCCTCTCACAGTCCAAAAACATGCACAATAAGTTACCTGGCTGTTCCAAATCATCCCTAGGTGTGAAGTGGGAGTATGAATGGCTGCGCGAGTGTTGGCCCTTCGATGGCCCGGCGATCTATCCAGAGTGTACCCTTGCTCAGAGATGGCTGAGATGGGCGAGGTTCAGAAAATGAATGAATTCCTATTACTACTAAAAGAGCAACAATCAGCTGCAGTGCATGCTAGACTTCAAATCGCTCTTTTTCTCAGTAAACAAAATGATGCAATAAACTTTTCATAATCAGCTCCAAGCCATTTGTGTTGAGAGCTTTGTAAGTATTACTGAGTCGGTTGATTTTACACCCAAGTCGATTTGCATAGACTTGCACTGCACAAACACCAAACCCCATAACAGCTTAAGGGCTAACGATGTTCCTGAGTGAAATGATAAATAATGTGCAGATGTAACACATCCATGAACAACAGCTTTTTAAATCTTCTGTGCACGTTTCTGCTCATGAGCGCCACCATCTTACAGGTTGCAGCTGTAGGCTTACAGTTGTTTGTTATCTTGGTATTGAGTTTAATGAGAAATATATAATCAAGGAGCAGTGGTGGCTTGGTGGTAAAGGTGCTGGATCACTGATCATAAGGTTGGGGGTTCGAGTTGTCACTACCCCCCCCCCCCCAGTGCACTAACTGGTTTATCAAAGGCCAGCTGTGTCTCTCGCTGTCTATGGTGGGAGGTTCCTGTAAAAAAACCATTTCTGACTTTCAACGAGTAGCTGCAAAGCCGTCAGCATTTTTCTGCCCTGCAATGGCCTGGCAAGCCGTCCAGGGTGTGCTCTGCCCTCCCCCGGAGTTGGCTGGGATGTACGCCAACCTCTCAGCGACCCTAATTAGGATTAAGCGGTTACAGAATATATAATCAGGCACTTTAAAAAGTTCACAGCATGATCTCATTCGCTTCATCTATGGAGAATTTCTGGTACTTTTCGTTCACTTCTCTGGCCACAAGATTCAAACCCATGTCGCCTTTTTGGGCTGGGCTCGGCAGGGCTCCATGGACAGAAGTCCGACCACCAGTAACTCAGCTCCGTGGCCCTCTTCCCAGGCCTGACTCAGGGCGGAACCCCAGTGGCCTGCGTCCAGTCAAGGTTTCCCTTATTTCCCTATGTCACTTTTGTGTTTTTTATTCATAGAGGTCCTCTGATCCATGCTTAGTCTGGACGTTCACATATGACCTGTCCTGTTTGTTTTGGGTGACCGTACCAGGGGCATAATGCTCCAACAACATCGCCCTTAGGATCATTGGGACATGCCCTCCATCAAGGTGGTAATTCAAGAAGTGGTGTGTCTGTGTGTGTGTGTGTGTGTGTGTGTGTGTGTGTGTGTGTGTGTGTGTGTGTGTGGGTGTGTGTGTGTGTGTGGGTGTGTGTATATATATTGCTATTTTGATTTTACGTTTTTTTTTGTTTTTTTTTTAAAGAAAACTATGTCAAATTTTCACTTTAGCGTGCTCTCTGTAGTACGAGACGTACTTACAGAGTACCCTGACGTAATATGCTACTTACGCATGACGCTGCGTCCATTGTTTACAAACGACAGACTGAATGTGCCCCTCCTTCTTCCAAGTTCACCGCATGTTATCCTTGTGATAAGACGTCGTCCATGTGATCTTTGTGTTTACACTGTTTTGTGGTCTTTTGTAACCCTAAGCAAATATGGTTGGTCAGAAGAGTAAGCCTACTAGTGATAGTGGTAATCAGAAAAAGCGGCAAGCCATCTTGTTAGAAATGAAGATGGCAATTATCAAGAAAATTGATGCTGGTGAGAAACATGTGAATGTTGCACGTTTCTTCCAAATGGCTCCATCGACCATCGGAACCATTTACAAGCAGAAAGATCGCATCACAGAGAATGTTAAAGGTTATATTTGATATTGTATTTGATATTTCACGAGTGAATTTGATTAAAATTTATCTATTTGAAATTATTTTGCTTGAATTTAATTTATTTTAAATTAATGTTGATGTTATTTGATATATTTGATATTATTTTACAATGTTATGTTTATAATAATTGATCTAGGGGTGTTTTAGAAGATATTGTAATGGTATATATATATATATATATATATATATATATATATATATATATATATATATATATATATATATATATATATATACATACATATATATATATATATATATATATATATATATATATATATATAGTGAGAGAGAGAGAGAGAGAGAGAGAGAGAGAGAGAGAGAGAGAATTTTCTGAGTAGATTCTTCCGTAAGAGAGTGCTCAATACTTTTTCGTAGAGCAACTATAAGTAAAAATAATAGGACAGGACAAAGACTTTCTATTGAAACTTCATTTTCACTACAGATCTGTTTCGAAGGGTGGTGAAACCATCCTCTCTCTTCAGGTGATTACAGAAGAATATATGTGTATGTATATATATATATATATATATATATATATATATATATATATACATACACAGGGATCCATCGATACTTTGCGCTTCAATTCGTGCAGCTTCAGTGCATCACAGTTTTTCTTTTTAAATATTCATTGAAGTAAAAATAAAGAAATTAAGGAAGAATGGGCGAAAAAGTTAAGGAAAATGCTGCAGAACAAGGCCACGTATGCAAAAAAACAAAAACAAAAACAAAAAACCCAAACAAACAGGGGCAGTGGTGGTCTAGTGGTATAGGGCACTGGATCGCTGATCCAAAGGTTGAGGGTTCGAGTCCCACTCTGCACAAGGTTGCTACTGCCCCCCCCCCCAGTGGAGCCAACTGGGTTATCAAAGGCTGGCCATGTCTCACTGTCTATGGTGTGAGGTAATATAAAAGAACCATTGCTGACTTTCGACAAGAGTAGGCTGCAAAGCCGTCAGCGTATTTCCGCCCTGCGATGGCCTGGCGAGCTGTCCAGGGTGTACTCTGTCCTCGCCCGAAGTTGGCTGGGATGGGCACCAGCCTCCCCGTGACCCAAGTTAGGATTAAGCGGGTACAGAAAATGAACTGAACTGAACAAACAAAAAAAAACAACAACCCAAAACTGCTTACATTTTTCCGTGAGGTGCACATCTGAGTGCGTGCTATATGTTATTTGCGTGTATATGTTATTTAACTATCTTATCAACATTCCATGTGGATTTGCATCTTAAAATATAATTATTGTCAAAAGGAATTCTACAAAATCAGATGGAGGATATTTTCCAGTTTGGTCAAATTTATTCAAGTTGATGAAAATGTTCATTTCATTACATACAAAAATATACATTATGGATCTATACTTTCATAATGAACATAAAATGCACAGAAACTACATGGACAAAAGGTAACGGACACTTGACCATTTGACCACCACAAAGTTGAAAATACACTTGTCTTCATCTTCTATTGGGTTTCAGTTTCCCTTCACGGGAGCTAAAAAGCTCAAACCTGTTCTAGCGTGACCGTCCCCTGAGCACACATGGTGAACTTCATGAATACACACCTTATTGGATAGATTGGAGTGAGAGAACGTGAGTCCCTTGCAATGAACACTGACTTCAACTTCAATGGACATGTTTGGGATGAACTAGAATACGACTGCCCCAGGTGTCACCACATGACATCAGCAGCTCACCTTAATAACGCTCTGGGGGCGAATGATCACAAATTCCCAACAACAACATGCCAGAATCAAGTAGAGCACTTCTCACATGGGGGCAATTTATTCCAACAGCAATATGAGGGTTATGGTCCAGCGTCCATAAGCTTTTACCCATATAGTGCATATGTATTTGTTTTTAATCATTTTATTGTTATGCAAACAAATGGTATTTTACAGATCATTTTTATTTTACTTGCTGGATACATGTTTAAACATCATCAATAGCAGAGGAGATATTTGGTGAGGATAAAATACAGAAATTAATATGAGAATTAGTCTGCTGCCTTTTTCAGGACAGGAAGTGGAATCCTCGAGACGTAGAAATCACTCACCAGAGAGCGCGTCGTAAAATTCATCCTCGGTCAGAGTCGGCGATTTTTTGCCGTTAGAAAGGATCTTCTTGAGCTGGTGGTGCTCCGTCGCCAACTTCTGCAGGGCCTCAGACAGGATCTTATTCTTTTCTACTTCTTGTTCTAACTTCGTACTCCACACCTAAACAATGAAAAAAAGAGGAATGAAGAAGTAATCACTTTTAAAAATCCTGATGAGTAGACAAGACATGACGCCAACAAGACTGCAGCATCTTATCAGCGGGATATATCAGTGCCAGTGTGATTTAATTAAAGATACGGCGTTTAGTGTGTGGCACATGGAACCCAGTGATGTGGAATGAGTGTAAAGTATTAGTGTTGCAGTGTGAAAGGATCAGCAGATGTTCTGCAGACGTTCAAAACAAGTATACCTCGCGACTCGCTGCAGCCCAAGCATCAAACCATAGAGAGATCCATTTGCCAGTTTAATAGGAACACCTGCCATGCATTGGATACTCTAAACATGTTTTGTAGTTATTCATGGGGATGAGGTTATTATTAAACCACAGAGTCAGCACTCGACCAAGGTGGGATACATTCTGAACAGCTTTCCGGACCATCACAGGGCCAACACACACAACCCTCCACACTCAAACTCACACCTGTGGGAAACGTGGAACAGTTGATTAGCCCAATGTGCATGGTTTTGGACTGTTGGAGACAACCAGAGTTCCCAACACAAGAATGGAGAGAACACGCAAACCCCACACGGAAACACCCGAGCCAAGAACCTTCTTAATGTAAAACAGGTATGCTAACCACTTCAGTACCACACCATCTTCTCTCTCTCTCTCGCTCTCTCTCTCAATCCCCCCTCTCTCTCTCAATCTCTCTTTCTCTCCCCCTCTCTCTCTTTCTCTCTATGTGTGTCTCTCGCTCCCTCTCCACCCCCTCTCTCTCAATCTCTCTCTCTCAATCCCGGTCTCTCTGTCTCTCTCTCTCAATCTTTCTCCCCTCTCTCTCTTTCTCTCTCTCTCTCTCAATCTCTCTCCCTCCCGCTCTCTCTCTCTTTCTCTCTCTCTCTCTCAATCTCCCCCTCTCTCTCTCACCTCCCTCTCTCACTCTTTCTATCTCTCTCTCTCTCTCCCAATCTCTCTCTTGCTGTCTCTCTCTCTCTCTCTCTCTCTCTGTCTCTCTAAATCTCTTTCTCCCCTCTCTATGTGTCTCTCTCTCTCTCAATCCCCCCTCAATTTGTCTCTCTCTGCCCCCCTTCCTCTCGCGCTATATATCACTGGAAGTCATACTGCATGTGATGTCACTGGACTGGACCTCGATGCCTATTGAGTACACAAGCATGGAACTTAACTGTAATCAGCCATAATATTCTTGGGATATTCCTCGATAATAACATAATCTTCCTCGTATATTTTGGTCAATGCCTACCAAGTTTAGTCCACGCAAGGACAACCAGTGAACTGGCATGCGTGCCATAGATGCCCATGAAGAATGAAGGTCCAATCTGATCCCACAGAAGAGCTACTGTAGCACAAACTGCTGGAGCTGTTAATGCTGCTGATGACAGAAACCAGTCAGAACACACAAGCATTACAGAGTGTGTAGCTGCCCAGCCACGGACAAACCAGTCGTTGTTAATGTTGTGGCTGATGTTTGTCTGTATTCGAATACGCAGAGCAAAATAGCAATGCTGATAAATCTGAGACGGATGCGAAGTGGGGTTTATGCAAAAATATAAAGTCTGAAGTACACAAATGAAATATTTACCAGCCGTCTGTAATGGCGTATTTCTCTCCATCTATAAAACGCTGTTGGATGAATAAATGTCAGCCTTTCATTTACAGATGACTAACGCAATGTACTGACTTCAGCATATCATTTACATGTGTGTCCTATATCAGTCAATCAGGCAGTCATTCATTCTGCTCGGCACCTGACACATGAAACCGAAAAAAAAAAAAAAAGGTCCATCAAAGACGTTGAAGAAGATACGACTTTCCAAATTGTTCCTGAAAGAAGGAACATATATTGATATTGTTTATATTGTGATGAGAATGGTCCATACTGAAGTGCAATCCTACTGAATGATACCCACAGCCTCAGGCTTTAGTCGCACTCACTCTCACTCACCCTGAGCTGCTGCTGTGTCCATCAAGGAGAACTGAACACCCAGCTTTCGCGATCTGTACAGCAACCGATCGCGTTACATACCTGAGCGATCTGAGCTGAGCCTTTCGGAAAACACCTTCGATCCCCATTCACAAGACTCTCATTGATGCAGCACAAACTTGCATTAAGCCACAACACCAGCGATGAGGAGTCAATTCACGCCATCCATGTAATGGACCTTCTGTCTGCAAGATCTTTGATATACTTATGAACATGGATGATTAAGAACTTCTTGGTCTCATGGCATAATGTCTGCACCACAGTTTCCTCTAGCTTCCTCCTACAGTCCAAAGACATGCAAATTGACTAACTGGCTGTTCCAAATTTCTGCGAGGTGTGGAGGTGAGTGAGAATTGTTGTGTGTATTATAGTGTGCACGCGTGATATCTCTGAGCACTGGTGGATGCTAGCACCTGCTGTCTCTTGAGATTTTTCAATACCAGTTCATACTAAGTTGTGATTTACAGTTTCTCTAAAGTATTACTGTTCTACAGACATTAATATGGGGCCGGTGGTGTCGTGGTTAGGGTGCTGCGCTCATGAGCAGGAGGTTGTGAGTTCGAATCCCACTGAGACCCTCACTGTGCTAAGACCCCTGGACAAGGTCTCAACCACAAGTGTGCCTCTGTTCACCCAGCAGTATAAATGGGTACCAGTAAAATATACGGGGAAGGTAACCTGCGATGGACTAGTGTCCCATCCAGGGGGAGTTGAACTCCTGGTCACTTCACGTTACGGAAACCGGGGATAAGCACCGGCCTGATGAGCCACGAGGCTCGGGTGTAAAAACCCAACAGACTTTACCTTACAGATGTTAATCGTCTATATTTTTTCATCAAGACCAACCTGCGGTCACGTTTAATAGATGGAAGCCTAAACGCCTGCATGAAGCTGAATCTCACCACATATCAACCAGACCACAAAGCCATCAGCAAAACCATGCAGCACCACAAGTCGCATTAATAGTAAGAAGTACTTTCTCGTTATCAAATTGTATTCAGTATATTAGATTTTAAAATATGTCTCTTTTTTTGTGTCTCTCTTAGTGAAAAAGGTTCCCGACCCCTGATCTGGGCAAATCATCCAAGAGTCGTCATTCAAGACTTCACCACCCAAGTCCATCATCCACGTTCATCCACAGCCAACGCGAGGATGATCTTCATTCGTTTCTTTCGATACGAAGATTCCAAGCTTTCGACTGCCAGCGTGCGCTGTACTGCAGCTGCTTGGGGACTATCTTTATTTTGTGACCCTTGTTCTATTTGTATTTTGGATTAGGTCTAAATTGTACATTATTATTTTGTCTTAGTTTGTCCATATTATTAAATTGTATATATTGTATGTCATGGTTTGTCATGTTTTGATGGTTTCACGGGATACTTTTTATATTTGAACTTCACATACGTAACAAAATATAAATGGATACCAGTAAAATATACTGGGAAGGTAACTTGCGATGGACTAGCGTCCCACCCAGGACGAGTTGTACTCCTAGTCGCTTCACACGATGGAAACCGGGGATAAGCACCGGTCCAATGAGTCACTAGGCTCGGGGTGTAAAAATCCCAATGGATTTTCCCTTGAGACCACAAAACATTTGTTGTTATCCATTCTTTCAATTTCCGTCATTATCTGAGGTCCGGTCATAGAGACAACAGGTCTAGCAAGGTAACCCACTCATCCTTGTCATCAGCTCAGATCTCCAGCTCCTCCGGAATCATCCCAGGGTGGAGTCTCAGGCTAGACGGGTTTTATAATCCATCCAGTGAGTTTTGTGTTTGCCCCAGGGGCTCATCCCAGTTGGATGTGTCTGGAATACCTCCAAAGGGAGGACACCAGGAATCATCCTAATCAGACACTCGAAGCACATCAACTGTGACTCTATTCGATGAGAAGGAGCAGCAGATCTTTCCTCAGTTCCCCTGAATGTAAAGGTCAAGATGCTCTCAGAAGCACACATGGCATGAATCTCATTCTTTGCTTCTCTACCTGAATCTCACAACCTCAGTGGAGGGTGGGAAGGAAGGTGGACTAGTAAACCGTAAGCTTTGCTTGGTGGCTCAGCTCCCTCTTCACTATAACGGGCCGGTGCAGCGCCCTCATTACTGCTGACGCAGGACTGACTCTTGTTCATCTTCCACTCCATTAATTGATCACGCTTTTGTTTTGTTTGTTGTGATAACGATGCACATTTTAATCAGCAGTTCTATTTACATCCTATGGGCGATCAAGACATCATAGGAAAAAGATCAATACTAGTTAGTATCTAGCTTAGTAGTTAACGAACAATAAATAATCATTAGAATTTATTACACAAGCAGTCACAGTTCTGTTTTTTTACATAATGTTGAATATTAATGAGTTAGTCTGCACTAGGGGTGTTGGCTTTCTTAATGATGAGCAAACCAGGAATTTAAAGGCTGCTGCTGCTGCTCTTCATGGCAGGAAGTGCCTTAAATAAATCTTTTGTGCTGCAGAAAGTGCCAGTTCTGCTGAGAGCGCCTCTTCAAAAATCCATCAGACACACATCAGTGCCAATTAATATGGGGGGGAAAGAGGAAAAAATCCAATTACCTTCAGTAACATCATTATTTCCATGGTGCACCTGGTTAGAAATATTTTAATAATAAAGATGCCTGTGTGTTTAGTACAGGGGTGTCAAACTCGTGCCACAAAGGGCCATGTGGCTGCAGGTTTTTGTTTCAACCAAGCATCAGCACACCTGACTTGGCTCATTCAAACAACTGATAAGAGTCTTCAGGCAATTGATTGGTCAGTCTCTGGACAGAGCACACAGATTGACCAATCAACTGCCTGAAGACTTTATCAGTTGTTTGAATGAGCTAGACTGACCAATCAAATGTCTGAAGACTCTTATCAGTTGTTTGAATGAGCCAAGTGAGGTGTGCTGCTGCTTGGTTGAAACAAAACCCTGCAGCCACATGGCCCTTTGTGGCACGAGTTTGACACCCCTGGTTTAGTACATAAACAAATGTATTAATAAAGTACATTTTCACAGGAAACGAGAATGCCTGGCCCACAATGACCCTGTGAACGCCCAATCCAGGTTTGTGCCTGGATACTAGTAGCGGTTAGAGTTCTGCACTCATGATCAGAAGGTTGTGTGTTTGAATCCCAGTTAGAACCCCACTGTGTTAAGACCCCTGAGCAAGGTCTCAAACACAAGTGTGCCTCTGTTCACCCAGCAGTATAAATGGGTACCAGTAAAATATACTGGGAAGGGAACCTGTGATGGACTGGCGTCCCATCCAGGAGGAGTTGAACTTCTGGCTGCTTCACACTATGGAAACCGGGGATAAGCACCGGCCTGATAAGATACTATGGCTCAGGTGTAAAAAGCCCAAAGGATTTTACTTTTACTTTTTTTCTAATTCGATGGGAGACCACCTGTTAATAGCAGGTACCAGCAAAGGGATGCCGAGGGTCGGCAAAGGCAGAGCAGTCTCATATACAAAGTCTAGACAACCATCAGCATTTGATACTCAGTGGCAGCTGTCACCGAAAACAGTTATGCCGCATGAAGAAAAACAAGACTTCCTGATTCTGTATGCGTTGGTAAGCCATAACATTAACACCACGCGATTGTCCTGGAACGACACAGTCCCATATCCAGCAACCTGCAATTTTCCATTACTCCTTTCTATCATAACCAGCATGAACAGCTTCAGGAGTCGGTGCTACAGAAGCTCTTCTGTGGGATCGGAGCAAACGTGCCAGCCTTCAGCCCTCACGTGGAGTTAATGACCCTTGGGCATCCATGACATCCTTGCCAGTTCACTGGTTGTCCCTCCTTGAACCACGTTTGGTAAGTGCTAACTACTGCATACCAGGAACTCAACACAAATGCCTAGTCTTTTGGAAATTAATAGACCCAGTCTTTTAAACCTCACGACGTGGACTTTTCATTTCTGTATGGAATCTGCATACCTTCCCCGTGCTTACGTGGGATTCCTCTGGGAACTCCGGTCTCCACAATCCAAAGACATGCCCATGAGGCTCACTATTTTAATTATCTGTTTTAAAGTGCCCACAGGTGTGAGTACGAAGATAAATGGTAGTGAGTGTATTGACCCAGTGCTAATCTGGTGAGCTGTTCAGGGTGTACCACTCCTTTGCCCATTGTCGACCGAGATGAGCTCCAGCCTCCCTGCAACTTTAACGGTTCATCAAATGAATGAGAGTGAATGAGTGCATATTGTAGACACAGTAATATACAACGCAGTTATAATAATGAACCAGCCATTTAATCAGTGAGAAAGTAATGGCACCCCACATATAAAATCATCCAATTACCCTTCACATAACAAACATTCTCTCTAAAGCTATACAGGCGGCACAGTGGCGTCGTTGTTAGCATGTCTGCCTCACAGCAAGAAGGTCTGGGTTCGATACCCAATCTGTTTGGAATTTGCATGATCTCCTTGTGCTTGTGTGGGTTTCCCCTGGATATTCTGGTTTCCTCCCACAGTCCAAAAACATGCACAGTAGGTTAATTGGCCATTCCAAATCTCCCCAAGATGTGAATAGTTGTGTGAGTGTTGGCCCTGTTATGGCCGGTGAGCTGTCCAGCGTGTACCTTGCCCTTATATATATATATATATATATATATATATAATAGGCAGCCATAGAATAATGGTTACAGAAGTGGCTTTGGGACAAAAAGGTCCCTGGTTTGATTCAGGAACCAGCAGGGAAGTGAGCAGCACCTTCCCTTCCTTTGAGTAAATTAGCTGAGGTCCCATTAAGCAAGGTGTCTAACCCCTGAGTGCTCTCAGGGCGGCCCCATGTATGTCTTTCCATCACAGGTTACCTTCCCAGTATATTTTTACTGGTATCCATTTATACTGCTGGGTGAACAGAGACACACTTGTGGTTAAGATCTTGCCCAGTGAGGGTCTCAGTGGGATTTGAACTCACAACCTACCAATCATGAGTGCAGCACCCTAACCACTACACCACCAGCCCCACAGTGAACAGAGGCACACTTGTGGTTAAGACCTTGCCCAGTGAGGGGCTCAGTGGGATTTGAACTCACAACCTACCGATCATGAGTGCAGCACCCTAACCACTACACCACCGGCCCCACTATATACATCTTTTTGGCTAACAAACTGAATTGAACTGACGAACTGATGCACACATAAATATCTGAGTAAAAAAAGGAGGAGTGAGGATTTAATGGCTGGTATCAGATCTAAGATCAGCAATGTTAACATACAGAACAGAATAATAGTGAAATTATTGACATCCATCTCGAAATCCGCCTAAATTAAAGCTTGCGAAATGTGCTGGCACTCTGTGCTGGACCAGCTACAGATAAATGAGCAAAGTCACCTTGAAAGGGACGATGGGTGGAACGAAGAGCTGTAAATCTGCCTGCAAAAGTAAGCGAGGGAGCAAATCTATAAAACTGATTCGGGTGGGTTGGAGAAGCGGGAGGGGGAGGGGGAGGGACACATCCATTTCTGGATTCTCTCATTTTAACACGTCTCACACCCTTGAGTTTTTTTTTTTTTTTTTTTTTTTTTTTTTTTATCCAGCTAAAATTATCAGTGATGTGTGTGTTCTCAGCGATACGAAGCAGACGTGAGATAAACGTTAATATAGAATAGATTCCAAGCACTGAGCCTGGGAAGCATCTTACATGTAAAATTTATCCTTGATGCTTTCTATTTATGATGTGAATCTGAAATGCCTGAAGGTTAGACCGTGGTTAGACCCCCACCCACACCCTCACCGAAAAAAGTACACATGGCATGAATGAAAGACAGACAGTCCAGTCTGCCATGTTTCATTCTCCAGAGCCTGGCCAAGCAAGCTGCATTGTGTAACAGACATGAGCCACAGATCTCTGAGCAGCACTGCTCCCTCTCGCCTCGCTGCACTCGGACGCTATTTTAAGCCTTCACTGTACACTTTCATTAAGTGTGAGCTGAGGGGTGAAAAGTAACCATGAACATATTAATGGAATGATCCATTTAGGGTACTCAATGTAAGATTAAAAATGATGTGAGATGAAAAGCTCAACTAATAAAGGATAACACACTTGGGGGGGGGGGGTTTGAGTGTGAAGAAAACTAATCAATAAAGGGGTGGAGTCATGCGTTTATGATTTTTTTTTCCCTACAAAAAATTCAATATGGGCCGTCCTGCATAGACCAATGAATTACGAAAAATCCATCCATCCATTCATTTTATTATTCATCCAGTCACTTTATGCTAATTAGGGACATGGGGAAGCTGACACCCATTTCA
>CM045745.1:30612781-30615281 GCA_024760905.1 Plotosus lineatus
AAGTACAAAATAAAAGCATATTATGTAAATATCTCTAAAGATATAAAGCAGCGCTGTTACACAGCTTTACACCTGCTCGACTCTCACTAGGGTTTGTTGCGATGAAACAAAATATAAACATTTAAAGTGTAAACGATCTTGTTTTGGTGGCATGGTGGCGCCGTGGTTAGTCCGCTCACCGCACAGCAAGAAGGCTCAGGTTTGATTCCCGTACTCGGGCCTTTTGGTGTGGAGTTTGCATGCTCTCCACGTGCTTAAGTGGGTCTACTCTGGGTATTCCCGTTTCCTCCCACTGTCTGAAGACATGCCCAGTAGTCTAACTGGGGGCTTCCAATTGCCCCTAGGAGTGAGTGTGAGTGTAAATAGTTGTGTGTGATGGCATTTTGATGGCCTGGTGAGCTGTCCAGTTTGTGCCCTTCCCCCAGAGTTGGCTGAGATGGGCGCCAGCCTTTCCATGACCCAGACAAAGAATAGATGAATGAATAAATGAATAATAAATGAGTGTTTTTTGTTTGTTTGTTTGTTTGTTTGCCTGTTTTTGATATTGAGTGATATCAATCTTGCCTTCGGTGCATCACTGTCAACTGTCATGAAATAGCGAACCGATAATTTATCCATTCAGGGGCAATCAAGGGTATCTAATTTGCCTAATGTGCATATCTTTGGACTGTGGGAGGAAACCAGAGGAAACCCACACTAATACGTACGGCGAAAGAATATAAACTCCACACAGAAACGCTCCCACCAAGCCTGAGATTTGAACTCATCTTCACCTTTTGGCTGGGAGGCAGACATGCTGATTCAGTATGCCATTGTGCTTTGAAGTGAATCAATCAAATTGTGCCATCCTGTAGTCATATATACTAAATATATGTATCCCTCTGACAGCACACCCTGGTGTTCTGCATGTTAGCGTTAACTGTTTTGGACAGATTTGCATTCCGGGTCATATGGAGGACGAGGACAGGAAGCAGGATGTCTGCACATTTCTGAGTACATAGAGACGCTCTCATCTCCTTCCATCAGCACGGCCTACATAAAGCTTTGTTACCATGGCGATTTCACACCTGGTAACAGATTGCGTTCGAATCATAGTGGAATTCCTTTCGTGGCAGAGGGTCTCTCATCTCACCAGCTTACATTTCTAGACTGAATCATGCTGTATTATTCATGGACAATATGCATTTCCTTATACACTCCACCGAGCATTTACTACTCGGAACTAAAGATGAGACACAACTCAAATACTAATTAGAATGAAGCTTGAATATCTTTCTAACTTCTGAGGGGACACGACAGGTCTGATACTTATGAAAACCAAGTCACAGTATGGTGTATAAATACTCAACTATTCACATGGTGTCTACATGTTTATCACCCATAACCACTGAATCCTGAGTAGGGTCGAGCCGATTCTGGGCAGAATGCAGAGTACACCCTGTACAGTTTGCCAGGCCATCCCAGGGCAGAAAAACTGACGGCTATGCGGCTCTTTTCAAAAGTCAGGAATGTTTATTTTTACATGAACCTCTCACCACCGACAGTGAAATACGTGGCCTGCCTTTGATAACCCAGTGAGCTGCACTGGGGCGGACAGCAGTGACAACTCACTGATAGTGGGGCTTGAACCCCTGACCTTTGGATCAGTAATCCAGCTTCGTATCAACAGGCCACCACTACCCCTCCCACTAAACATTGAATATAAAATATAGTTTAATGGTACTGTGGGGAAGTGCTGGCCCAGTGGTATGGTGCTGCTTTGCCAATTCTAAGGTTGTGGGGTTCAAGCTCCACTGTCAAAGGTTGTCACTGCTGCCCCCCCAATGCAGCTAACTGGGTTATCAAAGCCCAGCAATGTCTCTCACTGTCTGTGGTGTGAGGTTGATGTAAAAGAACCATTGCTGACTTTCGACAAGAGTAGTTGTATCAGCGTGTTTCTGCCCTGTGATGTCCTGGCGAGCTGTCCGGGGTGTATGCTGCCCTTGCCCAGAGGTGGCTGAGATGGCCACCAGCCTCCCCGTGACCCTAATTAGGATTGAGCGGTTCAGAAAATTCATTAATTAATTAATTTTCTCTAAGCATAATTATTCATAATGAAACTGAAACCTGCCAAAACATAGAGGCTCATACACCACCACTCAGACTCGCACAGAATAAAAAAAATATAGATTTCCCAGTACTATAGGGTATGGACTGCTCCCTATACATTAATGAGTACAGTATATATTTTCCCTTATTCAGTGAAGTATAAATACAATATTAGTCATCGTTACCTCTACCAAAGAGGGTATTTTTTATTTCCTAATTTTCATATTAATTTATTTATTTATTGGTGTGATTTGTTTGTCTGCTAAAAAATGTACTCATAATGTTATGAAATAATTTTGATTAATTTTATTGGAAGGGTACGGTATATCCAAATCGGTACATAACTAGATTTCAGTGGTGCTACAGATCCCAATACAGATCCCGATATGGATCTTGGAATTTTTAAATGGTT
>CM045745.1:30620281-30627781 GCA_024760905.1 Plotosus lineatus
TTATTATTGTTATTATTATTATACTTTAAGCAAGGATATGAAAATCTCAAGATTATATGATACAAAGTAACACAGATATCACATCATGAGTTTCTCCCACACTGACCTTCAAAGATATCGATATAAATATTAATTCAGAAAGCATAAAAAAGATGATTTCCTTATTCTATTAGTTTAATGTCCTCCTTTTAAATTATTATTATTATTATTATTATTATTATTATTATTATTATTATTATTCAATGAAAACAAGCTAAATTAAGTCATTATAGCTACCCTGTGACAAAACTAGGACAGGCAGGACAAGTAGGACGTCCTCGGTTTTCATCAATGAGAACAGCTAGTAAAGCCAAATTAGCACACAAGACCAGAACCTAATGTTTAAATAAGAAACACTGAGTGGAAAAATTCAGAATGTGTCCAACTCTACCTTTCCAGATAACGAGGAAAGCTGCCACCTTGTTCTCCGTCCTGTTTATGTCACTGAAGCTCGGATTGGTTGAAGCGATGAGAATTGTGTATGAATGTCTCTCTGTGTGTGTGCGTGTGAGTGTGTGTGTGCGCGTGTGTGTTCATGTGTGTGTTAGAGAGAAAAAGAGGAAGGAAGGGAGGGAGGAAAACGAGAGAAGGGGAGAGTGAGAAAGAGGGAGAAAAAGCAAGGGTGAGGTAGGAAATGTGACGGACAGGGAGAACAAGTGTGAGAATAACAGCAGGCTTCCATTTCCTCAGCAGACAATCATATGTATCTGAAGGTGCTTGTGTGATACAAGAGGTACAAAGCTCAGCATAAAAAAGGAACCATGCTATTAGAATTGTGCAATTGCCATTATATATATATATATATATAGGGGATTTTCTGAGTAGATCCTTCTGTAGGAGAGTGCTCTATACTTTTTGGTAGAGCAAATAACAATAAAAATAAAAGGACAGGACAAAGACTTTCTATTGAAACTCCATTTATCACGACAGATCTGTTTCGAGGGGTGGTGAAACCATCCTCTCTCTTCAGGTGATTATAGAAGAAGTTCTTCTCTTATCACCTGAAGAGAGAGGATGGTTTCACCACCCCTCGAAACAGATCTGTAGTGATAAATGGAGTTTCAATAGAAAGTCTTTGTCCTGTCCTTTTATTTTTATTATGTATATATATATATATATATATATATATATATATATATATATATATATATATATATATATATTTTTTTCTTTCTACAAAAATGAACTTCAGTAATACAAAGACATGAGTTTTCATACAGTTCTCTGGGAGAGGAGTAAAACTGAAGAGAGACGAGCTATAGGGAGAAAAATATAATTTGGAAAAATCTACACTACACTTAGAAGAATAAAAAAATCTGAGAGAAGTAATCATTCACCAACATACACAACCACAGAGGGATAATACATTGGCAGGATCAGAATTAAAAAGACAGGATATTGGGGCAGGTGTAGGATTCCAGTGAGATCATCTCTAGGAAAGATGTAGAATTACAGAGATCAGGTATAGAGACAGAAGTAGAATTTATTTCAGTGATATGTTCTAGAGGCAGGAGTAGAGTTAAATAAATCAGCTATTAGAAGAGAATAGAATTATAAAGATCCAACAAAGGGACAAGAGTAGAAATGATCAGCTCTAGGTATAGGAGTAGAATTAAAATAAAATGCTATATAGGCAAGAGTAGAATCTGAGGGAGATTAGCTCTAGAGACATGAAAAGAATTAGAGAGATCAGCTTTAATTGAAAAGACAAGGGCAGGAGTAGAAGTTGAGAGATTTCAGTTCTAGGGAAAGGTATAGAAATAAGAGGACACCCACTGGGGATAGGAGTAAAATTTGAGAAAGAGCATCTACTAAGAGAAGAGTAGAATTGAAAGAGAAAGATCAACTCAAGAAGCATGAGAAGAGTTAGAGAGATCAGCTAAGTTGACGGAAGCACAGTTTGAATCAGAGTGATCAACTTAGTTCGAGTTAGAGGGATCAGCTCAGTTCGAGTTAGAGGGATCAGCTCAGCTTGAGTTAGTGTGGTCACTTCAGTTCGAGTTAGAGGAATCAGCTCAGTTAAAGTTTGAGGGATCAGCTCAGTTTGAGGTAGAGGTATCAGCAAAGCTTGAGTTAGCGCTGTTAGCTCAGTTCAAGTTAGAGGGATCAGCTCAGTTCGAGTTTGAGGGATCAGCTCAGTTTGAGTTAGAGGGATCAGCTCAGTTCAAGTTAGAGGGATCAGCTCAGTTCAAGTTAGAGGGATCAGCTTAGTTTGAGTTAGAGGGATCAGCTCAGTTTGAGTTAGTGTGGTCACTTCAGTTCGAGTTAGAGGGATCAGTTCAGTTTGAGGTAGAGGGATCAGCAAAGCCTGAGTTAGCGCTGTTAGCTCAGTTCAAGTTCGAGGGATCAGCTCAGTTCGAGTTTGAGGGATCAGCTCAGTTTGAGTTAGAGGGATCAGCTCAGTTCGAGTTAGAGGGATCAGCTCGATCAGCTCAGTTCGAGTTAGAGGGATCAGCTCAGTTCAAGTTAGAGGGATCAGCTCAGTTTGAGTTAGAGGGATCAGCTCAGCTTGAGTTAGTGTGGTCACTTCAGCTCAAGTTAGAGGGATCAGCTCAGTTCAAGTTTGAGGGATCAGCTCAGTTCGAGTTAGAGGGATCAGCTCGATCAGCTCAGTTCGCGTTAGAGAGATCAGCTATAAGTAGAGGAGCAGAATAAAATGATCAGATATGGGGCAGGAGTAGAATTTGACAGAGATCTGCTCAAGAGACAAGTGGAGAAATAAATAGATACCCATAGGGACAGCCTTATAATCTGAACTACTGGAACAGGAGTAGAAATGATTAAGATCAGCTATAGGGACAGGGAAAGATTTGAGCGCGATCAGCTCTAGGATGAGCTCAGGCTCACCTCAGGCTTTGGAATGGGATGGTTTTCTGATCACCGCTGTTATAAAGAACGATTATTTGAGTCACTGAAGCCTTCAAACTTCAAACCTCCTCCAACGTCCCTCTCTCATTCATCATCAAGGCATTTCTGTCTAGAACTATTGCTCATTGAGTGTTTTTTTTTTTTTTTTCAATACACTGTGTAGACTCTAGACTGGCGTAGGTGTGTGTGGGTTCGTCTGTGTAAATCCCAAGAGCTCAGCAGTTTCTCAAACACTTGAACCAGCACGTCTGCCCCCAAGAGATCATGATTATTCCAAGACTGACTTAACGATCTGTCACTGAAATTTCATTTGTGGTTGAGTTACATAGACTTTCCTGTTTTATTTAGTGATTTGGTGTGTTTCTATATCAAGAGAAGCAAATCTCACTTTAATATATGGAATCATTTCCAGCCCTGGATGAGGGTGTGATTCACAGTTCTGTGGTTATAAATTGAAGAGTTATGCCCTACCTCTTCACGCTGGGACAGAAGATCCACACAGTGTCTCAACACCGAGCTCGTCTCACTGCACAACTCACTTATCTCTCTGGCCTTGACCAGCTCAGGACCTATCATATCTACACACACACACACACACACACACACACACACACACACACACATAAAGAGGTTTGTGAAAGCTTCAGTCAGTTTATTTACTCAAGAGGCTCTAATTAGATGTGTAAACAAATGTGCACTTGATCCTGGTGGCAGAAATGTGTGACCATAACTAAGGGCATAACAATAAAAAATCATTATATACTAATAGTACTAAAACTAATACTAAAATGATTTTTTTTAAATGCAAGTTTATATTAAAGCACTCATTCTTATACATATTTTCATTTATATGGTGAACATGTCTTCACGAGGACTGGCATGGCAGGAGTCTCTTACTGTTGTCCTCATTCTTGACCACAGAAACAAAGGTGGCCACCCGAGACTCCAGCATCCTCTGATAACTTTCAGCAGCCTGTATGAAAAACACAGTTGCATTACTACAAAGTACACAGAATTATGGGCTGCGTTTTAAACAGGAAAAAAAATACCACTTTTCAATTAGTATGTAATAACATTTTTAAATTTCTGGTCATGAGTGCTTTCAGAATTTAATCAAGAAAAAATATGAATGAAAAGAGTCTTCATCATCAGAAATATTTAAAATAACACATCTTAAAAATTGTTAAAGGGCACTTGGGAACAAAAAGGTCACTGGGTCAATTCCTGAACCAGCAGGGAAAATGTTTGGCAGCACCTTCCCCCTTTTCCACCTTCATGACTGCAGTGCCCTTGAGCAAGGCTCCTAAACCCCAACTGCTCTCCGGGTCCTGCAATGTGTGGCAGTTCACTGCTCAGAGTGTGTGTATACAGTAGTCAGTGTTTACATATGTGCACTCGCTTTGGATGGGTTAAATGTAGAATCTTGCAGGATTCATACAATATATGAAACAGGGAGTTGGGGGTCTTTGACTCAAGACAAAATAATTCACTGAAAATGAATAAGCTTTCTAATCATACCTGTGGTATGATTTGAGCAGGAAATATAGCTACAAACTGGCTAAAATGACCATCTTTTTTCTAACACTGTGAATTGCAATGTTGTAGGTTTGGAAAGGCAGTAAATAGTTAATTTTAATTGCGATAATGTGGCTCTTTAACAATATGACAATAACAAGTGGGCAGTGGTGGCCTGGTGGTAAAGGTGTGGGATCACAGATCCTAAGGTTGGGGGTTCAAGCCCCACTCTCAACGGGTTGTCCCTGTCCTCCCAGTGTAACTAACTGTTATCAAAGACAGGCCATGTCTCCCACTGTCTATGGTGAGCGGTTCATGTGAAAGAACCATTGCTGACTTTTGACAAGAGTACAGTGCATAGCTGTGAGCATGTTTTTGCCCTGCGATGGCCTGGTGAGCTGTCCAGGGTGTACTCTGCCCTCACCCAGAGTTGGCTGGGATGGGCACCAGCCTCCCCGCAACCCTAATTAGGATTAAGTGATCATCATCATCATCATCTTCTTCCGCTTAGTCCAGGGTCGGGTCGCGGGGACCCTGAGCAAAAAGGTCCAGACGTCCCTCTCCCGAGCTACTTCCTCCAATCCAGGGGGACACCGAGGCGGTCCCAGACAAGCCGAGAGACATAGTCCCTCCAGCGTGTTCTAGGTCGACCCCGGGGTCTCTTCCCGGCTGGACATGCCCGAAACACCACACCAGGGAGGCGTCCGGGGGGCATTCTGACCAGATGCCCGAGCCACCTCAACTGGCCCCTCTCAGGATTAAGTGGTTATAGAAAATGAACGAATGACAATTATGAGTGTCGGAAAATCTGGAATTCTAGAAATCTGAATCTGAAACGGTAGATACGACTCATGAATGTAATGGTTACCAGTATTCTGATGTATGGATGCGAAAGTTGGACAACAACAGAGAAAATATACAAGAAGATTGAAGCTTTTGAAATGAAATGCTACCGCCGTCTACTTGGTATCTCATGGAGAGAAAAATGAACAAATGGGTTTGTTTGGAACAAGATCTGCAAAATAAATGCCAATAGCCACTGAGAGAGATTCATGGAAGTTATAATTCGAAGGAAGCTTATTTTCTTTAGTCAGCAAGTGAGACGACATGCTCTAACAAAATGGCTTCTGCAGGGAACCATCAATGGAATGAGGTACCAGGGTAGACCACAGCGAACATGGTTGGATGATATCCAGGATTGGTCTGAAATTGCCAGCATGACCAGACTATATCACCTGAAGGAAAACAGAGTGGAATGGCGAAGAAAAGTCAAACAGTGGGTGCACCAACGGTCTAATCGACTACGGTCTCAATGATGACGACACTCAAAAAAGCAGCGTCAAATAAGTTTTATTACCGTCGGCCTTCAGCGGATTCAGGAAATCTGTTTACTGCTTAATTTTGAAAAGACAAAAAAAGAGACAGCACTTTGTATTGTTATGAGATTTATTACATCTCAACGGACTCTGGGAAAAGGTGGGGTACATCCTTAATGGCTTGCTAGACCACTATATGGGCAACACACATCTAACCATTCATACCCAGTCTCACACCCAGGAGCGATTTGGTCCAGCCAATTAGCCAACTGAGCATGTTTTTGGACTGCGAAAGGAAACCTGGTACCCAGTGGAAGCCCACGCAAGCATGGGGAGAACATGCAAATTCCACGCAAAGACACTCGGGCTCAGTATCCGAAGCCAGGCCCTCTTGCTGTGAGGTGGACGTGCTAAAGAGCACGCCACAGAGCCATGTAACATAAGAGTAACAAACAGATTGGTGACATGCAGGAAGAGTAACCCGGAAAGAGATCATCTTGCATACCTGAAGTGAGTCTTCTAAGTCTGTCACTTCTTTACTAACTTCATCTCCTCCCTTCTGTGAAGATGTTTGGTCAAGGGATCCACAGAAGGTGGAATATGCAGCATGCTCCTCAATGGCATCCACCCATTTCTGTGTATACAGTTAGGTCAGAAGTACAGTTCAGTAATTAATTGGGGTAGGGGGTAGCAGTGACAACCCAGTGATAGTGGTGCTTGAACCCCTGACCTTGGGGTCAGTAATCCAGCACCCCACCACCGGACCACCACTGCCTGTGCTCAATTAATTTTTTAAGCCATTTAATATTAATAGGGCCGTAGATAGGCTGGCACCAATTTCAGCCGAATCTGAGGGACACAGTTTAGGTACACAGTTTGCCAGGCTATTGCTGGTCTAAAACACACACACCCAATTACACTCACAACTAGGGGCAATCCGGAACTGCCGATTAGCCTACTATGTGTGTTTGTGGAAAGGAAACCGGAGTCCTCAAAGAAAACCTATGCGAGTATATGAAAAATATGTGAACCGCACACAAAAAATCCCCAAATTTAATTTCTTGCTGTGAGGTGAACATGCAAATGACTGCGCCACCGGCCGCTTATTGTGTCTAATATAAAAATACACTGATAGGGAATACATTGGGCACGGTGTGATAGTGGTTGTCTGCATCACAGCAAAAAGGTCCTGGGTAGAGTCCTGGACTTGGGTATTCCTGTATGGAATTTTACATGTTCTCAACATGCTTGCATGGGTTTCCTCTGGGTACTCCGGTTTCAGGGAGGGGGACAGTGAGGGAGGACAGTGAGAGAGACAGAGAGGGAGACAATGCGGGAGTCAGTGAGGGAGTCGGTGAGGGAGACAGTGAGGGAGTCATTGAGGGAGTCAATATGGGAGTCAGCGAGGGAGACAATGTGGGAGACAATGCGGGAGTCAGTGAGCGAGACAGTGAAGGAGACATTGAGGGAGACAGTGCGGTAGTCAGTCAGGGAGTCGGTGAGGGAGATGGTGAGGGAAACAGTGAGGGACTCAGTAAGGGAGAAAGTGAGAAAAATGGTGATGGAGACAGTGAGGGAGACAGTGAGGGAGTCAGTGCAGGAGTCAGTGCAGGGGTCAGTGAGGGAGTCAGTGAAGGAGAAAGTAAAGGAGCCAGTAAGGGAGACAGTGAGGGACAGAGTGAGGGAGTCAATAAGGGGGGAAGTGAGGAAGATGGTGAGGGAGAAAGTGAGGGAGACAGTGAGGGAGACAGTGAGAAAGACA
>CM045745.1:30632781-30655281 GCA_024760905.1 Plotosus lineatus
CTCACAGCAAGCAGGTCCGGGGTTCGAGTCCTGGGCTCGGTGAGAGTGTTTCATTGTCGCGTTTTCTACGTTTTCCGAATGCTTGCGTATGCTTCATCTGAGTACTCTGGTTTCCTCCGACAGTCCAGATGTCATGAACATTAGGCTAATTGGCCGTTCCAGCTTGCCCATTGGTGTGAGTGTGAGTTTGAAAGGTTGTGTTTTGCCCTGTGATGGTTTGGCGAGGTGTTCACCAATCATACTCACACTTGGAGGAGAACACCTACACAAGTACAAGGAGAACATACAAACTTCACTCCCCGAGCCTGTGAATCGAACCCAGGGCCTTCTTATTGTGAGGCAGGAATGCTAACTACTGCACCACCATGTTGCCCTATCAATCAATCAATCAATCATCATGATGCATCATCTAAAATTGGTCATGAGTTCATTTTAATCATTTTATTATAGCATACCATTTTTGTTCACGTCACTGAAGCTGGCTCCATTTTTAACCAGCACATCCACGCACTGTTTATGCCCCCTGCAGGCTGCAATGTGTAATGCTGTGTCCCCATGCGAGTCCTTGCAGTTGACGTCTGGAGGTCTGTTCTTGCTGAGCTATTTCAAACCAAGAATAAGACCCAATATACTTCTTATCACACACTATCAGATGACTAGAACTCACCAGCTGAGCTACAACAACACAATCTCCGTCTCTTGCTGCTCCCAGAAGTCTCTCCTCCATCTTTCTGCCCTCTCTTCTTTCCGCAGCTGGAGAGGATAAAAACAATCAGAAAGTGGACCCACACACACAAAAAAAAAAAGCAGAGACAGAACTCTAATAGAAATCTCAGCCACTACAGCAAAGTCTTCACCTTCCAGCATAGTAATGACCTCATCATCTTCGGTGATGCCTCTGGGGGTCTGGGCACAACCGTTGAGTAGCGTAGCACATGCATCGTACCGTAAGAGCAGCAGAACAACCTCCTGGGTGAAAAACGTTAATCAGATCAGAGGTAAGAGTGAATTGAGGGGAGGGGGGGGGGGGGTTGACCCACCTTTCTTCCACACAGGGCTGCGATGTGTAGAGCCGTGTCTCCAACATCATTCTGCATGTTCACATCCACTCCACTCTTCACACAGAGGTACAATAAACAATAACTACTCCACCCTTCAGCCCTTTACAATCTCAAATCATGTCTCGTACCTTTAACAATTCTTCAACAATGTCTTTCTGGCCAAAGTAACTAGCCAGGTGAAGTGTTGTCCATCCACCATTCCACCTGGCATTACCTGCAGAGAGAGAGAGAGAGAGAGAGAGAGAGAGAGAGTGTGTTGTGTTTCAATCTGAATCATCTCTCCTTCTATAGCAGCATGCCAGTAAATGGCCTTCCAGCTGGGTTCTAGTCCCAGACTCAGATGTTTCTGTGTGGAGCTTGCATGGTCTCCTTGTGCTTGTATGGGCTTCCTCCAGGTACTCCGGTTTCCCCCGACAGGCCGAAATCATACAAATGCAATCCAAATCGCCCTTGCTGTGAGTGTGAATATTTGTATGCATGTTGACCCTGCCATGGCCTAACGAACTACCCAGGGTGTACCCTGCCTTAGCCCAGCGTCAGCTAACATGGACTCCAGCCTCCCCACAACCCTCATAGTAAAATTAAGTGGTTCAGTAAATGTGTGTGAAAACTGTGTGTGGATCGAAAGTTCTAATATTTTTTTCAGTTGATGAAGAAGAATGTGTGGTGGTCGGGAAGTGAGCAGCACCATCTTCCACCTTTATGGCTGAAGTGCACCTAACCCCCAACTGCCCTTGCAGAGGTAATGATTTCACTTGTGGAAATACTGTAATGCAGTTCAGCAAAAAAAAAAAAAAAAATTAAAAAGGGGGGGTGGGGCATCCAGTAGAAAAATATAAATAAATAATTTCTTCCTATTACAGTACAATATATTATTTATATAGATATACACTAAAGCAGAGAATTCAATAACACTACAATAGACTGATATACATTAGTAAATTAATTCATATTTAAAGTTAGTTTAACATGCTATGATATTTTATTATACATATAAAACCACTCAGGAAGCGCAAACCTCCACCAAGACATTAACATTCTGTTCAGGGCAGCACCCCTTGCTGGGGCCGGTTGTAGTACCTCACTTCTATAAATTAAAAAAAGGGGATGGGGATTTTCCATGTAAATTTAAATCGCCACCAAATATACAATCTGGATCAGATCCGACATTAAAGGTATTAATATCAAATATTTATTGGTGATCCCCTACCCATCATAGAAATTTAAAATTTAACTGTCAAAAACTGTGGACAGGAAGTTTCTAACAGACATACTGACGACCAATCAAATAAACCTCCGCTAATGAAAACATGACCTCCTTCCACAAGCAGAAACATAAGGGACAGTGGCGGTTCGGAGGTGA
This sequence comes from Plotosus lineatus, assembly GCA_024760905.1. Classification (NCBI taxonomy): domain Eukaryota; kingdom Metazoa; phylum Chordata; class Actinopteri; order Siluriformes; family Plotosidae; genus Plotosus; species Plotosus lineatus. The sequence goes on from CM045745.1 coordinate 30,635,206, forward strand.
GGGGTCTGGGTGAGTGATCCAAATGTGTGTGTGCGTGGGGGGGGGGGGGGGTCAATCCCCAGTGCTACTATGCTGGAGCAATGGGATTTTCCTCAGAACACAAGAACACTGTACCCACCTACAGTTACTGGCGCAAATCAAACATTGTTGTTGTTGCTAATCTGCTAACATAATTAGCATCTATAGTACGTAGCATAAGTAAACAGCGTTAAATTAATCTTACTGCCTGAACACATACACGTGCACATTATATAAATGTTACCTACATGAGAAATAACTATAATCTGGTTGTAGCTGATTTTTTTGGAAGAAGTCTCCGCCTTCGCTGCTCAACTTCAATCACAGAAGGGTTCTGAATGGAGCATTAAATCAGGAGTCCACTGAATCACTTGATTATCATCTGCAGAAGGCCACGCCATAAAAGTTCACCCTGTAACCACGAGTGCTTTCCTTGGGGAATTTTCGGAATAAATTGAGCCTGCAGTTGTCCATCCGAACCAGCTCTTTGATTAGAAGTGATTTTCATTCTCATATGGACCTAACTCATGATGCTCAAGCAATCAGACTACATTAGGTTCCTATAGAAGGCGGGGTCTTGAGCACCATGTCACTGTCCCGACTCACATCATTGGTCCCAACCTTGTACTTAATACAAGAAGTATATAAACAGTCTGATCTTCATGGTATTTTTACTTTATGGGTGAATAAATCACTTAGGCTCCTTACCAGAAGCTGGAGAAGATGCAGGACGTTTGAGTGACATCATAGTGCTTAAATAATCATTAAAAACACACTAAAAAAATGTGAATGCATAATTCAAGCAATCATGTTGATGGCGTGCATGAAGGAGAACAAAAGAGGTGTGCACATCATCTGCAACCAATCAGCAGGAGGGAGAAACAAAAGCTCTCAGCCATTGGCTAAATTTCAGTCACATGCCAGTAACTTCGGGGAATGCCACTAATCCACGAGTATGGAGGCCGCGAGCACTGAACCGGTCAAGGTCCGTAAGCTGTATGTGATTATAAACACAATCTATTCACACTGACCTGCTTGTTTAGGAAACGGTTCCATGTCCACGTTGTTGTAAGCCAATAGAAATATCCATTTACTTTCCATCCATGTTTTTTGGTGACTCAGGGTGTTTCCCTATTCTCCAAATTCACAACCAGAACTTCTTCTTCTTTTCCTTTCGGCTGTTCCCTTTAGGGATCGCCACAGCAAATCATCCGCCTCCATCTCACCCTGTCCTCTGCATCTTCTTCTCTTACTCCAACGGCCTTCGTGTCTTCCTTCACCACATCCATAAATCTCTTCTTTGGTCTTCCTCGAGGCCTTCTGCCTGGTTGTTCCAACCTCAGCATCCTACTGCCAATATACTCACTATCCCTCCTCTGTACATGTCCAAACCATCTCAATCTAGCCTCTCTGACTTTGTCTCCAAAACATCTTACATGGGCTGTCCCTCTGATGTACTCATTTCTGATCGTATCCATCCTCGTTACTCCCAGAGAGAACCTCAACATTTTCACCTCTGCTACCTCCAGCTCTGCCTCCTGCCTTTTCCTCAGTGCCACTGTTTCTAGGCCATACAACATCGCTGGCCTCATCACCGTCTTGTACACTTTTCCTTTCATTCTTGCTGATACTCTCCTATCACACATCACACCGGACACTTTTCTCCAACCATTCCAACCTGCCTGCACACGCTTCTTCACCTCTTTTCCACACTCTCCATTGCTCTGGAATGTTGAGCCTAAGTACTTAAAATCCTCCACCTTTGTTATCTCTGCTCCCTGTAACATCACCGTTCCTCCTGGGTCCTTCTCATTCACACACATGTATTCTGATTTTATGAGGCTAACCCTCATTCCTCTCCTTTCCAGCGCATACCTCCACCTCTCTAGATTTTCCTCCACTTGTTCTCTGCTCTCACTACAGATCACAATGTCATCTGCAAATATCATAGTCAAATTCACTACCAGAACATTCTCTCTAAATACAGCATCCCAGAACGATCCCCCCAATCATATAACACAGAAACAATGAGACACGACTCAGTGTGAATAGAACTAACTCATTTGTTGCTCAGAAGACACAAATATGATGACGCTGATTGGCCGAGAACAGGATTTATTTAGTGTTCAGATGCTCGGGAGTTTTAAATGTGAACCTTCAGAAACTGGTTCTGTAAGTGTAATTACTTTTTTCTAAAATGTTGCATTTCCTGATTAGAGACACACAAAGTGAAGTAACTCAATCAATTTTCATGCTATAATAATGTATTATATCTCATTATAAACCAGATTCAATTCTCTTTCCAAAAACAGTGGTACCTCGACTTACGAATGTCTTCAATAGTGAATTTTCCATGATACGAGCTTCGATCCCACCAAAAGTCTGCCCCATCCAACAAGCAAATTTTCAACTTATGAGCTCTGCTGGGTAAATAGCTTTTCTGGGCTGATTAGCCTCACATTCTTCCATGTGTATTCCTTCGTGCTCCGAAAATGCCTTGTGCAGTACTTCTCAATTATTTTTTATGAACACCCTATAGGAAGAAAAAAATAATTTTATGCCCCCCCCAGTGCCCCCACCCCAGTGCCCAACGCACGACTATAAATAGTGTTTACTTCACTTCATATGGTTTGCTCTGTGATTTTCCCCTACACCACAGAAAACACAGTGAGAGCACTACTGCCACCTGGTGTAGGGGATGCACAAGTACACTTAAATCTAGTACAGTATGTCAAAAAAGCATGTTCCCCAGGGTCATATGTGCCAACTAACCTCATTAAAACAATTTTAAAAATCCCAAAAATTAAATAAAGTAAATAAAAAGTAAAAAAAAAAAATAGTAGTGTAAGTTAATGTTAAGTGCTATTCTTAACTTCAGACACACTTACTGTAAGGTTTACAGATTTATTGTTTATTCTTGTTTTATTATTATTTATGGTTAATCACAGTATTAATGTCAGCCGTCTACTTACGAAAACCTCTGAATACGAAAAATTCAGGCTACGAAAAACATTTTCTTAAATTTTCGTCCTCTGTATATGAAACAAGTTCTTATGAGAAGCGCCAAATACGCCATTCAAAAATTCAAACACACCATTCAAAATATGTAAATGCACTATTCAAAAATTAAAACTCGCCATTCAAACATTCAAACAATGCAAGAGTTGCTCTCTCATTGGATGTCTCCTAACATCCCGACCCGCTGATCTCCCATTGGCCTCCCATTAGCCAAGAGGAAGCTGAATCCACAGTACTGCACCCATAAAATTTATTTGTCACACGCGTAAAGGAGAGCTGTATTGTTGGTTCATGAGTTTCGAGATTGCTCATTGCAGCTTATTTTTCATATTTTAAGTTGATTAATTCAGTAAATGTTTAATAAATGTTACGCGCTCTGCCAAATGTGGACAAAATGCGGCTCATCCAGACCTCCAATCCCTCAAGCAAACAGGTGAATGTTGAGTACTAAACAAGTGTTCAAAGCGCACTTGCCTGCTTGACAGATTGGAGCTCTGGACAAGCTGCGCCCCGTCTCAGAACCTCCGGTGTCACCTGCGGCGGAGCGCCACACGGAGCGCGCCGGGTGTGGGCGGCATCACGACCGACACTGGAGCCCCCAAGACGGGGTGCGGCAAATCCAGACCGCCGATCCCGCAAGCAAATGAGTGAATGTTAAGTACTAAACAAGTGTTGAAATCGCACTTCCTTGCGTGACAGATCGGAAGTCCGGACAAGCCGTGTTCCGCCCCAAAAGCTCCGGTGTTGGCCGCGACGCCTCCCGCACTTGGCGGAGCACGTCACAAATGTTTAATAGTGTTTAATATTATTTGGTTTGGTTAATAAAAAAAAAAAAAAAATAGTTCATAAAAATGTTTAATAATGGTTTAATTAATAAATATGGGGCCGGTGGTGTAGTGGTTAGGGTGCTGTGTTCATGATCGGGAGGTTGTGATTTCGAATCTCACTGAGACCCTCACTGTGCTAAGACCCCTGGGCAAGGTCTCAACCACAGGTCTGCCTCTGTTCACCCAGAAGTATAAATGGGTACCAGTAACCGCGGATAAGCACCGGCCTGAGGAGCTGCTATGGCTCGGGTGGAAAAACCCAACAGACTTTACCTTACCTAATAAATATGTTAATAAAATGGTTTAATATGTGAATAAACTGATTAAATGGTTTAATAAATAATATTCTTTAACTTTTAACACATATTTCATACAAAATTGGTTTACTTTTATGATTTTTAAAGGGTTTATGGGGTAGTATTGGGAGCCTTGGAATGAATTATGGTTTTACATATAAAATGCGCCTCTACTTATGAAAACTCCAGGTTACGAAAAAGGCTCTGGACCGGATTAATTTTGTAAGTAGAGAGCCGACTGTAATAATGTTACTGTACATGTATGATTATTGTTACATGTTTATCTTTAATATATTAGATCAAATATATGTGTTTGTGTCAGGTTATAAGAGTTTGAGAGGGGGTTGGAATGGATTAATTGGTTTCCTATTGTTTCCGATGGGAATTTTTGTTTTATCTCACGAACATTTTGACTTACGAGCTTCTCCTCGGAATGGATTAATTTCCAAAGTCGAGGTACCGCTGTATATCAATATCTCAGTATGTCAAGTTTTTCTACTTAATCCATAGCATGCTCGAGCAGACACTGGGTTACAGCAAGGTACAGTCCATTGCAGGGCCAACATGTATATAACCAATCATACTGACACTTAGGGGCAACTTAGAACAGCCAATTGATCTAATATTTATGTTTTTAGACTGTCAGAGAAAGCCAGGGTACTCAGAGGCAACCGATGTCAGAACATGTCGAACATACACCAAGCCGAGGACTCAAACCCAGGCCAGGACCTTCCTGCTGTGAAGCAGATGTGTGAATTTGTGCCATTTGTTATTATTTTATCTGAGAGTTTTATCTAATAAATGAGCAACTTAAAAATTATAATAACAAACATTTGAACATTTATATCCCAAACTTTTATTTCAAGAGTCAGCATTTTATTATTTAGTTTCACTCTTTGTTATCCACACATGCACGTCATGCTGATAGTAAATTGTACTTACTATGATTGTGGGCGGCTTCCATTAGTTGCAGTGATGTTATTGAATATTCAGACTATATCACAGTGAGATTACAACAACGTATTGTTTACAGCAATCAAAATGCGCCGTCAATCTTCCTGTCTAATGAAAGCTACGCAGAACCTCACAGCACGCCAGAAACTGTCCGCGTCTTTAGATTTGTAGGATCCATGTCGCTTCTAAATAAAGACCCAGCAACCGGACACCAGGACCGCGTGTCTGTAATGTTACCACATGGATGTGTGGTTGTTTTCAATCTGCTGCACTATGAAGAGGTTTTTCAAACTCAAGCCCAATAAAAACTTTCAGGATAGGCTGGACTCATGTCTGTTACTCTGTACAGATAAGATAAGATCCAGCTTTATTAATCTCACAATGGAGAAATTCACTGTTACAGGCTCTTGAGGTACCATCAGTAGGGGGTGCAAAAATAGATACAAATACAAACATACACACATCCGTATATATTGTATAAGTAAATAAATAAATAGATACATAAATGGTATAAATTAATAAACAATAAAAGAAAAGAAAGGAACAATTTTGTAGACTGGCCTATATTAAAGTGTAATGTATCTGAGGGCAGAGTAGATGGGTTGATATGGTTCACAGTCAGTGGGGTAGATGTGGTTGATTAAAGTGCACGGGGTTTTTATTGCACATAACCGGTATTTTCACAGACAGTTACAAAGTGGCGTTGTACAGTCTGACAGCGGTGGGAATGAACGACCTGCGGTAGCGCTCCTTCCTGCACTGAGGATGTCTCAGTCGTCCACTGAAGGAGCTACTCAGCTTCTCTACAGCCTGGTGCAGTGGGTGAGAGCTGTTGAACAGGATGGATGTGAGCTTTGCTACCATCCTCCTCTCACTCACCTCCTCCACAGAGTCCAGTGGGCAGCCTAGGACAGCGCTGGCCCTCCTGACCAGCTTGTTCAGTCTCTTTCTGTCCCCGCTCTGTGCTGCCCGGGGCCCAGCAGATGGCAGCGTAGAGGATTGCAGAGGCTACCACAGAGTCATAAAATGTCTTGAGCAGAGGTCTGCATACTCCGAAGGACCTGAGTCTCCTCAGAAGGTGGAGGCGACTCTGGCCCTTCTTGTACAGGGCGTTGGTGTTGTGGGACCAGTCCAGTTTATTGTTAAGGTGAATGCCCAGGTATTTGAAACTGTCCACTGTCTCAATGTCCTGTCCCTGGACGTTCACTAGTGAGTGTGTGTGTGTGTGTGTGTGTGTGTGTGTGTGTGTGTGTGTGTGTGTGTGTGTGTGTGTGTGTGTGTGTGTGTGTTAGAGTGCTTCTTCTGAAGTCGACCACTATCTCCTTCGTCTTCCTAGTGTTCAAGCACAAGTGGTTGCGCTCACACCAGTCCACGAAGTCAACAATGACCGACCGGTACTCCTGCTCGTTCCCCTCTGACACACGGCCCACGATGGCGGAGTTGTCCGAGAACTTCTGGAGGTGGCAGCTGTCTGTGCTATAGATGAAGTCCGAGGTATAAATGTTGAAAAGGAAGGGTGAGAGGACTGTGCCCTGCAGTGCCCCCGTGCTGCACACTGCCACCTTTGACTTACAGCCGCGCAGCCGCCCGTCCACTCCCACGTCCTCCAGCTTCCCCCGCAGAAGCGCTGGCCTGATGGTGTTGCAGGCGCTGGAGAAGTCAAAGAACATGACTCTTACAGCGCTGCCAGATATGAAGAAAGGCCGTACGAGACTCTATAGTAGTTAACAGTTCGCTTGGACAAATTAACCCAGAATCTGCATGTCGATCTCCAGCTCCATCCTTCCCGCGCTCGTGAACAAGACACCAAGATACAGTACTTTAACTCCTTCGCTTGGGGCAGGATCTCATTCCAGACCCGAAGGGTGCATTCCATCCTTTTCCGGCTGAGTAGATCTACATTCCAACTATCACCTGTGGTCACCAGATTTGGGTATTAACCAAAAGAACATGATCGGGGGTGGGTATCTGGTTAGAATGCCTCCCGAATGCCTCCCTGGTGTGGTGTTTAGGGCATGTCCGACCGGGAAGAGACCCTGGGATTGACCTAAAACATGCTGGAGGGATTTTGTCTCTCGGCTGGACTGGGAACATCCCGGTGTCTCTCTGAAACAGTTGGAGGAAGTGGCTGGGGAGAGGGATGTGTGGACTTCATTGCTTCAGCTGCTGCCCCCGCGACCTGACCCCGGATTAAGTGGAGGAAGAAGATGATGATGATGATGATGATGATGATGATGATGATGATGAGGATGAGGATGATGATGGATATCTACCGAAATGAACCCAAGCCCTAACAATTGTCTTTCTGTTATTAAACTCTTCTTCTTCTTCTCTTCTTCTTCTTCTTCTTCTTCTGGTCCTTTCGGCTTTTCCCTTCAGGGGTCGCCACAGCGAATCATCTGCCTCCATCTCAACCTATCCTCTGCATCTTTTTCTCTTACACCAACTGTCTTCATGTCCTCCTTCACCACATCCATGAATCGTCTCTTTGGTCTTCCTCTTGGCCTTCTGCCTGGTAGTTCCAACCTCAGCATCCTACTACCAATATACTCACTATCCCTCCTCTGTACATGTCCAAACCATCTCAATCTGGCCTCTCTGAATTTGTCTCCAAAAACGTCTTACATGTGCTGTCCCTCTGATGTACTCATTTCTGTTCCTATCCATCCTCGTTACTCCCAAAGAGAACCTCAACATTTTCATCTCTGCTACCTCCAGCTCTGCCTGCTGTCTTTTCCCCAGGGCCACTGTCTCTAAACCATACAACATCGCTGGCCTCATCACCGTCTTGTACACTTTTCCTTTCATTCTTGCCAATACCTTCTTATCACACATCACACCAAACACTTTTCTCCATCCATTCCAACCTGCCTGTACACGCTTCGTCACCTCTTTTCCACACTCTCCATTGCTCTGGACTGTTGAGCCTAAGTACTTAAAATCCTCCACCTTCCTTATCTCTGCTCCCTGTAACCTCACCGTTCCTGTTGGGTCCTTGGCATTCATACACATGTATTCTGTCTTACTGAGGCTAACCTTCATTCCCCTCCTTTCCAGGGCATACCTCCACCTCTCTAGGTTTTCCTACACTTGTTCTCTGCTCTCACTGCAGATCACAATGTCATCTACACACATCATAGTGTCTGTTATTAACATCATGATCTGTTAATAGGACAGCGGTGGCCTGGTGGTAAAGGTGATGGATCACTGATCCTAAGGTTGGGGGTTCAAGCCCGACTCTCAACGGGTTGTTACTGTCTCCCCAGTGCACCTAACTGGGTTATCAAAAGCCGGACATGTCTCTCACTGTCTATGGTGAGAGGTTCATGTAAAAGAACTATTGAACTTTCAACAAGATGAGCTGCAAAGACGTCAGCGTATTTCCGCCCTGCGATGGCATGACAGGCTGTTCAGGGTGTACTGTGCCCATCCCCAGATTTGACTGGGATGGGCGCCAGCCTTTCCGCAACCCTAATTAGGATTAAGCAGTTACAGAAAATGAACTGAACAGTATTTAGGATGACATAATAATGAAGATTAATATGCAAATTATTCACAGAGGGTTTCCCCATAGTAAACTGTGTCTCACAATCATCACTAGAGTCCTCACTGAGTCCTTAGTCTGCAGCCGGTCATGCCTCACTGTATGCCTGATCGGTCTTATCTCACTGATCAAAGTAAGTCTTATTCTTATGGAACGTTTCCCTTCTCTTCCCTTTTCTTCTACTTTCAGTTTCATCATCACAGCTCTCATGATGCTCTCATGCTGCTCATTTGCGGTCAGATCTGAGCTCCTGCGGCTGAAGCTCCCCAGAGCGGTGTATGAGCTCGGACAGCAGCAACACTGAGATTCTATAGTGTGTCATGTTGATTGGCTGGATTGCTCTTCAGAGAAAATGGAAAGGTGTTGATGGGTTTAAAAAGCAAGACAAGCTCAGCATGTGCTTTCCCGGCGTGGATGGAACCATCTCCCTTAATTGGCTGTAATGCATTACTAGTTCTCTTTGAAGAGTGATTGTCAAAGTTAATGAAAGTTATTCATTCCTTCATTTTCTGAAACTGTTGATCCTAATTAGGGTCGCGGGGAGGCTGGCGCCCATCTCAGAGAACTCTGGGCGAGGGTGGGATACACCATAGATGGCTCACCAGGCCATCGTAGGGACAACACTGCCACAACTATTCAGACTCACATTCACACCAAGGAGAGATTTGGAACAGTCAGTTAACCTACTGTGCATGTTTTTGGACTGTGGGAGGAAACTGGAGTACCCGGAGGGAACCCACGCAAGCACAGGGAGAACATGCAAGCTTCACAGAAACACCCGAGCTGGGAATCGAACCTTCTTAAAAAATATTTTCAAAGTTTACATATAAAATAAATTCAGGCAATGTTTATTATTTTGAGCTTACAAATAATATACACAATAAAATCACAGTGCAGCTAACTGGGTTATCAAAGGCCAGCTATGTCCCTCACTGTCCGTGCTGAGAGGTTCCTGTAAAAGAACCATTGCTGGCTTTCATGCTTATGCCCTGCAGTGGCCTGGCAAACTGTCCAGGGTGTACTGTACACTCATCCAGAGTCAGCTGAGATGGGCACAAGCTTCCCTGTGACCATAATTAGGATTAAGTGGTGTGTGTGTGTGTGTGTGTGTGTGTGTGTGTGTGTGTGTGTGTGTGTGTGTGTGTGTGTGTGTGTGTGTGTGTGTGTGTGTGAACCAGAGTTTATGTCCTGGGCTCAGGCATGTCTGTATAGGTTCTGCTTGCAACATTTTTTTTTCTGGTTGCTTTGTTTTCCCCCCAGAGTTGAAAGATATAACCCATAGGCTAGTTAGCCATTTCAAATTGCCCCATGTGTTTGCTGCCTTCCAATGGTCTGGGGCTCATTCAGGGCATTTGGAAGACCCTCTTATCCAGAACGACTCACAGCTGTCAAGAATATATAACTGGGCAATTAAGGGTTAAAGGCCTTGCTCAAGGGCCCAACAGTGGTCATAGTGGGGATTGAACTGCTGATATTTGGATCAGTAAGCCATTGCTTTTATCACAAAGCCACCACCGAGTCGGCTGAGATAGGTTCTGACCTCCATCTGAACCAAGTCAGAGTGAGAGGATTGGGAAATGAGTGAGTAAGAATTTGCTCGTTGTATTATTTTCGTGAAAATCGTGCACTAGTTGGATGCATATGATGGCAGGCAGTGCTGATTGTCCTGTGGAAATGCGAGCTGGAAGACGAGATGTTCTGTGATAAAGAGATAGACTGGTTACTGGTGTGCTGACACACTTCTGGCATCACTGGCCCTTGCATGTATCTTCTCTCTCATAGTGAGGGCAGAATCCCTCCTGGACAGCTCAGCGGCCATCACAGGGCGGCAGCTCCTCTTGTCGAAAGTCAGTAATGATTCTTTTACATGAACCTCCCACCATAGACAGTGAGAGACAGGGCCGGCCTTTGATAACCCAGTTAGCCGTATTGGGGGGGGGGGGGGGGGGGGAGTGACAACCCGTGGAGAGTGGGGCTCGAACCCCCGACCTTAGGATCAGTGATCCAGCACCTTTACCACCAGGCCACCACTGCCTTCACAAAGAAATACACCGCTGGTCTTTTCAGGAAACAGTCTCAGGGTGTTTAGGTACAAACATAGTTTTAGGGATTTGGTTTACTTTCACAGAGCACACATAAGAATTTAAAACTAAATAAATAAATAAATAAATAGCTTGATGCAATGCTACGCAATTGCTATGATGTCCTTAAATGTGCTTCCCCTGTTTGTCAGAATATCACCTGTCACTGATTTATACACATCAGGAAATTGAGTAGAGTATCAGGAAATGAAAAGTCACACTTTGCTGTTCTCTTACATTCAGCTTCGGATCTGAAATCCGCATGTGTGGGGAAAACCATCAAGAAGCTGCGTTGCTGCTTTTAATGGGATTATGTACAATGGTTTCTTCATACATCGCCATTTTTGAAAAGGCTGCTTCTTAAACTTCATTCAAAACCAGAACAAAAGGAGACATGTCTCGCCCACCTTTTCAAAGATTTTACATTCGGTGTAGACTCTTATTCGGAGCTTACATTTATTTATTTTAACAACTGAGCAATTGAGGGTGAAGAGCCTTGCTCAAGGGCCCAACAGTGGTGAGAGGAACCCAGTTCGTGCACTGGGGGGGACAGGGGACAGTGAAAACCTGTTAAGAGTGAGAGCCTAAATCCTTGGGGTTGGTGATCCAGATCCTTACTACCAGGTCAACGATGCCCATTATATACATACATACATATATATATATATATATATATATATATATATATACACACAATGCAGCCATGAGGCGGGGGGGGCACTAACCAGTGTCTCTCCCCCTTATGCCGGTCCCAAGCCCGGATAAATGCAGAGGGTTGCGACAGGAAGGGCATCCGGCGTAAAACTTCTGCCAAAAAAAAAAATGCAAATGATCAATACAGAATTCATACCGGATCGGTCGAGGCCCGGGTTAACAACGACCGCCATCAGTGCTGTTAACCAACAGGGTGCTGATGGAAATTGGACTACTGTTGGTCGAAGACGTCGAAGAAGGAGAGGCGGGAGGCGTGTCCGTAGGCAGAGAGAGAAGAGGAAATGCGTGAGCCTCGGACTGAGAGTAGGGACTTTGAATGTTGGAACTATGCAAGGAAAAGCTAGGGAGCTGGCTGACATGATGCAGAGGAGGAAGGTGGACATACTGTGTGTTCAGGAGACCAGGTGGAAAGGTAGAAAGGCTAAAAGCTTAGGAGCAGGGTTTAAACTGTTTTATAATGGTGTGGATGGGAAGAGAAATGGAGTAGGAGTCATCTTGAAGGAGGGGTTTGTCAGGAATGTTCTAGAAGTGAAAAGAGTGTCAGACAGAGTGATGAGTCTCAAGTTAGAAATTGAAGGCGTGATGGTCAATGTTGTTAGTGCTTATGCCCCACAGGCAGGATGTGAGCTAGAAGAGAAGGAGAGATTCTGGAGTGAGTTAGATGAAGTGATGCAGAGTACCCCCAGAGGTGAAAGAGTGGTCATTGGAGCAGACTTCAATGGACATGTTGGTGCAGGCAACAGAGGGGACGAGGAAGTGATGGGCAGGTTTGGTATCCAGGACAGGAACACAGAAGGACAGATGTTGATCGATTTTGCAAAAAGGATGGAAATGGCTGTGGTGAATACTTTCTTCAAGAAGAAACAGAAGCATAGGGTGACTTATGAAAGCGGAGGTAAGAGCACACAGGTAGACTACATCTTGTGTAGGCGATGTAATTTGAAGGAAGTCAGTGACTGCAAAGTAGTAGTGGGTGAGAGTGTTGCCAAACAGCATAGGATGGTGGTGTGCAGGATGACTCTGATGGTGAGGAAGGTGAAAAAGGCAAAGGCAGAGCAGAAGACAAAGTGGTGGAAGCTGAAAAAGGAAGAGTGTCGTGTTGTCTTCAAGGAGGAGTTGAAACAGGCTTTGGGTAGTCAGGAAGTGCTTCCAGAGGACTGGACAACCACAGCCAATGTGATCAGGGAGACCGGTAGGAGAGTACTTGGTGTCTCCTCTGGAAGGAAAGTAGATAAGGAAACTTGGTGGTGGAATGAGGAAGTGCAGGAGTGTGTACAAAGGAAAAGGTTAGCCAAGAAGAAGTGGGACATTGAGAGGACCGAAGAGAGTAAACAGGAGTACAGGGAGACACAGCGTAAGGCGAAGGTAGCGGTGTCAAAGGCCAAACAGAGGGCGTATGATGACTTGTATGATAGGTTGAACAGTAAGGAGGGAGAAAATGATCTATACAGGTTAGCACAGCAGAGAAATAGAGATGGGAAAGACGTGCAGCAAGTTAGAGTGATAAAGGACAGAGAGGGAAATGTATTGACTGATGACAGAAGTGTGCTGGGAAGATGGAAAGAGTACTTTGAAGAGCTGATGAATGAGGAAAATGAGAGAGAAAAAAGAGTAGAAGGGGTGACCGTTGAGGAGCAGGAAGTAGCAAAAATTAGTAAGGGAGAAGTGAGGAGGGCATTGAAGAGGATGAAGAATGGAAAGGCAGTTGGCCCTGATGACATACCAGTTGAGGTATGGAAGTGTCTAGGGCAGGTAGCAGTAGATTTTCTGACAAGAATATTCAACAAGGTCTTAGAAAGTGAGCAGATGCCAGAGGAATGGAGGAGAAGTGTGCTTGTGCCCATTTTTAAGAACAAGGGCGATGTACAGAGTTGTGGCAACTACAGAGGGATAAAGTTGATGAGCCATACGATGAAGCTATGGGAAAGAATAGTGGAAGCAAGACTAAGGGCAGAGGTCAGCATTTGTGAACAACAGTTTGGTTTCATGCCCAGAAAGAGCACCACAGATGCAGTGTTTGCTTTGAGGATGTTAATAGAGAAGTACAGACAAGGTCAGAAGGAGCTGCATTGTGCCTTTGTGGATCTGGAGAAAGCATATGACAGGGTGCCGAGAGAAGAACTGTGGTATTGTATGAGGAAGTCTGGAGTGGCAGAGAAGTATGTTAGAGTGGTGCAGGACATGTATGATAGATGTAAGACAGTGGTGAGGTGTGCTGTCGGTGTGACAGAAGAGTTCAAGGTGGAGGTGGGACTGCATCAAGGGTCAGCTCTCAGCCCCTTCTTGTTTGCTATGGTGATGGACAGGCTAACAGATGAGGTTAGACAATAATCTCCATGGACTATGATGTTTGCAGATGACATAGTGATCTGTAGTGAGAGCAGAGACCGAGTGGAGGAAAATCTATAGAGGTGGAGGTATGCCCTGGAAAGGAGGGGATTGAAGGTTAGTCTTAGTAAGACAGAATACATGTGTGTGAACGACAAGGACCCAAGAGGAACTTTGAGGTTACAGGGGGCAGAGATAAAGAAGGTGGAGGATTTTTAGTACTTAGGCTCAACAATCCAGAGCAATGGAGAGTGTGGAAAAGAGGTGAAGAAGCGCGTGCAGGCAGGTTGGAATGGATGGAGAAAAGTGTCCGGTGTGATGTGTGATAGGAGGGTATCGGCAAGAATGAAGGGAAAAGTGTACAAGACGGTGATGAGGCCAGCAATGTTTTATGGATTAGAAACAGTGGCCCTGGGGAAAAGACAGGAGTCGGAGTTGGAGGTAGCAGAGATGAAAATGTTGAGGTTCTTTTTGGGAGTAACGAGGATGGATAGGATCAGAAATGAGTACATCAGAGGGACAGCACATGTTAGATGTTTTGGAGACAAAGTCAGAGAGGCTAGATTGAGATGGTTTGGACATGTACAGAGGAGGGATAGTGAGTATATTGGTCGTAGGATGCTGAGGTTGGAACTACCAGGCAAAAGGCCCAGAGGAAGACCAAAGAGAAGATTTATGGATGCGGTGAAGGCGGACATGAAGGTCGTTGGAGTAAGAGTAGAAGATGCAGAGGATAGGGAGAGATGGAGGCAGATCATTTGCTGTGGCGACCCCTGAAGGGAACAGCCGAAAGGAAAAGAAGAAGAAGATATATACACACACACGCAGTGATCTCTCGCTACTTCGTGCTTCAGTTTCTGCGGCTTCAATAATAATGGTATTAAAAAATATTCATCAAAAAATTACAAAAAGAGGGAAAATGTTCAGGAAAATGCTACAAAACAAAAAAAAAACCCAAAACAAATAAACAAAAACAAAAACAAACAAAAAAACCAACCCAACCCCCACCAATATATATATATATATATATATATATATATATATATATATATATATATATATATATATATATATATATATATATATATATATATATATATATATATATATATATATATATATATATATATATTATATTATATGTGTGTGTGTGTGTGTGTGTGTGTGCACTGGGTCTGTGGTCCAAAGGTCAGTGGTTCGAGTCCCAGTATTACCAAGCATTGTTGGGACCTTGATTAAGGCTCTTAAGCCCAAATTGCTCAGTTCCATCGAGATAAATACAAGTTGCTCTGGGAAAAAAAAGTCCAAAATTTACCTATCTCATAAAATATGCACAGAAATGTAATAACAACACAATAAATGTTGAAGATATCTTACAATCCTCACACAGGATTACACACTACAGTTTATACTGTATTCTGTTTAACAATGTTCTACAACATAAATCTCATTTAATCCTCTCAGCTTCTAATCAATTCACAAATGCTGACCCACAAGTCAAATGAACATCGAGTAAACAATCACGACTTGTTTATTGATGATCTGTGAGCAAGTCTACACATCAGTCAATAATTTATGATGTCAGGATATTACACAATCCTCTCTTCCTTTAGTCATTACAGTTTGAAAAACTAATGAGACACAGGCGTGCCGAGGGTTCTACCTTCATGATCTTCTCTTCAGCAGGTGGGAGCAGCTCCTCCAGCGCTGGCCGCGGTACTGACATTTTGTCTCCTTCCTCGGTGGTCTGCTGCCACTGATCGTAATTAAATTTAAGGGCAGGGACAATGTTTTGCACATGTTTCTGACCGCTAAATGTCACCGCATTCTGCCGCTTTTGGTCAACCATGACCTGTCTCTTTATTGATCTTTTATAGATGTAGAGTAGTCATGAAATATTTATTGATGCTTTTTGATATGACTGACATGATGACGTTAGAAGTGGAGCCATTTAATCATTTATAACCCATAAACTGGTCATGTGAATAAAGTAGATTTTATTAAAAAAAAAAAAAAAAAAAAAAAAAAAAAATATATATATATATATATATATATATATATATATATATATATATATATATATATATATATATATATATGATTTGATCTGTAAAAGAAAGAAAGAGAGAAAGAAAGAAAATAGTCTTCTTCTTCTTCTTTTACTTTCGGCTGCTCCCTTCAGGGGTCGCCACAGCAAATCATCCGCCTCCACCTCACCCTGTCCTCCGCATCTTCTTTTCTGACTCCAACGACCTTCATGTCTTCCTTCACCACATCCATAAATCTCTTCTTCGGTCTTCCTCGAGGCCTTCTGCCTGGTAGTTCCAACCTCAGCATCCTACTGCCAATATACTCACTATCCCTCCTCTGTACATGTCCAAACCATCTCAATCTAGCCTCTCTGACTTTGTCTCCAAAACATCTTACGTGGGCTGTCCTCTGATATACTCATTTCTGATCCTATCCATCCTCGTTACTCCCAGGGAGAACCTCAACATTTTCATCTCCGCTACCTCCAGCTCTGCCTCCTGCCTTTTCCTCAGCGCCACTGTTTCTAAGCCATACAACATCGCTGGCCTCACCACCATCTTGTACACTTTTCCCTTCATTCTTGCTGACACTCTCCTATCGCACATCACACCGGATACTTTTCTCCAACCATTCCAGCCTGCCTGCACACGCTTCTTCACCTCTTTTCCACACTCTCCATTGCTCTGGATTGTTGAGCCTAAGTACTTAAAATCCTCCACCTTCGTTATCTCTGCTCCCTGTAACATCACCGTTCCTCCTGGGTCCTTCTCATTCACACACATGTGTTCTGATTTTCTGAGGCTAACCTTCATTCCTCTCCTTTCCAGGGCATACCTCCACCTCTCTAGATTTTCCTGCACTTGTTCTCTGCTCTCACTACAGATCACGATGTCATCTGCAAACATCATAGTCCATGGAGATTCTTGTCTCACCTCGTCTGTCAGCCTGTCCATCACCATAGCAAACAAGAAGGGGCTCAGAGCTGACCCTTGATGCAGTCCCACCTCCACCTTGAATTCGTCGGTCACACCGACAGCACACCTCACCACTGTCTTACATCTCTCATACATGTCCTGCACCACTCTAACATACTTCTCTGCCACTCCAGACTTCCTCATGCAATACCACAGTTCTTCTCTTGGCACCCTGTCATATGCTTTTTCCAGATCCACAAAGGCACAATGTAGCTCCCTCTGACCTTCTCTGTACTTCTCTATTAACATCCTCAAGGCAAACATTGCATCTGTGGTGCTCTTTCTTGGCATGAATCCAAACTGTTGTTCACAAATGCTGACCTCTGCCCTTAGTCTAGCTTCCACTATTCTTTCCCATAACTTCATCGTATGGCTCATCAACTTTATCCCTCTGTAGTTGCTGCAACTCTGCACGTCTCCCTTGTTCTTAAAAATGGGCACCAGCACACTTCTCCTCCACTCCTCCGGCATCTGCTCACTCTCTAGTACCTTGTTGAATGTTCTTGTCAGAAAATCTACTGCTACCTCTCCTAGACACTTCCATACCTCCACAGGTATATCATCGGGACCAACTGCCTTTCCATTCTTCATCCTCTTCAATGCCCTTCTCACTTCACCCTTACTGATCTTTGCTACATCCTGCTCCTCAATGGTTACCTCTTCTACTCTTTTTTCTCTCTCATTTTCCTCATTCATCAGCTCTTCAAAATACTCTTTCCATCTTCCCAGCACACTTCTGTCATTAGTCAATACAGTTCCCTCTCTGTCCTTTATCAATCTAACTTGCTGCACGTCCTTCCCATCTCTATTTCTCTGCTGTGCCAACCTGTATAGATCATTTTCTCCCTCTTTACTATCCAACCTATCATACAAGTCATCATACGCCCTCTGTTTGGCCTTAGCCACTGCTACTTTCGCCTTACGCTGTGTCTCCCTGTACTCCTGTTTACTCTCTTCGGTCCTCTCAATGTCCCACTTCTTCTTGGCTAACCTTTTCCTTTGTACACACTCCTGCACTTCCTCATTCCACCACCAAGTCTCCTTATCTACTTTCCTTCCAGAGGACACACCAAGTACTCTCCTACCTGTGTCCCTGATCACATTTGCTGTGGTTGTCCAGTCATTTGGAAGCACTTCCTGGCCACCCAAAGCCTGTTTCAACTCCTCCTTGAAGACAACACGACACTCTTCCTTTTCAGCTTCCACCACTTTGTCTACTGCTCTGCCTTTGCCTTTTCACCTTTCTCACCATCAGAGTCATCCTGCACACCACCATCCTATGCTGTTTGGCAACGCTCACCCACGACGACTTTGCAGTCACTGACTTCCTTCAAATTACATCGCCTACACAAGATGTAGTCTACCTGTGTGCGCCTACCTCCGCTTTCATAAGTCACCCTATGCTCCTGTTTCTTCTCAAAGAAAGTATTCACCACAGCCATTTCCATCCTTTTTGCAAAATCTATCAACATCTGTCCTTCTGTGTTCCTGTCCTGGATACCAAACCTGCCCATCACGTCCTCGTCCCCTCTGTTGCCTGCCCCAACATGTCCATTGAAGTCTGCACCTATGACCACTCTTTCACCTCTGGTGGTACTCTGCATCACTTCATCTAAGTCACTCCAGAATCTCTCCTTCTCTTCTAGCTCACATCCTGCCTGTGGGGCATAAGCACTAACAACATTGAGCATTACACCTTCAATTTCTAACTTGAGATTCATCACTCTGTCTGACACTCTTTTCACTTTTAGAACATTCCTGACAAACTCCTCCTTCAAGATGACTCTGACTCCATTTCTCTTCCCATCCACACCGTGATAAAATAGCTTAAACCCTGCTCCTAAGCTTTTAGCTTTGCTACCTTTCCACCTGGTCTCCTGAACACACAGTATGTCCACCTTCCTCCTCTGCATCATGTCAACCAGCTCTCTACCTTTTCTGTGCATAGTTCCAACATTCAAAGTCCCCACTCTCAGTCCTAGACTCATGCCTTTCCTCTTCTCTCTCTGCCTACGGACACGCCTCCCACCTCTCCTTCTTCGACGTCTTCGACCAACAGTAGTCCAATTTCCATCAGCACCCTGTTGATTGACAGCACTGATGGCGGTCGTTGTTAACCCGGGCCTCGACCGATCCGGTATGGAGGTAATACTTTTGATTTGCATCATCAATAATTGGCATTGTTTTTACGTCGGATGCCCGTCCTGACACAACCCTCTGCATTTCTCCGGGCTTGGGACCGGCATGAGGGGGAGAGACACTGGTTAGTGCCCCCCCACCTCATGGCTGCATTAAAGAAAGAAAGAAAGAAAATAGTCTATAATATAATAACATTTTTCATTCATTTGTTCACCCTTACACCTCAGGTCAAGCTGGAACATCAAATTCACCTGAAGTGTGTTTGGACTTTTAGAGAAAACCAGTTCCAGGCTCGGCCGTTCCTGGATGGAGTTTCTATGTCCTCGTGCTTGCGTTGGTTTTTGTTTTTTGTTTTTTGTTTTTTCCCCTGGAAAACAAACCTTCTTAATGAGAGGTGGATGTGCCAGTCATTACCCCCAACCCAACCCCCACCCACACCCCCACCCTGCCGCCCCATCAGAAACTCAATGTAGAAATCAATGTGAAATAATATCCTCGGATAAGATTTTTTTTTTTTTTTTTTTTTTTGTCCAAATTTGTCTAAACCAATTATTAACCATATTAAGTATATAATTAACTCTGGGGAAAATTGGACCAAATTGGGGGAAATTAGACCAAATTGGGGTCTTGAAAGATTATAATAGGTTTTTCCTGATTTCATACTGACCACCGACTTCCATTTCATAAGACATTGAATAAAACGTGAAGGAGCCTTAATTCCCTGATGATGTTTTCTAACTGAAGCTAATATGCTAATCAGCAGCTCATCCTTATTTCTCTCTAAAAGGTCCCTGTTGAGGTTTCTGTTTCCAAAAATCCATCGAGATTTACATTCACTCCCATTATCTTGTCATTTGAAAAGGATTAAACATTGGTGTCTAATGTTAAGGAAGTGTAACGGCTTATAATAATCTCGAAGCTAATTAACATGACCGGACTCAAAGCGCCGGAACGCTGAGGTTTAAATGAGATGTTTCCTAAATCACTCGATGCCTGATGTGATGAAAAAACGTTTTATGTAAAATATAGTTTATAATTCAGTCCTTTAATCAAGAACATGAATAATGGGAGAACATGTTGGTTTTGGACATCAATGTACTTTAAATTGGTAGAGCATACAGCTATTAAAGCTAACATCAAAAGCACACATTT
>CM045745.1:30667781-30705281 GCA_024760905.1 Plotosus lineatus
GTCAGGCCATTGCAGGGCGGAAACATGCTGGCTGCTTTGCAGCTTTTCTTGTTGAAAGTTCTTTTACATGAACCTCACACCATAGACAGAGAGACATGGCCCGCCTTTGATAACCCAGTTAGTGCACTGGGGGGGGCTTCCTCGGGGTAGTCTGGCTTTCTCCCAGAGTCCAACACATGCATAATAGGCCAACTGTCTGTTTAAAATAACCCCTCAGTGTACGTGTGAGTATTGGCCTGTGATAGCCTGGTGAGCTGTTCAGGGTGTATCCCAGGGTGTTACCCTTACTCAGATTTGGCTGAGATGGGCACCAAGCTCTTCTCAACCCTAATTACAATTCCGCGGCTTATGGAATGAAATGAAATGAAATGATGGATTACTTAAAACAATCAGTACTTTTTCATTACCTCGCGTCATGCTACAGGAATTTTTACAGAACTCACAAATTCCCTGCAGGCAGAAACACTGAAAAAAAATAACAGACACAGAACAGAAAGGCACTGGAGGGCAAACAAAGTAGAATGTGTCATCAGACTACCTACAGATGAGCAATTTAATATATATCACTGAACAATGTGCGTCATTATCTAATTCCACGCTCGGGTTAATTACAGTTTTATGTTTCAGTGCGTTTGAGTGAATCGGGTCGATTTACATCAATCCTGCCATCAGTGTTAAAACCACAAAAGAACCACGTCAGTAAACATAATTACACGTGTACTCCAATCATAACTGAAAGCATGCTCACTAAAATAAGATCAACTCTGGAGAAAATAGGATTGTAGTTAAAAGTTGAAAGAAAGCATGGCAGAATGTGAAAAAAAGAAAAAAAAGAAAGAAAATGAGAAAGAAAGAAAAGGAACGGGAAAGAATTAAAAATAAAAGAAAGAAAGGATGAAGAAAAGAAAGAAGCAAATCAGAAAGAAGGAAGGTCAGTGGTGGCATAGTGGTTAAGGCGATCTGTGACTGATCCAAAGGTCAGTGGTTCCATCCCCACTATCATCACTGTTGGACCCTTGAGCAAGGCCCTTAACCCTCAATTGTGAATTTGTATAAAAATGATAATTATAAGTCGCTCTAGATAGCATCATCTGCCAAATGCTGTAAATGTAAATGGAAAAGAAAAATTATATAAAGAAAAATGAAAGAAAGTTGGAAAGAAGACAAAGAAAAAAAAACATTATATATAAAAGCAATAAAGAAAATCAAAAAAGAAAGAATAAAAAAATTAAGGAACAAAAAGAAAGGAAGAAAAGAAAGAAAGACGGTTTGTCCCACATACTGCATACTGTAAGAATTAATTTATGTATTCATTTGCGGAACCACTTAACCCTGAGCCATGCGGAGGCTGGAGCCTGTCCACTGTCAAGACAATGCACACCAGACCAGTTTCACTCAGCCCTACATGTAGGGGCTATTTGGAACAGCCAGCTAGCCTAACGTGCATGTCTTTGGCCTGCTGGAGGAAACCAGAGAACCCGGTGGCAACTCACAGAAACACATTTAGAATACACAAACTCCACACGCAAAGGTTCTCGCTGAGCCTGGGACTCAAACCCCAAAAAAATCTCAAAACCAAAAAAAACATTGCATTCACAAAAATGGGCTTCTACGCTCAAAAAAAAAAAAAAATCAATAATAACAATAAAGACAATAATATTGAGCGGTTATCACATGTAGAACATTAATTGATCTGTTTCTGAGGCTCTCATGGCTGTAACGCTAATCTTCAGCCCTGGAGGGTTATTTGAATGAATACAGTCTTTATCATTCTGCTGGATTTACAGGAACTCACCCTGAGGATACTGAACAGTTAGCACCCTCAGTATTAATATTCCTTCAGTGAGGAACGTGCGGTGCAGTATTTGCTCATTCAGTGTTGATTTCATCGCTAATGTGTTAATCGTACTCCTCGAGTGTGTTTTGAGTCCCACTGCCTGCATTAATTTAACCAGATTTCTTACAGGGTCTCATATACTTTGTAAAACAGTCTAAAAATAAACAGTGTAGGTGGGAGGTAATCTTGAATATTTACTGGTTCAGTGAAATCATGTACTGTAATCATTCGTTGGTTTCAGCCACCCCACAAGTTAGCGGTTTGATAGATGAGTGAGTGAGTGAGTGAGTGAGTGAGTGAAGAAGGGAGTCATCAAGTCATTGTTTAGGTTTTTTTTTTTTTTTTTGCGCAATTGGCCTTATTTTTGTGGCATTTTGCTTAACTTTTCTCACTATTCTTCCTTAATTCCCTTCCCTCAATGAATAAAAAAAACAGAACGCGATCACTGAATCCACATGAATTGAAGCACGAAGTAGCGAGGGATACTGGGGAGCACAATCCAGTGTTCCTCCTCACGCCGGTCCCAAGCCCAGATAAATGCAGAGGGTTGCGACAGGAAGGGCATCCGGTGCAAAACGTTTTCCAAGATAAACATGCGAATGATCAAAACGAATTTCATACTGGATCGGTCGAGACCCGAGTTAACAACGATCGCCATCAGTGCTGTTAACTACTGGACTACTGTTGGTCAAAAAGGAATGGCAAAGACGTGTCTGTAGGTGGAGAGAGAAGAGGGAAGGCATGAGTCTAGGACTGAGAGTAGCGACTTTGAATGTTGGAACTATGACAGGAAACGTGAGAGAGCTGGCTGACATGAGGCAGAGAAGGAAGGTGGATATACTGTGTGTCCAGGAGACCAGGTGGAAAGGTAGCAAAGCTAGAACCTTAGGAGCAGGGTTTAAGCTGTTTTTTCATGGTGTGGATGGAAAAGGAAATGGAGTAGGAGTCATCTTGAAGGAGGAGTTTGTCAAGAATGTCCTAGAAGTGAAAAAGAGTGTCAGACAGAGTGATGAGTCTCAAGTTAGAAATTGAAGGTGTGATGTTCAATGTTGTTCGTGCTTATGCCCCACAGGCAGGATGTGAGCTAGAAGAAAAAGAGAGATTCTGCACTGAGTTAGATGAAATGATGCAGAGTACCCCCAGAGGTGAAAGAGTGATCATTGGTGCAGACTTCAATGGACATTTAGGTGGAGGCAACAGAGGGAACAAGGAAGTGATGGGCAGGTTTGGTATCCAGGACAGGAGCATAGAAGGACAGATGTTGATAGATTTTGCAAAAAGGATGGAAAAGACTGTGGTGAAGACTTTCTTCCAGAAGAGATAGGAGCATAGGGTGACTTATAAAAGCAGAGGTAGGAGTACACGGGTAGACTATGTAGTCTACTACGTAGGTGATGTAATTTGAAGGAAGTCAGTGACTGCAAAGTAGTAGTGGGTGAGAGTGTTGCCAAACAGCATAGGACGGTGGTGTGCAGGATGATGCTGATGGTGAGGATGGTGAAGAAGGCAAAAGCAGATCAGAAGACAAAGTGGTGGAAGCTGAAAAAGTAAGAGTGTCTTGTTGTCTTCAAGGAAGAGTTGAAACAGGCTTTGGGTGCTCAGGAAATGCTTCCAAGTGACTCGACAACTACAGCTAATGTGATCAGGGAGACAGGTAGGAGAGTACTTGGTGTGGCCTCTGGAAGAAAAGTAGATAAGGAGACTTGGTGGTGGAATGAGGAAGTGCAGGAGTGTGTACAAAGGAAGAGGTTAGCTAAGAAGAAGTGGGACATTGAGAGGACCGGAGAGAGTAAACAGGAGTACAGGGAGACACCTCGTAAGGCGAAGGTAGCGGTGTCAAAGGCCAAACAGAGGGTGTATGATGACTTGTATGCTCGGTTGGAAAGTAAAGAGGGAGAAAATGATTTATACAGGTTGGCACAGGAGAGAAATAGAGATGGGAAGGACATGCACTAGTTAGAGTGATGAAGGACAGAGTGGGAAATGTATTGACTGATGAGAGAAGTATGCTGGGAAGATGGAAAGAGTACCTTGAAAAGCTGATGAATGAGGAAAAAGAGAGAAAAAAAGAGTAGAAGAAGTGACCGTTGAGGACCAGCAAGTAGCAAAGATTAGTAAGGGTGAAGTGAAAAAAGGCAGTTGGTCCTGATGGCATACCATTGGAGGTATGGAAGTGTCTAGGAGAGATATCAGTTTTCTGACAAGAACATTCAACAAGGTCAAGGTCTTAGAGAGTGAGCAGATGTCGGGGGAATGGAGGAGAAATGTGCTGTTGTCCATTTTTAAGAACAAGGGAGATGTGCAGAGTTGTGGCAACTACAGAGGTATAAAGTTGATGAGCCATATGATAAAATTATTAGAAAGAATAGTGGAAGCTAGACTAATGGCAGAGGTCTGCAGTTGTGAACAACAGTTTGGTTTCATGCCAAGAAAGAGCTGATCCTCAGGTTGGGGGTTCGAGTCCCCACATGGTTGTCACTGTCCCCCCATTGCAGTTAACTGGGTTATCAAAGGTGGGCCATGTCACTCACTGTCTATGGTGAGAGGCATGTAAAAGAACCATTGCTGACTTCCATAAAGAGTAGGCTGCAAAGCCGTCAGAGTGTTTCTGTTTCTTGCTAAAAGGGTTGTGACAGGAAGGGCACCTGATGTAAAAACCCATGCCAAATCAAATGTGCGAATCAGATGATTCGCTGAGATGACTCTCAAGAGTGAAAAAAAGCCGAAAAGGAAGAACAAAAGACAGAGAAGGTCAGAGGGAGCTGCATTTTGCCCTTGTGGATCTGGAGAAAGCACATGACAGGGTGCCGAGAGAGGAACTGTGGTATTGCATGAGGAAGTCTGGAGTGGCAAAGAAGTATGTTAGAGTGGAGCAGGACATGTATGAGATGTAAGACAGTGGTGAGGTGTGCTGTCGGTGTGACAGAAGAGTTCAGGGTGGAGGTGGGACTGAATCAAGGGTCAGCTCTGAGCCCCCTTGTTTGCTATGGTGATGGACAGGCTGACAGACAAGGTGAGACAAGATTCCCCATGGACTATGATGTTTGCAAATGACATTGTGATCTGCAGTGAGAGCAGACAACAAGTGCAGGAAAATCTAGAGAGGTTGAGGTATGCCCTGGAAAGGAGAGGAATGAAGGTTAGCCTCAGTAAGACAGAATTCTTGTCTGTGAACGACAAGGACCCAAGAGGAACGGTGAGGTTACAGGGAGCAGAGATAAGGAAGGTGGAGGATTTTAAGTACTTAGGCTCAACAATCCAGAGCAATGGAGATAGTGGAAATGAGGTGAAGAAGCGTATGCAGGCAGGCTGGAATGGTTGGACAAAAGTGTCCGGTGTGATGTGTGATAGGAAGGCATCGGCAGGAATAAAAAGGAAAAGTGTACAAGACGGTGATGAGGCCAGCGATGTTGTATGGTATGAAAATGTTGAGGTTCTCTTTGGGAGTAACGAGGATGGATAGGATCAGGAATGGGTACATCAGAGAGACAGCACATGTACGAGGTTTTGGAGACAAAGTCAGAGAGGCCAGATTGAGATGGTCTGGACATGTACAGAGGAGGGATAGTGAGTATATTAGTAGTAGGATGCTGAGGTTGGAACTACCAGGCAGAAGGCCGAGAGGAAGACCAAGGAGAAGATTTATGGATGTGGTGTATCAAAGGCGGGCCATGTCTCTCACTGTCTATGGTGAGAGGCATGTAAAAGAACCATTGCTGACTTTCGTAAAGAGTAGCTGCAAAGTCGTCAGTGTGTTTCTGTCCCTTGCTAAAAAGGGTTGTGACAGGAAGGGCATCCGACATAAAAACCTCTACCAAATCAAACGTGCGAATCACATGATTCGCCGTGGCGACTCCCGAGTAAAAGGGAAAAAGCCGAATGGAAGACAGTATATATTTATATATATATATATATATATATATATAAACTGTATGACGGCCGTGTCTGGCCTAAGTCTTCTCCCCTCATCAGCAAACCCGTCTCCATCTGCAGAACTGGATTTTTTTCTTTTGTGCAACATTCTGTGTAACATCAACGGAGTGCTGTGTATAAAACTCACAGGAGAATGGAAATGGAAATTAGAACTGAACAGTGATACTAAGCAGCGCACTCATGAATATTTGTGTAACCATGAAACAAGACCGAATTGGTTACACAAGCAGAACTGCATAGCTTCACATCATTTCAAGCTTCTTGTGCATTGCACAGAGCCCATGATCCATAACCCAATTATGAGCCCAGAACCCTAACCACTGCACCACCGGCTACACCACATGTATTAACATCACATGTAATCTTCACCAAATTTATGAAAGTGCAAAGAATGATATTTAATTAACTTTATGTGTATATACCTCAAATCTGATTGGTCCACCACATCTAACTTGAGAAGTGTTATTCTTATTCTTCTTCTTCTTCTTATTATTATTATTATTATTCTCGATCCATCCTCTTTTCTGTTGGGAGGCAGTCCATGAAATAATTTTTGGTATTGCATCACTGCTGTGAGATAACCAAATATTTGTATATCGTGTAATCAGAGGATAATTTTAACATTCAACATTTTTGAAAATATTTTGAATAAATAATGAAGCAATTATTGTCTCACCCGAATGATTCTCTGTATCATACTTTACTTTGCTTTTAGTAATGTTTTCACACAGTACACATTAAAACTTTGAATGAGTTTAAACACTCACCCTTTACTGCACAGTGCTTCTGCTCAACTTGTAGGGCTCAACTGATCTGCCTCTCTAATGGTGAAAATATGCATTGCATGCGTGTGTGTGTGTGTGTGTGTGTGTGTGTGTGTGTGTGTGTGTGTGTGTGTGTGTGTGTGTGTTTGTGTGTCTGTGTGTGTGAACTTTATTTAGATTGCTCTATTTACCTTTTTATGTTACTGTGTAGTGTTTACTAAAGCAGTTATTGGCCAGGGGCTCCGTGGATTGTTCAATAACCTCAACCTCACCTTTAGCATTAATACATTTTATTGAATTTTCCGAAGTACATTATCCTTTATTAGGGTTGCAGATAGGCTGGAAGCCATCTCAGATGATTAAAGAAATTGTGAAGTACGTGATGAACAGCTCACCAGACCACCACAGGGCCAATACACAAAACTATTCGTACTCACACCTTGGGGCAATTTGAAACAGTTAGTTAGCCTAATGTCCATGTCTTTGGACTGTGTAAGAAAACAGGAGCTCTGAAGGAAACCCATGGAAGCACAGAAAGAGCATCAAGCTCCCCACAGAAATTCTCAGACCCAAGTTCTTCGTGTTTTGAGGCAGATCTGCTAACCACTGCACTCCACAGGCAAATAATTAAGCATAAAATTCTTGCTTTTGTTTAAAATGCTATTATTATGTACACGTTCATGTCTCTAAATACTGCTCGTCTGTGTATATATATATATATATATATATATATATATATATATATATATATATATATATATATATATATATATATATATATATATATATATATGTATACATGAGTATACATATGTATATATGAGCTCCTGAGAACTAGACCGGGCCATCCCACAATTGTTTGAAGGATCATTCTGGCTCTCAGTCATTTTACTTTTATTCAGAACCTGAGGTGAATTCTATCAATATCTTCAGCACACAGCGGATAAAGGCTGAGAGGATTGGTCTCTGGTTCTGAGTAAAGGGTAAAGATAAAAGGACTTTGACAGCCAGAATGGTCCATCAAAAAATTGGGGGATGGCCCACTCTGATTCTGAGGGGATCTCGTATATATATATGTATATATATATATATATATGAAAAGGTTTTTTTTTTTCCAAAATGTGATGAGCACCATTTTCTCGAAAAATGAGTTAATGGTACCACAGTGTCCCATTCCGAGGCAGAATCAAAATGCTGCATTCGGTTGTCATCAAATGTAATTTTCCCCTATTTTTATATTATCAAGCACACC
Source organism: Plotosus lineatus (assembly GCA_024760905.1). Classification (NCBI taxonomy): domain Eukaryota; kingdom Metazoa; phylum Chordata; class Actinopteri; order Siluriformes; family Plotosidae; genus Plotosus; species Plotosus lineatus. Next base: position 30,675,568 of record CM045745.1, read on the forward strand.
AATCAGATTTTTTCCCCCATCTCCCAATAAACACCATTCCAGGATTATTTATTTATTTATTATTTTTTTTTTTTTACATTTTACTGTCATTACTTAGAGAATCCCAAAAGGAAGTCATCTAATGGTAAACCAATGACAAGTTTCAAAACAGACTTGACTCGGTGTAAATAGAGCTCATCTGTTGTTAGGAAAACGGTAGTACGATGGTGCTGATTGGGCGAGAGCCGCATTCATTCAGTGTACAGATGCTGACTGTGCAGAGGCAGTTGTGGCCCGGTAGTAAGATGCTGGATTACTGATCCCAAGGTCGGCAATTCAAGGCCCACTATCTCCAGGGTTGTCACTGCTGTCCTCCCAGTGCAGCTAACTGGGTTATCAAAGGCCGGCCATGTCCCTCACTCTACAGTGAGAGGTTTGGGTAAAAGAACCATTGCTGACTTTCATCAAGTGGAAGCTGTATAGTCATCAGTGGGTTTCTGCCCATGCGATGGCCTGGCGAGCTGTCCAGGGTGTACTCTGCCCTTGCACAGAATCGCTGAGATGGTCACCAGCCTCGCGGCAACCCTAATTAGATTATTGTAATTAACAATAAATAATAATAAAATAAGAATATACAATAAGTCAATAAACAATACTGCAGTACAGTAAGCGCATCTGAACTTAAGAATAGCACTTAACATTTACTTACACTCGTAATTTTATTTAAAGCTTTTTATTTATTTATTTATTTACTTACTTAATTTTTGGGGATTTTTGAACCGTTTCAACGAGGGTAATTAGCATGTATTACCCTGGGGAACATGCTTTTTAACATACTGGACCAGCCTTAAGTGTGATTGCACATCCTCTACACCAGGCGGCAGTGACGCTCTCACTGTGTTCCATGTGGTGTAGGGAAAAGCACCGAGCAAATGATATGAAGTGCGAAGTGCAGTAAACACTATTTATAGTCGCGCATGGGGCATTGGAGTGGGGGGTGGAGTTATTCCTATAGGGGGCATCACAGAAAAGAATTGAGAAGGACTGCACAAGGTGTTCTCAAAGCATGGAGGAATATACATGGAAGAATACGAGGTTAATCGGCCCGGAAAAGCCATTTCCTCAGCAGAGCTCATAAATCAAAATTTGGCTGGTTGGATGGGGCAGATTTTAGATTTTTGGTGGGATTGAAGCTCGTATCATGGAAAATTCATTATAAAAGACACTCGTAAGTTGAGGTACTCCTGTAGTTGTAATTTATGGAGGGCTTAAATTAATTCCTTGGAAGTTGTAAATGATGCAGACGTTGCAGATAGTGATGAGTGAGGTGTTCTGGTACACTGTACACTCCCTGCATAACTAACTTTGACATGAAATTGATTGCTGCTGGATTTTTCAGCATTTTCATTCTGTATTTATAGTGTTCTAGTCCAGTGTTCCCATTAAGCAGAATTGAAGTTACTCCAGTACGGTGTTCAGATGACTCGGTTGGTGGAGGCATTGGCTACTGTCAGGCTCAAGGCACATGAAGCTCAGAGAGGGTGCAGGAGATGAGTCTGGGAGTCTCCTCCAGAAAATATTTCAAAATTTGCAATTGAAATATGAAATCCGGGGCCATCTGGAGACAAACGTGCTGATTTAAAATAATTAAAAGCGAGAAGAATTTGTGCTGACCGAATTTCAGTGGTTTTAACTTCTATTGATAGTTCATATGTAGCTTAAAAATGATTATTTAACTCATAAAAACAACAAGTTCTAATATCAACTCGAAATCAGTAATAAAAATCGTCTCCCGAATCAGAATCACCCGGATACGGTCGAGGTTGTTACTTACACTGATGTTCTCTGTACGGTTGTATACATTCATAGAATGCATTCATTGTGCAGATAACATAGAAATGTGTTATTCGTGAATTGATGCATTCCTGACAGATGCCGAACATCTTGAGGTTGTGGAACTTAAAACAAAACAAAGACGGGAAAAATTACTGGTGCAGCGCCAATAATTCTTTACGCCAATCTAAAATAATGTGTGCCACCGTCGCAGCAATTTAGCCTCATGGGAACGCTGTTGTCGTCTTAGAGTAGTTTTCCATTTGTAAAAAGTGTCTTTCATGATGTTTGTATTCTTAGTTGTGCTTAATGGAGTTATTGTGATTGGGCAAAATAAATATACACTGATCCCTGGCTACTTCGTGCTTCAGTTCCTGTGGCTTCAGTGCATCGCAAGTTTTTTTTTTAAATATTCATCGAAAAATAAAAAAATAAGAAATTAAGGAAAAATGCCACAAAACAAGACCAATTATGCAACAAAAATAAACAAAAAACAAAACCAAACCAACCCCCTCCCCCCACCAACAAAACTATTTATTTCTGTGTGTATTTGTATTTTATTTACATTTTATGCATTATTTTTGAATGTTTAATTGTTATTATAAACATTTATATCATTGACTATGTATTTATTGATATTATATCCACATATACATGTACATATACATTAGTCAGGGAGATCGATCCTACTTCGCGGAAATCAGCGGTCGCGGGGGTGGGAGTGGGGGGTGTCTCGGTCACCGTCAACCGTGGAAATTGAGGGAACCCTGTATGTATGTGTGTGTGTATATATATATATATATATATATATATATATATATATATATATATATATATATATATATATACAGATAGTGTCAGACTTATGACCGCATTTGGTTCTAAGTTGAGTCTGTACATGTATTACTACTGGTATGTAAACTGTACATTTCTACAAGTTCATGTCAAAACCCCCACGGTATTCCCACCAAAAAGCACTCAGTCTATCCTTAAATGCTTTATAATAATATATTTTTTAATAATAATATCATACTAATAACAATAAAAATAATGATGATGATGATGACAACAACAACTACTACTATATTAATAATAATAATAATAATAATAATAATAATAATAATAATAATAATACTGTTTTTTTTTTCTTGTTGGAATTCTCGCTCTCTCTTCTCTGTCCGTGCCCGTATCTATATCTACAATCACTCTCTCACACACACACACACACACACACACACACACACACACACACACACACACACACACACAGACACACACACACACACACACACACACACACACACACACACACACACACACACACACACACACACACACTCACACACACACACACACACACACACACACACACACACACACACACACACATAATTATATAATGTGAATATTTGAGAACAACCTGTTAATCAAAGGACAGTGGTGGTCTAGTGGTATAAGGTGCCGGATCACTGATCCAAAGTTGGGGGTTCGAGTCCCACTCTCCACAAGGTTGTCACTGTCCCCCCCCAGTGCAGCTAACTGGGTTATCAAAGGCTGGCCATGTCTCTCACTGTCTATGGTGTGAGGGATGTAAAAGAACCATTGCTGACTTTCGACAAGAGTAGGCTGCAAAGCCGTCAGCGTGTTTCCGCCCTGCGATGGCCTGGTGAGCTGTCCAGGGTGTACTCTGCCCTCGCCCTGAGTTGGCTGGGATGGGCACCAGCCTCCCCGCGACCCTAATTAGGATGAAGCGGTTACAGAAAATGACGATGACGACCTGTTAATCATTCATTCATTCATTTTCTGAACCACTTAATCCTAATTAGGGTTGCAGGGAGGCCGGCGCCCATCTCAGCCAACTCCGGGTGAGGACAGGGTACACCCTGGACATCTCACCAGGCCATCGCAGGGCAGAAAAGTGAAGTCGATGACTTTCTGTGGTTTTAAATAACAGATTCTCGATTTGAATTTTTTATTAGTGAGAGTTAAACCCAGTGAAGATTATTTATAGAAAGAGCAACGAGAAGGTGGTAGAAATTCGTATTATGTTGTGTAAAGGCGTGAGCTCCAATTAATATTCATAGATCTGTATGAAGAATGCATGGGATCTCTGTGTGTAGTAATCCGATGCTACAAAAGTATACACAACAGTTATCTTATTTATATTTTCTTATTGAAATGATGATTAATTTTTAATCTGGATTAACCACAGATAATTAACCAGGCAGAATATTAGCATAATTACAAAATTAGGATCTAAAGACAGATGGAGAAATAGACATGTGAAGCTGAAACATGGGAAGCAGTGAAATGAAGCTGCTTGTTTGGAAAGTGTAATTGTGCTCAAAGCAATTAGGATTTCAAACATTGTCCTTGTGGGCTAATTTAACGCGTACATGCATGCGGACACTTTGGGCTTTAATCACAACCTCGTACCTGCTGAAGCTCTAATTCTCTAAATTAATACTGCACACTGAGGGCTTCATCATGTGTGAGATAGAGGCACCTTATCAGTATTTTACAATGCTTGAAAATGTGTGGGAAATACGATGGAAAATGTAAGATTTTCACTCAAACCCCAAAAGTAGGTAACGAAAAACTCCTGAAAAATGGGAAAAGATATCATTGGTCATTATTTATTAAGGAATAATGGGGCGGTACTTTGGCATAGACTTTCATCAAGAGTAGGCTTCATCACCATTAGCGTGTTTCTGCCATGCAATGGTCTGAAGAGCTGTTCAGGGTGTACTCTGCCCTAGCCCAGAGTCGGCTGAGATGGATGTCAGCCTCCCTGTGACCCTAAAGATTAAGCAGTTCAGAAAATGAATAAATGAATGAATACTGTGGCATAGTGGTTCGCACGTCCACGGGCAGTGGTGGCCTGGTGGTAAAGGGCGCTAGATCGCTGACCCTAAGGTTTGGGGTTCCAGTCCCACTCTCCACAAGGTTGTCACTGTTCCCCCAAAGTGCAGCTAACTGGCTTATCAAAGGCCGGCCATGTCTCTCTCTGTCTATGGTGAGAGGTTCACGTAAAAGATTGGTTTTCGTAACGAGTAGCTGCATAGCCGTCAGCGTGTTTCCGCCCCTTGCTGAAAAGGGTTGTGTCAGGATGGGCAAAACTATGTCAAATCAAACATGCCAATCAGATGATTAGCTGTTTCGACCCCTGAAAAAGGGGGAAAAGCCGAAACGAAAAGAAGAAGAGTGTTTAGCACATCCGCTTCAGAGCAAGATGGTCCTGGGTACGAGTCCCCAGCTCAGGCGTTTGTGTGTAAAGTTCGCCTGTTCGCACATGTTTGCGTGGGTTTCCTCTGGGTGCTCCAGTTTCTCTCACAATTAATAGACATGCAAATTAGGCCATTTGGCTGTTTCAAATCGCCCCTAGCTGTGAATGTGAGTGGGAATGGTTTTGTGTGTGTGTGTGTATGTGTGTACTGGCCCTACAATGATCTGGGATGCCATTCAGTTTATACAGTGTGGGTCTGAACTCTACCAATCCACCAATAGAGGCAATTCATCAACTTCATTATGCTCACCAGGAGTGATAACACGGATTACGCCAAGATCAAGGCATGTAATAGTCTGAGGGGATCAGAGGAAATCAGGCAGACATTTAAGCAACTAAAGCTCTCACTCACATCATGAATGTTCATGCAAGGAATTCCAAAACTGCAGTACCTTAAACATCTTGCAACTGAAGCAAAAGTGGCCAAAACCAACTCATCCATACAAGCATTCAATCACTCAGCCATTTCCCCCCAAGTTACCTCAAGATCATCAAGAATCCACTGAGTTCCTTCAAGATCATCACGAATCCACCAAGTTTTTTTTTTTAATTATCACAAATCCACCAAGTTTCTTTAAGATCATCCCGAATCTACGAAGTTCCTTCAAGATCATCACGAATCCACCAAATTTTGTCAAGATCATCACGAATCCGACCAAGTTTCGGGAAGATCATCACGAATCCACCAAGTTTCTTTAAAATCATCACAAATCCACCAAGTTTCTTTAAGATCATCCCGAATCCACGGAGTTCCTTCAAGATCATCATGAATCCACCAAATTTCCCCAAGATCATCACGAATCCACCAAGTTTCCTCAAGATCATCACGAATCCACCAAATTTCCTCAAGATCATCACGAACCCACCAAGTTCCCTCAAGTTCATCATGACTTGATCCCATGACCCCCCCAAGCTCTTCATGATTTTCACGCATTGTGGAGAGGTGCCCCAACGTAAACCAAGGGCGAATAAAGAACTTGGCCCTCAGCTGCTCAGTTGTATACATGAGACAAAAGTGTAAGTTGCTTGAGATAAGGTCATCTGCGAAATTTAAAATTTAAATGATCAGAATCTGAAATTCTCCTCAAGTCAGAATCAGACGCCTCAAAGACATCTATGCAAACATCTACAAGAAGTATTTTTTTTTTAGAAACAGTAATACTAAACCAATGATGCACTTCCTTTTTTTCTACAAAGAAGTATTAGCTCTGCTGGTGTTTCTGCTGGTTAGATGATTTAAAATGCAAATTTTGTCCGAGTTTGTTGAAGCCCATCACCTTCATTAGTAGGCTCTGTATTTAAGACAGCGAAGAATTTGCTTATTCAGATATAAAAAAAAAAAAAAACAATTTCCATGGGATGTTCTTTTTTTTTTTTTTCACATGACTGTAAAGTGTATATGCAGGAAAATCATTTTTTAGATGGAAACCTGGACATAAATTGATGACCCTTAGTCACGATGAATGCCACTGAAGTTTAATTTGTTTGCTGTTCCACAGGGGCCTTTTGTATTCCAGTATATTTGCCCTACATCTTGACAGGCAAATGGATGCTGGGCCGAGGGCTGTGCAAACTCTGGTTGGTGATGGACTACCTCCTCTGCACCGCTTCCGTCTTCAACATCGTCCTCATCAGCTACGACCGTTTCCTCTCTGTCACCAGAGCGGTGAGCCACTTAACATTTCCTATAATTCTTTGCGTGCTCCACGCCGAATGAGATACGGGATATAAGCAGAAGTGCATGTTTAATGTAAGGACTGTCACATAGTTCTAGAAATGGAAAAGCTAATAAATAATTACAAGCCAGACACAAAGGTTTTCATAGCACGGGGTAGTGGGATGTGTTTGCGATTCAGAGTGTTGTTGTTGAAATACAACTTCATTTACGGTTCATCTAAAATGGATAGCTGGGGCGGCGGTGGCACAGTGTTTAGCACTTCGCGTCACAGGAAGAAAAGTCTGGGTTCTGGGATCAGGGTGTTTCTGTGTGAAGTTTGCATGTTCTCCCCGTGCTTGTGTGGGTTTCCTCCAGGCACTCCGGTTTCTTCCCACAGTCCAAACACATGCACAGTGGGTGTGAGAGTCAGTGTGTTATACCTCCATTTCACTGGAGCACGGCAGACTTATGGAAGCAAAAATGTTGTCATCTGCGAACGTTCCGCAATTATTCCCTCATCTTCCATGTCATTCCTCAAGTCATCCTCCACTTCTGTATGCTTCCGGCAGGCCAAAATATTCCGTGAATGTGTTTCTTAACATGTTCAATAGCACGTTCACATAAAAAAAAAATCTGTGGGGTCAGTTTAGAGTACTTTGGCGTAACTGTTCTGCATATTCTGCGAACGTTCCAAGAGTGTAAGAATTTCTACTTTTTCGTAGGATTTTCAACCATTTTCCATGTAAAAATGTCGAAGCTCTTCCATAGACTGCGTTCCGCGCCTTTCTGCTATGATCATTGCATGCCGTGGTCCAGTGAAACAGGGGTACGTATTAACTGGTGTGTGTGTGTGTGTGTGTGTGTGTGTGTGTGTGTGTGTGTGTGTGTGTGTGTTGGCCTGGCAAGCTATTTAGGGTGTAGCCAACCTTCGTCCAGAGTCGGCACCAGCACAGGATTAAGCAGGTTAGAAAATGAATGGATAGTTGGCTACAAATTATTACAATTACACCCTGAACAGCTCGCCAGATGCAGGGCCAACGCACAATCGTTTACATTCAGATTTATACCTTGGGGTGATCTGAAACATCCAATTAGCCTGATGTACATGCATTTGGACTGTGAGAGGAAACCAGAGTACCCCAAATAAATTCATGCACTGATGTAGAGAACAGGAAAACTGCACAGAAACACCCGAGCCCAAGACTCGAACCCAGGACTAACCACTATGCCCCCTGCTGCCCTACAATAATACAGGTTATTAATAAAAATGTAAAATGTAATTTGGTCAGTGGCCGATACCCACACACCAGCCTGTTCTTCCTAAGAAGCCAGACAAGGGACATAGACAAAAGATACCCATCCCCCACGGTAAGATAATTAAAAAATTTTGCTCCCCCTGCTTCTGACCACCAGTGGTACAACATGTTATCTTGCGACTCCCTGCAGTGAGGTAAAAATTTCCTATTAAGTCACTTCTTCTTTTTTTTTTTTTTTTTGTGATCATTTGTCTTTCTTTTAAGGATACATCTCGGAATACATTCTGAAACCACATGAATGTCTATCAATTGTAATATTCATTCATTTAATATTTTACAGATATTCGCCTATAGTCTTATGATTTGTGTCATGATTTTAAAAACAGATGACATCATATATGGACAGAGTCAGGAGTAACACATTCATTGCTTCGTTTGTATTGTATTTTGTTCCAGAGGTGGACCTGGTTGCCCAGTAACCCATAATCCTCGTCATATAATTCACCCCTCCAAAAAAGAAAGAAAAAATGCACAAACCTCCACCAAGCCCAGCGATTTCCAACAAGAACTGGAAAATTAAAAAAATCTTTACCAACCCCTGGTTTCTAGAATATTTCCTGGATCATCTACAAAATGTAATGGAGTCTGCTTTGTCAAAAAAAAAAAAAAAAAAAAAGAATAAAAAATCATCTGTGGTAGAAATGTCATTAAACTTGTTTTGTAAGTAACAGAATGCATACAGTACCCTCACTGGGCCTGTAGTGATCTACAGTGTTCTATCTCACAATGTTAAAGAATCCTTTCAAAAATTTCTGGAGCCAAAATTTTATTCATATCATCTACAAAATCTAAAGGAGTCTTCCTTGTTCAAATCCTTCAAAAAAAAATCAAAACTTGGCTATTTGATTAATCCTGCGAACAAACAAATAGACCAACCCTTGGGCAAAGATACGTCTCCATGGCAGAGGTACAAAAAAAAAAAAAGAGAAACCTGGATGTAAAAGTTTACATTTGCAGCATTTGGCATACACTCTTATCCAGAGCGACTTACAATTATACTGTTTACACCATTGCACAATTGAGGGTTAAGGGTCTTGCTCAAGGGCCCAACAGTGATGACAAAACTGCTGACCTTTGGATCAGTAACCCATCATCTTTCCCACTAAGCCAAAGCGAAGAAATGGATTGGAATGCTAAATCCTTGTGCACACCAGTCTGTCTGTAATTTGCATGAGGAAAAAAACAAGCTGTAGTCTACTTGTGTAAGCTGTCAGTCACAGATGTGCACAGAATTTGTTACATCCCCCTGCTGATATTTGCCAAACATATGGTGGTGCCAGTTAGTATGGCACAACACACCTCACCAAGCAAAACCGGTGAAAACAACTCGACCTCCAGGTCAGAACGGGCAGCCAGGTCGTCACACTGACTGAATGTGCTTGGGATGTGTTAGACAGAAGTGATGATGCTCAGCAACTGTCGTGCTCAAGATCTGCAAAAATGTCTGTCTGAGGAGGCTCTAGAAAGTATGTCAAGTGATTTTTGACTCAAATGACTTAATTACATGCCTAAATGTTATGGCTGTTGCTTCAAATCAAGGAGCTTTCTGTGTTTCTGCTTCTGTGTGTGTTGGAGCTGATTTTTTTGTTAAATTTCAGTGCTATTAGAACCCAATATTATGGTTTAGAGATCAACAATGAAAATACTAAGTGATATCCATAATACCTTTAAACTCACAGGCACCACCAGTAGGTCCAGACCGACCGAACCGACCTCTTAAATACGTATTTTTACTTCCTCGCACGGTCAGGTTTTCTAGGTACTGTAGTCATTTGCATTTGTGAGTCTAGCTGGTTTGCTTGTTAGTTTGTCTGTGAACAAAATTGTGACCACACCCATGCAAGGATTTTCACCAAATTTGTCAGGGACACTAGCCTATCTAAGTCTTAGTGATAATTTGATTTTGAAATGTTAAGGTCAACATTAAAGCAAGAACAGGGTCATAATATTTTGGCGCTATAACTGCAAACTGGGGCTTCACAATGGAGCACAGGTCCGCCTCAGTGCAAGAAGGCTTGGGTTCAATTCATGGTTTCCAGAGTTACTGTGGAACATTAATAGGTAACGATGTATGGATATTTAGCCTTGACCTTTGTCCTTGAGTGACCTTCAAAAAGTCAAAATAAAACCATCTCTTCAATCCATAAAACAGGAGGTTGTTGCTAATCTGGCCATATCTACATCTATTTTGGAAGACAAATAATAATAGATGGAATGATACAATATGTATCCTTATTTAAACTCATTCGACTTATTTATGTCGTGATATCTCCGTCTCTCTACATCTTTCTCTTCATTCCTGTGACAAATTTTTCCGTTTTGTTTCTTGAGAGCGTGTTCCAGCATGTTTTCGCCATACGATGGCCTGGCGAGCTGTCCAGGGTGTACTCTGCCCTCTCCCGGAGTCGGCTGGGATGGGTGCTAGCCTCCCCATGACCCTAAGTAGGATTAAGCGGTTACAGAAAATGAACTGAACTGTTTCTTAACGGTTTATTTACTGCACTTCATATCGTTTGCTCATTTGAAAAACCGCTACACCATTGCGCAACAATGAGAGCGCCACTGCCAACTAGTGGAGTGGAGGTGCAATTATGCTTAATTCTTGTACACAATTCCAGAAAAGCATGTTCACCAGGGTCATACACTCTCCCCCCGGCATCACACCGCACCCGGGGTGCGCCCCACTATTTGAGACGCACTGAGTTAGCCCAATGCACGTATCTTGAGAAAACCAGAGTACCTGAATCAAACCCACTCAAGCAAAACGAGAACATGCAAACTCCAGAAATGCCCGATCCTGGAACTCTAATTCAGGACCTTCTTACCAGACCCACTGTAAAGACTCAGCCTAAGTTTAATTGAGAGCAATTCAATCATTGTCGTATGTCCCAAGTCATTCCAGAAACTTCCCTGACACTGCTCTGGTCTTCTAGAACCCAAAACACGGTTGGTATTTGAATGATTCTGTTTATTCCTTGAGCCATTACTCCCCTTTCTTTGCAAAGCAATGCCCTAAAGATCTCAGATGTTCCATCAAATGTTTATAAAACTAGTAATATGTGTTGCATCCAAACCGGAGAGGAAGTCAATTTAAATAATAAACCAATGCCCATTTTACTCTGTTTTATTTATTTATTTATTTATTTATTTATTCATTTTCACTCATGCTTGCTAATGGAGCATAAATCAGTTTACCATCTAGCTGCAGAAATTGTGAATGCGTGTAAATCTGGACAACACAAATGAGTCCGAAATCAGGCAAAGGGGGCTGGCACGGTGGCATCATGTTCAGCATGGCTGTCTTCCAGCAAGGTTTGGGTCCTTGGCTTGATGAGGGTGTTTCTGGTGGTGTGGATGCTCCTGTCTGTGTTTGTGTGGGTTGTAAGGCAGATGTGCTAACCACTACACCAGCAAAGCAAATACTAGTAATGATTGTTAATGTTGTGACTGGCGGGTGTGGTTTTAATTCTCTGTCTGGGTCTCATATTTTTAGTTAAAATGGTTTCACTGGCAAAGTTCTACGAACAAAATCTACTCAGACTTTGTATATGTTACAGAGGTGATGAAATTTGAGAAAGTCAAACAATTGAATCAGCAGGCGAACCAGTAAAGGTGTGAACGACATAACAAGTAGACATATTTGAAAAAAACAGTTTCAGGATATGGACGGAGAAACAGTTAGGACCCAAAACAGCGGCATACGGAAAAACAAACATAAGCACAAGACAGAACAAGGCCACGCGGTTTGTGACAGTGGGGTATTTGACACGGAGACCTCATTAGTTCATTTTCTTGGCTGCTTAATCCTAATTAGTGTCATGGGGAGGTTGGTATCCATCTCAGCCAAATTTAGGTGAGGTGAGAGTACACCCTGGACAGCTCGCCGGCCCATAACAGGGCCAACATACATTCAAATATTCACACACACCTGGGGTGATTTGGAACAGTTAATTAGCCTACTGTGCATGCTTTTGGACTGTAGGAGGAAACCAGAGGACAGTAATCCCGCGCTACTTCACGCTTCAGTTTCCGCGGCTTCAGTGAATTGCGGGTTTTTGAAAAATATTAAAAAAAAAAAAAGTAAGTAAATTAAAGAAAAATAGTGGAAAAACTCAGGAAAATGCCACTAAACACGTCCAATGATGCAAAAAAACCCAAACAAACATCAACAAAAAAAGCAACCCAAAACCCCCCAACAAAACTACTTACATTTTTAAGTGAGGTGCACACACATCTGTATGTGTGTGTATTTATATTTTATTTGCATTGTATGCATTATTTTTGAATGTTTATTTTTTGTCATAAGCATTTATAGTGTATTTATTGATGTAATAAATGATAATTGTTACCATCACTCAAAATTTGACACTTTTTTTTGAAAAAACGTAAAACGGATGAGTGTAAGTCGGGGAGCGTCTGTATGTACAATTTGCTGGGGCTGCCACTAATCACACTGTTGATGTATTTATTGATATTATATACACAGATACATATACGTCAGTCGGGGGGGGGGTCGATCCTACTTCGCAGAAATCAGCAGTCGCGTGTCCCCATTAACCGCAGAAAGTGAGGGTTCCCCGTACCTCTCAGAAACCCACGCAAGCACAGGGAGGACATGCAAACTGCACATAGAAAGTCCGGGAATTGAACCCAGGCCGTTTTGCTGTGAGGCGACTGGGCTAACCGCTGTACCACCATGCCGATGTTTTTAATAACCCGTGTGTGTGTGTAAATTATAATACAGTATTTGCATTAATGTTGTGTTAATGCAAGTGGCCACCTACTGCTTTACTGGACTGGTGCAGTAAGAATTTAAGTACGTACAGTGCTGAAGTGTCAGAAAAGCTTCAAAGCTTTTATGCTTCTGTGCCTGTGACCCAGCCACCCCGACAATATCTGCTTTTGTTTATTCTCTCTCTCTCTCTCTCTCTCTCTCTCTCTCTCTCTCTTATATACACTTACACACAAACACTTAACATCAGAACAGTGGATTTGAGCTGCGCAAGTGTAATCTTCAGCCTTTAATCTGGTAGTGTGCACTGTTTGATCTTACACGCTCTGCCTTTATGTAGCCCTCTCTACTTTTCAATTGTAGCTTCAATCAAAGGGCGATGAGACAGACAACACAGAATCGCAACAAGCTGCACGACGGTGTATTTCATAACATTCGTGTGCTAAAGAAAGCCTGCTTAGTGAGGGATGGAAAAGAGCAGCTTCATGATCATAAGTGGGAAACAGTCCAGCAGTGGACCATTTAAAGGAGCGGTGTTCATGTGATATTTTGGGAGGTTTGCGCAGAAGCGGGCCTGGGGACGGGTTAATCATGTTGGCTCTATGCTGTAATGAAAGCAGCACAGAGAACAGCATGTTATCATTGATTTTCTGAACAGCTTCATCCTAATTAGGGTCACAGGGAGGCTGGCACCCATCTCAGCCAACTCCAGGCAAGGGTAGGGTACACCCTGGACAGCTCGCCAGGTCATCACAGGAGCAACACTCACACAAACCATTGACGTTCACACCTAGGGGTGATTTGGAACAGCCAATTAAGCTACGGTGCATGTTCTTGGACTGTGGGAAGAAACCGGAGTACCCGGGGGAAACCCACACAAGGACGGGGAGAACATGCAAACTGCACACAGAAACACCCAGGCTGGGAATCGAACCCAGGACCTTCTTGCTGTGAGGTGGATGTGCGATGGATATATATGTTTGGTATATTTGAAGGATGAGGCGCTACCATGAATGCATTTTTTTTCCATTTCCCACCTTTGAATCAGAAATGAGAGTGATGCAAGAGCAGTCTAATACAACCCCAGGAAAAACATCAACATAAAACAGACCTGAATTTTTTTTTTTTCTTTTTTCATACAAAAAAAAAATCACTGCTGATGAAATTGCTAAAGGCCAACATGGTGGCGTAAAAGAAGGTCCTGGGTTTGAGCTGTGGGCTCGGTGATCGTGTTTTTGTGTAGAGTCTGCATGTTCTCTCTGTGCTTTCCTTTGTGTGTGTGTGTGTGTGTGTGTGTGTGTGTGTGTGTTGCCCCTATGATGGTTTAGTGAGCTGTTAAGGGTAAGCGTATATCTGTATGGTGTTTCCGTGTTCTCCCCGTGCTCATGTGGGCTTCCTCCCATCCACAGGCATGCACATTAGGCTTTTTTGTACCCTTACCCTGATGAAGTCCTTACCAAAGATAAGAATGTTGGGTTTCTAGAAACCTTCATCATCCACGCTGACGTGTTTCAAGCTCAAGCTCTGCATCATGTAGCACAGGGCACTACAGCACTTTGCGGTCGCCACATGTTAAAATCCTAACGCTGTGCCACTTCCCCAGCTCTAAAAGGTTAGGTAAGAGTGATGAATAATAAAAATGGATTGCCAACACATTCGAGAAGATCATCAGGTAACACAACGACCCAGCACGCAGCAGCTGTGGCTCTTTAATACAATCGTTAGAAAAGAGCTCGCTTGAGTCAGCGCACTAATTCAAGAGCCCTTCAATCAAATACTTTCTATTCTGTGTGAGTGTGATTCTCTCTCTCGCTCTCTCTCTCTCTCTCTCTCTCTCTCTCGCTCTCCTTTCCTCTCCCCTTGTTTGGATCAGGTTTCCCAGGGGTATTCCAGCTTTAGTACAAAAAAGAGCTTACAGCACATAATCATCATGGCATTGTTTCAACAAACTTTAGCAACATACCACTTTTTCCGATTCAGTGATGGCTTCATTTTTCACCAATTCTTGATTTGATCAGGCAAATACTGAACCACTCCATGAAGTCTTCTCCACCATTTTATTATCATTTCATCATTTTATTGTTGCCGAACCTCAACCCGTCCAGTGTGTATGAGGTCAATCTGTAACACATTGCATCAGTTTAAACTATACAGAAATAACACCATCTGATTGGTTCTCAATATTTGGGTTAACAGATATTATTTATTCTGACTGGTGGGACAGAGATGAAAATGTTGAGGTTCTCTTTGGGAGGAACGAGGATGGATAGGATCAAGAATGAGTACATCAGAGAGGCAGAACATGTAAAAGGTTTTGGAGACAAAGTCAGAGAGGCTAGAT
This sequence comes from Plotosus lineatus, assembly GCA_024760905.1. Lineage (NCBI taxonomy): Eukaryota > Metazoa > Chordata > Actinopteri > Siluriformes > Plotosidae > Plotosus > Plotosus lineatus. The sequence goes on from CM045745.1 coordinate 30,690,712, forward strand.
TCAGATGGTTTGGACATGTACAGAGGAGGGATAGTGGGTATATTGGTAGTAGGATGCCGAGGTTGGAACTACCAGGCAGAAGATCTAGAGGAAGACCAAAGAGAAGATTTATGGTGGTGAAGGAGGACATGAAGGTTGTTGGTGTAAGAGAAGAAGATGCAGAGGATGCCGAAAGGAAAAGAAGAAGAATCTGATTCGTGGGAAAACAACAAATAATTCTTGGTATTCTTCTGCAAACTGAATTACTGAAAGATTATCATGGAAGGGAAGTCACTGTCTCCCCAGTGCAGCTCACAGGCTGGCCATGTCTCCACTGTCTGTGGTGTGAGGTTCATATAAAAGAACCATTGCTGACTTTCATCAAGAGGAGCTGCATAACCATCAGCGTGTTTCTGCCCTGCGAGGCCTGGTGAGCTGTCCAAGGTGTACTCTGCCCTCACCCAGAAACGGCTGGGCTGGGCTCCAGCCTCCTTGCGATCCTAATTAGGATTAAGTGGTTACAGAAAATGAATGAATTACCATGGGATAAGCTTAATGATTATTTTACAAAATGGCACATGCAACATATTAGCATGATAGTGTACCTCGAAAATATTTTTAATGAACTATAATAAATAAATAAATAAATAAAATAATTTTAAAAAGGGGCGGGACATTTGTGTAGTGGTTAGCATGTCCATAGCAAGAAAGTTCTAGGTCTGAATCAAGGATGTTTCTATGTGGAAGTTGAATGCCACGGAGATTACATGCTGGGTTCAAGGATAAATGCACAACATGGACGCCATGTTTTTTGGCCGGGTGGAATATTAATTAATGTACAGTATATCAATTATTAGTAATGTAGACAATATTTTAGAATAATAAACGTCCTGAAGATCACCTGTCACATGCTTGCTATGTTCTTGACAGTAATGCCTACACTCTCAGTTTAAAATATCTGAATGTTCCCTCTATAGTTTTAAACTCTGCATTTTAATTTGTCCCAGTTTAAGCCGTATAATTGTATTACTAATGCACTCACACATATTTTTCTCTCTTTTTATTCTTCATGAAATAAGGTGTCATACCGAGCAAGGCAAGGAATGACCCGCAGCGCCCTGGCCAAGATGGCTGCCGTGTGGATCCTGGCTTTCCTCCTGTATGGCCCTGCCATCTTGCTGTGGGAGGAGGTGACAGGAGAGAGTCATGTCCCTGAAGACGAGTGCTTTGCTGAGTTCTTTCACACCTGGTACTTCCTGTTGTCTGCCTCGACACTGGAGTTCTTCTTTCCCTTCCTGTCGGTGGCGTTCTTCAACCTCAGCATATACCGCAGCATCCGCGAGAGGAGATTACGCTACCAGCAGGACTCGTGCTTGACCAAGATCCGTGGCGTGACATCTCCCAAGCGCAAGAGGTTCCGCCTGGTCTCCTACATCTGCCGAGGCTCTCTCGTTACGAAAAAGAGGCCAGAAACAGAAGGTGATAATTGCTCATCACCTGCAGGACGCAGTGACACACGGAGTGTACGAAGCACTCAGTGTTCCCGCCTGATTCAGGACAAGAAGATCGCAAAGTCATTAGCTGTGATCGTGTGCGTGTTTGCAGTGTGCTGGGCACCGTACACACTGCTGATGATCATACGCGCTGCCTGCAGGGGGCACTGTGTATCACAAAACTGGTATGAAGTGACTTTCTGGCTTCTGTGGCTCAACTCTGCCATCAACCCGTTCCTGTATCCTCTATGTCATAGCAGCTTCCGAAGGGCTTTCACAAAGATCCTGTGCCCCAGGCAGCGCACCACTGAAGCGCCATCAGATAATGCGTCTAACAACCAGAGATAGTCCAGTTTACTTTAAGAACTTTGGACAGACAGTGCATTCATTTATGTTTGGTAACTGGTAAGGATTTGTTGTGGATTGTAACAGCTCATACACAACTAGTGACATTAAACCTACATCCCAACATGGTTTACTAGGCAAGAAGAAACCGGACAACCACAGAGAAATGAAATCCATTGAGAGAATCCAAGATCATGAACCATTACCTGTTCTTCCACAGTACCGTCCCTGGGTACATCGAAGCCCTATCATTAACCACAAAAAAAATGCCGACTGAATTAAAACAACAGGTGGAATATTTTCGATTAAAAACTTTTACATTACTTCTAACTCCAATCATATTAAAGTCTTTCAGATTTCAAACTACACTGTCCTGCCAAAAAAGTCACACATAATATTTTCATGGTTTGCATTTATCCTTGCTTGCAGCAGGTCATCCCCATGGCTTAGTTTCAACATTTACTTGTTGTGTTTATTTCTCACCGATGCCTTGAATCGATGAGCGAAAAACTGAACCCCTCCATAAAGTCTTCTCCAGCACATCCTGAAAACTTTCAATAGGGTTAAGGTCAGGACTCAGGGGTGCCAATACATATGTGAAAATTATTCCTCGTGTTCCCTGAACCTTTCTTTCATTATTCAAATCCTCATTTTATACCTGAGCCTTCAGGGAAGAAAAAGTGCATTGATGTGATTAGCTCCTCATTCAGAACATTCAGATCATCAGCTGCTTCATTTTATTGCCGCATTAATGTTGCTGAGCCTCGACCGAACCAATCAGAGCAACAACACCATGCAGATTCCATTCTGTGATCAAAGATACATGCCCTCCATGAAAATATGTGTGTGTGTGTGTGTGTGCAACTTTTTTGTCTGGATCTATTAATATTCAACATGGCATTATAAAATGCTATACCACTGATGTGACCTTGATATATGTAGTGTATGAGGTCAATCTGTAACACTTTACATTAGTATAAACTACACAATAACAACACAATCTGATTGGATCACGATATTGTGGTAAACAAATAGCATTATTTATTCTGACTCGTGGAAAAACAACGAATCATTCGAGGTATTCTTCTGCAGGCTGAATTACTGTAACATAAGCTGAATTGTTATTTTATAAAATGGAACATGCAACATAGTAGCATGACAGTGTACTTTAAAAACAATAAAACTTTATAAAACAAATAGGGGCAGGATGGTTGTGTAGTGGTGAGCATGTCTGGCTCATAGCCAGAATGCCCTGGGTTAAAAGCAAGAATATTTCTATGTGGAGGCTGCATGTTTTTCCTCTGCTTGCATAAGGTTTCAATTCAAGATGTTCAGGGTGTGCCTCACTTTTTCCCAGAGCCAACTGAGACAGGCTCTAGGTTCATGGCTATCCGAAGAGCTGGAATAAAAACAATTACAGAATTTGGCTTTTGTTTGATAGAGAATCATTTGGTTTTGGAGGATGTTAGGGCTGTTTCCACTAAGGCTACTCAGATACTTGTTCAATCTCTTGCCATCTCAAGACTAGATCATTGCAATTCACTCCTGGCAGACCTAGCTTTGAGCATTATTTGACCTCTGCGCATGAGCCAGAATGCAGGTGCACAGCTTGTTTTCAACCTTCCCAAATTTTAAAACACCACTGCTACGATCTCTGGCTTCCTGTAGCTGTTCACATTAGATTTAAAACACTAATGCTTGCCTATAAAGCCAAAAATGGATCTTTCTACATTAAAGCACTTATCATACCTCCCACTACATCGCCATCTCTCAGACCACTGCTAGACGGATCCCTCTCTACCAAAGGACAAGGGGAAAATGCATCAAAAGTCTTCTCTCTTCTGATTCCAAGATGGAGAAGTGAACTTCCTCTGGACATCCCAGCTGAGTCACTGGGTATCTTCAGACAATGGCTGAAAACATTTTTGGCAGTACATAGATTAGGACTATGCTGTGTACCACACGCGCGCACACACACACACACACACACACACACACACACCCACACACACACACACACACACACACACACACACACACACACACACACGCATAACACCTATCAACTGAATTTGATTGATGGTATACTTACTCTGTGTTCTAACAAACCAGTATAAGAATATATTCACTGATGGTGATTTTAAAGCACATCTGTAAATCGCTCTGGATAAGCGAGTCTGCGAAATGCTATAAATGTGTTACCCACCTCGGCCTTTGGCCTCGGCAAATGACATGTCCTGGACCGAATAAATTTCTATCTCATACTTCACCTCATTCAATAATTGCTCATTATTCCAAGTGGATGATGTTTAAATTAAAAGAGACACAGACCTACAGTGTGTCATGGTTACTTTAAGCAAGCAGCTGCATCATTATTCTGCTTTTTACATTTTATTTATTATTGTTTCCATGCAGTATATACTAAAACTTCCATGCAGTATATGCTAATAACTTTAGAAGATGTTGTTAATTACACAGTGCTGCTCAGAGCTAACCTGTCCCGCCTCTAAAATACTTGAAATATGTAAAAATAAACCATATTATTTACAAATTTTTATAGCATTTCATGCCCCCTGCAAACCAAGAGGCATGTAAGTCTGGAGTCAAAGCAGCCTCTCTCACTTATTTGGATGAAATGGTGTAAATCAAGAGAGATACATTAAAATAACGATTCACGTCAGGCCCGATGGATGTAGTTCAACATTCCGTCCCAGGAACTGTTCAGCAACATTCACCTAATCCATTAGCGATCATTCATTCATTCATTTTCTGAACCGCTTAATTCTAATTAGGGTCACGGGGGGACTGGTGCCCATCCCAGCCGACTCCGGCTGAGGGCAGAGTACACCCTGGACAGCTTGCCAGGCCATTGCAGGGCAGAAACACACTTATGGCTATGCAGCTACAATTGATGAAAGTCAGCAACGGTTCTTTAAGATGAACCTCACACCCTAGTCAGTGAGAGACATGGCCAGCCTTTGATAATCCAGTTAGCTGCACTGGGGTAAACAACTACAAAATAATGCGTACAGTGACCTGTAATTACAAAACAATTTAACATACAAAAAGCACAACAGCACATTTACATGTCAACACATCACCATGAGACAAAATAGAAAGTGTCGGCTTTATTTATTTATCACATCCTCTTTGCTGAGCCTCTCTCATCCACTTACTTGTCTGCAGAATTGGTTAATTCGGTAGGATTGTTGGGAGACTGGAGCTTATATCACTCAGCTCTGGGTGAAGGTTGGGTACCCCCTAAAAAGCTCACAAAACCATCGCGGGGCTAACACACACAAACATTCACACTCACACCTTGAGGATTTTTGGAACAGCCAATTAGCCTAATGTCCATGCCTTTATACTGTGGGAGGAAACCAGAGAACCTGAAGGAAATCCAATGAGGAGAACATGCAAACTCTACCCAGAAACGCCACAGCCCAGGACCTGAACCCATTACCTTTCCGCGGTGAGGTGGACATGCTAACCACTACACCACTCTACCAAAAAAACAACCGTTTTAATGTGTTTACTAGTTAGCTTAACTAAAAAAGCTAAAATTTAATGCAAAGTTGCTATGAATTAACTTACGTTATGCAACATTTAGTCTTCATTACAATACAAAACCTCATCAGATGAAAATGAAGAATGAATATGTTCAATGTTACTGGAAGGACATTTAACTGGAAGATACAAATCAATGTGAGCTAGCCAGCTAGCTAACGTGCTATAAAGTGAATGTGGCTTCTTTGAACTATTTCTGCAAACTGTGCTAGTATTAATGATAACAGAGTTCTGCAGCCGTGAGGCAGGGGCACAAGCCAGTGTCTCTCCCTCATGCCGGTCCCAAGCCCGGATAAATGCAGAGGGTTGCGTCAGAAAGGGCATCCGGCGGAAGACAAATGCCAAATAAAATATGCGAGTCACAACAAAAAATTTCATACCGGATCGGTCGAGGCCTGGGTTAACAACAACCGCCATCAGTGCTGTTAACCAACAGGATGATGGTGGAAATTGGACTACTGTTGGTCAAAGAAGGAGAGGCGGGAGGCAGAGAAAGGGAGGCAGAGAGAGAGAAGAGGAAAGGCATGAGTCTAGGACTGAAAGTAGGGACTTTGAATGTTGGAACTATGACAGGAAAAGGTAGAGAGCTGGCTGACATGATGCAGAGAAGGAAGGTGGACATACTCTGTGTTCAGGGGACCAGGTGAAAAGGCATCAAGGCTAGAAGCTTAGGAGCAGGGTTTAAGCTGTTTTTTTCATTGTGTGGATGGGAAGAGAAATGGAGTAGGAGTCATCTTGAAGGAGGAGTTTGTCATGTTCTAGAAGTGAAAAAGGGTGTCAGACAGAGTGATGAGTCTCAAGTTAGAAATTGAAGGCATGATTTTCAATGTTGTTAGTGCTTATGTCCCACAGGCAGGATGTGAGCTAAAAGAGAAGGAGAGATTCTGGAGTGAGTTAGACGAAGTGATGCAGAGTACCCCCAGAGATGAAAGATTGGTCATTGGGGCAGACTTCAATAGACATGTTGGTGCAGGAAACAGAGGGGACGAGGAAGTGATGGGCAGGTTTAGTATCCAGGACAGGAACACAGAAGGACAGATGTTGGTAGATTTTGCAAAAAGGATGGAAATGGCTATGGTAAATACTTTCTTCCAGAAGAGACAGGAGCATAGGGTGATTTATAAAAACGGCGATAGGAGCACACAAGTAGACTACATCTTGTGTAGGCGATGTAATTTGAAAGAAGTCAGTGACTGCAAAGTAGTAGTGGGAGAGAGTGTTGCTAAACAGCATAGGATGGTGGTGTGCAGGATGACGCTGATGGTGAGGAAGGTGAAAAAGGCAAAGGCAGAGCAAAAGACAAAGTGGTGGAAGCTGAAAAAGGAAAAGTGTCATGTTGTCTTTAAGGAGGAGTTAAAACAGGCTTTGGGTGATCAGGAAGTGCTTCCAGATGACTGGAGAACCACAGCTAATGTGATCAGGGAGACAGGTAGGAGAATACTTGGTGTGTCATCTGGAAGGGGAGGAGATAAGGAGACTTGGTGGTGGAATGAGGAAGTGTAGGAGTGTGTACAAAGGAAGAGGTTAGCTAAGAAAAAGTGGGACATAGAGAGGGCTGAAAAGAGTAAACAGGAGTACAGGGAGACACAGCATAAGGTGAAGGTAGCGGTGTCAAAGGCCAAACAGAGGGCGTAGTATGACTTGTATGCTCGGTTGGAAAGTAAAGAGGGAGAAAATTATTTATACAGTTTGGCACAGCAGAGTAATAGAGATGGGAAGGACGTGCAGCAAGTTAGAGTGATTAAGGACAGAGAGGGAAATGTATTGACTGATGACAGAAGCATGCTGGGAAGATGGAAAGAGTACTTTGAAGAGCTGATGAATGAGGAAAATGAGAGAGTAAAAAGAGTAGAAGAGGTGACTGTTGAGGACCAGGAAGTAGCAAAGATTAGTAAGGGTGAATTGAGGAGGGCATTGAAAAGGCTGAAGAATGGAAAGGCAGTTGGTCCTGATGACATACCGGTGGAGGTATGGAAGTGTCTAGGAGAGGTAGCAGTAGATTTCCTGACAAGAACATTCAACAAGGTCTTAGAGAGTATGAGGATGCCAGAGGAATGGATGAGAAGTGTGATGGTGCCCATTTTTAAGAACAAGGTAGACGTGCAGAGTTGTGGCAAATACAGAGAGATAAAGTTGATGAGCCATACGATGAAGTTATGGGAAAGAATAGTGGAAGCTTGACTAAGAGCAGAGGTCAGCATTTGTGAACAACAGTTTGGTTTCATGCCAAGAAAGAGCACCACTGATGCAGTGTTTGCCTTGAGGATGTTAATAGAGAAGTACAGAAAAAAGTCAGACAGAGCCGCATTGTGCCTTTGTGGATCTGGAGAAAGCACATGACAGGGTGCCGAGAGAGGAACTGTGGTATTGCATGAGGAAGTCTGGAGTGGCAGAGAAGTATGTTAGAGTGGTGCAGGACTTGTATGACAGATGTAAGACAGTGGTGAGGTGTGATGTACGATAGGAGGGTATCAGCAAGAATAAAAGGAAAAGTGTACAAGACGGTGTTGAGGTCAGTGATGTTGTATGGTTTAGAAACAGTGGTCCTGGGGAAAAGACAGGAGTCAGAGCTGGAGGTAGCAGAGTTGAAAATGTTGAGGTTCTCTTTGGGAGTAACGAGGATAGATAGGATCAGCAATGAGCACATCAGAGGGACAGTACATGTTAATGTTTTGGAGACAAAGTCAGAGAGGCTAGATTGAGATGATTTGGACATGTACAGAGGAGGGATAGTGGTAGTAGGATGCTGAGGTTGGAACTACCAGGCAGAAGGCCTAGAGGAAGACCAAAGAGATGATTCATGGATGCGGTGAAGGAGGACATGAAGGCAGTCAATGTAAGAGAAGAAGATGCAGAGGACAGGGTGAGATGGAGGCAGATAATTTGCTGTTGACCCCTGAAGGGAACAGCCGAAAGGAAAAAAAGAAGAAGAGCTCTGTCTCATGTCAACCTGTGTTATTTATATGATAAAATATGTTTTATTATATTTATTATTGTTATATTTGATGCAATCTTTAAACTATCCATTAACTTTCCCTAATTGCTGATTTTCTGCTGTCAATCATAATTGCAGTAACCAATCAGAAACAACCATTCTGTTTACAGTTATTCTTATTGTGTTTCTGAATCTAATGCTTTTGTTTGGTTTGTTGTTATTTTGTCTTGTTTGTTTGTTTATTTGCTTTCATGTTAGTTTTTTTGTGTTTTCCGGATGCAGTTTTGGTTTATTTTTAGTTTTATGTCTTTTAATTTGCTTTTTTGTTTTTTTTGAAGGGGCAGGGATTTTAGGTGGCATAGTAGTTTGCATGTCCACCTCACAGCAAGAAGGTCCTGGACTCCTGAGCCCAACTCCCCACCCCCCCACCCATTTTCGTGGGTTTCGACCAGTTTCTCTGGTATCCTCCCACAGCCCAGAAACACGCACAATACTGGTCCTTCTCAAAAAATTAGCATATTGTGATAAAGTTCATTATTTTCTGTAATGTACTGATAAAAATTAAACTTTCATATATTTTAGATTCATTGCACACCAACTAAAATATTTCAGGTCTTTTATTGTTTTAATTCTGATGATTTTGGCATACAGCTCATGAAAACCCAAAATTCCTATCTCAAAAAATTAGCATATCATGTTCAGGTAGTCTAAACGAGCTATTAACCTAATCATCTGAATCAACCAATTAACTCTAAACACCTGCAAAAGATTCCTGAGGCTTTTAAAAACTCCCAGCCTGGTTCATTACTCAAAACCGCAATCATGGGTAAGACTGCCGACCTGACTGCTGTCCAGAACCCATCATTGACACCCTCAAGCAAGAGGGTAAGATACAGAAAGAAATCTCTGAGTGAATAGGCTGTTCCCAGAGTGCTCTATCAATCCACCTCAGTGGGACGTCTGTGGGAAGGAAAAGGTGAAAGAAGTGCCGATTCCAGACCTTGGGGGACCTGTGGAAGCAGTGGACTGAGTCTGGAGTAGAACCATCCAGAGCCACCGTGCACAGATGTGTGCAGGAAATGGGCTACAGGTGCCGCATTCCCCAGGTCAAGCCACTTTTGAACCAGAAACAGTGGCAGAAGCGCCTGACCTGGGCTACAGAGAAGCAGCACTGGACTGTTGCTCAGTGGTCTAAAGTACTTTGTTCGGATGAAAGCAAATGCCTGAAGTCCAGTGTCAAGTTCCCACAGTCAGTGATGGTCTGGGATGCCATGTCAGCTGCTGGTGTTGGTCCACTGTGTTTTATCAAGGGCGGGGTCAATGCCGCTAGCTATCAGGAAATTTTGGAGCACTTCATGCTTCCATCTGCTGAAAAGCTTTATGGAGATGAAGATTTCATTTTTCAGCACGACCTGGCACCTGCTCACAGTGCCAAAACCACTGCTGAATGGTTTACTGACCATGATATCACTGTGCTCAATTGGCCTGCCAACTCTCCTGACCTGAACCCCATAGAGAATCTGTGGGATATTGTGAAGAGAAAGTTGAGAGACACCAGACCCAACACTGTGGATGAGCTTAAGGCCGCTATCGAAGCATCCTGGGCCTCCATAACACCTCAGCAGTGCCACAGGCTGATTGCCTCCATGCCACGCCGCATTGAAGCAGTCATTTCTGCAAAACGATTCCCGACCAAGTATTGAGTGCAGAACTGAACATAATTATTTGAAGGTTGACTTTTTTTTATTGGTCAGATGAAATATGCTAATTTTTTGAGATAGGGATTTATGGTTTTTCTTTACTTTTTTGTCAAAATTATCATATTAAAACAATAAAAGGCCTGAACTACTTCAGTTGTGTGTAATGAATCTAAAATATATGAAAGTCTAATGTTTATCAGTACATTACAGAAAATAATGAACTTTATCACAATATGCTAATTTTTTGAGAAGTACCAGTAGGCTAATTGGCTACTCCAAGGCCAGCAAGGTGGCAAAGTCTTCAGCACATCGGCTTGCTTTAGGTGCTTCTATGTGCCGTTTGCATGTTCTCCTGCTGCCTGCTGAGATTTTCTCCATGTACTCCGGGTTCCTCCCAGTGTCCAAAGGCATACATAGGTGGCTGTTCCAAATTGCTCCTATGTTTGAGATGTTTGAGTGTGAAAGTGTGTGTGTGTTGGCCTTATGACTAATGAACTGTTCAGGGTGTACCCCTCCTTCACCTAGAGTCAGCTGAGATAGGCTCAGCCTCCACATAACCCTAGTAACATTAAGCAGTTCAGCAAATGAATAACTTATTTTTCTGTTTATCGTTTTATGTCTTTTTGATTTGATATTTGGTTGTTCACGGTGACGCAGTGGTTATCACATCCGCCTTACAGCAAGACGGTCATTGGTTTGATTCCCAGGTTCAAAGCATTTCTGTGTGGAGTTTGAATGTTCTCCTCATGCTTGCGTGGGTTTCTTCTGCTCACACCCATTTTCTCCCACTGTCCAAAAACATATACAGTAGATTAGTTGGCTGTTTTAATTCAAACCCGTGTGTGAAAATGTATGTGTGTGGGTGGGGTCCCTGCAATGGCCTGGTAAGCTGTCCATGGTGTACCCTGCTCTCACCCAGAGTTGGCTGAGATGGGCTACAGCCTCTATGCATCCCTAATTAGGATACAGCAGCTTTGAAAATAAATGTTTTGTTTCTGGTTTTGTTCCGATTTGTTCTGAATTGGTGTCCCTTTATTTTTATTTATTTATTTATTTTGCCTACCGCTGTAAATAAGACGTTCTATAAAACTTAAAGCAGGCCCAGTTTCAAACTGTAATGAATAAATGACACAGATATACTGTCTACTCTCTCACTGTAAATGTTTGGAAAGAAGAGTCGTGGATGTGCTGAACCATGCTGTGTGTTTATTGCTCCCCCTTGTGGTATTGTGATGTTTATGTACCGTATTGACTCTCACGTTGGGCATTAGCATGGATGTTCCTCTGTTGTGTAAACCGTGTAATACAGTATTATTGTGGAATTTGTGTACTTACTGCATTATTTATGCTATAAATTTTGTGCCGTGCAATCCCTCAGATTTCTCCTTGCTCCTTGATCTTCTTCAAAGCCTTTTGTTGCTAAAAATATAAAAATTTGAAAACAGGGCGATTAAGTAACAGTTATTTACTGAAGGGAGGTGGATGATGCCGGATAGTCCCTGTGATGTAATTCTGAGGGGACGATTCAACTGAGCGTCATCCACTGAGCCTTAGGCGCATCACTGTTCTGCTATACACAACACAACAACATGAAAAGCAGACCAAATATAAATTTTACAGTTTAGTATTCAGGGGCGGTGGTGGCCTGGTGGTAAGCTGTGGAATTACTGATCCCAAGGTTGGGGGTTCAAGCCCCACTGTCAACGGCTGTCACTGTTGTCCCCCAGTGGAACTAACTGGGCTATCAAAGGCCAGCCATGTCTCACACTGTCTGTGGTGAGAGGTTCATGTAAAAGAACCCGTGCTGGCTTTCATCAAGCTCAGCTGCATAGCCGTCAGTGTGTTTCTGCCCTGCGATGGCCTGGCGAGCTGGCCAGGGTGTGCTCTGTCCTCGCCAATGAGTCAGCAGAGAAGGGTTCCAGCCTCCTGTGACCCTAATGAGGATGAAGTGGACTAGAAAATAAACAAATGAAGTATACAGAGGCAGGCTTTAGTCCATTCATTCATTTTATACACCGTTGAATCATAATTAGGAGGATGGTGCACAGCTCAGACGACTCTGGGTGAGGGTGGAGTACACCCTGGACATCTCGCCAGGCAATTGCAGCGCCAGCTTTAATATATACTAAATGGAATCATACTGACATTTTAGTAGACTATATAGAACACAGTGGTGTAGATTTTAGCCTCAAAGAAGGTCCTGGGTTCGATTCCCAGCTTGGGCGTTTGTGTGCGGCGTTTGCATGCTCTCCTCGTGCTTGCGTAGGTTTCCTCCCACAGTCCAAAAACATGCACCTTAGGTTAATTGGCTGCTGCAAATCACCCCTAGGTGTGAATGGTTGTGTGAGTGCTGGCCCTGCAATGGCCTGGTAAGTTGTTCAGGGTATACCTTGCTCTTGCCCGGAGTAGGCTGAGTTGGGCGCCAGCCTCCCTGTGACTCTGATTAGAATGAAGTGGTTCAGGAAGTGAATAAATACACCATAACAGACAGACTTTTCTCAACAGTAATATTTAATTTATTTATTTAATTTATTTTCACAATACAGACTACTGCCCTCTGTTGGTAAGGGCAGTTATTTCACATGACATATACCAGAAATAAAAAGCTGTTGAGCTTTAATTCTTTGCTGTGTTTGAATTTATACAGGTTCAGGAGGGCATATGTGAGTTTTGTCCGGTGACTTCGGTTTCCACGCACACTTCAAAGACATGTACATTAGCTCACTGTGACTTGGAATGGATTTTTTTTTGTTTTGTTTTTGTTTTTGATTTTTAAATTGAGTTTGCTATACTGCATTAATCCCGCTAAGAGAAGTTATTACCCTGAATTCAACCAATCCAAAATGAGAGCACACACACATACACACTCTCGGAGCAGTGGGCTGCCACGCACATTGTGGGCATCCAGAGAGCAGTTTGGGATTAGGTGCCTGGCTCAAGGGCACTTCAGCCTTGACAGTGAAGGAAGGGAGGGTGCAGTTTACTACCACACCCCCATCACCGCCACCACACATTTCCCCTGCAGGTTCGGGAATTAAACCAGCGACCTTTCAGTCCTAAAGCTGTTTTTCTATTCAGTAGGTTCAGGTTCACCAGTGTTGGAGTCGAGTCGATATTAACACTACACGGGATTAACAACCAGTTCTAGATGCACCAAAAGTGAACAGGTAGCAGGGTCCAAGTGTCAGCTGATCCTGGTTTAGGTAACTTTCTCTGGATTCGCCATACAGATTGAATCTTCATGGATGTTTTTTTCACGAATAGTCTGTATATCTCTTTATAAGACAGTGCAGTGGATTACTGTGTGGAGGTTGTAAGTTTTCCGTGCGCTTGCGTGGGTTTCATCCAGGGCCTCGGTTTTGCCCCAACAGTCCAAAAAACATGCCCATTGGGCTAACTGGCTTTTCCAAGTCACCACTGGGTGTGAATGTGAGTGAAGGTGGTGGTAGTGTGTGGCCTGGTGATGGTCTATCAAGCAGTTCAGGAAATTAATGCGTGAGTGAGTGTATTAATAAACTTCGGTTTAAAGCGCATTCATTGATTTGTAGAGTCATGCTGACACCTGGCGAATGCAGGGTGCACCATAAACAGTGAGGAGGACCAATGTAGGGCACACACACACACACACACACACACACACACACACACACACACACACACACACAATTATTCACATTTACACAATTTGGAGCAACCAATTAGCCTAATGTCTGGGTAGGCTAGTAGCTGATGTGAGGGTGTAACCTATATCGGCCGACAGGCAGGGTACACCCTGAACGGCTCAACAGACCACCGCAAGGCATATACACACATCCACTCACAATCACACTAAATCCCAGGGGAAATTTGTAGCAGCCAATTTGCCTAAAAAGTACATCTTTGGAATGTGGGAGAAAACTGCAGTTCCTGGATTGCAGGGGATGCAAACTCCATACAGAAATACCTGAGCAGGTTTCAAACCCAGGAGCTTCTTGCTGTGAGGTGAACATGTTAACCACTATACCACCGTGCCGCCTCGTTGGGTTCAAATTCACATCAGGTCACTTAAATAAAGTTCCAGAGCAACATTCATGCATTTTATGAACCGCTGAATCCTAATCAGGGTCACAGAAGGGGGGGGGGGGGGGGCATCTCAGGTGGGTGATTCCGGGGGAGGCCGAGGTACATCCTAGACAGCTCGCCAGGTCATCACAGGGCCAACACTTACACAACCATACATATTACATATATTTGGAACAGCCAGTGAACCTACTGTGCGTGTTTTTGGACTGTGGGAGGACACCCACAAAAACATGAGGAGAACATACAAACTCCACACAGGAATGCCCAGACTGGGAATCGAACCCATAACATTCTTGCTGTGAGGCAGATGTACTATGTCACCATGCATTGAAAAGATGATGATTGGTCTCTTTAAAAATGTTTGAAAATAAACTTTGAAAATTAACCTGAATATTAAAGTCACCAGCTGAGGTTTTATGGACGATTCAGCGGAAACTAAATCGAGCGTATTGATTTAAAAAGCTTGAGTAGCAAAGCTTTACGTTGGCA
>CM045745.1:30715281-30745281 GCA_024760905.1 Plotosus lineatus
GTGTGTGTGTGTGTGTGTGTGTGTGTGTGTGTGTGTGTGTGTGTGTGTGTGTGTGTGTAATCCCGTAAGGGCCGTCTGGAGCCATGACCCCTTCTGGTGCACACCTGTGTCCTGAAAGTTTATGGAACCCATTAACCGAGAAGTAAAACACAGCAGTAACGAAGGGGAAACTGGGTCTAAACATCCCCTCAAGTGCAGCACTGCAACACATCATTTTTGTGTCAGTGTCCATACTGCATGTGTATGTGTCTATGTGTGTGTGTGTATATATATATATATATATATATATATATATATATATTTCTGTCCATCTCTCAGAGAGAAATCGTAGCACTGAGGACCGCCTGGTAGAGCGCAAGCTGAGTCGAGGTTTTCGTTTAGGGTGAGCAAAATCTACGAGGCTGCTCCATCCCTCAGCCATCAGTAAACTGAAACCAAAATCAATAGCTTCAGTACAAACCCACACGCTTCATGTAGGCATGTACGACCCTGAGCGAACACCGGCAGCACTCCAATACGTGTGTGAGCGCCGCTTTCACCTCATCCTGTAGGATTCTCAAATTGGTGTATAAAGACAGCAGGATAAAAATATAAGGAAATTGCCAGAAATAAAAGTCTTGAGAGATGCATTCACAGTTTTTTATTTCTTTTTTTTTTTTCTTTAAATAACATACTAAGTATGAGCTCCAGTTTCACAATGACTCGTGCGGTGCTTTAGTTGATGTGATGTGTATTGATGATGTCATTACAGGGGGACACATTGGAATTTTCACATGAAATAATTTATTTAAGTGACTTCATGTTCACAAGTGATGATTATTATTCTGGGTGAATGAGAAAATGTATGTGTGTATGACTTAATCAATCAATCAGTCAATCAATCAATCAATCAATCAATCAATCAATCATTAATTGGAATAGTGTTTATTACATTCATATATATATATGAGGTATATATAAATATAAGACGGTCCTGGGTTCAGAGTCTGCATGCTCTTCCTGTGCTGTACCGGGTTCCTCTTGGTACTTGGCTTTGCCAAATTGCCCCCATGTGCAAGTGTGGGCGGGACTGATGTGTGGGTCTCTTATTATCAATTTCTTTTATTGTTATTCATGTGTTTTATATTTTTCTTAAATTATACGAGCTTGATATCTGTTTCGGGGGGGGGGGGGCTGACTCATTAATGACGGTGGTGTAGCGGTTAGCGGTTTGATTGCCAGCTCGGGTGTTTCTGTGTGGCGTTTGTGTACTCTCCTCATGCTCTCCCCGTGCTTGTGTGGGTTTCCTCCGGGTACTCCGGTTTCCTCCGACAGTCCAAAAATATGCACAGTAGGTAAATTAGCTGCTCCAAATTACCTGTTGATGTGAGTGCGAGTATGAATGGTTGTGTGAGTGTTGGCCCTGCGATGGCCTGGTGAACTTTTCAGGGTGTATCCTGCCCTCGCTTGGAGTCGGCTGAGATGGGTGCCAGTCTCCCCGTGACCTTAATTAGGATTTAGTTGTTCAGAAAATGAATGAATGAATGAATAGTTAAATAGGTATATCAATAACTAAACAGAAATAATAATAATAATAATAATAATAATAATAATAATAATAATAATAATAATCACCTGCTTCATATACATTACAAAGAATCCACGATAGAACTATTATTACATCTTAATTTCCACTACATATGAATAAAACTCAGCATGATGCTTAAATGAATTATAAATACAGTTGTGGGTGGCAGGGTGGCACAGTGGATCACATGTATTGGTTCGAGTCCCAGCTCGAGCGTTTCTGTTTGGGCTTTGCATGTTCTCTCTGTGCTTGTGTGGGTGTGTGGGTTTCCTCTGGGTACTCCAGTTTCCTCCCGACTGTCCACAAAAGAAGCACAGTAGGCTAACTGGCGGTTCTAAATCGCCCTTAGTGTGAGTGTGTGTGAATGTTTGTGTGAGTGTTTGCCCTGCGATGGTCTGGTGAGCTGTCCTGTGTGCACCCCGCCGACATGCGATTAGGATTTAGCAGTTTAGAAAATGAATGAATTAATACATTCAGTTTTAGTTTATGTTCAGTTTATTTTCCATGTAGTATACAAAAGCAATTATTTACCTCTGACTCGCTGATTATTACTGAATGGTCTCCTCGGTGTTCGGTCTCCGCAATATCCACCTGACCTTTGGAGATAAATTAGTCTAAATAATGCTGTATCTTTCAGGATGTCCCTCGTTAACCGGGTTGTTGCTGTTTTCTATGTTGAAGAAAAAAAGCGACCCTGTATTTGTACGTATTGGAGCAGCGAAGCCGAGACAATAAAACTAAATGACACCATCGTTAAAGGCCATTGCGAGGGAAATTCTGAACCTTTCAGACCGTCATCGACCCTCAGACATGGCTCGCGGATACGACTCAAAATATATTTACTGTATCCGCTTCTCTCCGGCTTCATCGCTCTATTCTTTTTGAGTCTGTGGGTGTGTTTCCAAACTTAAATACCTGCAGAGGGATCCTCGCGGGACAGATTCCGGCGCTTTTCCAGTTAAACAATTATTTTCCCCATCGAGGGGTCCTGTGCTGGAAGTCACCCTCATTTCATCGGACGTATCGGACGTATTCGAGTTACTTGAGCTTTTTCGGAGCCTGAGAGTACACTCACTGTGAACAGTGCGGAGTGGCCTCTTCGCAACGAGGAGTAATGAGATGCAAACGAGAATGCAAAGACAATTGGAAAGCGCTAATATACTCAGCAAGGCAAAGATCAGCATCTCAGTCTGCTGGAGTGAAAGTGCTCGTGTGGAGGAGGAAGACGAGAAGGAGGGCTCGTGGAAGCCGAGACGCACGCACTGGGTTACTAATGTTCCAGAGGGTACAGGTTAGTAGGCATAATACAGTACAACGTGCTCGTTATTATTCAAGCATTCAGTTATAACAAACCTAAAACAGGAAGCAGTGGAGGTTTGTTTGAGCGCGGAATATCATACACGATTGCACCTTCTCGTATTTTTCCAGGCAACGCATCCTGGGGTTCGAATCCAGGGCTCAGCTTGGGGTGTCTCCGTGTGGAGTTTGCATGTGCTCTCTGCGTTTGCATGGGTTTCCTCCTGGCACTCGTTTTTCCTCCTGCAGTCCAAAGCCAATGCATATTAGGATATTTGGCTGTCTGCCAAGTTGCCCCAGATGTAAGTATGAGTGTGAGGTTGTGGATCGTTGCCCTGTGATGGTCCGGCGTGCTGTTCAGTTTGTTGCCCTGCGATGGTCCGCCTTGTTCGGTATTGGCTGAGAGTCTCCCTGAGACCCCGATAGCGTTAGGCGCTCGTATATGAATGAAAGAAATGCTTTTTCGTTCCCATATCGCTGTTAAAATCTTAAATCTGATTGGTGTCCATCGAAAGTGCAGTCAGAGATTCTGGAAAAAAAAGATTTTTGACAGTTGAACTTAAATCAATACATACCTCTCTTTTGTGCACCTTCAGAAGCCCCGACCCCTCCCCAAATTATATGATCATGCATTGCAGAGGCAGTGAGAATAAAGATGACACCCTCATCCTAGCACGGGGGAGTGGTGGTCTAGTGGTATAGGGTGCTAGATCGCTGATCCAAAGGTTGGGGGTTCGAGTCCCACTCTACACAAGGTTGTCACTGTCCCCCCCCAGTGCAGCTAACTGGGTTATCAAAGGCCGGCCATGTTTCTCACTGTCCATGGTGTGAGGCATGTAAAAGAACCATTGCTGACTTTCGTAAAGAGTAGGCTGCAAAGCCGTCAGCATGTTTCCGCCCCGCGATGGCCTGGAGAGCTGTCCAGGGTGTACTCTGCCCTCGCCCTGAGTTGGCTGGGATGGGCTGTAAAAGAACCATTGCTGACTTTCGTAAAGAGTAGGCTGCAAAGTCGTCAGTGTGTTTCTGTCCCTTGCTAAAAAGGGTTGTGACAGGAAGGGCATCCGACGTAAAAACCTCTGCCAAATCAAACGTGCGAATCAGATGATTCGCTGTGGCGACTCCCGAGTAAAAGGGAAAAAGCCGAAAGGAAGAAAGACAGACAGACCGTCATCATAGCAATACCCAATCAGTGATAGGTTCTGTTTCTGCTGTGCCACAAACTTGTAGCTGATTGACTGGAATTGTGTTGTGTGGATTGCACAGAAATAATTTACACATAATGTTGCCGTGCCTCAACCTGACCAACTGCAACAATGCCGTTACAATTATGGGCTGCAGTCTTGGCGGGTCAAGTGCTGCTTTCCTATCACGAACGACCACTACCAAACAAGGAGGGTCATACGCACGCACGCTTTATGCACATTTGTTAGCGGCCCAGCACACTTTGAGGGAAAGGACTATTTTGTACGAATGAGCTCACAGCACTCATTGATATGGAAGTGAATTTCCCCATTCCGTGAAAGCGCAGTCAATAAGGTCCCATGGACCCCCAGCTGCGGATGACTGCGTCAGCATTTTCATTTTCTGACAACACAAAAATCTTTCCTGAATCATGAATGATTTGCTGTTAATTTGAAATAGGCTGGTGCCACCTGGTGGAAGGATGATGAATTATGGTTAATGGTAATGGTTCATGCAAATAATGTATGATAATCATATTCTTTGAAAGCTCTCTCACAGCCCACAGCCCTTTAGTTTGCCACTTGTGTTCCAGGCTAAAAGTCTTCCAGAAAATATGACAGTGTGGGGGTTTTTAATTGGTCTGGCAGTGTATCATTCAGTGAGTAGTATCTTTGGTTGTAGTAAACAAGGAATAAAACACATCAGGATGTGCTTTTACAGAAAAAGGATCAACATCAGGGTACTTGCAGTGTCGCCACTTCGCATCAGATTCATCACCTCACACTGTGATTGATTACATACAATAACATCATGTCCATGGGTGTGTTATTTGTTACCTTTGTTACCTGAACCATGGATGCCAGGGGTTGATACCAGCGTGGTGGAAGGACCGGTGAAGCCATGCTGAAAAAAAAAAATCCACCAGTCCCTGAGGAAGACAGAAAGTACAGCTCCTGCAGTGCGGTGTATCACAGCTGGTGAAGTGGGCAGTTGTTTTGTCATCGACTTGGACAGACTACGGCACAGCTGGGAATCAATCCCCAGTCTGAAAACAGTGTGTTTAGTCTTCTTCCTCTTCACACAGGCTCACCTTTTTGAGCGTCTTTCGTTACACACGCTGTAATGCTCTTTTCATGACGCGTGAGCACAGAATGTTCAGATTTCTCCACGATTGTTAATTTGGCAGGATTTGATTTAGTGTTTGTTCTAGCAATACGTTCACCTGCGGTTTAATCCCTCCGCTCTGTCCCATCCACACTGCTGTGTATTCGAGAATCGTTACTTCATTGTAATAACGGGCTTTTCTAATGACGTTCCCCTAGAGGGTCCCCAGGAAACGTCTCGACAAAAAGTGATAATTACATGAAATATACATAGAGAATAAAAGGAGTGTGTTTACATAACGCATCCCATAAATATCTGACTGGGAAGACATTGTTCTCCGGCTCCTTTTAAGCCCATCTCCCAGGGACGCCATTTTAATGACATGATGGTTTAAAGAGATGCCTCTCCGCTTCGCTCCATATTTAATTAACTTCTCCTTTTCTTTGCTGGAAAAAAGGGGGAATAAAGAGACAAACACTCGATAGCTCTGAGACAATAACAAATAACTGGGAAGAACAAGTGCGGGGGTAGTGGGAGGGGAGCAGGGGGTGAGACCTTGTCATGCTTTTGTGAGCTGTTTACAATGCACAATAAGCAAGAGGATCGAGAGAGAGAGAGAGAGAGAGAGAGAGAGAGAGAGAGAGAGAGGAATAGTGCAAAAGAGAAAGATAGACCCATTTACTAAATAAGCGAAACACAGAAGAAAATAAAACTAATGAAGTAAATAAAGAGAGAGAGAGAGAGATCTAAAGTATGAGACACAAAGAGAGAGGGAGACAGTCACAGAGTACAGAGAACAGTTAAAGTCTTATGAGAAGAGGGAATTCTCATAAGCACATGAGAGAAAAGAAGAGAGGTGGAAGAGAAGGAGAGAAAGAGACGGCGGAAGAGAGGGAGACATGTGGCGTTCTCGGGAGACGGCTTTCTGCAGTATTGCCTGCTTCTCCACGACACAGGAGGGAAAGAGCGAGAGATGACACACTACCATTACAGGGAGTTAAAGTAACCTGGCACGCCTGCTCCAACTGAGAAAAACTACACGGAAATGAAAGAACTCACGAGTGTTTGGGGGGGGGGATTTTTTCCCCCCACCCTGATAGCGTTCTTTTTATATTTATGAAGTTACAAATGAATTAAAACTCTGACTCACTCGTTCATCCGCCAAACTGCTTAATCATACGATTGGTCACATGGAGGCTGCAGTCTATTTCAGCCAATCCTGTGCGAGGCCAATTTATATCTGAACAGCTTACCTGGGCTAACACACACACACACACACACACACACACACACAAAACAATTCACTCTCACATCCAAACTTTTTGGTAACAGCCAATCAGCTGTTCATTTTCTTGGACGGCGAAAAATATTCAAAAATAATATTTAAAATTAATCCAAATTTAAATAAGCACAAACATTTATTTTTATACAATATTATATGTCTCATCATCATCATCATCATCATCATCATCATCATCATCATCATCATCATCTTCTTCTTCCACTTCTTCCAGGGTCGGGTTGCAGGGGCAGCAACCTAAGCAATGAAGTCCAGATGTGCTTTTTGGGTTGGGCCCGGCTGGACTCCATGGGCAGAATGCTGACGACCAGGCGCTCGCCTTTGAGCCCCTCCTACAGGTCAGGCTCCAGGGAGGGACCCCAGTGACCTGCGTCCGGGCACGGAAACTGTGTCCTTATTTACTTTTTATTTGGCTTAGAGGTCGTCTGAACCGCACTTTGTCTGGACTTTCACCCAGGACCCGTTTGCCTTGGGTGATCCTACCAGAGGTATTATGCCCCCAACAACATAGCTCCTAGGATCATTAGGTCACGCAAACCCCGCCACCACGATGAGGTGGCGATTCAAGGAGGGGCATATTACTAGTATATGTCTATATGTCTGAAAATATGGGTAGGTAAACTCTGCAGGGTTTTAATAGCCAAGTCAACTGCCATTTGTTTTGAGTTCATCTCAGTTTCCGTAGCATTTGATAAGTCCTCCTGGATGGGACGCCAGTCCATCACACACACACACACTACCTTCCTAGTATTTTTTACTGCTGGATAAATAAATAGGGGCAGTGGTGGTCTAGTGGTATAAGGCGCCAGATTGCTGATCCAAAGGTTGGGGGTTCGGGTCCCACTCTCCACAAGGTTGTCACTGTCCCCCAGTGCAGCTAACTGGGTTATCAAAGGCCGGCCATGTTTCTCACTGTCCATGGTGTGAGGCATGTAAAAGAACCATTGCTGATTTTCGTAAAGCGTGCGTAGGCCTCCGTCAGTCCCGAAGGACTATGGCTGCGCTCTGGCCAGTATCCCGACTGGTGATACTCCCCAGTGCGCAGAGCCTGGGTAGGGAGTAATGAGGGACAGGCTGTTACCCAAGCAGCAAGTCCCCCCCTGTCTCGGCGCCACCGGAAGGATCCAATGGAAAGGCAAGTGCCGATACGACTGGGTTCCAGTGCCGCTGCAGGAGAGAAACTACGGTCAATTTAGAACGGCCAATTAACCTACAGTGCACGTCTTTGGATTGCGGGGGAAACCGGAGCACCCGGAGGAAACCCGCACAAGCATGGGGAGAACATGCAAACTCCACACAGAAACGCCCAGGCCGGGAATCGAACCCGGGCCTTCTTTTCGTAAAGAGTAGGCTGCAAAGCCGTCAGCATGTTTCCGCCCTGCGATGGCCTGGAGAGCTGTCCAAGGTGTACTCTGCCCTCGCCCTGAGTTGGCTGGGATGGGCACCAGCCTCCCTGCGACCCGAATTATGATGAAGCGGTTACAGAAAAATGATGATGGATAAATAAAAGTACGTTTCTTGTTTCGACCTCGCCCAGAGTTTAAGTGCAATAGGGCAGGATCTGGACTCACGACCTCTCGTCATGAGCCCAGCACCCTCATCATTTACAACCGAAGCCCCAGTAAGGTTGACTAAAAGGCGCAGATGCTAACTCCGCCGCACTCTATCCGTAAGGCAGCCTGCGACACAAAATCGAATTGTTTTAGATTAGCATTAGCAAGCGCTGAGAAAAAGGCAGTCCTTTGGACCATCGAAAAAACTAAAGACACATGAATCTTTCATTTTGTTAACCAGACTGTAGCTCATTAAATGTTTTAACCTCTCAGGAGGATATTATTTCATTCTTGTCAGTCATTTATTTGTTTGGCAGATATGTTAGTCATTTGTGCTTGTATTTGTTGTAGGCTAGAATAAGCCAGCTAGCTAACATACAAAGAATCCAACTTACATTCATTTTCTGAACTACTTAATCCTAATTAGGGTCACCTAGAGGCTGGTGCCCATCTCAGCCAACTCCAGAGAAGGGCAGGGTACACCCTGGACAGCTTGACAGGCAATCACAGGGCCAAGACTCACAGCTAGGTGTGATTTGGAACAGCCAACTAACCAACTGTGCATGTGTTTGGACTGTGGGAGGAAACTGGAGAACCCAGAAGAAACCCATTCAAGCACAGGGAGAACAGACAAACCCCACACAGAAACACCCACGCTGGGAATTGAACACAGGACCTTCTTGCTGTGAGGCAGACGTGTTAACCACTACGCCACTGTGCCACTGCGTTGCCAATCCAATTTACATAGAGAAATTATTTGGTTGGCTAATAGTTTGCCGTGGATTGTGCTGGTGGTTCGATGGAAGCCAGTCTTTCTTTCTTTATAATATCCTGAATGTAAAGAAGAAAGAAAATGACCAGATTTATGAAATGATGACTGGTCTGTCTTCCTTATGGTTTTTTCCCTTTTACTCGGGAGTCGCCACAGCGAATCATCTGATTCGCACGTTTGATTTGGCAGAGGTTTTTACGTCGGATGCCCTTCCTGTCACAACCCTTTTTATCAAGGGACAGAAACACGCTGACGACTTTGCAGCTCCTCTTTACGAAAGTCAGCAATGGTTCTTTTACATCAACCTCTCACCAGAGACAGTGAGAGACATGGCCGGTCTTTGGTAACCCAGTTAGCTGCACTAGGGGGGGACAGTGACAACCTTGTGGAGAGTGGGACTCGAACCCCCAACCTTTGGATCAGCGATCCAGCACCCTATACCACTACACCACCACTGCCCCACTATGAAATGATGACTGTGACATTTCCAATTTACTTCTTAAAATCCAAAGGATACACTTCTTCCAATCACATCTTCCCCGTCCCTTTAATCTCTGCTCTTCTTTCAGGGATGAATGAGAAAAAAATAAATAAATCTGGTTGTTTTTATAGGCCAAGTCATATTCCCCATCTACAATTTGTAAAACAAGTTACACAGGAACCCCACATTAATCCTTGACACCTTCTAAACAAACCGCATGTGTTAAACGTGTTAAATTATAAATGAAGCGCTATATTTATAGATCGCCTGGTAGCCTACTTACAAGTTAATTCGAGTCCCGTCACCCCACCCCTCACTCTAAACCCGGGGTTCCTCTTGACTTGAAAAGACATTTGAGTTGATGTAATGGGTGACCTTGATTCTGGTCGATCTTTTATAGCAGTTTTCTTTAATAACTTGCTGAGCAAGTGGTTAGTAGCAGAAGAAGAGTGATGTCATACTGTTCAAGAGAGAAGCCAGCCGTCTCCATTGGCCAAAATAAGCACGATGTAAAAACACCTGCCAATGTTGTCCTTTCAAATTAAAACACTTCCAAATTGGGACATTTATGAGGGCAGACCCAGTCACAGATATTCCACCAAAATCAGGGATATCCAGTAAGTAGTGCTACTATCACACTGTCTGGTATCTTGACCCATAAGTGGTGAATTAGATTTTTTTTTTTTTTTTTTTTTTTTACATGGTCAAACACAAAGAGGTAAAGGTGCTGAATCACTGATCCTAAGGTTTTGTTCAAGCCCCACTCACCACAGGTTGTCACTGTCCCCCCAGTACAGCTAATCTAAGCTAAAAGTTATCAAAGGCCGTCCATGTCTCTCACTGTCGATGGCAGGGGTCTTCAAGCTTATCCACAAAGGGCCGGTGTGGGTGCAGGTTTTCACTTCAACCAAACAGTAGCCACACCTTACACCTGTTTCCACCTGAAGTGGGACCATCTTGGTGAGATCACCTTGCCTTAAATCTTAAAAGAAGATGATCTCACCAAGATGGCTCCACTTCAGATTTGAAACAGTAATGTCCAATCTAGTTTTTTTTTTTTTTTTCTTTTGATGATCAGTCATTGGTGGAAA
Source organism: Plotosus lineatus (assembly GCA_024760905.1). Lineage (NCBI taxonomy): Eukaryota > Metazoa > Chordata > Actinopteri > Siluriformes > Plotosidae > Plotosus > Plotosus lineatus. Next base: position 30,725,628 of record CM045745.1, read on the forward strand.
CAGGTGGAAGGTGTGGCTACTGTTTTGTTGAAGTGAAAACCTGCACTCACACCGGCCCTTAGTGAATAAGATTGAAGACCCCTGGTCTATGGTGTGAGGTTCATGTAGAAGAACCATTGCTGACTTTCGACAAGAATAGCTGCATAGCCATCAGTATGTGAGCTGTCCAGGGTGTACTCTGCCCTTGCTTGGCTGCGATGGGGGCCAGCCTCCCCGTGACCCTAATTAGGATTAAGCGGTTACAGAAAATGAACTGAACTGAACAAACACAAAGAACTGAGGCTTATGTAGTAGAACAAAAGCCATGTGACGTGTGCAATAATATTGTGCATATATTATATGTGTGTCATTTATGTGGCTTTCCTGTGGCTTGTATGTGTTATCATAACGTAATTTAATTTTAGTAGGGTGGCGTTTTATCCTTACGTATGCTGTTGCCACTGTGTAACTGCAGTCTTCGCAGGAGATGCGTATAAAAGAGGGGATGTGCAGCCTGTGTTTGTTGTCATTCGTTCCAGAGTAGTCAACACGTTCATATCTCAGGCCAGTCAAAAGATGTTTACAAACAGATGCCAACACACACACACACACACACACACACACACACACACACACACACACACACACACACACTGCTTAGATTGTGCCTGAAACCAAATCCAACTTTGTGTCATGTGCAATGATGCTTGTTATCAGAAGCGCCCCCTGCTGCATAACTATTGTTTTTCGAGTGTATGTAAGAAGTATGAAAGCTGCTGCATATGGATTATTAAGTGCAGACCGGGACTTTGACATACAAGAACTTTGTGTTACGCATTCAAAAGTATTACCTAATACTAAAGCCTATCTCAGCCAACTCTGGACGAAAGCAGAAACACTCTATCTGTTTGTCAGACTGACACAGAGCCAATACAAGCACAAACAATCACACTCACACCCTCACCTGGGGGCAATTTGGAATAGCCAATTAAATATATGACATGTTAGATAAGACCATTCGGATGAACTGAGACAGATTTGAATTCCGTGAATTGTTGAAACAGAACTGTGGTTCTGGTTAGGACGGCATGCTGGTGTGGTGGTTAGCACATCTGCCTTACAGCAAGAAGATTCTGGGTTTGAGTCCTGGGCTTGATGAGTGAGTTCCTGTTTGGAGTTTCTGTGCTCTCTTGATGTTTCTGTGGGTTTTCTACAAGTACTCAAGTTTCCTCTCCAAAGAAATGGACATTAGGCTGCTCCAAATTACCTCCGCTAATAGAGGATCACTGCGGATCGGTGATGATGCAGGTTTTCTTACCTGAGAAGAAATTATAACGGTATAAACTGACCCGTTTCAGGTTCCTATAGACACTTCTGTCTTTGCTACAACATGTCAATGCATTGAAGCCTAACTAATTCACAGACTCATAATTAGATGAAATTGAGTTGGGAAATGGTGAAATTACCAGTCTGATTAGGGTCGTCTGCCTTTTCCTTTTTTCTTCTCATTAAGTCTACTGTGTTTGGAAATATTTGAGGCCACAGTGATGAGTTTACACTTTTTTTTTTCTTTAGATGAGATTAAATCAAGACCATAATGGATCATCAGTAATAATGATGATAAGTGTTCTATCAGCATTAAAATGCTAATGCTGACTCGTCAGTTAGAGCCCTAATATCAACATATTAGCATGATTAGCGTTACACCGCTGGGTTCACAGTACAGACAATGTTTGCTTCAGATATTCTCTGCCTGGAATCCTAGTTCCAATACTGAACCAACTAGCTAGCCGGGAGGGTCGGGTAATGTTTAACGGCTGTTGTGAAAGCTTCAGATTGCAGCAGCAGCAGTTTTTAAACGTTACCTGATCCACCTGACTAGCTAGTTTGTTCAGTATTGGAATTAGAACTCCAGACAGAGGATATCTGACACAAATATTGTCTGTACTGTGAACCCAGCAGTGTAAAGCGAATCATGCTAATTGACTGCAGGGCTCACAGGACAGACAATGTTTGTTTCAGATATCCTCTGTCTGGAATTCTAGTTCCAATACTGAACGAACTAGCTAGCCAGGTACGTCAGGTAACGTTTAACAGCTGTTCGAAAGCTTCAGATTGCAGCAGCAGCAGTTTTTAAAACGTTTATAGTTTATTTAGTTGAACATGGTAGGCCTCCGTCAGTCCCGAAGGACTATGGCTGCGCTCTGGCTGGTATCCCGACTGGTGATACTCCCCAGTGCGCAGAGCCCGGGTAGGGAGAGTAATGAGGGACAGGCTGTCACCCAAGCAGCAAGTCCCCCGTCTCGGCGCCACCGGAAGGATCCAATGGAAGGGCAAGTGCCGATACGACTGGGTTCCAGTGCCGCTGCAGGAGAGAATCTACGGTCAATTTAGAACAGCCAATTAATCAACAGTGCACGTCTTTGGATTGCGGGAGGAAACCGGAGCACCCGGAGGAAACCCACACAAGCACAGGGAGAACATGCAAACTCCACACAGAAACGCCCAGGCCGGGAATCGAACCCGGGCCTTCTTGCTGTGAGGCGGACGTGCTAACCACTACGCCACCGTGCCGCCTAAGGGGATCGAAACCCTGGACCTTCTTGCTGTAAGGTGGACGTGCTAACCACTGCGCTAACATGCCGCCTTCCTATGAGCGCAGTGGTAAGCAATGCAGCAGCAGCAGCATCAGTTTTTATTCCGTTCATAGTTTATTCAGTTCAATATATGGGGATAGAAACCCGGGACCTTCTTGCTGTAAGGTGGACGTGCTAACCACTGCGATACCATGCTGCCTGCCTATGAGCGCAGTGGTTAGCACATCCACCTTCTTGCTGAATGTGCTAACCACTGCGCTACCATACCGCCTTCCTACGAGTGATTTGAATTAGCCAATTAACTTAATGTGTCTGTCATTGGCCTGGAAGGAGGAGCACCTAAAGGAAATCTACAAAGGAATGAGAAGAAGATGCACAAGTCCACACAGAGACACCATATGGGACTCAGTTCTAGAACCTTCTTTCTGTTGGGCAGATGTTCCCTCAATATAAATATATGCAATACTAAAAATAACAGGAACTGAATGGCTCGCATTAATCTCTATGGCACTAATAATGATTTTGGTATTTCAATTTATTTTATTGGGTTCTTCTGCAAACATGGTCTATTTAAGGTTTTTGGCAAAAGATTTCTCCAGTTGTTTGAGAAGAATGTTTGAATAATTTTGCACAATTTATTATTTCTTTGAGGTTTAGCCCATGGAGTCAATGATAAAGAGGAAAGTCATCTTTTCAGAGCACTTGGCACTTCCATCTCTTCAGTACTTTCCCAGTCGGCGTATCCTTTCTTCGCTCTGCTTCTTACTCACCTCACACCGCCAGCACTAATGAGATTTAAAGTAGCTTTCACCCTGAAAAGTACAAATTACATTCCATTGCTTCTTGCTAAGCTTGGTATGTAGAGGGAGAAAGAAAAAAAAAAAAAAAACACACCTGTTTTGGAGCTCCTGGCTAGTGTGATGGTGTGAGACCATGTAAGTGATGCCAGAGGGCGATTTACCCCTCAGGCATCGTTCATTAGAGTAAAGGTAATTAGCCATTGGGGCATGACCTGGAGGCTTAAAAGTGGTCGGCATCAGAGAAAGGCCGCGAGAACAATGTGATCCAGAGGCGCTGAAAGTTTGGCAGTGTGCACTGCATTTGTTGCACATTGCATGTGAAACACGGTGTACTTGTTATCTGGTGTATTTGTAGTAATGCGTGGGGGTGGATGTGCTCACCACTGCCAAGTTTCTCTGAAACTCCTCCAGGACCTGAAGGCGATATTCACAGTTCTGTTTTTTTTTTTTTTTCCCCCTCCAATTATCACCTGAAACTTATTCTTGTGTTTCTTTTCAATGCCTGCTGAGCAAGTTCCACCACACTTAAACCTCTGTATAACTTCTGTGTGGCCTTGCAGAGTTTAGGCCCATGTTATGATCTGCGCCTGTGGTGATGAGAGCTGGAATAAAGGGAGAAAAAAAAAAAAAAAACACTCACCAGGTTCTGTCTTAATCCAACTCTCTCAATTCTGTTTTAAGGATGGATATTTTCTTAAAGCAGACTTACAGAAATCCAGATGTTCATCTCAATTCCAGATGAGTGAACCAGATGTGACAGTGGGAGGGAAAATCTGAGGTAAAGCTTAAGAGGAATTACATAGAAAAATAGAAGCCAATCCTCTCCAGGTTGATAATGGGGTTATACCAAATCCTGACTATTCTATTACCGTATGCTTTAACGTTACTGAGTGAGATGAAAGGATGATCAGTGTGAGTATATTATGAATGAAAATCAGGGAATGATGAAAGGAGAGTGTTTATAAGTGCAGCACGTACAACTCCACAGTTATCAACCTTGACTTAACACACCTACATAGATCTGTCTCTTATCGCCGCCAATATCCCTTATTTGTTGGAAAAGCTAACCGTCACCGATTAGATCCTTTTGGTGTATCATCGCTTACAATGTAAACTGGCTGACATAGCCGTATGTATACACAAGACCAGACAAGACCCTTGCATGATGTCTCTTTATCCACCATTTTGATGGGTGTAAAATGTTGTTTCTTGCGTGTGTATAATCTACGTCGCCGGCCCTTTAAATATCTGAGGATTTTCAACAATACTGGACAATCAACTTATATAACTGCAGGGACATTTCAGTAACTTTAAAGCATCAAGAAAGTGGTTAAATATTTAAGTTGCCCTATTACAGTCAGAGCCTAATATATGGAATTTTACACCTGACCCTATGACCCTAGTGGCTCATCAGAGCCAGTGTTTCTGTAGCATGAATTGAATAGGAGATCAACTCCTCCTGATTGGGACACTAGTCCATCACATGTTACCTTCCCAGTATTTTTATTGGTACCTGTTTATACTGTTGGGTGGACAGAAGCACATTCATGGTTAAGACCTTGCCCAGGGCTCTTATCACAGTGTTGGTCCAACTGGGATTTGAACCCACAACCTCCTGATCATGAGCCCAGCACCCTAACCACTGTATCACCGGCCCCACCGAAGCGATTACTATAGCTGACATTATTTTTTGTAATATGCTGCCTGCTGAAACTATACATGTTGATCCTACTTATAGCATTTTAGCTACAGTACAGATAACAAAAATTATTTCTCCATCTATCATTTATATCAGGAAACTTCAAGCACCTGGTCTGTCCCTGTTCTAAGCCTTGAAAAAAAAAGCCTCAAACAAATCTATAGTTAATTCTATTATTATATACTGGATTTTTCGTAAGTTGAACTGCATATTACATGTAAAACGCGTGACTCATTTCAAGGCCCCCAATACTACCCCCTAAACCCTGAAAATTTATAAAAGTATACCTTTTAAGACCTCCTTTTGCTTCAATATTGTACCGATGGTAGACGGGTTTGGCCAAATTCCTTTGCGATATCACTCGAGCCCGTTTCTTCTTCTCACTCACAACGGAAATCACACGTGTGTGTGTGTGTGTGTGTGTGTGTGTGTGTGTGTGCGCGCGTGTTGACCATGTCTTCTTAGAAGAGTTATAATCTTACAAATGTTTATGGAAGGTTAAAAGCCTGAGTCAAGAAATAAAGCATGAAACAACAGTAACTCTGTTCTTTACACAAAAAGCATTATGATAGATGCAGCTCTATAATAGCCATTGTGAGGGAGCTGCGTCATTCCTCCTAGCCAATGGAAGCCCAGTGGGGTGGGATGTTGGGAGATAGCCAATAAGAGGGAGCTGCGTCATCCCTCCTAGACAATGGGAGGCCAGCAGGGCAGGATGTTTGAACATGATTGATGGGAGAGCAGCTCGTGCATTGTTTAAATGTTTGCATAGCACGTTTGAATTATTAAGTTTGCGCTTTCATAATGTCAACTTGTTTCGTATCCAGAGACAGAAATTTTAGGAAAATGTGATATATAAAGTGAGGTGTATATATATATATATATATATATATATATATATATATATATATATATATATATATATATATATAATCAGTTCATCATTTTCTGTACCTGCTTTATCCTAATTTGGGTCACGGGGAGGCTGGTGCCCATCCCAGCCAACTTCGGGCGAGGGCAGAGTACACCCTGGACAGCTCGCCAGGCCATCGCAGGGCGGAAACACGCTGACGGCTTTGCAGCCTGCTCTTGTCGAAAGTCAGAAATGGTTCTTTTACATGCCTCACACCATAGACAGTGGGAGACATGGCCGGCCTTTGATAACCCAGTTAGCTGCACTGGGGGTGTATATATATATATATATATATATATATATATATATATATATATATATATATATATATATATATATATATATATATATATAAAATAGTCCTACATCATTTCTGTGTGTGTGTGTGTGTGTGTGTGTGGCTATTTGATATAAGATTGTTATTACAGACAAATCATAATGAATTTGTTTTACATTATTAAGAATACACACAATGTTGTGTATGCAGCCAAATTCTATATCTTTCTCATGTTTTTTAACTTTAGCCACTGATAGCCAGCCATGTTATTTCATAGCTAGTTATCTTGTCTATATGAATGGCTGAGCAGCTAGCCAGCCATTCCACGGAGCAGCCAGATAATTTCATTGCAGCTGGCTGGCACCCAGGTTTACACCCACAGGTTATTGAATAAGCATTTCTGGGCAAACTGTAAAAAGTTCTTTGTAGATTCTCAAAATGATGTTTGCCTAATAAGGGCAGCCAGATTGTCTGACTCACAGCAAGAAGGTCCTGGGTTCCAGTCCTGGGCTTGGTGAGTGAGGCTTTTTATGAGGAATGTTTTAAAACATGTTCTCCTTCATCTCCTTCAGGTTTCTGTAGGGCACTCTGGTTTCCTCCCACAGTCCAAAATTCGTACATGAGCCTAATCTGATGTCCCAAATTGCCCCGAGGTACAAGTGTGAGTGTAAATGTTTGTGTGTGTTTGTGTTAGGGTCGACCCTACCTTTCCTCAGAGCTGACTGAGATACAGGCTCCAGCCTCCCCGCTTTCAAAATATGAGTGAATGAATGCTTGTGAAACCAAATTCCAGTTGAATTTAGGTGAAAGGCAGAGATCGGATCCAGCTTCACCTACGATCCTGACAAATAACAGATATAGCCAGATGAAAAGATTGATGGATGGATGGATGGATGGTTTCCCAGTTGGGTCGATAGTCTACTTCACAATTTTCCTGTATACATGAGTTCTTGCAAGATTTTTATGTTCTCTCCTGCTTTTACTAGTTCATTTCATATTTAACTGATCAGCTGAAACATAATAGTCATATCAGCATTAGCATTAGCATTAGCATTACCTATTGTAGCAGTCGCCTGTAGAATGGTTCTTCATGGAGGTCATGAATATTCCTTAATGAAGTTATTATCGTAGTGTTACCACTCCCAATCCTCTAATGATACTCACTCTTATTTCCAGACCAGCAGGATTTTTCTTGCTGGAATCAGTTCAATTCTGCTGATTAAAAAACACTGTAATGAAGCCATATAAATTTCATGGTGGCTGAGCAATCGGCTCTGAATCTGGCCTACAAGAACCAGCACAGATTCCAGAACAATGGAAAAAGAGGCTAGTGATTTCGTCCTAAAACTGAAGAACACTCATAAAAAAAAAAAAAATTAATTAATAAAAAAAAAAAAAAAAAAAAAAAAAAAAAAAAAAAAATCTTACCACCCTTAAGGTTTTTTTCCTCTGGAGTGTTTCCCAGTTTTTTTTTTTTTTGTTTTTTTTTTTTACCTTGAACATGCTAAGAAATTCTTCTTGTTATGAATGTCTAATGATTATAATGATTATACCTGTGAATGCATCCTCTATGGAATAATGCCTTCAATAGCCTACTGTCATATATTACCGGATCCCTGGTGAATGGACGAATGTCATGGATGAATGAGTCAATAAATTCAATCTTTGCTGACAGTGACGCTCACTTTTTATCCTTGTCTGTCTCTTTAATCATGATAGAGCTCTCATTAGCCTTCAAAAAGGATTTTCAGTGACATTCAGGTAAGTCTGTAGGGCATCGCAACTACCTGAATTTGGCATAGACCATGTACTGTATGCTAGCATTCCATGCTTTCTGCCTCCAGCTTTTGATTTGCAGGGCTGCTCAGATGCTTCTCTGCAGGCTGACATGGCCCTGTGTGATAGCATGTGCCAGAAAATCCCCCACAAACCCCTTGTTTTTTTTTCAGGAAGCAGCGAGACAGGCCACTGTCTCCCATGCACATGCTCAGGCGTCAGACATTGCAACGGTCCTGCTCTCGCCTCCGCGAGCGCATTTAATTAAATCACAAACACGAGCAGGAGGCCACCACCCGCTTTAATGGAATGGATGAATGGGCCAGGATGCCGTTGGCAAACACGAAGAGCTGGATGCCTCTGAATACCCTTGAAGCTTATTAAAAGTGCCTGGCAACGTTAGTCGCTAACTATGTCACTGCCAAACGCGCATTCAGTTTAATGGTTAAACTGGGAGAGATGGACTGTAACGTTTTTGATGTGTGTTCAGCTAACTTCAAACAGATTGTTTGCATCACAGATGTGCAGCGAGCTCGGCAAGGTATCTGATGCCTCTTACCTCTTTATTTCACAGAAACACTTTTCATTTAGCTACAATTGGGTGATGAGTTGTGACAAGTAATCTCTGCACGGCCAGTATCAATACATCAGTGGAAAAATGAGATGCCCGAGATGCACAACTGGTGGCAAAGCAGTCTAACCCTCCGACACACCTGATCCACCATCATTCATCTCACTCATTCGCCGATGCATCCCAGCCAACATTGGATGCTTTTAGACTGTAAGAGGAACCAGGAGTACCTGGAGGAAAACCCATGCAAGCAATGACGAGAACATGAAGAACATGCCAGAGTAAAAACGAGAACATGCAAACTCCAAAATAACTTTTTCAAGATGGCGCTCCCTTAAGGGAGACGTCGCGAAGTTCTCAGAGTCATATTGTTTCTTTGTTTGTTTTGATTTGTTTTATTTGTTCATATTTTGCACTATGTTCGTCTATGACCGGGCGACCCTACTACAGCCATGACAGGGCAGTCCTTTTGAACGTTTAGAATTGAGCATGCTCAACTCATATCCTGAGCCAACATGCTACGGCAGCTCAATGCTAGCCGCACCTCAGATAACAATAAGCCCAGACGGAGACACGGCAGGCGGGGAGGGGCTGAAAGACGACTCCGGCGCTTGGTTAGCAGTGGAAGGTTAGCACTCCCGGTCATACTGCTTGAAAATGTTGAGTCTCTGCGAAACAAGATGGACTAGCTTCATGCTCGGATTGCAACGTAGAGGGATCTACAGGACTGCGCCATGCTGTGTTTCTGCACAGCAGATAGCAACAAGGCCTGCAGTGGAAGAACGGCGGATCTCATCAAATGAACCTGGTGTACTGACTGACTGTAGATTATCTCTAAACCTTGCTCTGAGAATGCGGAACATCTAACTTTGGAGTTGCAGCCATTTTGTTTACCCAGAGAACTGTTCATTTTTTCCCCAAACAAAGTAATGAGCATAGTGCAATTTAATTATATAATTATAATATAACTGTAATATAATGAATATATAATCATAATATAACATAATTTAGTGCAATTTAATGCATTGTTGTTGTATCTACTGATTATTTATTTATTGTATTATCATCATCATTATTATTATCATTTTATTTTATTACTTTTATTATTATTATATTGCTTACTGGGTCTGTGTGAGGCCCTTTTAAATATAGAATTTTATATATATATATATATATTTATTTGATAGCAGTTTTGTGTTTTTGTTGATTTGAGCCTTCCTTTATGTTTTTAACTTTGACTCTGAACAACCGCACAAAGAATTCCTATGTGTGTAAAAAACACAAATTCTTCTTCTTTTCCTTTCGGCTGTTCCCTTCAGGGGTCGCCACAGCAAATGATCCGCCTCCATCTCTCCCTATCCTCTGCATCTTCTACTCTTACTCCAACGACCTTCATGTCCGCCTTCACCACATCCATAAATCTTCTCTTTGGTCTTCCTCTGGGCCTTTTGCCTGGTAGTTCCAACCTCAGCATCCTACTACCAATATACTCACTATCCCTCCTCTGTACATGTCCAAACCATCTCAATCTAGCCTCTCTGACTTTGTCTCCAAAACATCTAACATGTGCTGTCCCTCTGATGTACTCGTTTCTGATCCTATCCATCCTCGTTGCTCCCAAAGAGAACCTCAACATTTTCATCTCTGCTACTTCCAACTCTGCCTCCTGTCTTTTCCCCAGGGCCACTGGCAATTAAAAATCTTGAATCTTGAATTCACACAGAAATGCCCGAACCCAGGACCTCCCAGCGGCCGTGCTAACCACTACGCCACCGTGCCGCCCATCCGATATCCAGCATATTTTATTTACCGCTACTTGTACGGCACATCATGTACAGATAGTAAATGCTGAATACTAATATGTTCCTGACTTTGCCAAATCCACGGTTTATTGTATACATCAGCGTCTATGCAGAATAAAAATAAAACAAGTCCCATAACCCGGATAGAGAGGAAACAGCTGGCATTCCCAGATTGTCTTGAGTTTTAACAGAGTTGCTGCCATCTATAACAACTGGGATTGTGCACAGAGGGGCTAAATGAAGTGATTCACTTTCAGGAAATCGTGCCATAATGCTTTGGAATAGAGATACAGCGCTAGCATTAATGAAAGCTGGTGTAGCAGGCTGGAACATTATGTATAATTTCTGCCTTTTTTATTGTTCTGGTTTTAATCATATTAGTTATTACAGATTTGCATCAACATTAGGGTTAAGTGGTGCGTAACAGCGCAGAAGCAACACAACGATTGCAAGTAAAACCAATTTATAAAGTCTGATCTTGAAATAAAGAAACAAATGGAATGAATGCCAGAGAGCAGAGTTGGGAATTAAACGTGTGTTATAACGATGTAATTGTTATAAAACCTGACAGAACAGAGACGAACTGGTACGACGGGCGCCCAGTAACCAAGCCGAGCCTCTGTGGTGAGCTTTAAACAGAAACAGTTCCTGCTGTTCTACAAACCTCGGTTTCTGAGAACCGGATCCCACGAGGCCAGCTATTTGTACCTTGCTGGCTGCTTTCTGGCTGATGGACCTGGTTCTGCCACCTGTGAGTGACACAGAAACCTCCCTGTAGCACATCGGGGGATTTTTTTCCACAGTCTCTTAAATTTTCCCAAAGTGCTTGGCACCCTTGGCTGACTACCGTCTCCATAAACACTGATGTGAACGCGGAGTGAAGTGTTTTAATAGACCTTATGTTGTGGGCTGTGCTGAGAGTATAAGTTTTAATTAAGGGAAATTAGGCGAGATCTAACAACTCAAACACCTGCATCTTGCGCCCGCATTCTCTTAAATATATATTTAAGTGGCAGCCGTGGTGTAATGCTTAGAGAAGCATGTGTGGGGACTAAATGTCATTGGTTTGATTTCTTATCAAGCAGGGAAAATGTGAGGGGCAGCAAGGGGTGAGCAGCACCTTCCCTTGCCCCTCCTTCATGGATTAAGTGCCCTTGAGCAAGGCACCTGCCCCCAGCTGCCCTTAGGGTGCGTTAATGTGGGCATCAAAAAAAAAAAAAATTTAAGTAAATTAATTTAAGGTACTGCAAGGGTATGGAAATCCATGCGCAATTCACATAAGTTCAACCAATCATCATTCATTTTGCACTACCCTAAAAATTTGGCCAATCATTTTATTATACCCCGAGTTCCACCAATCATAGCAGTCCTCAATGTAAACACTGAGATATACGTTACCATATGTCAGTTCATTGTAATTGTTCTGGGCAGAGGTGGAGTAGTGCTTAAGGTGCTGGCTCGCTGTTCATAAAGTCAGTGGTTCGATTACCACTGTCGGGCCCTTGAGCAAGGCTCTTAACCCTCAATTACTCAGTTGTATTTAAAAAATGGTACCTTTAAGTGGCTCTGGATAAAAACATCTGCCAAATGTTGTAAATGTATTTTTCATAACTTTCACGTGATGCTGAACGCTCGTCTAGCAGTTAGCCCTTTAGTGGTTTTCTCCCAGTCTGTAGACTGTGCAGCATATTAAGATAATTGGCTGTTCTGGATCCCCTATAGGTGTGAATGTGAGTATGAATTGTTGTCTGTCTGTGTTGGGGTGCAGCGGTGGCCTGATGGTAAATTGCTGGATCACCGATCCTAAAAATGGGAGTTCAAGCCCCACCCTCAATGGACTGCCACCACTGCCCCCCCCAGTGCAGCCAATGGGGTTATCTCAGCAACTCTTATTAGGATTAAGCGGTTACAGAAAATTAATTAAATAAATATTAAAGCTTGGCGTGTTTGTGATTTATTTATTACACAATAAAATCGTCTTTAAAAAGAGTATCACACATATTACTTTCTGCACTGTCGTTCATAAATATCTATCTATCTATCTATCTATCTATCTATCTATCTATCTATCTATCTAACTGTCTGTCTGTCTGCCTGTCTGTCTATCTATCCATCCACCTACCAATCCTACTCACACATCGATCTATCTATCTGTCTGTCTGTCTATTCAAACATCCATCCACCAAACAACCCATCTATCTATCTACGGTATCTATCTATCTATCTATCTATCTATCTATATGTCTATCTATCTATCTATCTATCTATCTATCTATCTATCTATCTATCTATCTGTCTATCTATCTATCTATCTATCTATCTATCTATCTATCTGTCTGTCTGTCTGTCTGCCTGTCTGTCTATCCATCCATCCACCAAACAACCCATCTATCTATCTATCTGTCTGTCTGTCCATTCATCTATCTATCTATCTATCTATCTATCTATCTATCTATCTATCTATCTGTCTGTCTGTCTGCCTGTCTGTCTATCCATCCATCCACCTACACAAACCCACTCACACATCGATCTATCTATCTATCTGTCTGTCTGTCTATTCAAACATCCATCCACCAAACAACCCATCTATCTATCTATCTATCTATCTATCTATCTATCTATCTATCTATCTATCTATCTATCTATCTATCTGTCTCTCCGTCCGTTCATCTATCTATCTATCTATCTATCTATCTATCTATCTATCTATCTATCTATCTATCTATCTATCTATCTGTCTCTCCGTCCGTTCATCTATCTATCTATCTATCTATCTATCTATCTATCTATCTATCTATCTATCTATCTACCAACCATACCACCCCATTCCATTTTACATAAAGATGTTATTGTGTGACTATGTTTGATGGAGATAAAGGACGTTTGCAGTGCATACAGTGAGCATATAGTCTGGAAACATGTTCTGCTCTTTCACCTCCTACCGTCATAAAAGCAACTGCTATCTATGATGAATCCTCCCACGTTTTACACATTGCTTTTCAATGATTCCCGGAAGGCCAATATTTTCACTGCCTTCCCAGCAGGAGCTATTGAACTGAAAATAATTGGATTGTGAGAATTTTTTTTCCTCACAGATTATCAAAACAGCTGCATGACCTGATACTGTCCAAAAACTAACATATACAGTATAAGAAAATGCAGTAGATACATAAGGGTGGCATGGCATGGCAGGGTCGTGGTGAGCATGACCTCCTTACAGTGAGAAAGTCCTGGGTTCAAGTCCCAGATTCAGGTGTTTTTGTTTGGAGTTTGAGTGACAACCCCCCCCCCCAAGTGGGTGTGAGTTTACTCGTACAGTTTAATATATTGCCTCATGTGAGGATGCGAGTGTGAATGGTTGTGTGTGTGTAGTGAGCTGTTCAGTGTGCACCTCACCTTCACCCAGTGTTGGTTGAGACAGGCTTCTGCCTTCCTGTGACACTTCGGCAGATGAGTACATAAGCGTGATGGGTAATTCCATAAGGTTGCGCATGGTGCCGTACTGGTTACCACATCCAGGCTCGTGCGTTTGAGTGTGGGGTTTGTATGTTCTCCACTTGCTTGTGTGGGATCCCTCCAGGTACTCCTGTTTCCTCCCCAGTACCAAGTACAGTACCTCGGCCCGAGGGGTGGGGTGGGGTGGAACAGTCATAGATTGTTTATATTGTAAACATAATTTATTTATATAACATAACTTCTTCTTCTTCTCTTCTTTTTCTTCTTCTTCTTTATAATAATAATAATAATAATAATAATAAGCACTACATGAATGTTATTTTTCAACAGCTGAAATCAAGTTGGTTGGGAAGTAGAGCTTCAACTTTTCTAAAAAAAAAAAAAAAAAAAAACCACAGGTGATGGTGCACCAGCTGGGAGAATGAAGGCTCAGTCTCACCCAAAATCCCCACTATTGTTTGAAACATGTCCAACATGCCTCCGTCCCCTTATGGCGTTTTGCGCTCAAATGAACGACATGTGACCGAGAGAATCCGGTCATTTTTCAAAATAAAAGTTTTTTCAAAAATAAAAATCATTCAGGCGCAGATTAAAAAACAGAAATAATGAATTATTTCTTCTGCGGACCGTTACTGGCCCGCAGACCGGTGGTTGGGGACCCCTGGTGTAGAGGTTTAGGTTTAACTTTTTTATCATATAAAAACACACGACAACAGAGTTATCTTCATACAATTTTAATGTTTTCATCACATGAGAACACAAAAAAAAAAAAAAAAAAAAAAAAATCAAAAACAAAAAAAGAGGGGTCTAGCAAATACAGACCCCGGTTAATATTTGTATATAACATTTTTCCCCCCTGTGAACACCAGAAGTTGTCACCCTTTGTTAAAAGTTTGATTTCCCAAAGTCTTGTGGCTGAATTGACAGTCACTTGTCAACGCCTTTCGAACAGGAACATCCATGAAAGTATGGAGTGTTACAAAAGTGCATTTCAGGTTCGACTGATTCCAAACTGGCATACACCAGAGATCCATGAAAATACTGTACAGGTTACCATGTCTCACAGCATGAACAGAACAATAGCATAGCGACAGAAATGACTCGGCTCGGCTCACTCATGGACGAAGAGTAGAAATACAGTTTTTTTCTTTCTTTTCCCTTTGTTTTTTTTTTTTTTGTTTTTTTTCTTCATCTGATCAGAACCTCACCATATAATCAAGTGAAAGCAGCCAGAACAGACCCGAAACAGATTGCATGTCTGACAAAAACAGAAAAACTAAAGAAAGAAGAAAAAAAAGATAGAAAAAAAAGAAAGAAAGAAGGGACAACTCCAGTCATATCCAGCCTTCTGTGAGGGGTAAACATTAATAACAGAAATGTACAAGTGCGGTGAGCAGTTCCTCATCCGGAGGGACGGAGACTGAGGAACGGGTCCCATCTGTGATTTCCTGCCAACCCAAAAAGTCTTTCAATATTTCTTTTAACACAAAGCTGTTTTTGCATATATCAAGTATCCCTTCTATCATTTTTTCCCGCCTTCTTCTTATTGTTTTTGTTTGTTTTTTTTTTTCTGTCTACTTTCAGAACATTCATGATACACAATGTACTCCAGATATTTTAGTTGAGGTGTGTAGTTTTTGTAAAAAGTTTTTGCTCAGGCCATGCTGGTGATCAGGCATTTCATCCCAACGGCTCGAGACGGTGCACGGACAACGCGGATCAGCCGTCGAAAAAATCGTCCACCTGACATCGAAGGTCTCTGGCTGATGATTCGTCCTTTTAGAAGAGTTTCAACAAAGTGTAATACTTTTTTTTCCCCATTTTTTTTAATAACTCAACAAACAGTATATACAACGGTGACTTCAGGAACCGCGTAAGAGCCGACGGACAGCAAGACAGAAAGAACTGTATTTACAGACATGTTGGATTAACAACGTGTCAACATCAAAGTGTGTGAGGATACGTCCTGCCTCTGCCCCTCGATTTATTTATTTGTTCATTTATTTATTTATATATATATATTTTTTAACTGAAATAAAAATTTCAGTGCAAAATTCACAAAAAATAGAACACAATGATTGGTAGACTGGAGCCTGGATATCATTGACGAGACTTGTGTTGAGTTGACCGTCCTTGTTAGCTGCTGCTGTGCTGGCTCAGAGTGTGATTCTACAAAAAGAAAAAGAAAAAAATATATTATTCAACATGCAAAATTATTTGCATAATTATTACTAATCTTTTTTTTTCTGTTTCCTTTGCCATAAATGATCTGAGAACAGGCGTGGCCTGTTGACATGGTGCCGGTCTGCTGATCCCAGGGTCATGGATTCAAACCCCACTAGCACCGGGTTGTGACTGCTGCCCCCCGGTGCAGCTAACTGGCTTCTCAAAGGCCGGCCACATATCTCACTGTCTGTGGTGGGAGGTTCATGAAAAGAACCATCGCTGACTTTCTTTGAGAGGAGCTGCAAAGCCGTCAGCGTGTTTCTGCCCTACGATGGCCCGGCAAACTGTCCAGGGTGTACTCTGCAATCGCCCAGAGTCAGCTGATATGGGTGCCAGCCTCTCCATGACCCTAATTAGGATTAAGCGATTCAGAAAATGAATGAATGAATGAATGAGATGATCTATATATTACTTCAGTCATAATAAATCAGCACAAGTATGTGACACACCACACACATGGTGGACACCGAGCTGAGTTGGATGGCTACGCTCTCAATCGACCAGTCGATCTGCGTTCCTATCCTCACCTATCGAGACGAGCTTTGGGTAGAGACCGAAAGAAGGAAATTAAATGAGCTCCCTTTGCAGGCTCTCCATCAGAGAGAGAGAGAGGAGCTCGAAGAAGAACTGCCGCTCCTTTGCGTCAACAAGAGCCAATTGAGGTTTCTCGGGTATCTCATTAGAATGCCTCCTGAGCACCTTCCTGTTGTGGTGTTTGGCGCATGTGCCACAGGGAGGAGACCCAGAACACGCAAGAAGGACTATGACACTGGGCGATAGTGACCTCTTCTTCTTTTCTTCTTTTCCTTTCGGCTTTTCCCTTCAAAGGTCGCCACAGCGAATCATCTGCCTCCATCTCACCCTATCCTCTGTATCTTCTTCTCCTACACCAACTACCTCCATGTCCTCCTTCACCACATCTGTAAATCTTCTCTTTGGTCTTCCTCTAGGCCTTCTGCCTGGTAGTTTCAACCTCAGCATCCTACTACCAATATACTCACTATCCCTCCTCTGTACATGTCCAAACCATCTCAATCTAGCCTCTCTGATGTTGTCTCCAAAACCTCTGACATGTGCTGTCCCTCTGATGTACTCATTCTTGATCCTATCCATCCTCGTTGCTTCCAAAGACAACCTCAACATTTTCATCTCTGCTACCTCCAGCTCTCCCTCTTGTATTTTCCCCAGGGCCACTGTTTCTAAACCATACAACACCGCTGGCCTCAACACCGTCTTGTACACTTTCCCTTTCATTCTTGCTGATGCCTTCCTATCACACATCACACCGGACACTTTTCTCCAACCATTCCAACCAGACTGCACACGCTTCTTCACCTCTTTTCCACACTCTCCATTGCTCTGGATTGTGACCATCCCCTGGAAAAACACGCAACCACTCACACTCATGCTCAATTTCAAACAGCCAATATGATTAATATACTTGTTTTTTTTTTTTGGCATGTAGGAGGAAACTGGAATACTCAGATGAAACCCATGCAAGCATGAGGAGAACATGCAAACTCCACACAGAACCACCTCAGCCTGGGAATGGAATCCAGGGCCTTTCTGCTGTGAGGTAGATGTGCGAACCACTGTGGCACCCCACCCCGCACCAAATATGCCATATCAAGTCTTATGAAATGTATCGCAGGTGATGTACATCTCGAACCCTGTAATTCATCCACACATACAGACCTGCTGTAATATTTTTGTTGTCAAGTGACACAATTACACGTCAAAAAAACCAACAAATCAGTAAACGTGTGCATGTCATCCATCCGTACTCCTTAATCGAAGGGCCGATGCCGGATGAGAAAATATGTCTGACGGACATATTTGGCGTTTTCATTATCTAAATCCAATTAGTGTAGAATAGAGTAGAATTTGCATGGGGATCGATAGAGCTGAGCCCCTGTGTGGCAGCAGGTATGGTAGAAATCACACAGACATAGCAGGTGACGTGCTAGAGCTGTCAAACCCCCTCAAACCGCGACGTCTCAATCCAAACGCAAACGCCAAGGGATCGATGGCTGTGGCCATGACAACCAACCAGGAGCTGTGTCTTTCTCATACCAGCAGAATGAGGTGAATAACATCATTATTTCTTGCTTTTGTTTTCTGACAACGCGACTTTAACACCGGCTGTTAATTAATATATCCAATCCGAGCTGAATCCTTACACGCTTTTACCGACGCATGATGCTCAGCGGAGTTGATAAACACTATATTGAATGTATATATTACAATAATGTAAAATTAATGGAAGCAGTAACGATGATGTGGTGTAAATGGTTCAGAGTTCTCTGAAAAACGATGAACTATGGAAATGAAAAATCAATGTGAAATGAACAATAAAAGCTCGGATATTTGTTACCGCCAAATGATTAGGCTCTCACTGTTCATGTCTCATTGATTTTTTTTTTTCCTCTCTCTTTACAGCCTTCTCTGTCGTACCAGATATTAATATTCACAAACATTTTAATTTGATTTGAAAAGCAAAACAAATAAACTGAGGTGGGGAAAAAAAAAAAACCCTTTAGATTTATCAGCAAAGGTAACTGCATGCAAATTACAAGTGTTTTGTTTACCCTCGGATCTAGTTGGAATTATCGAGGCATGAAATCAAATGGTTGGGGGAAAATCAAAAGCAGGAAAATGCAAGGAAAGGATCTTGAGCGATAACACGCCGGCGCTGATAACGTGTACACACAAAGACACACAAACAGCAAAAATAAATAAATAAATAAATAAATAAATAAATACAGATACACCTGTGTGTGCTCCAACCAAAGCACATACACACTGTGCAGTGGTGGGCAGCGACTGGGGAGCGTTCAACACTAAGGGAACCTCTGTGAAGGGAAGTGGGGGATGGGGGTGGGGCGTGGGGGGCAGTGGAACTGGTGTCCCTGGTGGGCTGAATCCAGGTCATCTTTTGAAGTGACTGCTAATCCCTTTAATGCAAACTACATGCCCCACTTGCTGTGCTCGCTCTAAAACGCGACCTTGGATGCCTCAAACTGGCACGGATTAAGTACACCTGTCACTGAGGTTGCCTTATTAGTGCCAAATAAAACACGGGAAAATAAAAACGTCAAAGAATCAACAGCAAGGCAAATATACCGTCTGACAAAAAGGCGGACGCCATATAAGAATGTTGCTGGTCATAGCGTAAAATAGTCACAACGATGTCTCTATGCAACGTCATCTGGTACAAGCGTAAACATCAACATTTACCTGAGATATGTTGTTAAATGATCATGAAAACGTTTCATAATTGTTAAGTTTGAATGTTCTCCCTGTGCTCGCGTGGTTTTCGCCAGATAGTCTGATGTCCTCCCACAGTCCAAAAGCATGCACATTAATCTATTTGGTTGTTCCGAATTGCCCCAAAGTGTGAGTGTGGATGATTGTATTTGTGTGTCTGTTGCCCCTGCAATGTTCTGGCGAGCTGTTCAGGGTGTATCTCACCTTCACCCATTGTTGGCTGAGCTAGATGACAGCCTCTCCGACACCCCAATTAAGATTAATTGGGATGTAAAAATAAGTGAGTGACGT
>CM045745.1:30750281-30850281 GCA_024760905.1 Plotosus lineatus
CCAAACACTTCCTCACTTTGTTCTCCATCACCACACACTTCCTCACTTTGTTCTCCTTTACCATACACCTCCTTGCTGTGTTCTTCATCACTGTGTTCCCCATCACTGTACACTTCCTCACTGTGTTATTCATTGCAATGAGATGTTTAACCATGTGTTTCATCACTGTGTTCTGTGTTCTCGCTTCATATTTTATCACTACACTCTCCATTTGCATCTTCTTCCATGCAGTTTTCTCCATCACTACATTCTGAATCACCATGTACTTCCAAATTGTACTTTTCATCAACGCAGTCTCATAGTCTCCATACCACTTTCTTCAATACTATGTTGTCTGTCACAGCTACAATTTGGAGATGATGAAGT
This sequence comes from Plotosus lineatus, assembly GCA_024760905.1. NCBI lineage: Eukaryota > Metazoa > Chordata > Actinopteri > Siluriformes > Plotosidae > Plotosus > Plotosus lineatus. The sequence goes on from CM045745.1 coordinate 30,750,648, forward strand.
TCACGTCCTGTTGTTTCCTCATCCCCTTCTTAGATTTTTTAATCAGATATCTGTGAACTACACTCCAGCAGTCAAAGCTCAACAAAAACACAGCAGCGCCACTACTCTCCTGTTGTGCTTTCCTCCTTCTCAGTCACTGGTTTCTTTTCATGCCATTACATCATTTTATACCAGGGTGTTGATGTGTTCTGGCATTCAGGGGTTGTGGGTGGAGGTTTGAGCAGAGAAAGAAAAACTGAAAAATACTGAAAAAAACCCTATCAGCGGTTCACATAAAGCCAGTGCAAAAGGCAGTTTGTCTTATGTGTGTAAAACAACCGACTGAAGGAAGACAGACAGACAGACAGAAAGGGAGGGAGGAAGGAAGGGAGAGAGACTATGACTAAAAAGCTGCTGTTGATTTATTAAGACATTGTTAGTTTTGGCGGCTCCAATTTCTCTAGAACATATCGATACGGTTGGGTGATGGATTGGTCAGCTGTGTTTATACACATGTGTGTGTGTGTCTCTCTCTCGCTCACTCTCTCTCTCTCTCTCTCTCTCTCTCTCTCTCTCTCTCTCTCTCTCTATATATATATATATATATATATATATATATATGCAATGGCCTGGCGAGACATTCAGGGTATACTCTGCCCTTGTCCTGAGTTGGCTGAGATAGGCGCCAGCACCCCCGAAACCCTAAGTAGCATTAAGCGGTTCGGAAAATGAATGAATGAAATGGAAAATAAATGCTTTGATTGATTAACTGTTTGGGTTTTTTACACCCAAGCCTAGCAGCTCATCAGGCCGGTGCTTATCCCGGGTTTCCGTAGCGTGAAGCAATCAGGAGTTCAACTCCTCCTGGATGGGACGCGAGCCCATCACAGGTTACCTTCCCAGTATATTTTACTGGTACCCATTTATACTGCTGGGTGAACAGAGGCACACTTGTGGTTGAGACCTTGCCCAGGGGGCTTAACACAGTGAGGGTCTCAGTGGGATTTGAACTCACAACCTCCCGATCATGAGCCCAACACTCTAACCACTACACCACCAGCCTCACAATAAATGAATGCTTATTGCGCTCTAAAGATGACGAGATGTGTGTTGCTGACTAGCCTCCAGAATGCTGAGGGGAAGATTCATTCCAGCAGCATCCACAAAGCCTGAGACACATTATTTTTATTTTTTATTTGTTTTTTGTTTTTTGTATATACTAGATGGAAACATCAGCAAAAATATTTGTGAAAATTTCTCACATTTTTAAAATCATATCCGAGCACGTAGCTCATAGTTCATTTTTATAATGATGACATTCTGCTCTCAGGGACAAACCACGACAGTATGTCATTCAATTTCAGCATTATCTCAGTAATATTTTTAATCCCATAATATTGGACCAATCAGATAATGCAGGGGTCGGGAACCTTTATGACTAAGAGAGACTAAGAGTGTGTATATATATATATATATATATATATATATATATATATATATATATATATATATATATATATATATATATATATATATATATATATACACTAGTATATTAATACTGAATACAACTAAATTGAAAAAGAAGGCCAACAATTTTAGAGTATAATAAGACTCTGAATTTATTTTAAATGACATTGTCATAAAGTTATTTATTAATAAGAAAAGTTATTTTTACGATCAATCCGACTTCTGGTGCTGCATGGTTTTGCCAATGGCTTTGTAGTCTGGTTGACACGTGGTGAGGTTCAACTTCATTCAGACGTTTGGCTTCAATCTGTTAAACGTGACCGCAGGTTGGTCTTGATGTTTTTCACGTGTGAGAAGGACTGCACGCATGCGCACGTGGAGCCAAATATGGTTAATATGGCACGACTCACACGCTGCAGTGTTTGGTATGTGAGCCATACTGTAGGTTCCCGACCCCTGAGATAACGCAATGCCTGTATGGTATATTCCATTCATTTCATTGATTTTTGGAATCTCTTAATCCTAATCAGGGTGAAGGTGAGGCTGGCGCCCATCTCAGTCAACACCGGGTGAGGGCAGAGTACACCCTGGCCAGCTCGCTGGGCCAATGCAGGACAGAAACATGCTGACAGCTATGCAGCTCTTCTTGACAAAGGTCAACAATGGTTCGTTTAAATGAATCTCACACCATAGACAGTGAGAGACATGGCCGGCCTTTGATAACCAGTAAGTGCACTCGGGCTTGTATAGTAAAATCAATTCAAATTTCAATTTCATATTAAATTTACATCAAATAAAATTATAAAACAAACCACGATACTGTTTAAGTTCTGGCTGCACTCTTTTTATTCTATAATAATTCTATTTCTAATTATACAGTAGGCGTTTCAGTTCCTGCGGCTTCAGTGCATTGTGGATTTTTCAAAAATATTAATCGAAAATAAAAAAAAATACTTACATTTTTATGTGAGGTGTGCGTCTGTGTGTGTGTGTGTGTGTGTGTGTGTGTGTGTGTGTGTGTGTGTGTGCGCACACACGCGTCTGTATGTGTGTATATTTATATTTTATTTACATATTCTGTATCATTTTTGAATGTTCAATTGTTACTATATTACTATATACTATATACTATATTACTATTACTATATTTATAGAGACGAATATGTATTTATTGATATTATATGCAGATGTACATGTACGTATACGTCAGTCAGGGGGGTCGATCCTACTTTGCAAAAATCAGTGGTCGCCGGGGGGTCTCAGTCCCCATTAAACATGGCAAGAGAGGGATCCCTGTATATAATTATACTATACTAAGCAAGTTTGCTTTCATTAGCGTGAAATTGTCTGTGATTACCATATGTTTTTTTTTTTGTTTTTTTTTTTAAGTATGCTGCGGTACAAAAAAAAGATTAAATGATTCATTTGTCATGAATATACATTTAGATTTGAATTATTATGCTTCTTTAATCATCCTTTCAAACAATGCACAGCAATGCGCCAGTGTTCTCCCTGAGTTCCACGCTACGTGCAGGGCTAAGGCAGTCATTCTGAATCATGTGCACTTCCCCTTAAGGCTTTTAGAGGGCTTTCTTGTGTTGTCTAAGCTTCAGGAATGGCCAGAGAGGAAAGGCCTCTTAGCAAACTGCCTCTTGGGGCTTCCTGAAAAGAAAAGGAGTCAGGAGAAGACGGCTGAGAGATCCGCGAGAACAACACTTAGACAAAGACAATGGCCGTATAAAACACAGCTCACCGTTCAGAGTGTACATGTTAGCTACAGGCAAAGTAAAACTGCTAGCACAAGGACCAAGAGCACACTAGCACGGCTTAAAAATCCCTACGAGAGTGCCACACTGCTGTCTTTGTTTTTCCCAGATTTCTGATGTTAGATATATCATTTGAGCTGGACTAAAATACATGAACATGACATCGCCCACAATTTCCTATTGTCAGTGAGTCTCCGGAGGGCTTTCGCTTGTCTGTGTGCAAGTTTGGAGCCTTGGTGCCATCTGTAAGAGTGCTGGAGTTAAAATAACTCTTAAACTCACTCCAGTTCAACATTTTTAATTAAGACATGTTGATGCCAACCTAAACTAACAACAGACAGAACAAGTCTCAGCAACTATGGAGAAGGTAAGTCTGGACTAGAAGAAGCGCCATTTTCTTCAAGCATGCAGGGAAATGCATAACGGTTATTAATGCTAAGCTTTTTGTTTTTGGAGAATATATACTAAAATACATTTATTGCACAGAATACTACATTTCTCAGTTTCGTATAAACAAACAAACAAACAAATAAATATAAATACAAATAAAAGGTCCATGTGGATATCTGTACATACAGTAAAACCTCCGCTGACGAACGCTTAAGCTCACGAACTTTTCGCCTCAAGACCATTAAATTTGCGAGCATATAGTCTCTGCTGACAAACTAGTTTTCGGCGGACGAATCAAACCACGCAGTCGAACAGCGCCACGGTGGCGGCCACGAGAAGCTGACGCACGCTCACAGCGTCCCAGTTCGTCACCCCCTTTCTTTGAGTGCGGAAGTGGTTTGTGTTTGATAGACATTTTGGACCATATTGAGTGTACTTTTGCTATTATGGGACCGAAAAAGACCCCACCACAGGCGGAGATCATTGAAAAACACGAACGAGGTGTGCGTTTGTGTGACTCAGCGTCCCAGTACCAGTACGCTAAGTCTACCACCATCCTTAAGAACAAGGAAGCTATTCAGGGTGCGTGTGTGGCTAAGGGTGTTTCCAAACAGTAGGCGTTTCCAAACACGCCTTCCAAACAGTAAGTCCCTCCCTCCCTCCTCCTCCCACTCCATTCCATCAAGCCATCAACTACCATCACAAAGGTAAATAAAACGACTTTATTATACAGTACAGTTTATTTCTTTAATTACAATACAATAGCACATTTATTATACATAAAATAAGGTATATTTTTGTGTAGTTTTAAGGCTTATTTAGTAGAAAATTATGTTTTATGGGGACCTGGGAACGGATTATTCTCATTTTAATGGTTTCTTATGGGAAATGAATGTTCGGAAGACCAACTTTTCACCTTACACACACATTGTATACATATAAATATTTATATTATTAAAAAACGGTGACTACTACTACTACTACTACTACTACTAATAATAATAATAATAATTAATTTTCCAAGTTAATTATTCCAAATTAGTCTCACCAGGATGCTGGAGCCTATCTCAGCCGACACTGGGTAAGGGCGAGGTACACCCTGGACAGCCCGACAGACCATCGCATTGCAAATGCACTCACACGGCCATTCCCACTCAGACGCAGGGGTCAACTAGGGGTGATCTGGATCAGCCAATTTGCCTACCGTGTATGTTTTTGGATTGCGGGAGGAAGACGGAACACCCGGATGAAACCCACACAAGCACAGGGAGAAACATGCACAGGAACAACTCCACACAAAAACTCCCGAACCCGGGAACTCGGACCAAGTGTTCCTTCTATAAAGTATGCAGGCTAAATTAGAGTCAGTACCACGTCTCCGTGTTGAGATGGGAGGAAACAAAAGAAACCGGAGGAAACCCAAAGGGAATTTGGGTCAAAATACATGAAGCTACAATGAATATCATGGCGTTGACATGAATCCTGTGAATCGTTATGGTTACAAGTCTAAATATTTTATATTTGCTGTGTTAATCAGCAGCGTCTCACAGGTGAAGGATTGGTACCAAGTTCTCAGCGCTCATCGTTTTAATCAGGTAAACTAAACCGATCTCTTCTCCATATTTCATAAAGTCCAAGTGGTTTATTATTCTTTTTTTATTATTATTTTTATTTTTTATAACGCTTGGACTTGGTTCCAATAAAACAAGAACTGTGCGAATAAATCTATATAAACAAATCAAAATGGGCACTCTCGACACTAATAAACACATCTCAGGCCAACTGCAGATCTGACCTCGTCCTCTGACCACGGCTGCCTCAATCTCCTTGGAAACCAATTATCTTGTGAATTTAATGTGTGTGAGATCGGGTTTTCAGGCAAGAACCAAGTCCAAGCCATGTGTTGCTTTAACATTTACTGTGATACTTTGACATTTATCAAAACATGATTTTGTCAAACATATTTACTGAAAGCAGCACAAATAAACTCAGTGGGAGTCAGCTGATTGAGAGAAGAATCAACTTAATTAAAACCATTCAGCATGCGGAATTACATTAAAATAATAAAAAATATACAGTATTGGAAGTGTATAAATACAATCTTCTGCTATGAACAAGTATATAATAATCCTAAACTATTTAAATGTAGTTAATAGTTAATAAAACCATCTTAAACAACTGTAAAAATCTGAAATCACGTAACAACAACAACAACAACAATAACAATAATAATAATAATAATAATAATAATAATAATAATAATAATAACCAATAAAACCAATCTCAATAGTACAATTCCTTTATTGATTTTCTGAACCACTTAATTAGGGTCGTGACGAGACTAGTGTACATCTCAGCCAACTCTGTGCGAGGGCAGAGTACACCCAGGACAGCTCGTCAGGCCATCGCAGGGCAGAAGCATGCTGACGGCTATGCAGCTCCTCTTTTCAAAAGTCAGCAATGGTTCTTTTACATGCATCTCTCACCACAGACAGTGAGCGACATGGCTGGCCTTTGATAACCCAGTTAGTGGCACTGTGGGGACAGCCTGGTGTCAGGGTGCCTGAATCAATGACCTTGGGATCAGTAACTCAGCACCTGAGCACCAGGCCAACAGTCAATGTTTTAAAGTACTTCTCTTCATAACCTTGCACTTCAGTTAAATGTTTCAGTTTCTTCATCTGCCAGATCCAATCACGGCAGCTGTAACAGCATTCATTCATTTTCTGGACCACTTATTTCTAATTAGGATCACGGGGAGGCTGGCGCCCATCTCAGCAGACTCTGGGTGAGGGCGAGGTACACCCTGGACAGCTTTCCAGGCCAACACAAAGCTGACACTCACACAACCATTCATACTCAGTCTCATACCGATAGGAGATTTGGACCAGCCAAGTAGCCTAGTGTGCATGTTTTTGGACTGTGGGAGGAAACCGGAGTACCCAGAAGCAACCCACACAAGCATGAGGAGAACATGCAACCTCCACAGAGAAACGTCCAGGCTGGGAATTGAACTCAGGACCTTTTTGCTGCAAGACGGATGTGATAACTGCTACGCCACCATGTTGCCCCGTAACGGCATAACGAAAGCAATGTTAGCGTAACATAGATATCAACAATAATGGAAAAAGTATAAATGGCCTGGTAGAAGAAAATCTTGAGTAAAAACTGAGCTTTTAGGATTAACTTGACTGAAAAATATTCCACAATACAGAGAAGCATAAAAACAGGGTCTTTTAATTTGTAATGAGACAGAGTGGTAGTATTGGGTGGGGCTTTGTTTGATTGACATGCCTGTGTCTTGACATCTAACTCAGTGCAAATTTGCTAAGCAGAACTCTAAGACTATGATTTAAGTTCCCCTGCTTTAATCTCATTGATATAAGGACTTTGTGATCATAATGTTTTAGCTCTGTAAGGATAATTCAGCTCATGTTTATTTTCTTGTTGGGGAAAAAAAAAAAAAAAAAAAAAAAAAATATATATATATATATATATATATATATATATATATATATATATATATATATATATATATATATATATATATATATATAGGTCTGCAATGAAATAAGGATTCAACTAAAAAAAAAAAATTGATGACTAGCAACAAACAGACTGATGATAGTAACAGTCATGAAAGTGAATAATGAACAGACATAACACTTCCTCTTGGCTACTATGGATGTGTAGCATAATATTAATTTGCTGTATTAATATTTATGGCGGTGGCAGTTCACTATAAGGAATAAAGATGAAATAGTCTGATACACATTTATGTGATGGTGAAACTCTTCTTCAAATTTATGAAATGAAGATTAACCTAAAACTTAAATTTTACATTTTACATTCAAAAACAGCAATTACTCCACACACAGTATTGTGAAAACTAGTGAAAAATCACATGACCATCTCGTGTTTCAACCAGCAACTCGAAACTAATCAGCATATGACTGCATAGCTCTGAATTGTTTTTCTTTGATATCAAAATCAGAATACTTGACTGATCCCAAAGGAAACTGTCTACAAGGATGTGAAAGAACGCACACATGTTTTAACGTATGTAAATTGAAACATACATGAATTGTAAAAGTGGTTAGTTTTATTTTATTCAGAACTTCACTAGTTTATATCTGATGTGTTAGTTTGATATATGTATACTATTATTATTGCCATTAACCTGGATTATATGATGTTATGGACTCGCATCCTATTGTCATGATCTTTCACTCGCAAGTGAAACAGTAGCCTTTTTAAACTGGTTAATGCAAACTATGAAATGAATTTAAGCAGGTTGCGACCTCAAAATTGTAAGTAAAAACCACCGGATAATGAAAATATACAAATAATCATGTGTAGAAAGAGAGTTTGGAAGGCTCACCGTGTTCATTTTACTCTAATATTTTAGATATCACACTTTAATATACACTTCTGTACAACTTTTTTTTTTCAAATTACATTACATCAACTGATTATAGCAAGTTTATATGCTGCAAACAACAGGAACAAAACAACTATTTGATTTTCAAAGAGTGCGTATTGTGGATCAGTCTGATGGTGGACTCGGTCAGTGTCAAACTGCAAAAAAACCTTGGGATCCCTCTTGCTCCAGTCGACAGCGTGATTGTACAATTAACCAGCAAAGGCAAGGAACCAATAATATCTTACTCTGGTCAACCTGGGCTCTCTGACAGCTGTCTTCAGACTGTGAAGTGAATTCTGGAAAATAATTCCCATTGTAATGGAAACTCATGCTGCTGAGAAACTCCAAGTGAGTCGGGGTATTGCTGTGAGGGATCTGCATTACCCTGTGTACTATACATATATATATATATATATATATATATATATATATATATATATATACAGTGATACCTCAGCTCACGAACATAATTGGTTCCCAGAAAGTGTGTGTAAGGCGAAAAGTTCGTCTTCCGAACATTTATTTCCCATAAGAAACCATTAAAATGAGAATAATCCGTTCCCAGGTCCCCATAAAACATAATTTTCTACTAAATAAGCCTTAAAACTACACAAAAATATACCTTATTTTATGTATAATAAATGTCTATTGTATTGTAATTAAAGAAATAAACTGTACTGTATAATAAAGTCGTTTTATTTACCTTTGTGATGGTAGTTGATGGCTTGATGGAATGGAGTGGGAGGAGGAGGGAGGGAGGGGCTTACTGTTTGGAAGGAGAGTTTGGAAACGCCTACTGTTTGGAAACACCCTTAGCCACACACGCACCCTTAATAGCTTCCTTGTTCTTAAGGATGGTGGTAGACTTAGCGTACTGGTACTGGGACGCTGAGTCACACAAACGCACACCTCGTTCGTGTTTTTCAATGATCTCCGCCTGTGGTGGGGTCTTTTTCGTCCCATAATAGCAAAAGTACACTCAATATGGTCCAAAATGTCTAGCAAACACAAACCACTTCCGCACTCAAAGAAAGGGGTGACGAACTGTGACGCCGTGAGCGTCGTCCAGCTTCTCGTGGCCGCCACCGTGCCGCTGTTCGAAAGCGTGGTTTGGTTCGTCCGCCGAAAAACTAGTTCGTCAGCAGCGACTATATGCTCGCAAATTTAATGTTCTTGAGGCGAAAAGTTCGTGAGCTTAAGCGTTCGTCAGCGGAGGTTTTACTGTATATATATATATATATATATATATATATATATATATATATATAAAATGAGTCTATCAATTTTATGTGCATTTTGAAACGATGAAGATGTAAAAATACAATTTTCTATTTTTTTTTCTGTAATTTAAATCTGATCCTTTCTTTGGGACTATATTTTTACAGTTACAGGCATTTTATGTTTTTTTTGTTTTTTTTTTTGGTCCAAATGTTGCTGTTGGATCTTAAAGATGATCTACACCTCCAGCCTGGATCTTTCCTTACACCCCACTCCAAAATACAGTACTCACCTAATATCTCCCTCGAGCTTTTGCATACAGTTTAGTGTAAGATTCTATAGAGGGAGCTACTGTATACACATGCTGAAGCACCAAATGCCTGAGCACCGACACTAGGGGAGGTTTGAAGTATGACTGCAGCGGCAAACAGCCATCGTTTAACAGCTTTGTAGCTGCAAATGACACTCATTACCCTGTCGAAGGAGTGCAAGCAAACGCTCCAGCAAACTCGCAGTGCAGCCGTCCTGCTGTTTGACAGAGGAAGCAAAACAACTGCACAACTGCTGTGTTATTATGGGGCCTCATTAAGGGAGAAAGATAGGGGAGGTATAGAGCGAGAGATAGCGAGAGACAGAGCGAGTGAGAGACAGAAAGCAGAAAGGATCAGGAGAAAGACGCCACCACAAAGAAACATCCAAGGCGACTTAAAGTTCTTATATAACTGGCTTAATCAGGATCTGATGCATGTTAACCAAAAAAAAAAAAAAAAAAAAAAAAAATTCAACACCGCACATATTCAGAAGAACAATAGCGAGGGACTCGGCAGAGCTGGAGCATCGTGCTAAAGATCAGCATGCAATCATGAAAATGACATGCATGGATGATCTGGGCGCTCTGGAATTCAATACTGTTGAGATAAAGAAAGTAAAGGAATTGAAAGTGAATTCATCAAAGTTTTGTTTTTTTTTTATTCAGTGCATTGCACAAGAAACGAAACAAAGTTCTGTACTGATATCTAAAAAGTCCACTTCTACAAAATGACAGCGTAGTGATGGAGGAAAGCAAAACCCAGAGACACATGGATGAAGACTCCTGTTATTCTCACACCCTGAGGTGAGACAAGAGAGAAACTACTAGACAGGGACGTCTCGCTTATCCGTAAAATCACAGACATGATTATAATTCGAAATACACGCTTTTCTTGCGAGTTCTGGTATCAAAAAGCTTATAATAAATAAAAGAGAGGACTTTTATAAATCCTAAGGTGATGTCAATGCACACGTCTTTCACACACACACACACACACACACACACACACACACACACACACACACACACACACACACACACACACACACACTGCACAAACCCTAAAAAAATGAAGGCTAGGACTTAAGAGCCCAATTAAATGCTTTCTTTAGGGAGTGATGGTGGGAGGGAGGGTGGTCTTCCCGGGCCGTGAGCCCTGGGCTACATCCTCTAATTAGACAGAGGCAGGGAGGATCTCTGCCTGTCACTGGAAGGGAGATGAAGTCCGCAGGGCTCCGAAACACACTCACGTCCCGCCACAACACAACGCAACACACTCGTGCTGTAAAAGAATGTGCAGTCGCTATTTTACTGCAACACGAGATCAGAAAATCTGCTGAGAAGTTTTCCGAAACCACTAATGAAGTGGAGCTTGAAACTAAATCTGGGAAAGTGGAGCTGTAAAAATTTTGGTGAGATTTTTTTGTCTTATTTTTGCTGACAAAAATTGAACCCGGTCCAAAAAATGTGTTGGTCATGAGTCGCACACAGCGCCTTTATTAAAGTGATATGATCAGCACCGGCCAAGGGTAGCTCACGGCGAGACCGAGTCTAACATCCACCACAATTAAATAAATTAGCTCTGGTAACTCAAGGGCAGTGGCGGCCTTGTGGTAAAGGGTGCTGGAGCACTGATCCTAAGGTTGGGGGTTCGAGTCCCACTCTCCACAAGGTTGTCACTGCGACACCGCCCCAGTGCAGCTGGCTGGGTTATCAAAGGCGGGCCGTGTCTCTCATTGTCTATGGTGAGAGGTTCATGTACAAGAACAATTGCTGACTTTCGACAAGAGGAGCTGCATAGCCATCAGCGTGTTTCTGCTCCTCGCTTAAGGGTTGTGTCAGGAAGGGCATCCGACATAAAAACCGATGCCAAATCAAAGATTATTTGCTGTGGTGATCCCTGAAAAAAGGGAAGAAAAAGACAGGGTAACAATAATATTGAAGCAGCGCAGTGGTTACCACATCAGTCTCATCGCAAGAAGGTCTGGGTTTGAGTCCCGGGCTCTGGTGTTTCTGTGTAGAGTTCGTATGTACTCCCTGCACTTGTTTGGGCTCCCTCTGGGTACTCCAGTTTCCTCCGACAGTCCAAAACATGCAGAGTAAGCTAATTGACTGTTGCTAGTTGTGAATGGTTGTGTGTGTGTGTGTGTGTGTGTTGCTCTGTGATGGCCTGAAGACCTGTCCAGGGTGTACTCCACCCTCTCCAGACTTGGCTGAGATGCTGGGTTTCTAAGGCAGTCCTTTAGCCTTAACAGCTACGTGTGAGCTTCTCATAATTTACGGAGATGTACTGGTGACCAAGTGATTTTCTGTGTGTAGTTCAGTTGGCGTGTTTTCCTCAAGCATGTGTGGGTTTCCTCAAGGTACTCCGGTTTCCTCCACAGTCCAAAGACATGCACATTAAGCTAACTGCCTGTTCCAAAATGCACCTAGTTGTGAGTGCCAGTGCAAATAGATGTGTGTGTGTGTTGGCCCTGTGATGGTCTGGTTAGCTGTTCAGGCCGTACCCTTCCTTCTCCCCATGTCAGCCGAGATATTCGCCGAGTTTCAGCCGCTCTGTGATTCTAACAGGATTAAACGGTTCAACACATGAGTGTGTGAGATGATTTAAATACTTAAAAGGTCTGTCATCTCCATGGCGTGTTTCAGCCTCCTTCTACGTTTCGGTCATGACACGGATGTGCAAGACCATCGTCGATCACGCATGTTCTTGAACTGTAGGAGGAAACCGGAGGAACTCACAGAGGGAACACAGAAACTCCTTCACTAAATCGCTACATCACTGTAGATTGGGAGAAAATCCCACGTAGCTGTCAAGGCTAATGAACTGCCGCCGTTAGCAACATCATTTTTACAGCGTGATCACAAGAATGCATTTTGAAAGAAATATGAATAATAATAAAAAAAAAGAATTAAGTTTTTAAGTGAGATTTGCTTTGATGGAAATTTGAGGTATAGTGATCCCTCACTACTTCGTGCTTCAGTTCTTGCGGCTTCAGTGCATCGCGGGTTTTTCAAAAATATTCATCAAAAAAAAAATAAATAAATAATGACATTAAGGAAAAATAGGGGAGAAGTTAAGGAACAATGCTGCAAAACAAGGCCAATTATTCAAAAAACAAAAAAAAAACAGAAAAGAAAAGAAAAAACCAACAACCCAAAACCCCCCAACAAAACGACTTACATTTTTACGTGAGGTGCGCATTCGTGTGTGTGTGTTTATATTTTATTGACATCTTATGCCTTACTTTTGAATGGTTAATTGTTATTATCAGCATTTCTCGCATTGAATATGTCTTTATTGATATTATAAGCACATATACATGTACGTATACATCAGTCAGGGAGGTCGATCCTACTTCGCGGAAATTGGCGGTCACGGGAGGCTCTCGGTCCCCATTACCCGCAGAAAGTGAGGGATCCCTGTATTAAAGCGAAGTGTGAAAAGTCCCAAAATAATCGTTTTGACTGATTCTAGAGTTTCGCCACGGCAACATTCTCATCAAGTAGACATTAGTAGGGCAACAATTATTTATGCTTCAGTTCATTTATTTTGGGCGCACAAAACACCAAAATTAACCTAATCAACAAGCGACCACACATTGAGCTTCCCTGGGGCTGGAAATAGTCTTATTTGATGGATTAATCAAGTAATTTAAACACTTTAACAACATCATAACTTAGTGCAGTCACCGCTCTCAGGCTACACTTGATTTGAATAAATCCGAGAGTGACTCAGATGGACCATATGAATTAATCACAATTATTTCAGTGGAAATCAGAAAGAATTTCACAGACCCTCTGAGGCTAATCCTGATTACGAACACAGGCTGTTCTTCCCAAATCACCATGCTGCGTGTTCTTTTTAAATCCTAAGGTTTGTGAAATAAGGGATGCCTGCGGCACTTGAAATATTTACTGTTAATTTGCCATTCCCTTAAGAAAGTTTAGGAAAAGTTTACAGGAAATAGCGCAGAAGTGTCACAGATAAAAAAAAAAAAAAAAAAAGGGAGGGGGGGGTGATAGATTTCTCGGCTGAGTGTGCAGCGCCGCTGTTTGTTTGGATTGAACTTCCCGGGGCGCACAGAACGAGAACAACAGAGAGCTCAAAGGCTTCAGGGAGTTTCTGTCACCCCCCCCATCCCCCCCCCGGACGACGTGTTTGCATACGCACATCAGACCCAGCAAGACGCGAAAACAAAGACGAGAGTCTTCGCGGACGTACTCGCATTACACACACGTACACATGCAAACATGGGAAATACTCACAGGACTCTGCATAGTTTGTTGAGTCTGTTTGTTTAATTCGAATCTACCTACATAAGTAAAGCATTGCTGGTCCTACCCTGAAACTCCTCCTTCTTATTCTGAACATCTCCACTTTCTTCATGAATCTGTTAAGTGTGCTTCAGAGTCAATAGAATCGGTGTTCAGTGATGCAGTTCCGGATCAACTGCATATTACATTCATTTTCTGAACCGCTTAATCCTGATTAGGGTCAAAGGGAGGCCGGCGCCCATCTCACTCAACATTGGGTGAGGGCAGAGTACATCCTGGACAGCTCACCAGGCCAGCGCAGGGCAGAAACATGTTGACGGTTTTGTAGCTCCTCTTGTGGATAGTCAACGATGGTTCTTTTTCATGAAGCTCACACCATAGACAGTGAGAGACATGGCCGGCCTTTGATAACCCAGTTAGCTGCACTGGGGGGGACAGTGACAACCCGTGGAGAGTGGGGCTTGAACCCCAAACCTTGGGATAGGTGATCCAACACCTTTACCATCAGACCACCACTGTCTGAGCTGCATGTTGCACCAGTAGATACTGTACAGGGATCCCTCACTTTCCATGGTTAATTGGGACCGAGAACCCCCTCCGTGCCGATTTTTGCGAAGTAGGATCGACCCCCTGACTGACGTATACGTACATGCATGTTTGTATATAATATCAATAAATAAATACCCAATGCGCGCCTCACATAAAAATGAAAGTAGTTTTGTTGGGAGGTTTTGGGTTGGTTTTTTTTTTTTTGTTTATTTGTTTGTTTTTGTTTGTTTGGGATTTTTTGCATGATTGGCCTTGTTTTGCAGCATTTTGCTTAATTTTCTTATTTTTTATTTTGAAACTGAAACACGGAGTAGCGAGGGATCACTGTACTTCGATAGCAGCGCGATTATTATAAATCCACGGCTATTTAACAGCTGTGATCCGAAAGCAAGGTGGATGTCACTATAGAGTCGCTGAGATGGAATCCGAATCAGGGTTGTGGGTAAGCTGGAGCCCATCTCACTCGACTCCGGGCAAGGGCAGGGTACACCCTGGACAGCTCGCCAAACATCACAAGCCGAACACTCACAATCACACGTAGGTGTGAATTGGAAGAGCAAATTAGCCCACTGTGCATATTTTTTAGACTGTAGGAGGAAACCGGAGTACCCGGAGGAAACCCACATGTATATAAACATTTTAAAACGATGACAGAGACGCATGTTCCGCCAGGTGAGCAGGTTCATTCGAGGTTTTAATTCATTTAAAGTTGTAGCATATACCGCATGAAAACACAAGTAAAAATAAATAAAGTTATATTTTCATGGGCGCGTTACAGTGGCAAGGAGGTGTGGCTTCGTATCCTTGAGTAGGGCGTTTCTATGTGAATTTGACACGTAGTCTCCATTCTTGTGCGGGTTCCTCCTGGGTGTACTCTGGTTTCCTCCCACAGGCCATAAACATGTATGTTAGGTCACCTGGACGTTCCAAATTTCCCCTATCTGTTAGTGTGAATGGGTGTAGGGGTGTTGCCCTACAATGGCCCAGTGAGCTCTTATAGAGTTGGCAGAGATAGGCACCAGCCTCCACATGACCCTAATTAAGACGAAGCGGCTTATAAAATGTATGAATGGATAGATTTTCCTGAACCAGTTTTTCATTTTTAAAGCACGATAATGGTGACGCCCACAGTCCAAGTGATCGTTAATAAAACTATGAGGGTCCGTCACTTAGCTAGCAGACCAATCAGATCACACCATTTCCTTTTATGGTGGACTAAAATGCCACAGTGCTGTCGCAAAGGGGATAAAATTTTAAATGTGTAAAAATTCTGGTTCAGATCGAACAGCTTATCATGGGCTCTACCGGTGCCGTCTGATTAATTCTGATGGTGATCTGATGACTTAATGACTGAAAGCGACTGATAAGAAGGTAATTGAGCAACATTGTTACCCCGCCCTGCTCCGAGGGCTGAATAAATTATCATAGGATAATAATATGATTAAATATGCAGAAAAAAATGTACTTTGTTTCACTGATTGTCAAACAGGGGTCCAATCACAGACAACGAATGAGTACCTTCTGACCAATCAGAAGCTTTCATCATTGCAGTGGTACGAAATCTGGTGTGTTTATACATCTGTGAACACTTTGATTATCCGGAGTCTCTTCTCTTTTCAATATAAAAGACCTCAAGTCACAGTTTAATATTCACTCAAGTCATCTCACGGAGGTCAGCTTCATCTTCTTCTTCATCAACTTAATCCGAGGTCAGGTCGCGGAGCAGCAGCCTAAGCAATGAGGTCCAGATATCCCTCTCTCCAGCCACTTCCTCCAGCTTTTCTGGGGGGACACCGAGGCATTCCCAGACCAGCCAATAGACATAATCCCTCCAGCATGTTCTAGGTCGGCCCCAGGGTCTCTTCCAGGTCAGACATGCCCGAAACACCACACCAGGGAGGCGTTCAGGAGGCATTCTAACAAGATGCCAAAGCGACCTCAACTGGCTCCTCTCAATGCGGTGAAGCAGCGGTTCTACTCCGAGCTCTCGCCAGATGGCTGAGCTTCTCACCCTATCTCGAAGGGAGAGCCCCGCCACCCGGCAAAGGAAGCTTATTTCAGCCGCTTGCAGCCACGATCCCACGGTACGGAATTTGTGTGTGTGTGTGTGTGTGTGTGTGTGTGTGTGTGTGTGTGTGTGTGTGAAAATATGACAATATGTTTTTATATAAATACTGTCCAAATACTAATGAATTTAAGTGAAAAATACAAAGAAATTGAAAACGTCTGGGTCATTTATTTATTAAAAGTCCAAGAGCAACCTGCAGTCACCCTGATGCATCCTGGTCCTCAAAAGCCTGGAATTCTGCCTTTACTCTTTTCTTTGCTCATCATTTGAATATTCATTATTTCACTGCAACAAGTGGCTGCTCTAATGAGGCGTGAAGCCAGTACAGTATATTATGGGCAGTGATTAAAAACACAAGAAGACAAGAAGAGTAACACCACCCGTTAGATGTTCGATAATGCCTCCTGACCCAGTCGCGGTGTCAGTTAGATGATGACAACAAAAAATAAATAAATTGTAGATAGTTTGTTTGAAGCAGCAGGCATGTTTTTCGAGCAGAACCAGGAGGTCCGAGTTATTTCCCTCACGTCAGTAGTATATGAGTGCTACAAATCACAAATGTGAAGTGTGGTGCAGCACAGGGAACGAGCTGTTAAGATAAGGGTATGTGTCCACTTGCAAATATTGTCACCACATACTGCCGTCTCTGCTGCTGGGCCTTTATGTGACATTTTTATGAGCTTGTGGAAAACTGCGAGACAATATTAAACCGCACGGAACAACAAGGTGGACAGGGTACTCAATTACTGGTAACTACTTCACAATGCTAATGCTAATGCTAATGCTAATGCTAATGCTATGCTGTATCGAATTACTGTACTATACAGTGATATAAAAACAACCTGTAGAGATAGTCATAACTGCTTTATTACATTACATGATACCAGATGAGTCATTCGGTGCGTCACAGGGAGGCTGGAGCCTATCTCAGCCGAACATTTGGGTGAATAATAACTGAACAACTCAACTGCATTGAGAATAATTGACCTGGGCAGTGGTGGCCTAATGGTAAAAAGTGCTGGATCACTGATCTTAGGGTTGGGGGTTCGATTCCCACTCTGCACAAGGTTGTCACTGTCCCCACCAGTGCAGCTAACTGGGTTATCAAAGGCGGGCAATGTCTCTCACAGTCTATGGTGAGAGGTTCATGTAAAAGAACCATTGGTGACTTTCGTAAAAGAGTAGGCTGCAAAGCTGTCAGCGTGTTTCTGTCCCTCGCTAAAGGGTTGTGTCAGGAAGGGCATCCGATGTAAAAACCTCTGCCAAATCAAATGTGCTTATCATTAAAATGACTTCCATGAAGATGGAGGCAGGTGATTCGCTGTGGTGAACAGCGTGGTGTGGTGAAAAGGGATCATCCGAAAGGAAAAGAAGAATATCTAAAACATTGTTCTAAAACCGCAGCCATGACATGCACTGTTGCACTTGAAATAGGTTTGCTGCCACCTAGTGGAAGGATGACGAATCATGGATTTTGGTAATGGTCGAAGCAACAAATGTACGATAGTCATATACTTTGAAAGCTCTTGTTGGCCACATTTAAAATGAGTTGGTGTGCCTTATTGAGACCACAGGCCTTGACTTTGGCACCTGGAGGAGGAAACTCATGTAAGCACAGGAAGAAGAGGCAAACTCCACACAGAAAAGTCCTCGGCACAGGACCTTCTTGCTGTGAGGCGGATGTGCTAACGACTCCACCATTGTGTTGCCTACAATAAATGTTGTGACAATAATGAATGACAATGCGATCGATCTTTGGCTGTCATTTCTGATACTAATTTAAAGACCAGGCAGATCATTTGTGGATATTTCTGGGATTTTTCTTTTTCTTTTTGTACTCACTCACTTACTCGCACTCATTTGCCAAACCGCTTAACCCTACTAGGGTTGTGGGGAGGCTGAAACCTATCTCAGCCGACTCAGCATGAAGGCAGGGTACACAATAAACAGCTCACCAAAGCCAACGCGCGCGCACACACACTCACACAAATCATACTACAGCGAATCCGAGGCTCTTGTTGAGAAATGGGCGTGTTTTTTAACTAAAGTAAGTGTTCTGTATTTTTTTTTTTAATCTGCCCACAACTAAACTACAATGTTGAAAGCCATAATCACTGTGCAGGCTACACTTCCTTTTCATAAGGTTTGGATATAGGGGAATGGAAGGGCATATAAATCCTCAAACGCAATCTTATGCATGATTTTATTGCCGTAACACAGTGATTTGCGAATACACTATAATGAAATTGACTGCTGAGCTCCGGTGGTGGGAACAAGGGAGAGAGAAAAAGAGTGAGTGAGGGAGAGAGAGAGAGCGCGAGAGCGAAAGAGAGAGAAGTCTAGCAGAAAAGAGACCGGGGCGGTGAGACTGTTACTCCGGAGATGCTTCGCTTCTCAGTGAAACAACCACAGATGACTAAAACTATCATAAAAGGAGAAAAAAAACAAAAAAAAAAACACAGAAGTAGAAGTGGGAAGGAAGGACTGGTACTGTGCGAGGCCACTGCACAAGTTGTACTTGGAAAACTGATAATAACACACACACACACACACACACACACACACACACACACACACACAAACACACACACTTGCACTATCAAGCACATCTCCATTCTTTGCAGAATAACAACATTTTGGGCCCATTAAATGAGCAGAGTGCGGTCCAAAGTACAGCGGATGAGTGGGGCTCCAGCCAGTCAGAGACCACCATCTCCCCTGCTGGATCACATACAGGCCCGGGAGTCAGTCAATCACATTATGTGTGTGTGTGTGTGTGTGTGTGTGTGTGTGTGTGTGTGTGTGAGTGTGTGTGTGTGTGTGTGTGTGTGTGTGTCTGTGTGTGTGTCTGTGTGTGTGTGTGTGTTCCTGGGAGGCCTGATTAGGCCTCAGCTTTCCGATCATGCTCCTAGACAGGCCAGTGGAAATTGGCCGACTCCTGGCAGGGAGCTACCTGTCACAGCTCATCGTCTCCTGCAATGAGCTCTCCTGCAAATGAATAAAATATCATCCCCCCAGCACTCTCTCTCTCTCCCTCTCTCTCTCTCTCTCTCTCTCTCTCTCTCTCTCTCTCCATCCTCTTCTCTTTCCATCCCTCTCTCACTATTCCTCCTTCTGTCTTGAGCTCAGCTGGAGCCTGACCCTTGACCTTGCAGGCTGGAGAAAGCAACGATAAGGAGATGTTGGCAGAAAGACAGCAGAGGAAGAAAGAATCTTGAACGAGCTGAAAGCAGCCCAAGCCTCTGACAGACTGATTCCGCGATTCAGCTGGAAATACTGACATGTACGTGGCACGTCTGACAAGCCAAGAAACTGATTCTTGATGCTCACAGTAGCCCACTGTATACCACAACCACAACAAGACAATATTCAGCAGCCTGTTCTGTAACAGCGCAGGTATGGAACGTGGACATACGTTGAGTAACATCCAGGAGTGAGGTACGTTGTGACTGCACTGCCATGAACCTCAAGAAACTATTATACCGATGGAAGACTTGTTAGTTGCAGCTCCAGATAATCTTCTTGGACTGTACTGATCAACATACTGACTATGAAGTAAGCATAAAGTAAAATCCAAGCTCAGGCGCAAACACCATGTGACATCAGAGAGTACCCCGCCTTTGCTAGCATTGGCAGAGATGGGCACCAGCCTTCCTGCAACCCTGTTTGAATTCTGCAAATAAGTGACTGAATGTTTTTTGTTTGCAGAGTCCAAACAGGGTTGCAGGAAGGCTAGTGCCCATCTCTGCCGACAATGGCAAAGGCAGGGTACTCTCTGAACAGCTCACTAGACCATAACAGGGTCAACACACAACCCCCCCCCCCCCTTTCTTACTGTGAGGTGGACATGCTAACTACTATGCTACCGCGCCACCCAAACAACAAACAGTGAATTATACAGGGATCCCTCACTTTCCGCAGTTAATTGGGACCAAGACCCCCCGCGACCGCCAAATTCCGCAAAGTAGGATCAACACCCCCCTTACTGATGGTATACGTACATGTATATGTGTATATAATATCAATAAATACATATTCAACGCTATAAATGCTTATAATCAGAAATAAACATTCAAAAATAATGCATAAGATGTAAATAAAATATAAATACAGATGTGCGAGCGCACACAGATGCGCACCTCACATAAAAATGTAAGTAGTTTTGTTGGGGGGTTTTGGGTTGTTTTTATGTTTTGTTTGTTTGGGTTGTTTTTTTTTGTTTGTTTGTTTTATTTTGGATTTTTTTGCATAATTGGCCTTGTTTTGTGGCATTTTGCTTAACGTTTCCCCTGTTTTTCCTTAATTTCCTTATTTTTAAATTTGATGACTATTAAAAAAAAAAAAAACGCGATGCACTGAAGCCGCATGAATTGAAGCACGAAGTAGTGAGAGATCCCTGTACAGGGAGTCCTCGGTTTACACCGGTCCCAACTTACACCGTTTCGTGGTTACAAACGCGCCCCCATAAAAATATAAAAAATAATATTACGCGTCATTACGTCTTGCACGGTTACGTAAACAAACGCAAACTAGTTTCAGGCACTCGAAGCGGAAGAATATGCTGTGTTGTGGTTGTGGGCCGAGGAAAACGGCGTCGCTTCCCTTCGCTCAGTCTCGGTACTGTAATATTACACGTCATTACGTCTTACACGGTTACGTAAACAAACGCGAACTAGTTTCGGGCGTGCGAGATGCAGCAAGCGTTGGCAACTTTTGAGGCTCAGGATCCCAACTTGGAAAGGTTCACTCGGGTTTCCAGAGGCATCATGGATTTGATGCAATGCTACAAGGAGATCGTGGATGAGAAGAGGTTGCTCTCTGTCCAGTCGAACCTGGAGCCGTATTTTAAGAAGGTAGAGATTCCTGCAACAGATCCTGTACCTTCTACTTCAGCTGCATCTACTACTCCAGGCTCACCTGCCCCAACTTCTCCAGCACAATAAGCCCGTCTCTCCCTCCCGCACTGTATTTCATTCTTGTGGTAAGGAATCGTTTGCTCTTATTTTAATACTTTTTTATGTCATCAACTGTTACATTTTATCATTGCACTGTACGTACAGTACTTTTCAGTATATTTTATGTTATGTTCCGACTTACACTGAAATTCGGGTTACATCACGTCTTAAAAACGGATCAACGTCATAAACCGAGGACTCCCTGTATATTCAAAATGTGCTGAGTGACTGATAAAAGAGCGTGACGGAGAAAGATAAAATTATTCATAAATGAAAAGCATGTTACTTCCATTACATATGGAAAGTAAATTAAAAATAAACAAATAAATAAAAACAAAAACATCTATACAGGTCAATAATAGAACTAACAACAACTGCAGCAATAATAATATTAACACTAATAATAATAATAATAATAATAATAATAATAATAATAATAATAATAATAATAGTAATAATAATAATGATAATAATAATAATAATAATAATAATAATAGTAATAATAATAATGATAATAATAATAATAATAATAATAATAATAATAATAATAATAATAATAATAATAATGATGATGATAATAATAATAATAATAGTAATAATAATAATAATAATAATAATAATAATAATAGTAATAATAATAATGATGATGATAATAATAATAATAATAATAATAATAATAATAATAATAATAATATTATGTTTCGGTCTCTATGGTCAGTGTGTATTTCTGTGTGGTTGATTTAAGGTGGCAGGATAGTGTAGCGATTAGCATGTCTGCCTCACATCAAGAGGGTTCTGGGATCAAGTCTCAGACCCAGGTGCTGCTGTGTAGACTTTGCATGATCTTCCTGTGCTTGTGTGGGTTTCCTCTGGGTGCTCCAGTTTCCTCCAGGAGAACAAAGAACGTGCATGTTAGGCTCATGGGCTATTCCAAGTGTGTGTGTTGGCTATGAGATGTTCTGGTGAGATGTTCACGGTGTGCCCAGGCTTCACCCAGTGCCAAAATGAGCTTAACCTCACCGTGACCCTAAAAGGAATATGCAGTTCAGTGAGTAAGAAGGTGTTAATTTATTTATTTAGTTCTATTTTAATATATTTTATTTTGGTATTATATATTTGATATAGGGGCAGTGGTGGCCTAGTGGTATAGGGCGCTGGATGACTGCTCCTAAGGTTGTGGGTTCGAGTCTCACCCTCCACAAGGTTGTCACTGACCCCCCACCCCACCCCACCCCACCCCAAGTACAGCTAGCTGGGTTATCAAAGGCCAGCCATGTCTCTCACTGTCTATGGTGGGAGGTTCATGTAAAAGAACCATCGCTGACTTTCGATAAGAGGAGCTGCATAGCCGTCAGTATGTTTCTGCCCTGCGATGGCCTGGCGAGCTGTCCAGGGTGTACTCTGCCCTCGTCCGGAGTCAGTTGTGATGGGTGCCAGCCTCCTCACGACCCTAATTAAGATTAAGTAGTTACAGAAAATGAACTGATGAATATCTGATTTAGATTTTATTTTATGCTGGACGTTTCTTGTTGTATTGCAGTATTTAGTGTTTTTTCCTCTATTTTATTACTAGAAATGCATCTGCAGGAAAAAACAAACAAACAAACAAACAAAAAAATAACTAGTAAGTCTAATGTGACTTGGCATTTTTTATTTATTTGTTTACTTTATTTAATTTTGTTAACAATTATAATTACACCACATGCACTTCAATCAAATTCAGAGGGTTTTGTGGATTATATACAATATTTGAAATGTGTGTGTGTGTGTGTGTGTGTGTGTGTGTGTGTGTGTGTGTGTGTGTGTGTGTGATGCATCTACCCAAGGGGCACAATCTGGGAACAATTTTCAGGTGAAATATAATAACAGCATTTCCCCGAGCGCAATGTGCTGCTTCTTTCATAACCTTCCCTGATCCAGAACAAAGATCCAGAGGTCTTTCATGTCTGCTCTTGTCTCGACAAAAAGCCTGTAAAACAACTAAAGCATGCGTGAAACTCCACCAAGGGGAGACGCACATCCATCCCATTCCGAACATCGGAAAAACAAAACGGGAAGAAGTATTGAGAAACATCCCTCAGGTTAAAGAAAGGGTTGTTTACAGCTAATCGCAATGTTTGTCTTGTGGAAAATGGAGAATGAAAAACAGGATTAGCTACATGATACTCAAACCGCGCTTTCTTTATTTACCATCGCCATGACTGTGGGCCATGTCAGCATGTCAGGTTTGGTTTATTTTATCACCGTGGACTTATGGTGAGTTCACATATAATGATCATGCACATTTTCTTCTCGCTTGCGGCGGTGATAGGACACTGCGGTGCAAATAAAAACAAACTGTAAATGATGACCAATAAAAGTAAAAACTGAGATGTACACAGAATTGAGCAGCTTCGTCCTATAGCTCAGTCACGTTAACATGAAGTCGGACCCTTTATAACGTTGGCGAGCAGACAAGAACATGTCAAGATGAACAACACAACAACAATAAGGCGGATCAGCTACAACAACACAGGTTACCACCGGGTTTCCGAAACATGACGTAAAAAAACAGCCTGGTTTGAAAAAAAAAAAAAAAAAATCATGATTTCACAAGGTCAGAATTTGGTGTCATGGCAACACGGACCTTTGTGCCACCAGTCCGAGTAGGTGAGGGTGGTGAGTTGGTGTGGGGAATTCGTAACTAAAACACTTTCGGCCTGAGCATTGCGCCTGGTCCTACATATCACCTCAATTTACCAATCTTCAGAACAGGACTTCCATAAAATAAAGTTAGAGTAACCCCCTGTTTTTCACGATGGTTCGGTTCCGCCCCTTCCCGCAGATCAACAAAATCCGCAAGTTATTAACGCGGTTTTAAAACCCTATGTATAACATTACACTAAAATCTGTGTGTTAAACCTATTCTATAGCCAGTATTAATCATTAATACAGTAATAATGCAGTAAAATGCAGGAAAGATTAAGTTAAAACTTTTTAATTTTGTACTGTGATAATATTTATGAATAAATAAAGCGCTTAGGCTCCTTACCAGACGCTAAAGAAGATGCAGGGCGTTTGAGTGACATCATAGCGCTTAAATTATCATTAAAAACACACCAAAAAACGCGTGAATTCCAATGCAAGCAATCACGTTGATGATGTGCGCGAAGGTGAAAAAAAGAGAGGTGCACATCATCTGCAACCAATCAGCAGGAAGGAGAAACAAAAGCTCTCAGCCACTGGCTGAAGCTGAGTCACATGCCAGTAACTACCGGGTCTGTCACTAATCCACGAGAATAATAATAATAATAATAATAATAATAATAATAATAATAATAATAATAATAATAATAATAATAATAATAATAATAATAATAATAATAATAATAATAATAATAATAATAATAATAATAATAATGCTTGACTGGGAATTTAGCTCAATTGGTAGAGCGTCTGCTTTATCCTCCAGAAGGTTGGAGTTTGAATCCGGACACGTTATACGATGAGACGTTAAAATTTGGGAGTTGTTGTTTCCTGGTGCTCAGCATCAAAAGGATAGAACAACACAACAACTGGTGCTGTACAGTGGCAACGGGTACCTGGAGTGCAGAGGTCTCATGTGCATTGAGCATACGCGTGTATGAAATTGTGCTATATAAGCATCCATAATAATTATGTCATAAAATGTAGTAATGATTAAGTTAAAACTTTTTAATTTTGTATTGTGATAATATTTATGAATAAATAAAGCGCTTAGGCTCCTTACCAGAAGCGAGAGAAGATCCAGGGCGTTTGAGTGACATCATCGGGCTTAAATAATCATTAAAAACACATGAAAAAAATTACTTCGCAATTCAAGCAATCACGTTGATAACTTGTGCGCGAAGATGGAAAAAAAGAGGTGTACACATCATCTGCAACCAATCAGCAGGAGGAAGAAACAAAAGCGCTTAGCCATTGGCTAAATTTGAATCACGCGACAGTTACTTCCGGGTTTGTCGCCAATCCGCGAGTACGCGGGGGCGTGAGCGCTGAACCGTGAATGGTTAAGGGTCTACTGTATCACCATCTTCATTATCTGAGGATTATAATGAGCTCAGTGTTCTTAATTGGCCTTCCCAGTCACCAAATCCAGGAGAAAACCTTTAGGATGTGATGGAGCTGGAGCTTTGCAGCGTGAACATGAATCTGAAAAAACTGCATCTGGATTGCATGATGAAATAATGTCTACATGGTCCTGAATCACAAATAATGTTTCCAACATCTTACGGAATCCTATGCCATGAATAATTAAGGTTGTTTTGAGAGCAAATGGAGGCTGTGCTCTGTATTAGTAAAGCATTGCGAATAAAGTATTCAGTGAGTTGTACATAAGTAATGGGAGTCGAAATTAATGGATGTCCTTAAGTTATAGCATCTTACTGAGGAAATATAAATGTGTGTATTTACAAATGTATGATAAACGTATATTACTATTTGGGCTCCAATTTGAATTGAGACTTTGGGACAACATGGCTGCCTGTGAAACATGTCCGTATTTATTTACAGTGCAATGAAATTTTTTGGTGACGTTTCGAAAAGCACATATTATATTAAATCACATTAGCAAGCTGAGGCACTGATGGTGAATCCGGCTTTTTAATATGCAGTAACTCCCCGATATACAGTCTTCTGCTCACTGTCATTTTCAAATGGGGTAATATTTTGGTAATTTTTCGCATGACACAAGTGCGATATCCTGTGCTGTCGGGGAAGCCATGGTCTAATGGTTAGAGAAGCGGTTTCGGGACCACAAGGCCAGTGGTTTGATTCCCGAAGCAGCAGGAAAAGTGTGTGGAGGTGGTGGGGGGAGTGAGCTGGGAGTGACCTTCCCCACCTCCACATTCATGGCTGAAGTGCCCTTGATCAAGGCACCTTCCCCCACCTGCTCTCTGAGGTGCTGCAATGTGTCGCAGCCCACTGCTGTCTCTGAGTATGCTGACTCTTTACTGTTTACTCCAGAGCGACTTATAATTATCATTTATATACTACCGAGCAGTTGAGGGTTAAGGGCCTTGCTCAAGGGCCCAACAGTGGTGACAGTGGGGATTGAACTGCTGATCTTTGGATTAGTAACCCGTCACGTTAACCACTAAACCATCAATGCCCACATTTTACTTATGGGTTAAATACAGAGGCAATAATGTCCCCTGCAGGATTAAATATATATATATATATATATATATACACACACACACACACACACACACACTTTTTTGGTGTGTGTGTGCTAGTCTCTCTTTTTAAGTTTCATTTAATTTATACTTGATGTTGGTCGGGTGCTGCCGCTGTAACAAAAGTAATTTCCTGTCAAGGATTAAGTGCTATTCTTCATTCATTCATTTTCCAAACCACTTAATCCTAATTAGGGTCACAAGGAGGCTGGCACAAATCTCAGCCAACTCTGGGCGAGTGCAGAGTACACCCTGGACGGCTCGCCAGGCCATCACAGGGCCAAGCACGCTGATGGCTATGCAGCTACTCGTGATGAAAGTCAGCAATGGTTCTTTTACATGAACCTCACACCACGAGCAGTGAGAGACATGATCGGCCTTTGAGAGCCGAGTTAGTACCACTGGGGGGACAACAGTGACAACCCGTTGAGAGTGGGGCTTGAACCCCCAACCTTAGGATCAGTAATCCAGGACCTTTACCACCAGGCCACCACTGCCCTCCACTAGGCTACCATTGCCCTCCACTGGGCCACCACTGCCCTCCACCAGGCCGCCACTGCTCTAAAGTACTACTCTATTCTATTCTATTGTAAATTCTGAGAATTAGTTATCTACATTATCAGATAGCTAAAGTGCAAATAAAAGAAAGGTCAAATATGTGTCAGTTGACTTGTTTAGCTAAAAACGCTGAAACCATATAGTATGCATGATACCAAACACACACACACACACACACACACACACACACACACAAACTAAACAGTTTTGTATTCTTCCAAATTTGCATCTGTGCTGAACACTCTGAACTCTGAACACATGTTGAAAGCTAATGCGCTGTGCTTCCCTTCTCCACGTCACCTGTATGTAAACTGTCAAGTTAAATAAAGCGTATTCACCGTTTATGTCGTGCTGAAGAGACTCACCTGAAGCTCTGTTTGAAAGAAGAACTTCTGCGGACACTGTGTGCAGTCGTAGATCTTATCCTCCTGACCATGAGCTGAGAAAATATGCTGCTGGAGCTTACTGGCCTGGACGAATACTGCACAAGGTGAAAGAAACAGACAGAATAAAAGGCATTTATAATCACGGGAAGGTGCAGGATGGACACGGCACACGTTATCTTTTACATCTTGGCAAAAAAAAAAAACGTCGACATTTCATCAGAACCAGACATCCGTTTGTATTTGGCTGAAAAAGCAGAGCGTGATGAATATCAGCTTCATCATTATGTCTGATTTGCACCATGACCCCATTAGCAGTAATCCAAAATCGTAATACCTCGTATCAGATGCCTTTCATACCGAAAGGTTGGTTAATAAGCTCGAACAAACTGCCGACTCGCTTTGAAGGGCATACGTGAGATAATGAGGGACAGGGGTGGCATTTTGTGCCGCTCGGATGATGATCTTTGCGTCCTGTTTCTGCTCTGCGTCCTGATATTCAGAACAATGCATTTGTTTCATATTTGCTAATGAGCAAAATGCAGAAACTCTTCAGTGCTGGTAAGGTGCTGGATCACTCATCCCAAGGTCGGGGGTTCAAGCCCCGCTCTCAAACAGGTTGTCACTGACCCCCGCCAGTGCAGCTAACTGGCTAACTGGGTTATCAAAGGCCGGCCATGTCTCTCACTGTCTATGGTGGGAGGTTCATGTAAAACAACCATTGCTGCCTTTTGCTGCATAGCCGTTGGTGCGCCGTCCATGGTGTACGCTGCCCTCGCCTGGAGTCAGCCGAGAAGGACGCCTCACTTCCCCGTGACCCCAATTAGGATTAAGCTGTTCAGTAAATGAAAGGTAATGCATCCAATCCATAATGATTAAGAGATACTAGCTGAGGCCAATCACAGCTGGCTTTTGTGCACGAAGCAGGATACACCCTGAACAGGTGGCTATTACAGGGCTAACACAGACAACAATTCACAACTGTGGACAATTTAGAGGAGTCAGTTGACCCGACGTGCATGTGGCAGCAAACCCAATGCAAGCACACGGAGAACATGTAAACTCCACTCAGAAGGACTCAGGCCCAGAACCTTCTCTCTGTGAGGCAAGAATGCTGACCACTGAGCCGGCGTGTCCCGCCCCAGTCCAAGGATTGGCAAGCATGTTTTTGTGTGGAGTTTGCATGCTCCCTAAGGCTTGCCTGGGTTTCCTCCAGGTCCTCTGCTTTCCGCTGACAGGCCAAAGAAATGCACATTAGGCTTACTAGCTGTTCCAAAATGACCGTAGGTGTGAGTGTGTTGGCCCTGCAATTACCTGCCGAGCTGTTAAGGGAGTATCCCGACTTTACCCATTGTCGGTTGAGATAGGCACCAGTTTCTCAGTGACCCTGGCAAAGTTAAGCGTTTCAGGATGGGAGTGATAGGTGGACATGAATATGTACTGAAGATGTGTTGGTGGCAAAAATACAAACAAACAAACAAACAAAAAACAGCGGAAAATGAAACTCAGAATATTTCAACTTCTAATCAAAATGAAATCATTGTGTGGAAACTAAATTTAGAGTCACTTAAGAAGCAGCGATGTGGTCCTGATTGCATCCCTGTTGCAGGAAATAAAACAATTTCTTGTAACCCACATTCCCTGTTTGTGTGTCTGTGTAGTGGAAGAAACTCTAAATGCAGCATTAAAGAAAAAAAAAAAAAAAAAAAAAAAAAAAAAGGCAAATGCCAGAGCTGGAGTGGGATCTGGGCCACTGCAAACGTCACGGCACTCAGACGAACCGGCGAGCGAGCGAAGCTTAAAATAAGCCTGGCATTTTAGCACCAACGTTCAGATCCTGGACATTCTGGGTGCTGTTTTTCACAGTCATGATAGCAGGTGTGTGCTGATAAAGTTCTATGATAAATCACAATATTCCCAAGTTGAGTATTTGGACAAAAACACACCACAGTGAGCATGAAAGCAAAACTAAAAAAAAAAAAAAAAAAAAAAAAAACCTCCAAAGCTGCTGTACGATTAGAGGAAAAGAATAAAATCATGCTGTTCTGTATCCCTGGAATCCAGAAACACGTCCTGATACGTAATCCAAGTGCATTTTATTCATTAAAATTCGAGCCAAATACACACACAAGACCAGGTACCTCCTCAGGTGCCAGCGGTTAAATAACCCAGAGAATCCTGCCCTTTTATCCTGGAAAACAATCTCAGATATTTTCAAGATCTTTTCTACAAAATTGTGTTTTATTTATTTTATTATTACATTGACTTTACTGTATTATTACAGCAAGGAGAATTATTATCTCTGCATTGAACCCATACGCATACGGTGGCGTAGTGGTTAGCACGTCCGCCTCACAGCAAGAAGGCCCGGGTTTGATTCCCGGCCTGGGCGTTTCTGTGTGGAGTTTGCATGTTCTCCCCGTGCTTGTGTGGGTTTCCTCCGGGTGCTCCGGTTTCCTCCCCCAATCCAAAGACATGCACTGTAGGTTAATTGGCCGTTCTAAATTTGGGACTACAGATGGAAACTAGCTATTAAGCTATAATCTGGTACAGTACATCTCTGTCTCTATGAGCTTAATGTTCCTGTACATTGTCCCTTAAATAAAATAAATAAATAAATAAATACAAAGTGCACACACACACACACACACACAGTGGTGTTCTGGTGGTACAAGGTGCTAGATTGCTGATCCTAAGGTTGTGGGTTCGAGTCCCACTCTCACCAAGGTTGTCACTGTCCTCCCCGTGCAGCTAACTGGGCTATCAAAGGCTGGCCATGTCTCTCACTGTCCATGGTGAGCGGTTCATGTAAAAAAAACACTGCTGACTTTCGCAAAGAGTAGCTGCATAGCCGTCAGCGTGTTTTTGCCCCTAACTAAAGGGTTGTGTCAGGAAGGGCATTCAACGTAAAAACCTACGCCAAATCCTACATGCGAATCATTAATATGACTTCCGAGAAGATGGAGGCTGATGATTTGCTGTGGCGACCCCTGAAGGAAAAGAAGACAGTGAGCACACACACACACACACACTGGGTGTGGCGATCTGCTACACACATTGTCGTGCCGGGAGAGCAGTTGGAAGTTGGTGCCTTGCTCAAGGGCGCCTCAGCCATGAAGGTGGAGGAAGGAAAGGTGCAGCTCACTCCCCCACTGCCACACATTTTACCTGGTGGTTTGGGAATTGAACCAGCCACCTTTTGGTCCCAAAGCCTCATCTCTCACCATTAGGCTGCGACTTCCCCCCAATTGAACACTTACGGCTATTCATTAAATTTCATTAACTGTACCATGAAACCAAAGACAACAAGCGTGATCTCATGAGAACATTGTTCTTAATACGGGCTATAAAACATTCCCAAATAACACCCGGTGTTTCTGAGACGACCCTGACCAGGACAAAGTGCTTCCCGAAATGTAATAAATAAAAGAAATCTGATGCATAAAGAAGGCTGCAGGAATAATATTGATTTCATACAAATACAATATTTTTTGAAAAATAATATCAATATCCTTAATTTTAAACACTGTGAGATCAAATGATTACGGACATTCCGGTTCATGTTACGGGTTGCTGAGCTTCGCGGAGGTTTCCCCGAGTGCTCTTGAAATGAATATCTCACCCGATTGAAGTTGTAGCTAGTTACTAGCGGTAACAAAACTGACGTAATCAATCCACATTGTACTGAGATAGCTGTTGTGTACCACAGTCAGAATTAAAACGTAACATGAAAGTGTGTCCAGATTTAACGATAGTATTGTGCAAAAGTTTTAGGCAAAGACGCCATATATATTTCCATTTATATAATGGCATTCATTTAAAAATCTATGCATAAAAATTCTACAAATCACAATAAACAGTAATAAATCAAACTAATGCAATATCAGGTGTGATGATGACTTTTTGTTTAAAAATAGAACAAGTACAGTGTCTACCGGGTCGCTTACAGAACCAGTCACAGTTCTCCTGGAAATGTTGACTGTCACACTTGATTCTTTATTTGTATGTAAATCGCATCAGTGTCCATATTAGATTTTTGTATGAAAAGTCATCATCTCTTTATACGTAATGTGGTGCTTTCATTATTCACTGTACGGATATTTCATTTTGTCCTGGAAAACTAATGTTTGGAACTCTGGAAAGTTTTTTGTGCTAACTTGCTAATCTTAGCTATCTGATCCATCTCTGGGTGAGGTGAGAGCAGAGTACACCCTGGACAGCTCTCCAGGCCATCAACATGCTGACTCTTGTTCAGAACTCAGCAATGGTTCTTTTACATGAACCTCCCATCATAAACAGTGAGAGACATGACAAGGCCTTTGATAACCCAGTTAGTGCACTGGGGGGGGGCAGTGACAACCCACTGAAAGTGCGGCTTGAACCCCCAACCTTCGAATCTGTAATCCAGCACATTAACTACCAGGCCAGCACTGCCCCTGTTGCTAATATACAAATTATAAAATAAAAATCTATATCAACGTTGATACTATAAAAACAAACAAACAAAAAAAAAGTACTTGAGACTTTTACACCGTACATATTCATCAAAAAAAAAAAAAAAAGGGATATTAAGGAAGAATAGGGGAAAAGTTAAGGAATATGCCACAAAACAGGGCCAATTGCACAAAAAAAAAAAAAAAAAAAAAAAATATATATATATATATATATATATATATATATATATATATATATATATATATATATATATATATATATATATATATATATATTAAGGAAGAATAGGGGAAAAGGTAAAGAAAATGCCACAAAACAGCCAATTGCACACACACAAAAAACAAACAAACAAACAAACAAACAAACAAACAAAAACAAAAAAAAACTCAAAACCCCCCAACAAAACTACTTACATTTTTTGTGAGGTGCGCATCTGCATGTGTGTATTTATATTTTATTTACATCGTATGCATCATTTTTTAATGTTTAATTGTTATTATAAGCATTTATAGCATTAACTATGTATTCATTGATTTTATATACACATATAAAATCACATACGTATGCGTCAGTCAGGCGGGGTTGATCCTACTTCGCGGAATTCGGCATTGAATATGTATTTATTGATCTTATATACACATATACATGTACGTCTACGTCATCCTACTTCACTGAATTCGGCGTTTGCGGAGAGTCTCAGCCCCCATTCATAGCGAAAAGTGAGGGTGCACACCACTGCACGGCCATAACAGAAGCCTGTTTTGACACAGAATGTAAACTTCATAATTTGTAAATTTAAACAAGGATCGTTTCCTGAGGCATCGTCCCTAGAAACAACAAAACAAATTGAGATACGATGTCCAAATAATCTTAGTGGATATAAAATAACGACGATAGCTCGCTGTTTCGTTCTGGTCAGATCCCGAAACACTGAGAGGGGAAAAAGTGAAATAAAAAGGCTGTCTATTAGCCTACGTCCTTAATTATACTGACAGTATAAATATTCATGCAGACACACTATTTATTTATGCGTAGCCTGAATACAGTCACCCCAACTTTGGGACGGCACTTAAAAATACATACCGCGCCTGTGTTCTTTTAATTAAGTCGGCTTCACCGGATGAATATGTGCATGTTAGTGTGTGTCAGTGAGTGTTAGTGCATGCGCCCTTATTCTCGACGGAGTACTTCAAACGTGCTCTTCGTTATGCCAGACCCATGTGTCCATTCTGAAATGAGAGAGAAAAGGCGACGGACGGGGGAGGGGTCCGGTCTCTGAGGGACACAAATGTGGGGGAAAAGTTATCATTCTAGGCTACATTTGAATATTTTCCACTTGATAAACAACTTTTTTTCCCCCCCCGTCTCTTTATGTGGCACAAGGATGTTGACAAAGCATTGTGGGAAATTATGTAAAAAAGATTCTGTCCAACTTTAGACATTTAGACGGTTGGTACCTTTCTTTTCAGCGCGTTGGGCAACATTGCGGCGTGTTTGCTCTATGATGGGATGGACCCGCTCGTGCTTCAGTTCCACACAGTGTCAGGGATTTTGCTTTCTTTTCGGGGGTAAGATGCGAGACAAAAGTGCAGGAGAATCCCTCTTGACTTTCACCTCCACTTCTGGTTGTGTTTGTGCGAGTCCTTGCGGTCGAAATCACAAGGCGATTCGCGCGCGGCTTCCTTCTCCGCAGCGAGCGCACACACTTTTTCGCTGCGGGCTTCCTTACTTCTGATAGCTGTCAAATTTGCCCTGCGAGACTGGAGCTTCTGTCATCTTCCCGGGGCCTCTGGATCTCTCTTCAACTCCACTTTTCCCCCTCCTTCTCTTCCCCTCTTCTTTTACTCATCCCCACATTTTTCCCGTAGCCTTCTTTTCTTGCTTTGTCTGCATTCCCCTCCCCCTGTTCCACTCATCCGCCCGACAAATTCCTATAATTCATTCAATATTTCAAGTAATTTCTTCTCTCAGTCCATCATCTGATTTTTCTTTTCTGTCGAACACTCGTATGTGTTATGTGTTGGGCTGACGGACTCTGGTCTATATCACATCGACATGGGTTTCTATTCCTTTGGACCTGCATCTGCTTTATTAGCATCTTTTCTTGGATATTTCTTTTTCACTTCTAGACAACTGCATGAGCATAAACAAAAAGAAACCTCACAGATGAAGTCAACTAGTTCAACAATACTTGCTCCTAAAAAAGATATGAAGAAATCAGATGCACAAACTTCCACCTGGCACCTTTGGATTACGATTCATCATTTTTATCAGTTTTCCGTGGCCCTGTTGACCGTGACCATGACCAAGAAGTAACTTCTAAAAATCATTCAGAGCTCATTTTTAACAAAAAAAATTCCAGGTGGCCCCGGAGGTTTTTACATCTGAAGTCTTTATGTGGCGATTTTTCTTTCTTGGATCTAAAATATCGCTTAATCTGTACTCAGTATCGGCTTCACCTCGACTCACGCAGTCGTGGTCTTGACTTGATCTTGGATAATGATGATTTGGACCTATGTCTAAGTTAAGATGAGCAAGAAAACACCTTGTTTAGAAATGTGGAAGCTGGAGAGATGGAAAACAGATGCACATTTTTATAAAGATGTTTCAAATAGAATTCAGAGATCGCAAACCTCCACCAAGCAGAAAAGCAGATGGACAGCACCCCCCCCCCCCAAAATAAATAAATAAATAAATAAAAAAAAATAACAATAAAAATAACAAAAATAGGGCAATGGTGGTCTAGTGGTATAAGGCGCCGGATCGCTGATCCAAAGGTTGGGGGTTCAAGTCCCACGCTCCACAAGGTTGTCACTGTCCTCCCCAGTGCAGCTAACTGGGTTATCAAAGGCGGGCCATGTCTCTCACTGTCTATGGTGTGAGGGATGTAAAAGAACCATTGCTGACTTTCGACAAGAGTAGCTGCAAAGCCGTCAGCATGTTTCCGCCCTGCGATGGCCTGGCGAGCTGTCCAGGGTGTACTCTGCCCTCGCCCGAAGTTGGCTGGGATGGGCGCCAGCCTCCCCGCGACCCTAATTAGGATTAAGCGGTTATAGAAAATGAACTGATGAATAACAAAAATAAATAAATTGGAAACTACACAGCACCACTTCGGCAGTGG
Organism: Plotosus lineatus; assembly: GCA_024760905.1. Classification (NCBI taxonomy): domain Eukaryota; kingdom Metazoa; phylum Chordata; class Actinopteri; order Siluriformes; family Plotosidae; genus Plotosus; species Plotosus lineatus. The sequence continues at coordinate 30,785,766 of CM045745.1, forward strand.
TGGCCTGATAGCAAACAGGCTGTCACTGCCCCACACCGGTGCCGCTAACCGGGTTATCAAAGGCCGGCCATGTCTCTCACTGTCTATGGTGGGAGGTTCATGTGAAAGAACCACTGCTGACTTTCATTAAGAGGAACTGCAAAGCCGTCATCATGTTTCCCCCCTGCGGTGGCCTGGCGAGGTATCTAGGGTGTACTCTGCCTTCGCTCGGAGTCGGCTGGGATGGGCGCCTGCCTCCTCGCGACCCTAATTCCGATTAAGTTGTTACAGAAAATGAATGAATGTGAGCACCCCCTCCTGTGCCTGGTGTAATACTACATCCCCAAAAAATTGTCCTATCTGCTCTTACTGGTGTGTTGACATGTTTCTGGCATCACTGGCTCTTGCATGTATCTGCTCTCTCTTAGCGAGGGCAGAATCCATCCTGAACAGCTCACTGGCCATTGCAGGGCGGAAACACGCTAACGGCTATGCAGCCTAATTGTGTCGAAAGTCAGCAATGGTTGTTTTACATGAACCTCTCACCATAGACAGTGAGACACATGGCCGGCATTTGAGAACCCAATTAGCTGCACTGGGGGGGACAGTGACAACCACGTGGAGAGTGGGGCTTGAACCCTAAATCTTAGGATCAGTGATCCAGCACGTTTACCACCAGTACTACCACCACTGTCCTGATTGTCCTATCTAACCATATTAAAGAATCCTTTCTAGATGCAGATTGATCCGAATCTTGTTCAAAGCCCCACCACTGGTATAAAATTCCATGAGAATCCACTCATAGCTTTGTAAGTAATAACAACACATGCTAACAATACACCAACCTACCGAACGCGGAACCTGAAGGTGATGAAGGTAACAATGAAAATGAAGGATTTCCCTTTTTTTTTTTTTTTTTTTTTTTTTTTTTTTTTTTCAGTGTGTGACTAAGAAGAACAGATGTTCTCTATAAATAAAATGTTCAACAGCTTTTAATTTGGCCTCATGGAGCATGATGAACTTCTTTGATTTCTGAATAGATGCATATTATTACCAAACCTTAAAATAACCTAAAGATCGAGTTCCTGACATCTAAAACCTTTGTCAGCACCGCTTCGTTGTCATTTATTAGGTTTTTTTTTAGCTGTAATCACCTACCATGTCAAACACACGCAGCTGAATGTACTGTATGAAGTGCATAGGGTGAGGTTGCATGCATTCAGACTTCAACTCTCAAACGTTTTACTCACAAAATAAACATTTGTGAATCCTGATACTTTGATTTATTTTAAATACAATTTATGAGAAATAGGAATAGAGAATTGTCGATCTACCATATAAATTACGACATTGAAAATCATCACAATCCTGCAATGTTAAAAAAATACATGATGAAGAATCTTTGAAAAAATTCCTGTATTCGCAATTTCATTTGAATCGTCTCCAAAATGTAATGGAGTCTTTCATGTCTAAAGTCTAACCTGTGAGAGAAATTTCATGAAAATTTGCACAGAAATTTGTGCGAAATCCTGCCAATAAACAAAAAAATGAAAGTAAAACATTAAAAAAACAAACAAAAAAAATCCTTTTGGTGAAACTAAAAAATCCACTGCCTAAAATTCACTCATTTTCTGAACCACTTAATTCTAATTTGGGTCGCGGGGAGGCTGGCTCTCATCTCAGTCGACCCTGGGTGAGGGCGGGGTACACTCTGGACAGCTCAGCAGGCCATCGCACTCACACAACCATTCACACTCACACTCACACCTACGGAAGTCTTGGTACAACCAATTAGCCAACTGTGCATGTGTTTTGGACGGTGTGGGGACACTGGAGTACCTGGAGGAAACTCATGCAAGCACGGAGAGAACATGCAAACCCTACACCGATACACCTGAGCTGGGAACCGAGCCCAGGCCCTCTTGCTGTGAGGCGGACGTGCTAACTGCTGTGCCATTAACTGCCTAAAAAGTGGCATAAAAAAACAAAAGCAAACTTAGAAAGAAATAAAACTATATTTAAAATACACGAACTTGTTACAATAGTTCAAGGTTTCTCTTCGTATTGTCAAGAGAGCCACGAGTTCAAACCCTGACGATGCCACAGCCACACTGGAAATCCTTACAGCACCACACAAATGAGGTGCGTTCACACAAAGCCAGATGTTGTATGAACGATTAGCGCCCACATTACAGTGTTTCTCTCAAACTTTATATGAAGTGACTTATACAGTGTATTATGGGCTCTGTCTGTTCATAGGCACAAACTCATTAAAAACATCAAATTACAACCCAGAATGCTGACGCTGGTCATATTAACACATTCATATTTTATAATTTTATTGATATAATAATTTAATGTCATTCTGTAGCCACCTTAAAGGAGAAAAGCAATAATAAACATAGCCTATGTTTATTCAATAAAACAAGTGAGCTATGTAGAGGAAGAACTGCACAGTTGGGAGTAGTGATGTTAATAATGTCCTGGAGAATTCTGCCTTCTTTCACGCTTACTTTGTAACACACTCGAAGTAGTAATAAGCATTTCAATCTTACAATCCAATATCACCTACCACACAATCTCCCGAAGTGCACACATCTGATATCACTGCATCAGCTAAGAAATCACACGTATCCACAGAAGGCCAGGTGGATAGGTGGATGTTGCTGATTAGTCCTGAGGGGGGCTATTTACGAAGTTAATCTGTTCCAGAGCCTCTTCCGTAATGTGGGAGTTTCGTAAGTAGGGGGTGCATTTTACATGTTAAACGCCTGATTCGTTCCAAGGCTCCCAAGACTACCCCATAAACCCTTTAAAAATGATAAAAGCACATCAATTTTGTATGAAATATGTGTTAAAAGTAAAAGAAAATTATTTATTAAACCATTTAAACAATTTGTTAACACATTAAACCATTTTATTAACATATTTATTAATTAAACCATATTAAACATTTTTTATTAACACACACACACACACACACACACACACACACACACACACACACACACACACACATCTCTCTCTCTCTCTCTCTCTCTCTCTCTCTCTCTCTCTGTCACACACAACAATACAGTACGCATTAAATGTGTATTGTGGCGCTGCAGGGCCACGTGCACAAGCAGCATACCTGAGCAGGACGTGGAATTCAAAGCATTTCCTGCTTGACAGATCAGGGGTCCAAACTCAACTTTAACTTGATTCCACATTTAACGCCACATTTAATAAACATGTACTGAATTAAACAGCTTAAAAACAAACTAAACTAAAAACTAAAGAGTTAAGCCTCTCTCTCTCTCTCTCTCTCTCTCTCTCTCTCTCTCTCTCTCCCACGCTCTCTCTCTCTGTCTCTCTCTCACACACACACACACACACACACACACACACACACACACACACACATGCTCTCTCTCTCTCTCTCTTTCTCTCTCTCTCTCAAACACACACAAAACTTGGGCCACGCCCACACTAAACGCGCAGCTGACGGAACAATTCTTTAACTTTATTCTTTTTCTTCAATTAAATGTTTAAATTGACGGGATGTTTTATTTAAAGCGGAATGACAGTACTTGTTTGAAAGATCAGAGGTCCTCATTCAATATTAACTTGATTCCTTGCGAGATCGGAGGTCTTCTCCCACGGAGCACTCTGTTTTAATATAGTGCCCATTTCAACCGACTCTGGGCAAGGAGAGAGAACACCCTGGACAACTCACCAGTCCATTGCAGTGCAGAAACACGCCGATGGTTATGCAGCTACTCTTGATGAAAGTCAGCAATGTTTCGTTTATTTGAGCCTCACACCACAGACAGTGGGAAACATGGCTGACCATTGATAAACCAGTTAGCACCACTGGAGGGGCAGTGACAACCTGTTGAGAGTGGGGCTTGAAACCCCAACCTTAGGATCAGCGATCCAACACCTTTACCACCAGGTCACCACAGCCCCTGGTTTAATTCTGTATTTTTAATTTTATTTGAAGTTTAAGTATACACTATATACTGATTTAAGCATTATCCACCTGGGATAACGTATCTTAATTCTGAGACAATGGATGAGATGATAAATAAGACAGGCATACGTAGAATACACTGTTCATACGTTGTTCATTCAGATATTAATATTTTACAGAAATACTGCCATGATAGTAAGATTGGGAAATCAGCATGATGTGAAATACAGTATTTCCAGAGATAGCCTGCATCTGTATCACATGACTTACAGAAAGTAGTCAGTTTAAGTTAAAAAACAAACAAACAATCAAACACATCAGGTAGCAATATTGATATTATTAATACAGTCATATCTGATCTTTAGCTAAATTTATTTTAAATATAAGAAAAAGCCTGTAAACAAAATTCAGAACTAAACAACATATGAATCAAAACAAAAACAATTGTAAACAATATAAACATGTTTACTGTAATAGCTATATTTACTGTAGGCTCATCATTGTTTGGTGATTTAGCAGTCAAGCTGTTCAAGCTGTTATCAGGTCGGCATTTAAATTGGCCCTGGATTACACTTCTGGATTACAATTCCCAGAATGCACTGGAGCATACAAGCAGACTTCAATTCCCAACAACCACAGAGACAACTGTCACATTCACATTTACTCTAACACTGATCCCTCACAACACTTGAACTCAATCACGCAAACACAGCCATATTAATTAAGGACTGCGGTGCTGCATTCACGTAACGGAATATTTCCTCAGTGCACGTCTACCTAACCACACGAGGCCGTGTCTTTAACGACGGTATCTGTGTCGCGTGATCTCCCGTTTACTTTCATTGTTATGCTCATACATAATTTAATATAAATTGTTTGCTGATCGCCTGACCCTTGCCTGTCATTGATTAATGTTATGGACTTGTGCCTGTGTGTGCTGAAATAAAATCTATCAAGTCTACTCTCTGTGACAGCGGAAACACATTCGAAAGCTCTAGTTTCTGACCACTGCTCTGATATAAACTGATCAGATGCAGTACAGCCTAAGATAATACACTTGACTTGGAGGAAAGTTCAAGCTTGGGATGATTTACCTCAACACTGCAATTCACCTTGAAGACAGCCGAGGGCTCTAAACATGACCATCTGCTCCTTTAAACGCTCATTCATTCATTTTCTAAACGCTTAACCCTAATTAGGGTTGCGAAGTGGCTGGAGCCCATTTCAGCCAACTCTGGCAAAGGTTCTGTCCCTGAACAGCACACCAGGCCACCGTAGGGCCCTTTAGATATTCAAATTAAAACAAAAACAAGGCTTGTATATGGTCTGAAGAATGAACATTAAATGTGTAGTACAGACTGCCCTTTTCCAAACCGCTTAATCCTGCTAGGGTTCCGGGGAGGCTGGGGACCCTCTCAGCCAACACTGTCCAAAGATGAGATACACCCTAAACAGCTCACTAGACTGTTGCAGGGCAATACACCCAGATGCAATTTGGAAAAGCTAATGAGGCCGAGGTGCGTGTCCTTGGTCTGTGGGAGAAAACCAGTGTACCCAGAGCAAACCTTTCCAAGCACAGTGAGAACATGCAGACTCCACACAGCAAAGCCTTCACCGAGCCCAGGGCTTGAACCCAGAACAATCTTGTTGTGAGGCAGTCATGCTAACCACTATGCAGTCATGTCGCCCAGTATAGGATTTTTTTTTTTTTTTTTTTAAACCTGTGCAAAGTGCTTCAGGCTCTTCAGGCTGGTGCCCATCTCAGCCGATATCCGGGTGAGGGCGGGGTATGCCCTGGAGAGCTCACCAGGCCATTGCAGATGCAACACTCACACAAACACTCATCCTCACATTCGCAACTACGGGCAATTTGGAACAGATAGTTAACTTACTCTGCATGGTTTTGGACTGTGGGAGGAAACCGGAGTACCCGGAGGAAACCCTCGCAAGCACGGGGAGAACATGCAAACTGCACACAGAAACACCCGAGCTGGGAATCAAACCCAGGACCTTCTTGCTGTGAGACGGACATGCTAACCACTACTCGACCATTCCACCTAAATTCAAATGTTTCCATAATAAAAACACAATTGTACATATTCAGTTCGATTATGAATTCTTCATATAAAAGCGTGATAGGTGGACTGGTGGTACGGAGCTGTAGTATTGATCCTAAGGTTGGTGGTTCAAGCCTCGCTATCATCGGGTTGTTGCTGTTGTCCCCTCAGTTCAGCAGACATGGTTATTAAAGGCCTGCCGTGTCTCTCACTGTCTGTGATACAACAAGCTTTGCTGACCTTCGTCAAGACGAGTCTACAGCGTCTTTCTGCCCTGCTACGGTTTGACGAGCTGTCCCGAGTGGGCTGAGATGGGCGGCAGCCTCCTCGCGACCCTAATTAGGATTAAGCGGTTCAGAAAATGAATGAATTATACACGTGTAGTATATAGACGTGTATAAATAGATTGATATTTTCATAACTACAGCAGGGGTTAATTTAACTCTTCAGTCCTGTGACTGATGTGATGGAATTTCCCCTCAGCATTTTGCATATTTGAATGCATTTATTATTATTATTATTATTATTAATTTATTTTATTCTTTGCAGGGAATGAAGGCCTGAACTGGAAAAAAAAAAAATAACCCGGTCGTTTATTGTATGCATGTGGCTCGACGCTGACCGTGTCTTATACCACCACAAGGGATGCAGTGTAAGCGGTGTGTGAATGTGAGTCCTAAATATATGACTGCTAAACAAGTGTGGCACGGGAAGTGGGGCGACGCGAAAGCAGCTTTGTCCACCGAGAAGAGTGATGAGGCTTAGCAGGAGCCGAGCGGCGAACGGCAGCTAAGAGCTTTGCAGATTTCATTATCCAGACAGTTAACCCTGCTGACACCGGAGCGGGGAGCGATCCTCACAGGATGGAGTGCGCCACGCTCCGAGACTGATGAGATCATTACCACCAACATCCACAATTAGCAAGTCCCCCCCCCATCTCCACATCTCTCTCTCTCTCTCTCTCTCTCTCTCTCTCTCTTGCTCCTCTTAAAAAATCCACCTGCAGTGATTTGGATTTACATACACGTATCAAAGTTCTTCAAATTCTCCAGCTATACCACAGCCCTGATGAATACTTAATTCTGATTGGTCAGAAGGTGTTCATTAATTTTTTGAACAGAAACGAACCTAATGGCAAAGCAAAGATTTAAAAATATTAAAATGATTATTCTAATACATCATTTCTGCAGCAACAACACACTTAATCCTATAATGGTCTACTAGGGAGACTGAAGCCTGTCTTAACCAACACTAAGTAAAGGCAGGGTACATCCTGAACAGCTTGCAAGTCCATCACAGGGCTACCACACACATAACCATTAACACTCACACCGACGGTCAATTTGGACCAGTCAGCTCGTCTGTGATAAATGATGAAAGATAGATGGGGTGCTTTTCTAAGACGTGGGAGTCTTATCACATCCACATTAACAATATTTGTTATTATAAAGTCTAAATGAGTCCTGGCGAGCTGTCCAGCTGCCCTCTCCTAGAGTCGGCTGAGATGGCCGCCAGCCTCCCCGCAACCCTGACTACGATTAAACTGTTATGAATGAATGAATGAATGAACGTCTAAATGATTATTTCTCCATCCACCAGATTCAAAACACATGTACAAGAATCCTTTACCATGCAGTAGGCCCCTGACCATTTGCGGTTCAGCACTCACGTCCCCGCACAGTCTCAGATTGGCGACAAACCCGGAAATTACTGGCATGTGACTCAAATTTAGCCAATGGCTGAGAGCTTTCGTTTCTCCCTCCTGCTGATTGGTTGCAGATTATGTGTACACATTTTTTTTTCTACTTTGTGCACATGTCATCAACGTGATTGCTTGAATTGTGAATTCACGTTTTTGTAGTGTGTTTTTAATGATTATTTAAGCGCTATGATGTCACTCAAAGGCCCCGCATGTTCTCTAACTTCTGGTAAGGCGCCTAAGCGCTTTATTTATTCATAAATATTATCACAGTGCAAAATTAAAAAAGTTTTTACTTTATCATTACTACATTTTACTGCATTATTACCGTATTAATGAGTACTACTGGCTAGAGAATGTGTTTAAGAAGCATATTTTAGCGCATGTAATATCATACATAGGGTTTTAAAACTACATCAATAACTTGCGGATTTTCATGATATGCAGGAGGCTGGAACCGAACCATCACAAAAACTTTATATGGAAGTGGGCCTGACCTCCGAGTTAAATAGGGCACCATGAATGTGCAATGTTTGCAGACCTAAGGAAGTCTGCACGGTTAGTTCTCTCTGGCGAGTGAATGCTGCAGGTGAATCAGGTAAAGTTTGATGTGTGCAGTGTTCAGACAAGGTTAAAGGAGCTCTATCACTATTTTTACGTAAATTCAATCGCCCAAAATTCACAACTTAAATATGCTCTGAGTGTCCAAAACACTAATTTTAGCTTTCAAATCAATCAGAGTTTCAAATTTCTGAACCTGAATGGAACAGGAATCTTGTTGGGCCAGACATATTTTGAAGATTAAAATCCCCTTGAAAACTCTTAGTGGGTTTATTATATGAACCTAATTCATGTCAACGCTCCTTTATGAACTGAATTGCCATCTATAGAAATTATCAGATCTTCTGATGCTTTTATTTCGTTTTCATCCTCAAACGACCATGCCCCTTTATAATGAAATTAGCCCCAAGCTTACTAAAGGCTTACATGCATAGTTTATATTTGTTTCTATCAAAATGCGCTGCTTATTGAACCTTTTTTTTTTTTCATTTAAAGAATAAAACTGAATAATAAATCTGCACACGCGGAGAGAATGTAATGCACAATGTACAATGTAATGCACAAGTCTCATGATCATCTTGTGATTCCACACATGAAACTAATTTGCATACAAAAATGCATGGCATTATATTCTTTAATTTGCATGATCTGTATTGGTTTATAATGTTACTCTATTGAGAAGTGCACCAGTTTATATCTGATTGGTAGTTTAATACCTGCATACTGTTATTTATGCCCTTAATCATTTGCTTTATGTATAACTAAGGGATTCATGTACAATTCCTGTGGAGTCCAACTCTCACGAGAATGAAACACCATCCTTTTGAAATAGCTAATGCAAACTATAAAATGGATTATGGGAGATTGTAAAGTGTAAGTAAAAACCACCTGATAATGAAAATAAGTAAACGTTCATGTATAACAGGAGAGTCTGGAAGCATTGCCTTTCAGCTCACTTTAAGGAGAAAAAAAATTATTTCAAAGGAAAATAATCAACTGTGGAATGTATACACACCACACCATCACATCTGCGCACCTTACATGACTGCGCAGACACAACTATGCGATTAGTGCATAATATTAGTTTAATGACAGTTTAGAGTCTCTGTGGTTACTTTGGTCGAGATAAAAAATAAAAAATAAAAAAAATGACATGATGTGAAACTACCTGGAACTCTATTCTCAAGGAAAAAATTAACAATCTGCCAAAGGTTTAATCATGTTGAACTTGATTATTAATCACTTCTCTTCAAAATAAATAAACAAAATAATAACTCGGTCATGGTATTAATATGCGAGTGCGGTGTATGTAATTACAGTATGGTTTCATTTCCCTACAGCATCTCAACATCAATACTCACCAGTGTAATTAATCATAAATAAAAACTACACACACATGCAGATGCTTACCTGTGAAACAGACAGGACACTTGAAGGTTCCTCCCATACCTTCGAAGCTGTGCTCGATCAGGTGACACTGCAGCTTAGCTGGCGAGTCGAACGTCTGACTGCACAACTTACATTCATGGTTCAGCCCCTCTTCTGAGAGAAATGTGAACACAAATAACACGAAAAAAACAAACATCATCAGGACAAAAGATTTGAGTCTTAAAATCTGACTGACATGATACGGCACACTGTACAGGCGCTATACAGGGTGGTGCAGTGGTTAGCACCACCATGTCAGAGCAAGAAGGTCCTGGGTTTGAGTCCCAGCTCGGGTGCTTCTGTGTGGAGTTTGCATGTTCTCCTTGTGCTGGTATGGGTTTCCTCTGGGTACTCTGGTTTCCTCCCACCATCCAAAAACATGCACAGTAGGTGAATTAGCTGTTCCAAATTGTACGTGAGTGAGAATGGTTGTGTGAGTGTTTGCCCTGAAATGGCTTGGTTCGGCTGAGATGGGTGCCAGCCTCTCCGTGATCCTAATTAGGATTAAGCAGTTCAAAATGAATGACTGACTTTCTAAGTCATTATTATCATTTTATCCACATAGAAATGCACATCATTTCCTCTATATGAACAATTATTTGCAGTTATACATATTTATGTGTACAGGTGTTATATAGATATGCTTTGTGTCCATTTAAAGAACTTCATTTCATTGGCTTTTGTCAAATGAGATTCTCTGATTGCTACCGATTTTTCCGTTCCATGTTTAGCACTGATTAAAGAAGTGATATGAGCGCATGCTTTTGATTTCTCGCGTTTAAGAAGTAATAATAGAACACGCAATCAGTTCCCATTAGGCACAAATTGGACAGCCAGCAGGGGTCCTGTCTGCTTTTGGAAGTTTTATTTTCCCTTTCAAGCATGCATAAAATGATGTTGGATAACAGAGCACTGAAAGTGTATGTATATATATATATATATATATATATTGGATTTGCACACGCCAGCAGGGCTAACAGCTCCACAAATCTATATTCTTCTTTCTCCTGATTTAAAACGCTGCATGATTAATAGAAATGCCGGTTCAGTATAGATTTCACGCGGCCTTCCTGACTGCATAGCTAAACTCCTAAAGATTTTGCCACCCTTCATCAAAATGATACATCAACTCGTCCTGAGTTTTCATTCATTTATGTTCTGAACCGTGAAATCCTGAGGGGAGGATGGCACGGGCAGAGTACACCCTGGACAGCTCACCAGGCCACCGCAGGGCAGAAACTCTCTGATGGCTACGCAGCCTACTCTTGCAATGGTTCTTTTACATGAACCTCTCACCACAAACAGTGAGAGGCATGGCCAGCCTTTGGTAACCCAGTTAGCCGCACTGGGAGGGGGACAGTAGAGGCAACCTGGTGATGATGAGGCTTGAGACCACAGCACCTTACCACCAGTAATCCAGCACCTTACCACCAGTCCACCACTGTTCCTGTACTGAACGCTAATATATCTGATATAGAATGTCAAAACAGACATAATAATAATAATAATAATAATAATAATAATAATAATAATAATAATAATAATAATAATAATAATGTTAGAGGTGTTGCAGTGGTTAGTATAGCCGCCTCAAACAAAGAAAGTCCTGGGTTCAAATCCCTGGCTCATGTGCATTTTGTTTGTGTGGGTTTCCTCCAGGTATTCCGGTTTCCTCCCACAGTCCAAAAACATGCATAGTAGGCTAATTCGCTGTTAAAAATCACCCCTAAGTGTGAAGGTGTGTATTTGTGTGTGTGTGTCTGTGTGTGTGTGTGTGTGTGTGTGTTAGCACTGTGTTAGCCTGATGAGTTGTGCAGGATTTACCCCACCCTCACTAAGAGTCGGCTGAGATGGGCAGCAGTCGCGGTGTGACCCTAATTAAGATGAAACGGTTTATAAAATGAGTAAATGAATGAAAATTGTGGGAATCAATAATCTCACAGCGTGTAGAATTTCAGGGGATGAAATGTTGCAGAACAGAAAGCGCTAATTCAGTAATTATTATTTTTTTTACATAAAAATGAAGAAATAATTATAATCACAATAATAAGCACACACACACACACACACACACACACACACACAACTATTCAACCATTCATTTTCTGAACCATTTAATCCTAATTAGGGTCACGGGAATGTTGGCACCCATCTCAGCCGACTCTGAGCGAGGGCAGGGTACACCCCGGACAGCTTGCAAGATCATCGCAGGGCCAACACTCACACAACCATTCATACTCACACTCAGACTGTGGGGTAATCTTAAACAGCCAATTAACCTACTGTGCATGTTTTTGGACTGTGGGAGGAAACCAGAGAACCCAGAGGAAACCCACACACGCACGGTGAGAACAAGCAAACTCCAGACACGCCTTAACCTGTTAGCGCCAGGATTCGAACCAGGACCTTCTTGCTGTGAGGTGGACATGCTAACTACTAAAGCACTGTGCTGATCATATTTGAACTTGAACCCGTGATTCACTGTGTGGTTTTATTTAAAGGTACAAAAAGTAATAATAATTTTTAAATCGGCACTAAAACTGAAGCACTTGATCATCCTTCACCTTCTCTTCACTTTAAGCTGCTCTTAATGGCTTCTCAGTGGCTTTAAGTGAAAATCCGAATGTCCATGAGTACTATAATTCATCACATCTGCACAAGCTCCTTTGATATTCACTAATTTTGTAATTTTGTATGTTATAAATAGACGAAGAGTCCCTGTAGAAGGACTAATGTGGAGACCGCTTCTGTTTAAATGCCATTAATTCTCACTGCTACATATTCTGTCTCGATTTAATGGCCTTTCTGCTAACAGATGTGTGGCCTAAAGTTTCAGGCTCCGAGTTCCGCCAGTGTTTACATGCAGTCAGAACAAAGACGAAAAACAAGAAAAAAAATACCAAACAGAAAACAAGGGCGAGTTGCATTTACAATCAGAATATTACGGTAAGTGAAATCATCCATGACTCATCCACTCTCTGTCTCGCTCTCACTCTCTCTCTTTCTCTCTCCCTCTCTCCATGGTCCACCGCTTACCATATGGGCCTAAATCAAGCCCAGACCCCTTAGGAACCAGCTGCGGCCCACCAAAGCACCCAGAGGACCGTTTAGCAGGACGGACTGGAATACAGCGCTGGCAAGACAAGCGATCTGAGCGGTCCGACACCCAAAAAAGTGCTCGGGACAGATGGGTGTTTAGCATGAATGATCCTGTTACCAGAGACACCTGAACCAGCCGACACAAACAAAAATAGTATACACACCTACACACGCTCCCAAGGACGGACACACGCACTCCGACTCTTTCCATGACAATCACCACACAGAAGACTAAAAAGCACGAAAGTCCATTTTAAACACAATTCTATACATTTTTTTTTTTTTCATTTACGCATTAGTTCTGTGTTTCAAGGCAGCTAGACACGCACTTATCTGTCAATCCGCTTAATCCTACTAGGGTTGCAGGGAGCCTGAGGCCTATCTCAGCCGGCACTGGGTGATGGCTGGGTACACCCAGGGCCATTGCAACTATTAGCTTACTGTGCATGCGTTTGAAACGAGTGTACCCAGATTAAGCCCAGACTAGCACATAAGCTCCACACAGAAAAGTCCAACACCGGGACTTGAACCTTCGTCTTTTTTTCCTTTTGGCTGTTTCCTTCAGGGGGCGCCACAGCGAATCATCTGCCTCCATCTTCATGGAAGTCAAATGAATGATTCATAAGTTTTGATTTGGCATAGGTTTTTATGTCGGATGCCCTTCCTGACACAACCCTCAGCAAGGGGCAGAAACACGCTGTCGGCTATGCAGCCTACCCAAGCCCAAGGCAGGGACTTGAACCAAGAACCTTTGTTTTAATGTGAGGCGAATGTACTATACGCTACACCAAGGTACCACCTTCAAAAATACCAGATCAGTTCATTCTCTGTAACTGCTCAATCCTAATTAGGGTCGCGGAAAGGCTGGTGCCCATCCCGGCCGACTCTGGGCAAGGCCATCGTAGGGCAGAAACATGCAGACCGCTTTGCAGACACTCTTGTGTAAAGTCAGAAATGGTCAGCCTTTGAGAACCCACTCGGGGCAGGGGCAGTGACAACCTTGTTAAGAATGGGACTCGAACCCCCAACCTTCTGATCAGCGAGCCAGCACTCTATGCCACCAGGGCCTCCACTGCCCTTCAAGAACACCAATTTGAATTAATTAAAAAAAAAAAAAAAACATACAAAAAAAGGCCTTGCGATGGTCTGGCGAGCTGCCCAGTGTGTGCCCCATCCTCGCCCAGAATCGGCTGAGATGGGTGCCAGCCTCCCCGTGACCCTAATTAGGATTAAGCGGTTCAGAAAATGAATGAATGAATGAATGAACAAACAAAAAAAACATCATTTGAAAAAGTCCAGTTGTTCATAAAATGGAAATTTTTCCATGAAAAAGTGATCTGGCAGGATTTCTGACTGCATCTTGAACACATGAGCATTGAAAACCGACTGCTCGAAATAGACGGAGAAAGAAAGAGAGATGGAGAGAGGGAGAGACTGTCGTCTCCGCGAAAGGGCTGGAGCTCTGATCTCACTTCCATCCCACAGCAGAAACTTCGTACCCACAAAGCCAAAACACCAACAGCCGTTCATTTTAAAGGGGCGGTGGTGGTGGTGGTGGTGGTGGTGGTGCCGGTGGTGCTGTTGGGGTTCTTTTCAGCCATTTTGTACTCAGTGAGATGCAACTTGTAGAAGTTTTTTTTTGTTGTTGTTGTTGAGCGCGCGGCAGCTAACGATCGCTCCATGTTTACTGATCTCACGTCCTTCATATTAAAGATTATGAGCCGCGCTCGGTGCAAACTCAGAGCATGTCTGTGATACCCTGCAAGTCCTTTATATACAGAAATAAGCACAGCACGATACATTCAATATACACAATGTCATTACTAATACTCCACTGGAAAGATTTTTGAATAATAAAAATAATTGTTGTGGTGAGGCTCCTGACTCTGGGCAAAAGCAGGGAACACCTTGAACAGCTCGGCCGTCCATTTCAAGACAGTATACACACACACACACACAAAAACGCACACACGCACACACACACGCACGCACACACACACACACAGCCGGGACAATTTGAAACAGCCAATTAGCCGAATGTGCATGCCTGCGTACTTTGAGAGGAAACCACAGAACTCTGGGAAAAACTACGCAAGCGCAGGAAAACCATGCAGTCTCCAAACAGGAACACCCTTGAGCCCGGGACTTGGAACCAAGGACCTTCTTACTTTGAGGTGGACAAGCCCACCATGATACCACCGTGCTGCCTCTTTTATAATAATGTTAACAATACAGTATTTGTAATATGAATAAATTCAATAGAAAAACTAAACTCTCCATAAAATAATGACTCGTTTCACCACAATCAGTTTTTCTTCTTTTTTTTTTTTTGGGAGGATTTTTACGGCTTGGAGTGACACAGAACCCAAGAACGTACGTACACCTCACGCTCCACTGAGGGACAGAACAGAGACACATGGCTCTTCTGCTTCGCCGTTTCTTGTATTTTCCCGGAAGGAAGCTTTACTTTAGTATCAGCTGATAATATTAAGCGATAGAAACCCATAGGTCATGTCGACATTTTTTTGTTTTGTTTTCTTTTCCCAACGCCTAATTTCTAATCCTAAATGTCAGCGTGGTTTACCCAGAACCAAAGCAACGAGGGGATGTCTCTCTGAAGGCCCAGAACTCCACCGATCATATCATCATGTAGTCTCTTCAGATCAATTCCAATCTAATAACTTTCTGCTTCCTGGCAAGCGCAGCCTCTTGTTTTTGTGTCTATAAAACCATCCTCCCGTTGCGCATTCCTAAGAATCATTTCTGTTTCTTTGGGTCAAACTTGGATTCTTCCCCTCCCTCCCCGCTCCCTCATCTCTACCGTACTTCCTGACACACCGCCTGTTCGGTGTTAACGCAGTTTTAAGAACGAGACAGTGCCTGTGCGTCTGCATCCTAGCACCGCTGACACCAGAGAAAGCTGAAAGCTCATCTGCATATCCACAGGGTCTGCCGCTCGCGCCCTCATGCTTTATGCATTCAGCAGCTCGCTCCATTGCTGGCGCCTAATCTCTCTCCCATGTGGAGGGAGTGGGAAGTAAAGAAATAAAAGAATCCTGCCAGTATTAAATATACAGGATGCACCTTTTCCTCTTAATCTCAGCATCGGGAAAAGACATACATGAAGACGGGGATCAGGTCGAACTGCGTTTTTGTGATCTAAGCTGAACTGCTGAATATGTGCATGATGCTGGGAACAGGAAGCCCCAGGCTGGGCAAAAGTTAATGTTGTAACCTGTTTTTAGAAATGATGGACGTATTAAAAATACTGATTAAGCAAAATGACCTCGTTTGTTCTCCTCTCTGTATCGTCAACAGCCTGCTATCAATTCTGCTGAGAAACCGGTCTGAGTTAGTGTCTGGCATTGATGCAGAAAAAAAAAAAAAAAAAAAAAAAAAAATCTGATACACAGATTTACAGCTGCCACAAGGGGCAGGGGAACGTTTCACTCTTAAAGGGACATACTGAGGTTCGCAACATGCTTCTGTTTTGGTAAAGTGGTTTCCAGTGCATTAGTAGTTTTAGTAAAAGGAGGAAAACTGTACGCTGTCTAATTTTTTGGTCCTCAGGCGGCTCTCTATCACAGAGCCACTATGCAACAGAGCTATCTGGAGAAAACAATAATTAAATGACATTATATCTGCCTACATCTCACCCGATCCTCTGCATCTTCTTCTCTTACACCAACTACCTTCATGTCCTCCTTCACCACATCCATGAATTGTCTCTTTGGTCTTCCTCTGGGCCTTCTGCCTGGTAGTTCCAACCTCAGCATCCTACTACCAATATATTCACTATCCCTCCTCTGTACATGTCCAAACCATCTCAATCTAGCCTCTCTGACTTTGTCTCCAAAACCTCTTATATGTGCTGTCCCTCTGATGGACTCATTCCTGATCCTCAACATTTTCATCTCTGATACCGCCAGCTCTGCCACCTGTCTTTTCCCCAGGGCTACTGTTTCTGAACCATACAACTTCGCTGGCCTCCACACTATCTTGTACACTTTTCATTTAATATATATATATATATATATATATATATATATAAAATATATATAAATAATATATATATATATATATATATATATATATATATAAAATATATATAAATAATATATATATATATATATATTTTTTTTTTTTTTTTTATACAGGGATCCCTCGCTACATCACGCTTCAATTAATATTAATGTGGCTTCAGTGCATCGCGTTTAAAAAAAAAAAATTCATCAAATTAAAAAATAACAAAATTAAGGAAGAATAGGGGGAAAAGTTAAGAAAATTGCCACTAAAACAAGGCCAGTTATAATAAAAAAAAAAAACAAAAAACAAAAACAAACAAACAAAAAACCTAAACCAACACAAACCAAAAAACAACCCCCAAAAATCTCCCATCAAAGCCAGATACAAACAGGGCAAGGTCGAAAGTGAAAGTGAACGTGAAATGAAATTGACGAACAAATAGAAATAGAAATGGAATAAAACTTATAGAAACATATATCATAAATATAAGTATGAAATATGGTTAAACATTATCCTGAGGTACACTTAATACTAGGCTCCAGCAGAGGGACGTGGCTCACATGAAGATCCGGGAAGAGAAGCAGAATGATACATTTCTGAACTCCAAAACTTTCAAAGAAGAAACAAATTGACTCTCATATTATAATGAACTGGATAAGAGTGAAACTCGGTAAATCTGATCAGATCCGCTGTACTGTGCTTGAGAGGAACCAGGAGTTCAAAAATGGGACATAATGATATTGATAATGTGATGATTATGCAGACAGAGAGAGAGAGAAAGCGAGAGAGAGAGAGAGAGATTGTATATAGTACAAACTCGTATAGGTTACTTACACAAGGTTCAAACATACTTTCCCCCATAAAAAATGTCTTGTAATGACTTACAAATATTCTGCCCCTTTTTCCTCATTCGCACACAAGTTGTCAATGAGCCTCTGTTTTTGTGTGTGTTTTAATTATCAGATAAGCTCTATGATACCCCTCAAACGCTGTGCGTCTTCTCTGGCTAAGCGATAGAAAATGCTGGATGTCTCTTCTGAGGAAAGAAGACTTTATCCTGAGAAACGATGGTTTTCTCTGAACTGTTGTATGAAAATCTTTTTCAATTATTATTCAATTTTTATTTCAAAGGGCTGATAATAGTAGTGGTTCTGGTGGCTCAGCTGTGAAGGCTCTGAATAATTGAGCCAGAAGTTGGGGGTTCAAGACCCATTTACACCCAACCTCCGCCGTTGAGCAATATCCGTAACTCACAACTGCTCATTTATACACATGAGTAAAAAATGTCAGTCGCTCTGGATGAGGGTGTCTATAAAGCGTCTTCAGCGTTAGCTGCTATGCTGAACTGTTGTATGAAAATCTTTTTCAATTATAATTCCAGTGCAGTACCTAAGTTCATGTTTATGTGTGAGATTTTATGTTCTGTTGAATGTTTAACAAACGATACCAAAAGGATAAACTTTATTACAGTACTCTTCATGTCCTTTTACATTGAACTTGGAGTGACGTCTCCAAGATGGCACTGCTCGGAGGGCGACGTCGCGGCGTTCTCAGAGTCAAATTGTTTCTTTGTTCGTTTTAATTTGTTTTATTTCTTGTTTTGCACTATGCTGTTCGGTCTGATTTTAAACACACAGTGGAAGAATGTGGTGATGCAGGAAAGCACCGCACTCATCAAACTGCTTAATCCTACTGATCATAGGAAATACCTAAGCCTCAGATTTGAACTCAGGACCATCTTACAGTGAGGCAGAGGAGCAAACCACAATACCACCGAAAGGCACTGATTACAAAGCTATAACTTGAATTGCAGGATATTTTTGACAAATCAGGGATCACTGAGTACTTTTATTGGAAAAAACCCTGCAAATTATAATTTTACATACGTGGAATTTGAACACACAATCGCTTGATCATGCGCAGAACACACTAAACACTACACCACCAGCTCTACAAAGTAAAAAAAAAAACAAAAAAAAAAACTAGGAATTAAATCAAACTCTTGGCCTAATTCATGTTCACGCTCCTTTATGAACTGAAATGCCATCTATAGAAATTATTACATCTTCTGATGCTTTTATTTAGCTGTTCCAAATTGCCCTGGAAGTAAGTATAAATGGGACATTTGTGGGTGTGTTTGTGTGTGTGTGTGTGTGTGTTGGCCCTGGAATGGTCTCATAAGCTTTTCATGGTGTGCCCCGCCTTTTCCCAGAGTCGGTTTGAGATAAGCTTCAGTCTCCCAGAGACCCTAGTAGGATTAAGCAGCTCGGCAAATGAGTGAGTGGTGAATGTACTATTATACAATATGTATTAGGCCCTGCGATGGCCTGGCGAGCTCTCCAGGGTGTGTCTCACCCTCGCCCAAAGTCGGCTGAGATGGGTGCCGGCCTCTCTGTGATCCTACTTATGACTAAGCAGCCTATAAAATGAATGCATGTGTGTAGTAGCACTCGTCTACAGTTGGCTGAGATGGGCCTCTTGTGACCCTAAATAGGATTTAGTAAAAGAAAATGAATGAATGAATGCTGTTCCTGTTACTCATTTTGACAAAAACCAAAGGGAAACGGACCCTGTACATAACAGGCGCACCATGTATGCAACAAAAAGAAAACGATTTCCTTTCGACTTTTCCCTTTTTCAGGGGTCACCACAGCAAATGATTCGCTCGTTTGATTTGGCACAGGTTTTCATGTTGGATGTCCTTCCTGACACAACCCTTTAACATGGGACAGAAACACACTGACGGCTTTGCAACTTCTATTTATGAAAGTCAGCAATGGTTCTTTTACTTGAACCTCTCACCATAGACAGTGAGAGACATGGCCCACCTTTAACCCAGTTAGCTGGACCTGTGGGGACAGTGACAACCTTGGGGAGATTGGGACTGAAACCCCCAACCTTAGGATCAGCGATCCAGCACCCGAGACCATTAGACCACCACTGCCCTTCCATGTAAGCAACAAAATTACATCGAACTACCGAGTGGCAATTCTGTTGGTAAAGCACTAAAGCTTTCAAGAAAAAAGAAAAACCCTGAGATTCTGCTCGTGTCACGTGTTTCGTGCGCTGTGGGTCTGCGCATGAAGCCACAGTACTGCTGTTTAACTTTTATATGTGAAACTCCCTCTGCATTTCCACTGATTAAAAACAGTCTCAGAAGGCCTTTATAGTTAGACGCAGACCTGGAAGCAGTAGGTGGGTCTGTTTCTCGCCTCTCGTGGTGAGAGCTATCTATTAAAGCATAATGGGCCGAAATCTGCGTGATTAAAGCTCAGGGAATAAGGGATCCAAACAAATCAACTCCTCCTCCCTGAGAGAGACTGTGTGTGTGTGTGTGTGTGTGTGTGTGTATATACATGTGTATATATACGTAATCTCTAGGGTGGGAAAGATACAAACAAGGGACTGCACTGCATCTTTCCAAAATTATTCATTTGACAAACAGGAGGCTCCTCAGATGAGCGACTCCCTGCAGACTAATCGTTGCCTGACTGACTGGCTTTCACTTTCTTCATTAGCTTCCTCTACCATATAAGGCAAGCCCAGGCTCTGTATTCATTTCATTAGACCCGCATACCCGTCTGTCTGGATTCCTGGATCACGAGGAAATGGTGGGTGGCTGTGTGACATTTGCCGGTAAGTGTTCAGACATGGATGCTAAAGCTGATTAGCGATGTTGTGTCTCCTGGAGGTTAACCAGATCGTCTTGGTTACTCGGTTCAGTTGAAAAATAAAAAAGAAAGCGCCACCTTCATACCCACGCTTCCAGTGCCGTCTGAGGTGACGGTTTGCTTGAAGCATACATTGGAAGACTGATAGCCATCCGTTCTTAACAAAAACCTTAAACTCTTGACGCCATAACAGTACCACGATCCTCTTGGTGGATAATTTATGCAACAGTTAGTTCTGATTTATGGTGGAGGTTATGATATCATCTGGCAAGCTGTTCAGGGTGTACTCCCTCCTTCACTCCGACTCAGCAGAGACCAGCTGCAGCCTGCCACGACCGTAATAGGATTAATTAGTTCGGTAAATGGGTGCACGAGTGAGAGACACAAACAGGACATAACATCAAACATCTCCCATTGTGGGACGTTCCATGTCATGGGATAAACCACTTAGCAATAGCTACCCTTCCGGGGTCAGACTCCGTGTCCCTCTGTGTTTGTCTCTCAGGCTTTTTGTCACTGTGATGCTGACCCCTGGGATATTCCACCCTCGGAACTTTACTGAAAAAATATTTATTACCACTTGAATTTAATTTATTCATATCCAATCCCGACCAATCAGGCATTGTCTTCCGTATCACATGACCACCACCACCCAGGGAAAGGGGAAAGCATGTATATGCCCCCCCCCTCCATGGCATACAATGCTAACCACCACCTCTTTTTGAACTGTCGAGCATGTGTATCGGGGGGGGGGGGGGGGGGGGGGTGGTCAGTCTAACACACTCGGAGGGAAAGCTCTTTCACCATCCTCGTACAAATGAGCTTACAAACGCCCAGGATTGGCTGGCAATGACTGTGAGTGACAGGAAAGTGAGCGTATACCATCCCTCCCTCCCTTGAGATCGTGGCCAATTAGCTCACATGGACTCCCAGCAATGGGTGGCACACCTTGCCGATGCGCCGCTCAGGTGCACCAAACCTTACTATATTTCTCATGAATTATGTGAAACAAAGTGACACAAACTATATGATAACGTTACATACAGTATGCAAGCATGGCTATGTTGTTATATCACGAGACATATACTGCCAGGACCATGTGATATGATGTCATAAATAATGTTGTTGTGGGAGATCCAATGTAATGGACAGACCACACAGTGGTGTTCTACTCAGGGGACAGACTATCTCTGTAGTTTATGCAGTGTCTCCCCAGTGTGTCACAGGACTTGCACACGCTGTCATGATGACATAAAGAAGTGTGGGTGTATTTCAAAATCTCCACCAAAAAAAGGAAATAATGAGGTTTTTGGAATTGGGCTGTGACAGCAGTGGTTGTGGTGACTCAATAACTGAGGATCAGAATCATTGAACATATGAGCTTCAATCCAACCAATTTGGAAGAGCGAATTAGCCGAATGTGCGTGTCTTTGAGCTGTGGGAGGAAACCGGAATACCCAGAGCAAACCTCTATAACACCGAGTAAGCGGACAAAAACAGATATGCCCTGGCATGACAACTTCCTCTTTCAAAGGGCTGATAATAGTGGTGGTTCTGGTGGCTCAGCTGTGAAGGCTCTGAATAATTGAGCTAGAAGTTGGGGGTTCAAGACCCATTTACACCCAACCTCCACTTTTGAGCCGTTGAGCAATATCCGTAACTCACAACTGCTCATTTATACAAATGAGTAAAAAATGTCAGTCACTCTGGATGAGGCGTCTTTAGCGTTAGCTGCGATGCAACCGTGACATCCATTGCACTGCAGTGGTACCTTGACTTATTGATCATTTCTAACAAATTTTCCATGATATGAGCTTCAATCCCACCAATCTGGAAATCTTGAGGTTCAAGCTGGAGTGTGTTTCCACCCTGGCAGTGTTACAGAATGATTCTAGCTGTGTCAGTTCAATGTGACCACCCATTCCATAATTATTTATTCATACTTCTTGATCCCAGTTGGGACGCAGAGAGGCAGGAGCCCCACAGTTGACTCAGGACAAAGACACCCTGAACATCTCATCAGGACAGGGATCCCCCGTGACTTCGTGCTTCAATTCATGTGATTTCAGTGCACCATGGTTTGTTTTTTATAAAATATTAATCGAATTAAAATTAAGGAAGAATTGGGGAAAAGTTAATAGAAATGCCAGGAAAAAAAAAAAAAACAATTATGCAAAAGAACCTCAAATCAGCAAAAACAAAACAACATCGCAACACCCCCAATTCAAAACCACTTACATATTACACGCAGGCACGTCTGTATGTGTGTGTGTGTGTGTGTGTGAGAGTGTATTTATTTTTTATGGACATCTTATGGATTAGTTTTCAATGTTTAATTATTATGATAAGCATTTATAGCATTGGCTATGTATTTGTCGATATTATACAGACATATACATGTATGTACACCCTACTTAGCGAAATTCTGTGGTCACATGGAGTCTCGGTCCCAATTAACCGTGGAAAGTGAGAGATCACTGTAGATAATCAGACCAATATACACGGACGCACACACACACACACACACACACACACACACACACACACACACACACACACACACACACACACACCTAGGGTCAATTTCAAAGAGCCAAATTAGCCAAATGTGCATGTCTTTGAGCTGTGGGAGGAAACCGGAGTACCCAGACAAAACCCCTGTATCACAGAAAGAACAAAGACAGGTACGCCCTTGTTGAAAACACCTTCCTGTTTCAAGGCAGCTATGGCAGTGGTAGATGTGGTGGCTCAATGGCTAATGCCTGGGGTCAGTAACCTGAAAGCTGGTGGTCAAGCCCAAACAGTTACAATCTACAACCTTTGATCCTTAACTCACAACTGCTAATTTATACACAATAGGAAAAAATGCCAGTCGCACTGGATGAGCGTGTCTGCCAAGTGTTCTTCGTGTTAGCTGCAGTGCCAGTGTGACACCTATTGTACTACAGTGGAACCCTGACTTATTTGTCTTTTATAACAAATTTTCCATGATGAGAGCTTCAATCCCACCAATTTGGAAGAGCCAATGAGCATAATGTGCATGTTTTTGAGCTGTGGGAGGAAACCGTAGTATCCAGAGCAAACCCCTGAAGCACAGAGAGAGCATACAAACACGGGGATGCCCTTACATGACACATTCCTGTGGCAAGGGGGCTATGATAGTGGTGATTGTGATGACTCAATGGCTAAGGCTCTGGATCACGGAGTCAAAACATGGAGGATTGTGCCCAAGAAGACTCAATCCACTACTTTTGAACACTTGAGCAAAATCCGTAACCCACAACTGCTCATTTATACACATGAGGGAAAAATTTCAGTCGCACTGGATGAAGGCATTTGCCAAATGTCTTTAGCATTAGCTGCTGTGCGACTGTGACACGTGTTGTACTACAGTGGTACCTTGACTGAGTTGTCTTTTATAACAAATTTTGCATGACATGAACTTTGATCCCACCAATTTGGAAGAACCATTAAGATGAAGGTGCATGTCTTTGAGCTGTGGGAGGAAACTGGAGTACCCAGAGCAAACCCATGCAACACAGAGAGAATATACAAACACAGAGACAACCTTGCATGACAACTTCCTGTTCCAAAGGGGTTTTGACAGTGGTGGATGGGGTGGCTCAATGGCTAAGGCTTGGGGCCTGTGAGCTGAAAACTGAGAATGACTAAGGCTTGGGGCCTGTGAGCTGAAAACTGAGGGTCAAGCCTCAAGAGCCCCCATGTGCTGCCCTTGAGCAAGATTCTTAACCCACAACTGCTCATTTATACACATGAAGAAAAAATACCAGTCGCTCTGGATGTGGGCATCTGCCAAGTGTCTTTAGCGTAGGCTGTGATGCAACTGTGAGACCTATTGTACTACAGTGGCACCTTGACTTATTCGTCTTTTTCACAAATTTCCTAGGATACAAGCCCAAGTCCCACCAATTTTGAAAAGCCAATTAGCCTAACATGCATGTTTTTGAGCTGTGAGAGAAAACCAGAGTACCCAGGGCAAAGCCCTGCAACACATAGAGAACATACAAACATAGAGACAACCTTGCATTACAACTATTTGTTTCAAAAGGGCAATGACAATGGTGGATGTGATGTCTCAATGGCTAAGGCTTGGGGTCAGTGACCTGAAAGCTGGGGGTCAAGCCGCAAAAAAAACCCACACGCCACTTTTGAGCCCTTCAGCAAGATTCTGAACCCACAACTACTAATTTATACCCATGAAGAAAAAATGTCAGTCCCTCTGGATGAGGGTGTCTTCTGTGTCTTTAGCGTTAGCTGCAATGCAACTGTGACACCTATTGTAAAACAATGGTACTGTTTGTCGTACTTATTCGTCTTTTATCACCAATTTTCCATTACACGAGCTTCGATCCCACCAATTTGGAAGAGCCAATTAGCCTAATGTGTCTGTCTCTGAGTTGTGGGAGGAAACCGGAGCACCCAGAGCCAACCCCTGAAACACAGAGAGAACATCCAAACACAGAGACACTTTTGCATGACACCTTCCTGTTGCAAGTGGGCTGTGACCATGGTGGATGTGGTGGGTCAATGGCTAAGGCTCTGAATTACTGTGCTGGAAGTTTTGGGTTCAAGACCCTGACAGTGCCTTCCTGAATCAACCACTAACCATTCATATCCATGAGGAAAAATACAAATCACTGTGGATGAAGGTGTCTGGCCACGATCTTCAGCGTTCGCTGCGATGCTCGTGCGACACAGTCTTGTACTATAGTGGTATCTTGCCTTATTCATCTTTTAAAACCAATTTTCCATGACACGAGCTTCGCTTCCACCAATTGGGAAGAGCCAATTAGCCTAATATGCATCTCATTGAGCTGTGGGAGGAAACCGGAGTACCCAGGAAAAACCTTTGCAACACAGAGAGAACATACCAACACAGGTACACCCTGCCATGAAAACTTCCTGTTGCAAAGTCATCATCTTAGTGGTGGTTCTGGTGGATCAGCTGTGAAGGCTCTGAGTTATTGTACTAAAAGTTGGGGTTCAAAATCCATCAGCTCCCAACCTCCACTTTTGAGCCCTTGAGTAATATCCTTAACTCACAACTGCTCATTTATACACATGAGTAAAAAATGTAAGTCGCTCTGCATGAGGGCGTCGATCAAGGGTCTTTCATATTAGCTGCGACGTGACCATGACATCTATTGCACATGCAGTGGTACCTTGACTTATTGGTCTTTTATAACAAATTTTCCATAATACGAGCTTCGATCCCACCGATTTGGAAAAGCAAATTGGTCGAATGTGTATGTCTTTGAGCAGTGGGAGGAAGCCAGAGAATCCAGAGAAACTCATGCAACACAGAGAGAAAAGACAGGGAAGCCCTTGCATGAAACCTTACTGTTGCAAGGGGACTATGATAGTGGTAGATGTGGTGGCTCATTGCTTCTGGGTTAGAAAGCTGGGGGTTAAGCCCAAATGGAAACCACAACTGTGTATTTATACACATCAGGAAAAATGCCAGTCGCTCTGAATGAGGGCATCTGCCAACTGTCTTTAGCATTAACTTCGATATCAATTGTACTACAGTCGAATCAGTATGTCTTTGGGCAGTGGGACGAAACCAGAGTCCCCAGAGCCAACCCCTGCAACACAGTGAACATGAAAACAGAGAGACACCTTTGCATGCGACCTACCATTTGCAAGAGCTCTATGACAGTTTTGGTGGCTCAATTGCAAAGGATCTGGTGAACAGAGCTGAGAGAAAGTGGTTGAAGCCCGAGTAATTCCCATCCACCACTTTTGAGCCCTTGAGCACAATCCTTAACCCACAACTGCTCATTTATACATATGAGGTAAAATGTCACTCTGGATTAGGGCATCTGGCAAGTGACTTTAGTGTTTGTTGCAATGCTGCTACGACACGGATTGGACTCCAGTGGTTCTCTGATTTATTAGTCTTTTTCATGAATTTCCCATGATATGAGCTTCAATACCACCAATTTGGAAGAGCAAATTAGGCTCATGTGCGTGTTTATGAGCTGTGGGAGGAAACCGGAGTACCCAGATCAAACCCCTGCAACATAGAACTAATATACAAACACAGGGATGCCCTTGCATGACACATTCCTGTTGCAAGGGGGCTATGACAGTGGTGAATGTGGTGGCTCAATGCTTAAGGCTCTGGTTCAGTGACCTGAAAGCTTGTGGTTTAATCCCAACAATCACCCATCTGCTCCTTTTGAGCCCTTGAGAAAGATCCTGAACCCACAAGTGCTCATTTATACACTTGAAGAAAAACATCAGTCACTCTGGAAGAGGGCGTCGGTCAATGGTCTTGAGCGTGAGCTGCTCAGCGACTGTGACACCTATTGGACTACAAGGCGACCTTGACTGAATTGTCTTTTTGAACAAATTTTCCATGATACGCGCTTCGATCCCACCAATTTGGAAGAGCCATATCGTCTATTGTGTCTGTCTTTGAGCAGTGGGAGGAAACGAGTACCCAGAGCAAACCCCTGCAACACAGACAGAACACAGAGACACCGGGAGGCCCTTGCATGACAACTTCCTGTTGCAAGGGGTCAATGACTGTGGGGGCTCAATGGCTCAAGCACTGGATGAATGAGTTGTGAAATAGAGGTTGAAGACTAATAAATCCCAGCCACCACTATTCCGGACAATTCCCGTGGTGGCTCAATGTGCCAGGGTCAGTGAGATGAAGGCTGTGGGTTCAAGCCCGAATCACATTGATCTGTGACTTTTGAGCCCTTAAGAAAAATCCTGAACGTGGTGGCTAAATGGCTAAACGTCTGGATTAATGCGTTGTGAGTTGGGGTTTGAGGACTCATAAATCCCAGGCACCACTTTTCAGCATGTGAACAAGACACTTCACCCACAACTGCTCATTTATACACATGATGACAAAATGCCAGTCGCTCTGGATGAGGGTGTCTGTCAAGTTTCTTACATGTTAGCTGCTATGCTACTGTGACACCTATGAAACTACAGTGGACCCCTGACTTACTCGTCTTTAATTTTCCATGATAAGAGCATTGATCCCACCGATTTGGAAGAGCCAATTAGCCTAATGTGCATGTCTTTGAGCAGTGGGAGGAAACCAGAGTACCCAGAGCAAACCACTGTAACACAGAGAGAATCTACAAACACAGGAACGCCCTTGAATGACACCTCCCGGTTTCGTGGTGGTGAGCACAATGGTGGATGTACAGACTCAATGGCTAAGGCTCTGGATAACTGAGCTGAAAGTTGGTTGTTCAAGACCCAATAGTCTGCATCTATTACTTTTGAACTCTTAAGCAAGACCCTGAACTGACAATTGATCATTCATCCACATGAGAAAAAAAAAGTCAGTCTCTCTGGCCTAGCGCGTCCGCCAAATGTCTTTCGTGTTCGCTGCAATGTGACTGTGATATCCATTGGACAACAGTGGTACCCTGACTGATTTGTAATTTTCACAAATTTCCCATGATACAAGCGTCAGTCCCACCAATTTGGAAGAGCCAATTAGCATTGTGTGCGTGTTTTTGAGCTGTGGGAAGAAAACCGGAGTACTCAGAGCAAACCCCTGCAATACAGAGAGAACAGACAAACACAGGGACGCCATTGCATGACACCCTCCCCTTGCAAGGAGTCTATGGTAGTGGTCGGTGTGGTGGCTCAATGTGTAAGGCTCAGGCTCAATGACTTGAAAGCTGAGGGTCATGGCCACAAACCACCACTTTTGAGCCCTTGAACAAGACATTTCACCCACAACTGCTCATTTATACACATGGTGAAAAAATGCCAGTCGCTCTGGATGAGGTTGTCTGTCAAGTGTCGAGCGTCAGCTGTGATACTACTGTGACACCTATGAAACTACAGTGGTCCCCTGACTTATTCATCTTTAATTTTCCATGATTAGAGCATTGATCCCACCGATTTGGAAGAGCCAATTAGCCTAATGTGCATGCCTTTGAGCAGTGGGAGGAAACCGGAGTACCCAGAGCAAATCACTGTAACAAAGATAGAATCTACAAACACAGGAACGCCCTTGAATGACACCTTCCTGTTTCATGGTGGTGAGAGTAGTGGTGGATGCGCAGACTCAATGGCTAAGGCTCTGGATAACTGAGCTGAAAGTTGGTTGGTCAAGACCCAATAGTCTGCATCTATCACTTTTGAACTCTTAAGCAAGACCCTGAACTGACAACTGATCATTCATCCACATGAGAAAAAAAAGTCAGTCTCTCTGGATTAGCATGTTTGCTGCAATGAGACTGTGATATCTATTGGACAACAGTGGTACCCTGACTGATTCGTAATTTTCACAAATTTCCCATGATACAAGCTTCAATCCCACCAATTTGGAAGAGCCAATTAGCATTGTGTGCATGTTTTTGAGCTGTGGAAGGAAACCGGAGTACTCATAGCAAACCCCTGCAATACAGAGAGAACAGACAAACACAGGGATGCCCTTGCATGACACCTTCCAGTTTCAAGGGGCTCTCAGTAGTGGTGGATGCAGTGACTCAGTGGCTAAGGCTCTGGATTACTGAGCTGAAAGTTGGTTGTTCAAGACCCAGTAAGTCATATCTTCTACTTTTGAACTCTTGAGCAAGATCCTTAACCGACAAGTGATCATTCATCCACATGAGAAAACAAAGTGTCAGTTGCTTTGGATGAGGGTGTCTGCCAAGTGTCTTCAGTTTTGGCTGCCATGCGACGATTACATGTATTGGACGACAGTGGTATTTTTCATGAATTTCCCATGATACGAGCTTCAATCCCACCAATTTGGAAGAGCCAATTAGCCTTATGTGCATGTTTTTGAGCTGTGGGAGGAAACCAGAGTACCCAGAGCAAACCCTTGCAGTGCAGAGAAAACAGGCAAACACAGGACGCCTTTGCATGACATCTTCCCTTTGCATAGGGTCTATGATAGTGGTAGATGTGGTGGCTCAATTTGTTAGGCCCTGGGTCAGTGAGCTGGGAGTCAAGCCCAACTGGCCACAAGCCATCACTTTTGAGCCCTTGAACAAGAGACTTCACCCACAACTGCTCATTTCTCCACATGGTGAAAAAATGCTAGTGAAGAGCGTGTCTATCAAGTGTCAGCTGCTATGCTACTGTGACACCTATGATGAGATCATTAATTTTCCATGATGAGAGCATTGATCCCACCGATTTGGAAGAGCCAATTAGCCTAATGTGCATGTCTTTGAGCTGTGGGAGGAAACTGGAGTCCACAGAGCAAACCACTGCCACACAGAGGGAATCTGCAAACACAAGGATGCCCTTGCATGACACCTTCCTGTTTCAAGGGGACATCAGTAGTGGTGGATGCGGTGACTCAATGGCTAAGGCTCTGGATTACTGAGCTGAAAGTTGGTTGTTCAAGACCCAGTAAGTCGTATCTTCTACTTTTGAACTCTTGAGCAAGATCCTTAACCGACAACTGATCATTCATCCACATGAGAAAACAGTGTCAGTTGCTTTGGATGAGGTTGTCTGCCAAGTGTCTTCAGTGTTTGCTGCCATGTGACTATTATGTATATTGGACGACAGTGGTATTTTTCATGAATTTCCCATGATACGAGCTTCAATCCCACCAATTTGGAAGAGCCAATTAGCCTTATGTGCATGTTTTTGAGCTGTGGGAGGAAACCAGAGTACCCAGAGCAAACCTTTGCAACAGAGAGAACACACAATCACAGCGACACCCTTGCATGACACCTTCCTGTTGCAAAGGGCTGATGATAGTGGTAGATGTGGTGGCTCAATGCTTCTGGGTCAGTGAGATGAAGGCTGGGGATTTCAAGCCCAATTCATACCTATCTGTGACTTTTGAGCCCTTGAGAAAGATCCTGAACCCACAATTGCTCATTTATACACTCGAGGAAAAACATCAGTCACTCTGGATTAGCGTGAGCTGCTAAGCTACTGTGACACCTCTTATACCTATTGTACTACAGTGATACCTTGACTGAATTGTCTTTTAGAACAAATTTTCCATGATACGAGCTTCAATCCCATTGATTTGGAAGACCCATATCGTTGAATGTGTATGTCTTTGAGCAGTGGGAGGAAACCGGAGTCCCCAGAGCCAACCTCTGCAACACAGTGAACATGCAAACTCAGCCCTTGCATGCGACCTTCCTTTTGCAAGGGATCTGTGACGGTTGTGGCGGCTCAATGGCAAAGGATCTGGTTAACAGAGCTGAGAATCAGTGGTTGAAGACCACGTAATTCTCATCCACCGCCCTTGAGAACAATCATTAACCCACAACTGCTCATTTGAGGTAAAATATCAGTCCCTCTGGATGAGGGCGTCTGGCTACTGTGCACACCTATTGTACTCCAGTGGTACCTTGACTGACTTGTCTTTGATCACAAATTTTCCATGATTCGAGCTTCAAACCCACCAATTTGGAAATCTTAAGGTTCAAGCTGGAGTGTGTTTCCACCCTGGGAGCGTTACACACTGATTCAAGCTGTGTCAGTTCAATGTTACCACCCATTCCATAATTATTTATTCATACCGCTTGATCCCAGGTGGGATGCAGAGGGGTCGGAGCCTCACACTTCACTCAGGACAAAGATACCTTGAACAGCTTGCCAATACAGGCATCCCTTGCTACTTCGTGCTTCAATTCATGCGACTTCAGTGCATTTCAGTTTGTTTGTTTTTCTTCATCGAATAAAAAATAAGGGAATTAAAGAAGGATTGGGGGAAAGTGAAGGAACATGCCATAAAACAAGGCCAATTATGCAAAAGAACCCCAAACAAGCAAAAACAAAACTACATCACAGACCCCCCCCATCAAAATTACTTATATTTTTACATGCACGCACTTCTGTAGTTATATTGTATGTACATCTTATGAATTATTGTTCAATTGCTATGATCAGCGTTTATAGCGTTGAATATGTATTTATTGATATTATATACACATATACATGTCTGTTCATCCCCCCAGTGCAGCTAACTGGGTTATCAAAGGCGGGCCATGTCTCTCACTGTCTATGGTGAGAGGCATGTAAATGAACCATTGCTGACTTCTTAAAGAGTAGGCTGCAAAGTCGTCAGCGTGTTTCTGTGCCTTGCTAAAAGGGTCGTGACAGGAAGGGCATCTGACGTAAAAACCTCTGCCAAATCAAACGTATGAATCAGATTATTTTCTGTGGCGACTCCCGAGTGAAAGGGAAAAAGCCAAAAGGAAGACAGACAGAATACATGTCTGTTCATCCTACTTCATGAAATTCAGTGGTTGTGGGGAGTCTCAGTTTCAGTTAACCATGGAAAGTGAGAGATCACTGGATATCATCAGACACAGACACGCACACACCTATGGGCAATTTGGAAGAGACAATTAGCCAAATGTGTGCGTCTTTGAACTGTGGGAGGAAACCGATGGACACAAAGCAAACCTCTGAAACACAGAAACAATATACACACACAGGGACACCCTTACATGACACCTTCCCGTTGCAAGGGGGGCATGGCAGTGGTGGATGTGGTGGCTCAATAGATAAGGCTCTTGGTTCAGTGAGCTGAAAGCTGGTGGTCAAACCCCAGAATCATCCATCGGCCACTTTTGAGCCCTTGAGCAATATCCTTATCCCACAACTGCTCATTTCCACACGTGAGGGGAAAATGCCAGTCACTCTGGATGAGGGTGTCTTTCAAGTGTTTTTCACGTAAGCTGCAATGCTACTGTGACAACAATTGTACGACAGTGGTACCTTGACTTATCCGTCTTTTCCAACAAATTTTCCATGATACGTGCTTCGATCCCAATGATTTGGAAGAGCCAATCGCCTAATGTGCGTGTCTTTGAGCTCTGGGAGGAAACCAATGGACACAAAGCAAACCTCTGAAACACAGAAACAATATACACATACAGGGACACCCTTGCATGACACCTTCCTGTTGCAAGAGGGGCATGCCAGTGTTGGATGTGGTGGCTCAATGGTTAAGGCTCTTGGCTCAGTGAGCTGAAAGCTGGCGGTCAAACCCCAGGATCATCCATCGGCCACATTTGAGCAATATCCTTAACCCACAACTGCTCATTTATACACATGACGGGAAAATGCCAGTCACTCTTGATGAGGGCGTCTTACAAGTGTCTTTCGCGTTAGCTGCCATGCGATTGTGACACCAATTGTACGACAGTGGTACCTTGACTAATTTGTCTTTTCGAACAAATTTTGCATGATACGAGCTTTGATCCCACCGATTTAGAAAACTTAATTAGACTAATGTGTATGTCTTTGAGCTGTGGGAGGAAACCGAAGTACCCAGAGCAAACCCCTGCAACTCAGAGCGAACATACAAACACAAGGATGCCCTTGCATGACACCTTCCTGTTGCAATGGGGTTCTAACAGTGGTGAATGTGGTGGCTCAATGGTTAAGGCTCTTGGTTCAGTGTGCTAAAAGCTGGTGGTCAAACCTCAGTAACACCCATTGGCCACTGTTGAGCCCTTGAGCAAGATTCTTAACCAAAAATTGCTCTATTTATACACATGAGGGAAAATGTCAGTCGCTCTGGATGAGGGCGTCTGCCAAGTGTGTTTTGCATTTGGCTGCAATGCCACTGTGACACCTATTGTACTGCAGTGGTACCTTAACTAATCCGTCTTTTATAACAAATTTCCCATGATACGAGCTTCGATCCCACCAATTTGGAAGAGCCAATTCACCTAATGTAGGTGTCTTTGAGCTGTGGGAGGAAACCAGAGTACCCAGAGAAAACCCCTGCAACACAGAGAGAACAGAGAAACACAGGTTCACCCTTGCACGACACCTACCTGTTGTAAAAGTGTTATGGCAGTGGTGGTTGTGGTGGCTGAATGGTTGAGGCTATGGATTTTTGAACTGAAAGTTGAGGCTTCAAGCCCCAGTCAACCCCATTCACTACTTTTGAACCCTTGAGCAAGATCCTGAACTGACAACTGATTATTCAGACACATGAAAAAAAAAAAGTCAGCTGCTCTGGATGAGAACATCTGCCAAGTGTCTTTACCGTTAGCTTCTATGCTACTGCAACACCTATTGTACTCCAGTGGTACCTTGACCGACTTGTCTTTTATCACAAATTTTCCATGATTAGAGGTTCAAACCCACCAATTTGGAAATCTTAAGGTTCAAGCTGGAGTGTGTTTCCACCCTGGGAGCGTTACACACTGATTATAGCTTATAGCTGTGTCAGTTCAATGTTACCACCCATTCCATAATTATTTATTCATACTGCTTGATCCCAGTTGGGACGCGGAGGGGTCGGAGCCTAACACTTGACTCAGGACAAAGATACCGTGAACAGCTTGCCAATACAGGCATCCCTCGCTACTTTGTGCTTCAATTCATGCGACTTCAGTGCATTTCAGTTTGTTTTTTTATTCATCGAATAAAAAATAAGGGAATTAAATAAGGATTGGGGGAGAAGTGAAGGAAAATGCCACAAAACAAGGCCAATTATGCAAAAGAACCCCAAACAAGCAAAAACAAAACTACATCACAGACCCCCCATCAAAATTACTTATATTTTTACATGCACACACATCTGTATGTGTCTAGTTATGTTTTATATACATCTCATGATTTATTGTTCAATTGCTATGATAAGCATTCATAGCATTGAATATGTGTTTATTGATATTATAGACACATGTCCATTCATCCTACTTTGCAAAATTTGGTGGTTGCAGGGAGTCTCAGTCCCAGTTAACCATGGAAAGTGAGAGATCACTGGATATCATCAGACAAAGACATACAGACACATACACCTATGGGCAATTTGGAAGAGCCAATTAGCCGAATGTGTGTGTCTTTGAGCTGTGGGAGGAAACCGATGGACACAAAGAAAACCTCTGCAACACAGAAACAACATACACACACAGGGACACCCTTACATGACACCTTCCAGTTGCAACTGGGCTATGACAATGGTGGTTGTGGTGACTCAATAGCTAAATCTCAGGCTTACTGTGCTGGAAGTTTGGTGTTCAAGACCCAGAAATGCCAAATCCAGTGTTCTTGAACCCTTAAGCAAAATCCGCAACCCACAACAGCTTACTTCATACACATGAAGAAAAAAAAATGCCAGTCACTCTGGATGAGGGCGGCTGCCAAGTGTCTTCAGCGTTAGCTGCTATGCTACAGTGACACCGATTGTACTACAGTGATACCTTATTCATATTTTATAACAAATTTTTCACTATACGAGCTTCCATCCCACCGATTTGGAAGAGCCAATTATGCTAATATGCATGTTTTTGAGCAGTGGGAGGAAACCGGAGTACCCAGAGCAAACCCCTGTAACACAGAGAAATCATACGAGCACAGGGACGCCCTTGCATGACACCTTCCGGTTTCAAAGGGGCTATGCCAGTGGTGGTTCTGGTGGCTCAATGGCAAAAGCTCTGAATTACTGAGCTGAAACTTGTGTCTTCAAGATCCCGGCTCCACCGAGACACCGCTTTTGAAAGATCCTTAACCCTGGCAATTTGGAAGAGCCAATTAGCCGAATGTTTGTGTCTTTGAGCTGTGGGAGGAAATTGATGGACACAAAGCAAACCTCTGAAACACAGAAACAATATACACACACAGGTACACCCTTGCATGACATCTTCCTGTTTCAAGGGGGCCATCACAGTGGTGGCGCAATGATTAAGGTTCTTGGCTCAGTGAGCTGAAAGCTGGCGGTCAAACCCCAGGATCATCCATCGGCCACTTTTGAGCCCTTGAGCAACATCCTTAACCCACAACTGCTCATTTATACACATGAGGGGAAAATGCCAGTCACTCTGAATGAGGGCGTCTTACAAGTGTTTTTCGCGTAAGCTGCAATGCTACTGTGACAACAATTGTACGACAGTGGTACCTTAACTTATCCATCTTTTCCAACAAATTTTCCATGATACAGCTTCCACTGATTTGGAAGAGCCAATCACCTAATGTGCACATCTTTGAGCTCTGGGAGGAAACCAATGGACACAAAGCAAACCTCTAAAACACGCAAAGAGCAGACAAACACAGGGACGCCCGTGCATGACACCTTCCTGTTGCAAAGCGGGCATGACAGTGGTGGATGTGGTGTCTCAATGGCTAAGGCTCTGGCATACTGAACTGAGAGTCGTGGGTTCAGAAAGCTTCCACCACTTTTGAGCCTTTGAGCAAGATCCTGAACCCCCAACTGATCATTTTACACATGAGGAAAATTGTCAGTCGCTCTGGATGAGGGCGTCTGCCAAATGTCTTGAGCGTTAGCTCGTACTTCAGTGACACCCTGACTAATTCCTTACATAATACCTTCTTGTTGTGACAGGGCTGTGTTGGCGGAATGGTGAAGGCTTGGGTTTTCAGAGCTGTAAGCTGGGGGTTGAAGACCCAGTAACACCCAACTGCTACTCTTCAACCCTTGAGCAAGATCCTGAACCCACAACTGCTCATTTATGATTATCATTGTAGTACAGTACCCTGTAGTACCCTGACTTATTCGTCTTTTATAACAAATTTTCCATGATTAGAGCTTCGATCCCACCGCTTTGGAAGCGCCAATTAGCCTA
The DNA here is from genome assembly GCA_024760905.1 of Plotosus lineatus. Taxonomy (NCBI): domain Eukaryota; kingdom Metazoa; phylum Chordata; class Actinopteri; order Siluriformes; family Plotosidae; genus Plotosus; species Plotosus lineatus. Next base: position 30,821,768 of record CM045745.1, read on the forward strand.
ATATGCATGTCTTTGAGCTGTTGGAGGAAACCAATGGACATTGAGCAAACAACTGCAACACAAAGAGAATAGACAAACATGGGAATGTGCTTGCAGGACACCTTCCTGTTGTAAGGCATCAATGACAGTGGTGGCTCTGGTGGATCAATGGCTCAGGCTCTTGGTTAAGAGTCGTGAGTTGAAAAGCTGAGAGTGGGGGGTTGAAGACCATTAACCCAATTCACCACTTTTAAACCCTTGAACAAGACAGTCAACCCAGAACTCCTCATTTAGAGACATGATGAAAAAATGCCAGTTGCTTTGGATGAGGGCATCTGCCAAGTGTCTTTCGCGTAAGCTGTTATGCGATTGTGACACCTATTGTACTACACAGCATTAGCTGCTATGCTACAGTGGTACCTTGACTTATTTGTCTTTATAACAAATTTTCCATTAAACGAGTTTCGATCCCACCAATTTGGAAGAGCCAATTAGCCGAATGTGCATGTCTGTGGGAGGAAACCGGAGTACCCAGAGAAAACCACTGCAACACAGAGAGAATAGACAAGCACAGGGACACCCTTGCATGACACCTTCCTGTTGTAAGGGGGCCATGACAGTGGTAGATGTGGTGGCTCAATGGCTAGGGCTCTGGATTACCAAGCTGATAGTTGGGGGTTGAAGACCAAGTCATTCCCATTCACCACTTTTAAACCCTTGAACAAGACAGTCAACCCACAACTGCTGATTTAGACACATGAGGGGAAAAAATGTCAGTCGCACTGGATGAGGGCGTCTGCCAAATGTCTTTTGCGTTAGCTGCTATGCTCCTGTGACCTCTATTGTACTGCAGTGGTACCTTGATTTATTCATCTTGTATAACAAATTTTCCATGATACGAGCTTCAATCCCATCGATTTGGAAGAGCCAATTCACCCAATGTGCATGTCTTTGAGCTGTTGGAGGAAACCGATGGACACAGAGCAAACCACTGTGACACAGAAAGAATATACAAACACAGGACGCCCTTGAAGTGCTTCAATTCATGTGACTTCAGTGCATTGCGGTTTGTTTTTTATAAAATATTAATCGAATGAAAAAATAAGGAAATTAAGGAGAATTGGGGGAAAAGTTCATGAAAATGTCTCAAAACAAGGCCAATTATGCAGAAGAAACCCAAACAAACAAAAACAAAACAGCATCCCAAAAACCCCCCATCAAAACGACTTACATTTTTACATGTGCACGCATCTGTACGTGTGTGTATTTCGATTTTCTGTACATCTTATGCATTATTTTTCAATGTTTAATTCTTATTACAAGCAATTATAGCATTGAATATGGATTGATATACGTATGCACATATACATGTACGTACACGTTCATCCTATTTCGCGGAATTCGGTAGTCGCGGGAAGCCTTGGTCCCAATTAATCGTGGAAAATGAGGGCTCCCTGTATATCATAAGACCAATACACACACACGTAGGGGCAATTTGGAAGAGCCAATTAGTCTAATGTGCATATCTTTGAGCTTTGGGAGGAAACCTGAGAACCCAGAGCAAACCCTCCAACACAGAGAGCATCTACAAACACAGAGAAGCCCTTGCATGAAAATTTGCTGTTGCAAGAGGGTTATGTCAGTGGTGGTTGTGGTGGCTCAATGGCTAAGGCTGAAAGGCTGAGCTGAAAGTTGGGGGTTCAAGACCCAGAGTGCCCAATCCACTACTTTTGAACACTTGAGCAAGATCTGTAACCCACAACTGATCATTTATACACATGACAAAAATGTCAGTTGCTTTGGATGAGGGCATCTGGCCACTCTCTTTGGCGTTTGCTACTGTGCTACTGTGACAGCTATTGTACTACAGTGGTACCTTGACATATTCGTCTTTTATAACAAACTTTCCATTATACGAGCTTCGATCCCACCGATTTGAAAGAGCCACTGAGCCTAATGTGTGTGTGTCTTTGAGCTGTGGGAGGAAACCAGAGTACCCAGAGCAAATCATGCAACACAGAAAGAACAGAAAAAAACAGACACCCTTGCATGACAACTTCCAGTTTCAAGGAGCTCCTGACAGTAGAGGATGTGGTGGCTCAATGGTTAAAGCTCAGGGTCAGTGAGCTGAAAGTTGGGGTTCAACACCCAAAAACACCCATTGGTCACTTTTGAGCCCATTTGCAGAATCCTGAACACACTGCTGCTGATTGATTGACATGAGAAAAAAACGTCAGTTGCTCTGGATGAGAGCGTCTTCTAAGTGTCTTTCGCTGCTATGCTCCTGTGACACCGATTGTATTTCAGTGGAACCCTGACTTATTCATCTTTTATCACAAATTTTCCATGATACGAGCTTTGATCAAGACAAACATAGAGGCGCCCTTGCATGACACCTTCCTGTTGTAAAAAGGTAACGGCAGTGGTGTTTGTAGTGGCTCAATGGTTAAGGCTCTGGATTATTGAGTTGAATGTTGAGGTTTCAAGCCCCAGTAAAACCTAGTCACTGCTTGTGAACCCTTGAGCAAGATCCTGAACTGACAACTGCTCATTTACACACCTGAGCAAAAAACTTCAATCGCTCTGGATGAGGTCCTCTGCCATGTGTCCTGAGTGTTAGTGGTGATGCTACAGTGACACCTATTGTGGTACCTTGACTTATTTGTCTTTTCTCACAAAATTTTCCATGATCCAAGCTTCGAACCCACCAATTTGGAAGAGCCAATTAGCCTAATATGTATGTCTTTCAGCTGTGGGAGAAAACCGGAGTACCCAGAACGAACCCCTGCAACACGGAGAGAATATACACCACAGAGAAGCCCTTGCATGACAACTTCCTGTTGCACGAGGGTTATGACTGTGGTGGTTCGATGGCTAACACTCTCAATTCCTGAGCTGGAGGTTGTGGGTTCCAAACCATGTCATTCTCCTCCATCCCTTGTGAGCACAATTCTTCAACCGCAACTGCTCATTTGAACACATGAGTGGCAAAAATGCCAGTGGCTCTGGATGAGAGTGTCTGCCAAGTGTCTTTAGTGTTAGCTGCTATGCTACTGTGACACCTATTGTGCGCCAGTGGTACCTTGACCTATTCATCTTTTATCTCAAATTTTCCATGATTAGAGCTTCAAACCCACTAATTTGGAAATCTTCAGGTTGAAGCTGGAGTGTGTTTCCACCCTGGGAGTGTGTTTCCACCCTGAACAACATCCTGAACCCCCCCCATCAAAACTGCTTATATTTTTACACGCACACACATCTGTATTGTGTGTGGGTGTATTTATATTTTATGTACATCTTACGGATTATTTTTGAATGTTTAATTGTTATGATAAGCATTTACAGCGTTGAATATGTATTTATTGATAATATATACAAATACATGTACATATCTGTTCATCCTACTTCTCGAAATTCAGTGGTAGGGGGATTTTTGGTCACGATTAACCATGGAAAGTGAGAGATCACTGTATATCATTGGACCAATACACACACACACACACACACACACATACACACACAGAGGGGCAATTAGGAAGAGCCAATGAGCCTAATGTGCATGTCTTTGAGGAAACTGGAGTACCCTGATAAAACCTCTGCAACATAGAGAGAACAACTTCCTGTTTCAAGGGGGTATGACCGTGGTGGGTGTGGTGGCTCAATGTCTAAGGCTTGGGGTCAGTGAGCTGAAATGCTGGGAGTCAAGCACCAGTAGCCGCCACCTGCCATTTTTGATCCTTTGAGCAGGATCGTTCACCCACAACTGCTCATTTGTACATATGAGGAAAAAATGCCTGTCGCTCTGGATGAGGGTGTCTGCCAAGTGTCTTTTGAGGTGGCTGCGATGCTAATGTGACACCTATTGTACTACAGTGGTACCCTGACTTATTCTGGTTTTTCACAAATTTTCCATGATACGAGCTTCAATCCCACCAATTTGAAAGAGCCAATGAGCCTAATGTGTATGTCTTTGAGCTGTGGGAGGAAACCGGAGTACCCAGAACGAGCCTTGCAACACAGAAAGAACAGTCAAATACAGACCTGCTTGCATGACACATTCCAGTTGCAAGGGGCTTTTAACTGTGGTGGGTCAATGGTTAATGCTCTGGTTCAGTGAGCTGGAAGTTGGGGGTCAAGGCCCAGAAACAGCCATTGGTCACTTCTGAGCCCATCAGCAGAATCCTGAACACACAGCTGCTGATTTCTTGACATGAGAAAAAAATGTCTGTCACTCTGGATGAAGGCGTCTGCCAAGTGTCTTTAGCGTTTGCTGCTATGATGCTGATTGTGCTTAAGTGTTACCCGGACTTATTTATCTTTTATCACAAATTTTACATGATACAAGCTTCGATCCCACCAATTTGTAATTGCCAATTAGTCTAATGTACATGTTTTTGAGCTGTTGGAGGAAACTGAAGTACCCAGAGCAAACCCCTGCAAAACAGAGAGAACATACAAACACAGGGACACCCTCGCATGACACCTTCCTGTTGCAAGGGGGTTATAACAGTGGTGGATGTGGTGGCTCAATGGTTAAGGATCTTGGTTCAGTGTGCTGAAAGCTGGTGGTCAAGCCTCAGTAACACCCATTGGTGACCCTTGAGCAAGATCTGTAACCCACAACTGCTCATTTATACACATAAGGGAAAATGTCAGCTGCTCTGGATGAGGGCATCTGCCAAGTGTGCTTTGCATTCGTTGCAATGCCACTGTGACACCTATTGTACTACAGTGGTACCTTGAGTTATCCGTCTTTTATAACAAATTTCCCATAATACGAGCTTCGATCCCACCGATTTGGACGAGCCAATGAGCCTAATATGTGTGTCTTTGAGCTGTGGGAGGTAACCAATGGACACAAAGCAAACCTCTGAAAAACAGAAATAATATACAAACATAGTGATGGATGTGGTGGCTCAATGGCCAAGACTCTGGAGTACTGACCCAAGAGTCGTGGGTTCAGAACATATGCCACTTCTGAGCCTTTGAGCAAGATCCTGAACCCACAACTGCTCATTTATACACATGAGGAAAAATGTCAGTCGCTCTGGATGAGGGCGTCTGTGAAGAGTCTTGAGTGTTCGCTGTCATGTGATTGTGACACCTATCGGACTTCAGTGGCACCTTGTCTAGTTTGTCTTTTCCAACAAATTGTCCATTATCCGAGCTTTGATCCCACCGATTTGGAAAAATTAATTAGACTCATGTGTATGTCTTTGAGCTATGGGAAGAAACCGAAGTACCCCGAGCAAACCACTGCAACACAGCGAGAACAGACAAACATACGTACGCCCTTGCATGACTCCTTTTTGTCGCGAGGGGCTATGATAGTGGTGGCTGAATGAATAAGGCTCGGGATTCTGAACGGATAAGGTTCTATGGTGAGAGGCATGTAAAATCACTATTGCTGACTTTTGTAAAGAGTAGTCTGCAAAGCCGTCAGCGTGTTTCTGTCCCTTGCTGAAGAAAGGGTTGTGACAGGAAGGGCATCTGACGTAAAAAAACAAACAAAAACTATGCCAAATCAAATGTGCGAATCAGATGATTCGCTGTGGCGACTCCCGAGAAAGGAAAAAAAAAGTCGAAAGAAAAGAAGATTTATCGATTTAAAAAAATAAGGAAATTAAGGAAGAATTGGGGAAAAAGTTAAGGAAAATGCCACAAAACAAGGCCAAGTATGCAAAAGAAACCCAAACAAACAAAAACAAAACAACATCCAAAACTCCCCATCAAAACTACTTGTATTTATATGTGAGGTGTGCATCTGAGTGTGTGTACACATATATGTGTGCGTGTATACACGCGCGTGCGTCTATATGTTTGTGTATTTATATTTATTTACATCTTATGCATTATTTTTCAATGTTTAATTGTTATTATAAGCATTAATAGCATTGAATATGTATTTATTGATATTATATACACATATACATATACATTCTTCCTACTCCGCAAAATTCGGTGGTCGCGGGGAGTCTTGCTCCCAATTAACCATGGAACGTGAGGGATCCCGGTATATTATAAGACCAACAAACAAACACACACACACACACACACACACACACACACACACACACCTAGTGGCAATTTGGAAGAGTCAAATTGTCTGCATGTCTTTGAGCTGTGGGAGGAAACCAGAGTCCCCAGAGCAAACCCCTGCAACACAAAGAGAACATACAAACACAGTGACGCCCTTGCATGACACCTTCCTGTTGCGAGGGCGCCTTAACAGTGGTGATTGTGGTGACTCACTGGCTAAGGCTCTGAGTTATTGAGCTTACAGCTGGAGGTACAACACCCATTGGCCATTTTTGAGCCCTTCAGCAAGATCCTTAACCCACAATTGCCCTTTTATACACATGAGGAAAAAAATGTTGATTGCTCTGGATGAGGGCGTCTGCCAAGTGTCTTTTGCGTTAGGTGCTCTGCTACTGTGACACTGATTGTACTACAGTGGGACCTTGACTTATGCGGGTGTTTTATCATGCATTTTCAATGATATGAGCTTCGATCCTACCAATTTGGAAGAGGCAATTAGCCTAATGTGTACGTCCTTGAGCTGTGGGAGAAAGCAGGAGTACCCAGAGCCAGCCCCTACAACACAGAGAGAACATACAACCACAGAGACGCCCTTGCATGACACCTTCCTGTTGCAAGGCAACTAGGATAGTGGTGGATGTGGTGGATCAACGGTTAAGGCTGTGGGTCACTAAGTTGGGGGTCCAAGCCCAATCACACCCATCTGCTTTTTTGAGCCCTTGAGCAAGATTCTTAACCCACAACTTCTCATTTATATATGTGACGCATGGCGCTTGTGAGCCAAAGCGCAGCTTATCCGAACTTCTTATCTTTTAAGTGAGGAAGTGATGGTTGAATACTAAACAAGTATTATTACTCACTTGCTCGCTTGAAAGGTTGGAAGTTCAGATGAGCCATGCTTTGTCTTACAAGCGCCATGAGTCACTTGCGACAAGCGCCCACTTTCGGTTAGGAAAAAATGTCAGTCGCTCTGGATGAGGTCAAATGTGACACCTATTGCACTACAGTGGTACCTTGACGTACAAAGGTCTTTTATTACGAATTTTTCATGAGACCAGCTTTGATCCCACCACAAATCTGCCCCATCCAACCAGCAAAATTTTGATTTACAAGCTCTGCTGAGGATATTTCTTTTCCAGGCCAATTAGCCTTGTATTCTTCATTGTGTATTCCTTCGCGCTCCGAGAACACCTTGTGCAGTGTTTCTCAATTATTTTCTGTGACACCCCTATAGAAAGACAGAAAAAAAAACATTTCACACCCCCACCCACCCAGTGCCCTGCGCATGACTATAAATAGTGTTTACTTCACTTTATATCATTTGTTCGGTGCTTTTTCCCCTCCACCACAAGGAATACAGTAAGAGCACCACTGCCACCTACTGTAGCGAATGCACAATTACACTTAATCGGAGTACAGTATGGCAAAAAAACATGTTCCCCAGGCTCGTACGCTCCCCACCTGGCATAACACCCCCCACTTTTTGAGAAGCACAGGCTTTGCGGGAGCTCACCACGAACCTTTCCTCACTGGCATTTGTAGCGTGCACATGCACAAAATTCTCCTCCCCCGCCTTCTCCTGTGTTGCGCCCCACCACATGCCTGCCCACGTAACACCTTTGCTGCAGTCAATGATGGGAAGGGTTAGTTGACTTATTGTTTATTCTTGTTTTATTATTATTTATTATTAATTATTATTAATGTTAATGTACGTGTATTATTATTATTATTATTATTATTATTATTATTATTATTATTATTATTATTAAATATTTATTGTTTTTACATGTTTATCTTTAATATATTAGGTCAAATATATGTGTTTGTGGCAGGTTATAGGAGTTTGGAAGGGGGTTGGAATGGATTAATTGTTTTTCTGTTATTTCTTATGGGAATAATTGTTTTGTCTAACGAACTTTTTGGCTTACGAGCTCGCCGTCGGAACGGATTAAATTCATCAGTCAAGGTACCACTGTAATATTATTCAGAACAAAATTGAAATGAACCAGTGCCTCCTTTAGGTTGCGCAGTATTGAAGATGGGTGGTGGTACCAGAGCATGCCCATAAATGTAAATCTCCATGAACAACTGATAACGCAGCCACATCATGGATGCAAAACAAGAGCCAACTAATTTAAACTACACATTTAAAGCAATAAATCTGTTTTCCTCGGGGAGCACTGAATGTGCCATGCAGCAGCATCATATTCCGGCGAGCATGTCAGGGTCGGATTTAATTTTTTTCTTGCAAAAAAGCACATACCGTGTACATCATGGGTCGTCAATTGTTGGTCCGTGTTCTGGATGCAGACCAAGTAATATATGTCACCAGAAAGATATCATTTTGATTCTGTAAGTTTGGGTTTAAAAATATAAAACCCATTTAATTTAATATCCCTGGTAGTGAATTTGATTTGATATGAGAGGCAGCATTCCTTCGAACCCAAGTCATTCATTCACTTTATAAGCGGCTTCATCCTAATTATGGATTATGGTCGTGGGTAGGCTGGCACCCAATCTCAACTGGCTCTGGGTGAAGGCGAGGTATACCCTGAACAGCTTGCCAGACAATTGCAGTGCCAACACACACACACACACACACATGCACAAATAATCACTGACTCACACCTGGGTGCAATTTGGAACAGCAATATTAGTCTACTGTACATGTTTTTGGACTTTCGGATGAGACCGGTGTTCCCAGATGAAGCCCATGCACACACACACACACACACAGAGAACCTACAAACTCCACATAGAAACAGCCCAAGTCTAGGAATCAAACGAAGGACCATCTTGTTCTGAGGCGGACATGCTAATCAGTGCGTGACTGCGCCACCCGTGAGAGAATGTTATAAACCAAACTCGATATGACAGTGGGAAAAAAAAAAAAAAAAAAAAAAAAAAAAAAACTATAAGTGACTTAATGTTGGAGAAAACATGCAGTATATTTTATTTTATCTCTGTGAGACACACAGGGATAAAATGATAGTTAAAAAAAAAGTGTATGTGTGTGTGTGTGTGTGTGTGTGTTGATAGGGGCGGGTGGTACGGCGACACAAGGAGCCACGAAAAGAGAATGTGTACATTTTGTGTCTACCAAGAGAGGCCTTGTCAGCCAAATAATGGGGCATCAATGGGAAGACGCAGCATGCTGCACCCCGATTAGCATGCTGCTAAATGTAGAGATGGTTCATATGGGAAATCACAGGTACATGTCGGACCTATAGAGACACGCTGAGGAGCTCCTGAGGAAGGGGGTGAAGCCGTCTTTATTTCTGTAGTGTTGATTTACCACAATTTCAAAATGGGGGGTAAAAAAAAAAAAAAAAAATTACGAACACTCTGGGGCTTGTCTGTCCAATTAATGGAGGGAAAATTACTTGTGCTGGCGAGAGGAGCACACACAGGGACGGAAAGCGGCAGACTGGTTATCTAATGATAGGTGGGAGCCGACTGAGAACACACCAACATACGTCCACTGGGAGGTAAACAGTGAAAACTGCCCTGATGGATTGTGCAATGGCGCAACACACACACACACACACACACACATCCACGCTGCTCTTGATGGCTGTTTTGGTGGCCATTTCTGAAGCTCGCAGTTGTAAGAAATGTCAAGTATGGCATGCACCCTGACTATTGTGGAGACAGCTGAGAAAGCCTGGTGGGGTAATAAACAGAAAAGAAGGAGGGAAAGAGGGAGATCTCTGCATATGGGTAAGGTAATTATACTCAGATGCAACACAGGAAGAGCTCAGATCCATGAGTCCCTGGGCAAAATCAAAAAAATATATATATATATATAGTGAGCAAAAAACTAAGAAGAGCCTCCTGCCTTGGTTTGAATAAGCTTGCGGCGGTGAACGCTTAATAATTAGCCCGCCTCTTATAATTATCAGCACTCACCTTAATTGACTCTTTCTGAACCTATTTACAATGGGACGCACCCCTGTAATAAGACACTACATACACTATAGACAGGGTGGAACAGTACACAGCGTCCCTAGTCGTTTAAACAGAGTCTGGTTTCTTTTACCCCAACCGTGGAGGGAAAAAAAAAAAAAAGTAGAGAAGGGAAGGGAGGCAAGGAACATTTGGCAGAAGCAAATTCATCATCAGGTGTCTGGAGGTAGGGCTTTAATAGAAAAGGCAAGTCCCACTGAGTGCACACCATGTTGCGGCCAAGCACGCATGCCCGCAAGCAGCAAGCCACCAGTCACAGTGGGCCGCCGGGCATTAGCATAATTTTATATAACACAGGGCCCCACGCTGAAATTTAATACATTTCAGCAGATAGCAGACCGCCATTTTGCATAATGTTTTTTTTCTCCCCTTTCCTTCATCTTTCTGTCACTGAGACATTCTCTATCTCTTTACCTCTCCATGTCATGCTGTGCCTCTCTCTCTCTCTCTCTCTTTCTTTCTCTATCTCTCCCTCTGTCTCTCCCCCTTTACTCCCTCCTGATGCTGTTGAAGCTCGTCTTCCTCGCCCGCCCCACGGTGCCCCTCGCACCAGGAGAGGGGAAGTTCATTACCTCAGCTAAATCAGAATTAGTCCCTTCATTTTGACGGGGCGAACTTCATTAGAAAGGCCTTCCATAATCCAGCAGGGAGAAGTGATGAATCTACGTGGGGCGATAATTTGCTTCACACAGCACATTCAGCCGCTTCATCCGTTTTTTTTGGGTTTTTTTTTGTTTTTTCTACCTTACGTCTACACCTCTCTTTTTTCATCATCTTGTCCCATTGCTTTTTCTTTATGCATTTTCTTACAGATCTCCTATTAGACTCTGAAGAGCAGCTTCTGCTCGGAGAGAGAAAAACACACCTGTACGCAATTAGCTAATGGCACGGGGTGCAAGGAAGTCTGAAGGAATGAGGAACGCGGGCTGGCGTGTCCCTTATAAATCCCCTCGAACTGTTATGAAGAAGTTTAACATTGCTCGACAGTGAGCAGAAAACTTATGCGGGAATAAGATGTTGACTCTCCATGATTCCGAGCTGCAATCTCGACACACGTCGAGTCGACTAGCATGGACTTATTAGCACTGGTGAAGACTAGCATGCTATTAGCATCCTTCAGACCACAAATCAAGGATGGAAAAAAAAATAAATAAATAAAGCTGCTGGAACGAAATACATCAACTAGTGGTCTGGAGTGCGGATGTAAAGTCAGCAATATTTGTCTGTGGATCGAATGAGTGCTCAAAAAATGACTGTGGTGCAGAAAAAAAAAAAAAAAAAAGTCATAGTCATCAATTCCAGTTTTTTTTTTTTTTTTGAACATGGACCATTATAGCTTTGAGAGCAGATTGTCTGCTGTGGTTTGACCAAGCAGACATACTGTATGAAGGAAGCTCATCATGGTGGTGTAGTGGTTAATACCCCCACCTCACAACAAAAAAGATCCTGGGTTCAGGTTCCTTGCTCAGGAAGAATGTTTCTGATGGAGTTTGCATGTTCTCACAGTGCTTGTGTGGGTTTTCCTCTGGGGAGTCTGGTTTCCTCCCAAAAACATCCATAGTTGTCTTAATGGCTGTTCCAAACCACCCTTAAATTGTGGGAGTTAGTATAAATGGTGGCATGTCTATGGTAGAATGAGTTGTTCAGGGTGTGCCCAGCCTCCCAGTGACCCTGAATAACTCACTATACCATACATGCATTTTATACTATATATACCAGACATACACCATTTACACTCACTCTCACATTGAGGGGTGAGAAAAAGTGCAAATATTGGCACGTGTATGGTAAAGTGAGTTGTGAAGGGTGTATCCCACCTTCGCCCAGCCTCGCTGTGACCCGAATGAGATTACAGACACTGTTAAAAACAAAACAAAACATGAATGAATAAACGAATGAGGAAATGCAGAAATTTGGAAGAGCCAATTAGCCTAATGTGCATGTCGTTGAGCTGTGGGAGGAAACCGGATTAACCAGAGCAAAGCCCTGCAACACAGAGAGAATATACAATGCAAGGGACGCCTTTGCATGACAACCTCCTTTTGCACGGGGGTTTTGCTAGTGGTGGCTGTGGTAGCTCAATGGCTAAGGCCTGTGCTTACTGAGCTAGAAGTTGGGGGTTCAAGGTCCAGCTATACCAAAGCCGCTACTTTTGAAACCTTGCGCAAAACCCGTAGCCGACAACTGCTTATTTATACACACGAGGAAAAAATGCCAGTCACTCTGGATGAGGGCGGCTGCCAAGTGTCTTTAGTGTAGCTGCTATGCTACCGTGACACCAATTGTACTACAGTGGCACCTTGACTTATTCGTCTTTTATGACAAATTTTCCATGATACAAGCTTCGATTCCACCAATTTGGAAGAGCAAATTATCCTAATATGTATGTCTTTGAGATGTGGAAGGAAACCGGAGTACCCAGAGCAATCTCCTGTAACACAGAGAGAATATACATAGAAGGGGACACCCTTGCATGACAACTTCCTTTTGCAAGGGGGTCATGACAGTGGTGGTTGAGGTAACTCAATGGCTAAGTCTGGGGCTTACTGAACTGAAAGTTGGGGCTTCAAGCCACAGCCATACCAAAGCAACTACTTTTGAAACCTTGAGCAAAACCCGTAACCGATAACTGCTTATTTATACACACGAGGAAAAAATGCCAGTCACTCTGGATGAGGGCTGCTGCCAAGTGTCTTCAGCGCTAGCTGCTATGCTACTGTGACACCAATTGTACTACAGTGGGACCTTGACTTATTCGTCATTTATAACAAAATTTTCATGATACGAGCTTCCATCCCACCGATTTGGAAGAGCCAATTATGCTAATATGCATGTTTTTGAGCAGTGGGAGGAAACCGAAGGACCCAGAGCAAACCCCTGTAACACAGAGAAATCATACGAACACAGGGATGCCTTTACATGACACCTTCCTGTTATACGAGCTTCCATCCCACCGATTTGGATGAGCCAATTCTGCTAATATGCATGTCTTTGAGCAGTGGGAGGAAACCGGAGGACCCAGAGCAAACCCCTGTAACACAGAGAATATACATAGAAAGGGACACCCTTGCATGACAACTTCCTTTTGCAAGGGGGTTATGACAGTGGTGGTTGAGGTAACTCAATGGCTAAGTCTTGGGCTTACTGAACTGGAAGTTGTGGGTTCAAGGCCCAGCAATACCAAAGCCACTACTTTTGAAACCTTGAGCAAAACCCATAACCTAAAACTGCTTATTTATACACACGAGAAAAAAATACCAGTCACTCTGGATGAGGGCGGCTGCCAAGTGTCTTCAGTGTTAGCTGCTATGCTACTGTGACACCAATTGTATTACAGTGGTACCTTGACTTATTTGTCATTTATAACAAACTTTTCATTCTACGAGCTTCCATCCCACCGATTTGGATGAGCCAATTCTGCTAATATGCATGTCTTTGAGCAATGGGAGGAAACTGGAGTAATCAGAGCAAAGCCCTGTAACACAGAGAGAACATACAAACATAGGGACACCCTTATATGACAACTTCCAGTTGAAACCAGGCTATGACAGTGGCGGTTGTGTGGTGACTCACTTGCTGAGGCTTGGGCTTACTGCGCTGGAAGTTTGGGGTTCAAGACCCAGGAATGCCACATCAAGTATTCTTGAACCCTTGAGTGAAATCAGTAACCCAGGGATAGCTGACTTCATACACATTCAGGAAAAAAATGCCAGGCACTCTGGTTGTGGGTGCCTGCCAAGTGTCTTCAGTGTTCGCTGCTATGCTACTGTGACACCAATTTTACTACAGTGGTACCTTGACTTATTCGTCATTTATAACAAATTTTTCATTATACGAGCTTCCATCCCACTGATTTGAAAGAGCCAATGATCCTAATATGCATGTCTTTTCGCAGTGGGAGGAAACCGGAGTACCCAGAGCAAACCCCTGTAACACAGAGAAAACATACAAACACAGGAATGCCCTTGCATGACACCTTCCTGTTTCAAGGGGACTATGACAGTGGTGGTTCTGGTGGCTCAATGGCTAAAGCTCTGAATTACTGAGCTGGAAGTTGTGGGTTCAAAATCCTGGCTCCACCTAGACACCACTTTTGAACCCTTGAGCAAAATCCTGAACCCACAACTGTTCATTTTACACATGAGGAAAAATGTCAGTCACAATGTGCTCACGTGTCTTCAATATGATTACGGACACCGTGAAAAAAAACAAAACATGAATGAATAAATGAATGAGGAAATGCAGAAATTTGGAAGAGCCAATTAGCCTAATGTGCATGGATTTGAGCTGTGGGAGGAAACCGGTGAAACCAGAGATAAGCCCTGCAACACAGAGAGAATACACAAAGAAAGGGACACCCTTGCATGACAACCTCCTTTTGCAAGGGATTTCTGACAGTGGTGGTTGAGGTAACTCAATGGCTAAGTCTTGGGCTTCCTGAGTTGGAAGTTGGGGGTTCAAGGCCCAGCAATGCCAAAACCACTACTTTTGAAACCTTTAGCAAAACCTGTAACCTACAACTGCTTATTTATACACACGAGGAAAAAAATGCCAATCACTCTGGATGAGGGGGGCGCCCAAGTGTCTTTAGTGTTAGCTGCTATGCTGCCATGACACCAATTGTACTACAGTGGTACCTCGACTTATTCGTCTTTTATCACAAATTTTCCATGATACGAGCTTCAATCCCACCAATTTGGAAGAGCAAATTATCCTAATGCGTATGTCTTTGAGATGTGGGAGGAAACCGGAGTACCCAGAGCAAACCCCTGTAACACAGAGAGAACATACAAACATAGGGACACCCTTACATGACAACTTCCAGTTGTAGCCAGGCTATGACAGTGGCGGTTGTGTGGTGACTCACTTGCTGAGGCTTTGGCTTACTGTGCTGGAAGTTTGGGGTTCAAGACCCAGGAATGCCAAGTCACCCAGGGACAGCTGACTTCATACAAATTCAGGAAAAAATGCCAGTCACTCTGGATGTGGGTGGCTGCCAAGTGTCTTCAGTGCTTGCTGCCATACTCCTGTGACACCGATTGTACTACAATGGTACCTTGACTCATTTGTCTTCTATAACAAATTTTTCATGATACGAGCTTCCATCCCACTGATTTGGAAGAGCCAATTATGCTAATATGCATGTCTTTGAGCAGGGGGAGGAAACCGGAGTACCAAGAGCAAACCCCTGTCGCACAGAGAAAACGTACAAACACAGGGATGCCCCTGCATGACAACTTCCTGTTTCAAAGGGGCTATGACAGTGGTGGTTTTGGTGGCTCAATGGCTAATGCTCTGAAGTTGTTTATTCAAGATCCTGCATCCACCAATGCGCCACTTTTGAACCCTTGAGCAAGATCCTTCAGCCACAACTGCTCATTTTACACGACGAAAAATGTCAGTCACTGGACATATGGACACCGTTAAAAAAATAAATAAATAAATAAAAAAAAAAAACATGAATGAATAAATGAATGAGGAAATTTGGAAGAACCAATTAGCTTAATGTGCATGTCTTTGAGCTGCGGGAGGAAACCGGAGGAACCAGAGCAAAGCCCTGCAACACAGAGAGAGTAAAAAGCAAATGACATCTTTGCATGACAACATCCTGTTGCATGGGGGCTATGACAGTGGAGGCTGTGGTAGCTCAATGGCTAAGTCTTGGGCTTCCTGAGCTGGAAGTTGAGTGTTCAAGACCTAACCATCCCAAAGCCACTACTTTTGAAATCTTGCGCAAAACTCGTAACCTACAACTACTTCGTTATAAACACGAGGAAAAAAGTACCAGTCACTCTGGATGAGGGTGGCTGCCAAGTGTCTTTCGTGTTTGCTGTTATGCTACTATGACACCAATTGTGCTACAGTGGTACCTTGACTTATTCGTTGTTTATTACAAATTTTTCATTATACGAGCTTCCATCCCACGGACTTGGAAGAGCCAATTATGCTAATATGCATGTCTTTTTGCAGTGTGAGGAAACCGGAGTACCCAGAGCAAACCCCTGTAACACAGAGAAAACATACAAACACAGGGATGCCATTACATGACACCTTCCTGGGGATTATGACAGTGGTGGTTCTGGTAGCTCAGTGGCTAAATCTCTGAATTACTGAGGCAGCAGTTGTGGGTTCAAGATCCTGGCTCCACCTAGACACTGTTTTTGAACCCTTAAGCAAGATCCTAAACCCACAACTGCTCATTTTACACATGAGGAAAAATTTCAGTCGCTCTGTGCTCAAGTGCCTTTAATAAGATTACGGACACCGTTAAAAAAAACAAAACATGAATGAATAAATGAATGAGAACATGCAGGAATTTGGAAGAGTCAATTAGCCTAATATTCATGTCTTTGACCTGTGGGAGGAAACCAGAGTCACCAGAGCAAAGCCCTGCAACACAGAGAATAAAAAGCAAAGGACGCCTTTGCATGACAACCTCCTGTTGCACGGGGGTTATGCCAGTGGTGGCTGTGATAGCTCAATGGCTAAGTCCTGTGCTTACTGAGCAAGAAGTTGGGGGTTCAAGACCTAGGCATCCCAAAGCCTTAACTTTTGAAACCTTGAGCAAAACCCGTAATCTACAATTGCTTATTTATACACACGAGGAAAAAATACCAGTCACTCTGGATGAGGGCGGCTGCCAAGTGTCTTCAGTGTTAGCTGTTATGCTACTGTGACACCAATTGTACTACAGTGGTACCTTGACTTATTCATCATTCATAACAAATTTTCCATGATACAAGCTTCCATCCCACCGATTTGGATGAGCCAATTATGCTAATATGCATGTCTTTGAGCAGTGGGAGGAAACCGGAGTAATCAGAGCAAAGCCCTGTCACACACAGAGAATATACATAGAAGAGGACACCCTTGCATGACAACTTCCTTTTGCAAGGGGGTTATGACAGTGGTGGTTGAGGTAACTCAATGGCTAAGTCTTGGGCTTACTGAACGGGAAGTTGTGGGTTCAAGGCCCAGCAATACCAAGGCCACTACTTTTGAAACCTTGAGCAAAACCCATAACCTAAAATAGCTTATTTATTCACACGAGAAAAAAATACCAGTCACTCTGGATGAGGGCGGCTGCCAAGTGTCTTTAGTGTTAGCTGCTATGCTACTGTGACACCAGTTGTACTACAGTGGTACCTTGACTTATTTGTCTTTTATAACAAATTTCCCAAGATACAAGCTTCGATCTCACCAATTTGAAAGAGCAAACTATCCTAATGTGTATGTCTTTGAGATGTGGGAGGAAACCGGAGTACCCAGAGCAAACCTCTGTAACGCTTAGACAACTTACAAACATAGGGACACCCTTACATGACAACTTCCAGTTTCAACCGGGTTGTGACAGTGGCGGTTGTGGTGACTCAATAGCTAAGGCTCTGGGTTACTGCGCTGGAAGTTTGAGGTTCAAGACCCAAAAATACCAAATCCAGTATTCCTTAACCCTTGAGCAAAGTCTGTAACCCACAACAGCTTACTTCATACACATTGAGGAAAAAATGCCAGTCACTCTGGATGAGGGCGGCTGCCAAGTGTCTTTCATGTTCGCTGATATGCTCCTGTGACACCGATTGTACTACAGTGGTACCTTGACTTATTCGTCATTTATAACAAATTTTTCATTATATGAGCTTCCATCCCACCGATTTGGAAGAGCCAATTATGCTAATATGCATATTTTTGAGCAGTGGGAGGAAACCGGAGTACCCAGAGCAAACCCTTGTAACGCAGAGAAATCATACAAACACAGCGACGCCCTTGCATGACACCTTCCTGTTTCAAGGGGCCTATGACAGTGGTGGTTCTGGTGGCTCAATGGCTAACGCTCTGAATTACTGAGCTGGAAGTTGTGGGTTCAAGATCCCGGCTCCACCTAGACACCACTTTTGAACGCTTTAGCAAGATCCTTAACCCACAACTGCTCGTTTTACACATGAGGAAAAACGTCATTTCAAAAACTTTCTTTTCTCGTATATAAATTAATGATGTTGTGGCTGGTTAACAGTCATTGACTGAAACCAATCAATCCTATTACAGTCGCAGGGTGAAGGTAGGGTCCAACCAGCAGAGTGTCATCGTGTGCCAGACCACTGCAAGGTAAATAAACACACTCAACCATTCACACTTGCGGGGCTGGTGGTGTAATGGTTAGGGTGCTGTGCTCATGATTGGGAGGTTGTGAGTTCAAATCCCAGCTAGACCCCCCCCCCCCCCGCACTGTGCTAAGACCCCTGGGCAAGGTCTTAACCACAAGTGGTCCTCTGTTCACCCAACAGTGTAAATGGGTACCAGTAAAAATTTCCTGGGAAGGTAACCTGTGATGGACTGGCATCCCATCCAGGAGGTGTTGAAATTCTG
The DNA here is from genome assembly GCA_024760905.1 of Plotosus lineatus. Classification (NCBI taxonomy): domain Eukaryota; kingdom Metazoa; phylum Chordata; class Actinopteri; order Siluriformes; family Plotosidae; genus Plotosus; species Plotosus lineatus. The sequence continues at coordinate 30,840,116 of CM045745.1, forward strand.
GTTGCTTCATGCTACAGAAATAAGGAATAAGAACCAGTTGGGTGAGCCACTATGGCTTGGGTGGAACAAGCCCCCCAACCATTCACACTTACAACATCTAGGGGCAATTTGGAATACTAGCGTGCATGTTTTTGGAATCTCGGACAAAACCAGTGCACCCGGAGGAAGCAAACACAAGGAGACTGCTGGGACTCCAACCCAGGAGCTTTTTTGCTCTGAAGTGGATGCGCTACCCACTATGCCACTGTGCTTCCTGGTTTGGCAACTAAAATACAAAATAAACACTTCTTCATTCTCTGAAACACTTAATCCAAATTAGGGTCATAGGGAGGCTGGCACCCATCTCAGCAAACTCCAAGTGAGGACAACCGGTCACACCTAGGGGAGATCTGGAATAGCCAATTGGCCTACTGTGCATGATTTTGGACCGTGGGAGGAAACCAGAGTACCCAGAGGAAGCCCAAACAAGTACAGGGAGAACATGCAAACTCCACACAGACACACCTGAGCTGGGACTCAAACCCAGGACCTCCTTGCTGTGAGGCTGACATGCTACCCACTACACCTCCGTGCAATGTTGTGTTTATTCCTTTTCTAGACGCGGGAAAAAGTCTGCGGTGAAAATCAAATGGCGTAACCAAAAATATGATTATGAAATCGAGCGGTAATACAGATTGTCTTATTTATAGTCATGAATTAATTCAAATGGGAGCTCGGGGTCAGCATTTAATGATGCTAATTGCTATGGTTAATAAACAGGAATTACATGTGGCTGAATCTTTACCAATTTTCGTGCAACACTCCCTGCAATACATGACGGTTTTGCTAACACATTCCCAGCCCATCTGGAACCACATTTCCTCTCTTTTTTTCACCAACTGTCTTTTCTACCCCACTCCTCGAGCAGGAGTACGGCTAACGAAAAACGAGTAGTGGTGCCCCCTGCTGGTGCAACCCACTTGTTTCCCACCTCAAGTAGTCCAGGCAGGAGCACCATTCTAATTTTGTCCAGTGCCAAGTCTCTCTTGGACCCCCAATTACCCTAGAGCAGCACCGCGTGCTGCCGACATCTGCTTCAGTAGAGCTACAGCAGCCCATTTATATTCCAGCTCATCTACATGGATATTGAAGATAATAATAAATGAACAGGGAGGAATAAGATGCGGCGCAGGGCTGTGTTTCAAAAAGGCGTTCGCTGGCGGTGCCCGCTTTCGGATGCTCGTTGCCATAGTTTCCGTGATTTGAAAAGGCAAGGGCGACCAATCAAACACAGAACAGGACACAATCAAGGGAGAAATCAGATTGTTGTGGAGCACGACAAATGAATTAAAAGGCAAGGAGGATCAGGGCCTTGGAGATTGCACCCAGAGCATCAAACAGCTGAACATGCTGTACTTGTGCCAGAGAACCAAAGCACAAAGACCCCGCACAGACAGTGTGCATGAGAAACACCAAGCAGATACAGCTTTATCAAAATTATACAGTTTGATTTATATATTTTTCTTCACGCCAAACTAAAATTTAATGCAAAGCTACATAATTTAATAAAACAATTATATAATAATAATATGTATAATATATAAGCACCAGGAAAAAGGAATAATTAAACAATTGCATCAATAAAACTGTGCATCATACACCATCAGGTTATATATTTATTGGTATATCTGAGTATAGTGAAAGAAATCTCTCCCTATAATAAGAGAAGTGTGTAACAGGGTATTTCGAGTATGTTGAGGCTTCCAGATAGGAAGAATTTAGTGCTTGACCTACTTCAGCACATCCAAGGTGTGATGATTAACTGATGAGTTGACTCAAGTGTGCAGTCGGAGCGAGAGGCAGGGCTTCACACAGTAAAAATAACAGTGAGCTAAAATAAAAATGGATGGATGACACCCGCTACAGGCTGAAGCTCAGTGTCGAAGGTTAATCTGTGTTTTCATGACTGAGCTTCTGCACTGATGGTGTGTGTATGCACTTTGCTTATTTAGCGCTGATGCAGGAGTAGTTACTGTAAGAGAATAACAGAAAAAAAAAAAAAAAAAAATGGAAAAAGTACCGGTATTATTCTGTTGGAAGACGAGGGTTGATTTGAAAGGCTGTTGAGGAATTCAACTAAAGATGTATAAGTAGATTAAAAGGGTTTTTTTTTTTTGCAAAATAAATAAATATGGCCCTCCAGTTGCGCTAACCTGGTTATCAAAGGCCGGCCACGTCTTTCACTGTCTATGGTGTGAGGTTCATGTGAAAGAACCATTGCTGACTTTCAACAAAAGGAGCCGCATAGACGTCAGCGTGTGGCCAGGGTGTACTCTGCCCTTGCCCGGAGTCAGCTGGGGTGGGCGCCAGCCTCCCTGTGACCCTAATTAGGATTAAGCGGTTCAGAAAATGAATAAATATGGCTTAGGTTGTACTCCCAGCCCTGATGCCACCAGCAGTTTAACACCATCGGGGTGTGTGTGTGTGTGTGTGTGTGTGTGTGTGTGTGTGTGTGTGTAGGATGGTTTAATGGGGTTTATGCCCTCAAAACAAAAATTTTTAACGACATCATTGACACTCCCAGTCTATACTACACAGGAAGTTTATTTCGTTTTATTTTATTTTATTTTGTTTTATGTATAGTATATAGTAAGACCCATATGTGAAGCGCGCCACCGAATGTAGGCGCTTGTCGCAAGTGACGTACGGTGCTTGTGAGACAAAACGCAGCTCATCCAGACTTCCGATCTTTCAAACGAGCAAGTGAAGGTTGAGTACTAAACCACAAAACAAGTATTCAATGCGCCCTTGCTCACTTGAAAGATCGGAAGTCCGGATAAGCTGTGCTTTGTCTCACAAGCACCGTACGTCACTTGCGACAAGCACCTACATCCGGTGAAATGTGTCATATATAGTACATGCATTAAAAAATAGGGTTTGCGGTTTACTTATGTTTTGGTGTATTATTTAATAAACTGTATGATAAGGCTTAAAAAGAGACAGGTCCTGCCTCTGTCATGATTTAAAGTATTATAGAGATTTAGGCACTAGTGGGGCCGGTGGTTAGGGTGCTGATCGGGTGGTTGTGAGTTCAAATCCCAGTTAGACCCTCATTGTGCTAAGCCCCCTGTGCAAGGTCTTAACCACAAGTGTGCCTCTGTTCACCCAGCAGTATAAATGGGTACCAGTAAAAATATACTTGGAAGGTAACCTGTGATGGACGAGCGCCCCATCCAGGAGGAGTTGAACTCCTGGTCGCTTCACGCTATGGGAACCGGCCTGATGAGCCACTCTGATGTTAGGCTCAGGTGTAAAGCCTATAGATTTAGGCACTATCTGACGGTGACACTCCTGGTAAACTTCTTTATTGGAAGCAAATTTTATAAAAGTAAATAAATATGTAAATAAATTAAGTAAATGAATACATCTCCCCTACGTTTCCCAACTACAGTCTGCAGTGAAAGCAAGAAAAGTTTAACACTCGCTGTTGTTTATACCCCCTTTCACTTGCAGATTTCTGTACCAAGTCATGTTAGTTTAATTATCCGTATAACGAGTTCATGTTCCGTGCCCCCATGCTGTCCTTTTCCGTAATGTTCACCTCGCATTCAGTGAATAATCATTCTGTCTATTATATACTGTGTAAACATCCTTAAGCAGAAAGATATGAAGTATAACGTTTTTTTTTAAACATATTACATGCAAATACAACAGCCACAAAATTATTTAAAGACCTTGCCAAGTCAGGAAATTTTCATAGAAAAAAAAGTCATATTCATGATATTGCCGAAAAAAAAAAAAATATCAGAATTAAACAAAGATGAAATAATTAATTAGGTTCCTCAGTGTGAGCTGTGGTTTAATTTCCATTTAATTAAATTCAGTTATAACTATTCACAAGATTAGCAGGGTTTTTTTTTCACAGTTTTCTTCATCTTTTTACTCTCATCAGTGATGGAAAAACCTGTCAACAGTTCAGCAATAAACATTCCGCAATCACTTTTTTTTTTTTTTTTTTTTCCTTCCTTAAACATGTTTCGGAAATAAGAAAGTGCAAACATTACGTTTTGTTTTTTTTTTTGTTTTGTTTTTTTTTTAATACAGTGGCACTATCTGATAGAGCAGTTTAATTGTCCAGGGAAGAGAACCCTGGCACTCTCCATCATCGCAGCAAGTGGGACAGCCATGATTAAAACACAGTGTCAACATGACTGACGGCTTCTTCGAGAGCTCGCGGAGATGACAGTCGAGGCAGTATCGGGAGAGCGCTGCTTCATCGAACTTTACAATCCCAATCAGACTAAACAAACTTCCCTCAAAACAACTCGCAAGGTATAAAAAAAGATCGCTATGAAATCCTAAGATGCCTGCCAAAGGCAGAAAATTTCAACAATAAGAAATACATAAAGGTAGGGGAGGAGTCGCTCCCATGGGTGTGGGTAGAGAACAAGATTCTCTTTTTGCTGCACCAGGTTCTGAAGTGTTTGATGCTAACAGTGTGGGTTTATTCACTTCCTGTCTCTCTCAGGAGCAGTCGTGTAGTACAGGTAGGGTTACTCACAGAACAGCACACTTATCTCTGCACACTCTCGACATTTGTCAACAGCTAGCGGAAAGGGAATCGACGTGTGAAATGCTAGGTGCGAGAAAGGCAATTTAATATTAGTCTTGTCGATGCTGCTGTTCTTCTTCTTCTTCTTCTTTTTTTTTTAACCTTTAGATAGTGAAGCATTATATCCGAAAGACTTGGTTGTGGACAAAACATGGCGTGGACGTGACCTCATGTTTTTGATGGAGGTGTTTGGGAGCAGCGGCTCTTGTGGGGGAATTTGGTTTCATGTGTTTTTTATAGAAGTCTGAGACTGACAGCAGGCCCTGTGGGCTTTTGTCTTCTGCTCTGAATCAGAAGATGAACAGGTCAGATTTCCTCAGTGTTCTGTTCACCAATACTACACCAAGCACACAATTAAATGCACGTACAACCACACCCACATTAAAGAAAAGATAAAAGAGAGAGAGAGAGTGAGATAGAGAGAGAGAAGGACTTATATCCAGGTACAGAAGAAAAGCCTGCAGTAATTCCCTCCCTAAAGACATCTTAGCCTGCACATTTGGTTGTGCAGGAACAGCTGACAGCCCCAATCCTGCAGATTTCCTCCCCAAAGGCCTGTCACGCTACCATCACTGCTGCTCCCACCTCATCCCTGGAGACAGAAAAAAAAAAAAAAAAAAAAAAAAAAACTTGCTGGTTACCATCAAACTAAATTATAGTCCTCCTCCTTGGGGGGGACGGACGCCTTGGGTCTCGTCCTATTACCACGCCTGTTAAGGTGGATTTAAAGGGTGCAAGTTTTTCTCTTCACCCTCTCACCTGCTCAATCTGGTGGGAGTGCTCATTGGCTCAGGCTGAACCAGAGTGGGGAAAATTCAGGCAGGAAAGCTTGGCGGGGGGGAAACATGAGGTTGTATGCAGCAGCTAATTTAATCGGGGTGCACAGCTGCGCAAACAGGGGTATCGTGGAATTTCTGTCTGCTGGTAAAATTGACCGTGCATGAATAGCTCCATTTTCCACACTGGGACAGGCCATTTTCCATATGGCCCAATGAACTGTTGGAGCTGCTGGCCATCTATTTTTTCTTTTTTTTTTTTTTTTGAAAGCATCTCACACAACTAAAGAGCTCTGCTTTGTTAAAGTTGGTCTGACGGTCGTCATTCTTTGTGTGCAAGAAATAACAGAACAACCTGAAACAGGAGCAAATCCATGTCTGAAGAGGTCATGACACGCTGAAATCATGTGACCGGAGAAGAGACGTCTCTCAGTGGGGAAAGAGCAGCTTTTAAAATGACATCTACACTCAATCCTCAAAGCTCACATCCTCGCTCTCTCTCTCTCTCGCTCTCTCTCTCTCTCTCACTCTTCTCCAACTGGCAGAGATTCACTCGAGCCATTTGGAAGGATTAGAACAAAGTTGAGGAGAGTGGAACTGAGGAAGAAAGGGGAACTCTTCGATGCTTGAGTAATGGTTCCTGGAACCTTCCGAGCACATTAACCCGTTGTCCTTGATGGCCATTACCCAATGTCCCCAAATCCATCTCACTACTCGAGCAAAAACCTTGGACCTGCATGCTCTGATATTCCCTTACCGCCGAACATAAAGCATTTCCACGGAATCGTCTCATCGAGCTCTTGCAGCTTCATTTCCTTTGAAGGCTTATTGTAGTGAATTCAACCCCAAATTAAATATTCATTCATTTACTTGCCAAAACCACTTAATTATATTAGGGTTACAGGGAGGTTGGAGCCTAGCTCAGCCAACTATCGGCAATTTAGAACAGCCAATTAGGTTAACGTGCATGGCTCTGGACTTTGGGAGGAAACCGGGACACCTGGAGTAAAGAACATGGTAGGAACATGCAAACTTCACGCAGGAACGCCCTCACTGTGCCCGGATCTTGAACCCAGGACCTTCTTGAAGTGAGGCGGACATTCTCAACACTACACCGCCATGCCAGATGTATCCATTTTGAGACCTTTTTCAAGCAAAAGGAACTAAGTCCAACGGCTGCCAGTAACCTGGAAGCTCAGGACAGTGAATTAAAAAGGACAGGTGGAGGAAGAGAGAGGGAGTCTGATCGCCTGGGGCTGGTGAAGGATGCAGTAAACGGAGCAAATGAAAGACTTTGGCCAGTTTACTAAACGGATTGTGTTTCTTTACAAAAAGCACTTTGTAAAATGATACTGAGGTGGGAAAAAGGAAAACGCATCAGAATATCCAAGACAACACACCAAGGACACACCAAACTACCCCTCTGCCCCCTATTTTAGCTATCGTCGTGAGCCAAGGCTCCAAGGTCGCACTAGTCCGAGCCAGACTTTCCGCTGGATCCGTTTCCTCTCTCCAGGGGACGCTGGACTTGTGATTCAGTGTTTCACGTTAAGAGCAATTCACCTGCCTCCAATATCTCAGATGTATGCTATCCTCCGGGGAAGGACGATGAACCAGTCAGAGCACGTGAGAGAGAGAGAGAGAGAGAGCGAGAGAGAGAGAGAGAACGAGAGAGAGAAAGAGAGAAAGTTTCCACATATGGTTAAGTCAAGCTGCTAGGAGGATACTGAGCGTCTGCTGCAGGGAGAGCAGCTCCTAAAAGGCCCAGCTGGTACTTGGAAAAAGGCCTTCTGCATTACTACACCTCAGCGCCTGCCTCACCTCCCGTTTGGAGCTGCTGTTGGCCGACTCTTGCCAGCCATTTTAGATTCCTACTACTACCTCCCACCACAGCCCCCCCTCCAAACCCACCCCCTGTCAAACCCCCATTTTGCCATCCCTTCCCCTTTCCCTGTACTTCCACAGGTTCTGGATCCAATTGAACATTTGGTCTTCCACTGCTGCTTAATCAAATTCCTCCATCTGGCCTCCCTATCCCTGCGGAACAGGGGAAGGTGCAGCCGGATCCCTGGTCCAAGTGCATATTGGGAGGGAGGGAAGGAGGGAGGGGAACAGGACAGGGCCAGGGACTGCCTACCTAACTTACCCATGCTGGTCAACAAGATCAGGTGGTGAGCCAGGCACGCAAACCTTCCTTGCACCAGTCGTAATCAATATAGCACAGTGTAATTATTTACTAATTAATGAACACATGCATTCGCGTCTCTTTGGTGCACCAGACGGCATTTTCCACGGGTATGGATTTAAAAAAAAAAAAAAAAAAAAAAAAAGTCCTGGGTGCTATAACGTGTAATCTGTTCCTCTTACAGAGACAAGAAATTGAGGAGAGAGAAAAACATGTCACCCTAAATTGAAATGTCTGAGCTCCTTGATCAGAACACCTGTGAAAGCCCAGGATTTACTTCCTGCCTGCAACATCAATCATCAATCTTTTCTCAGCAAAAAGCACAGCATGATGACTAAGCCTATTCTCCCAACACCATCGTAGCGCGCGGCATCAGACATTTTGTTGTTGTAGAACAGCTATCCTCTCCATTGCCAGGTGGCAAAACATGTGTCAAATAATTATACTGGTTTTACAGAACAGGACAACAAATGCAATGCAATTTGTTTCTTATCTTTCATTGGCCCGTAGCAGAAGCACATGTGAGAGAGTAATTAATCAAACCACTGGAATATGTGAGCAGCAATTTCCACTTAATGGCACTTACAGGTATTGGGTCCCTGAAGTTGGCCATTCGGGCTCTGAAATGAGGATTCATTTTCCTCTTTATGGTTTTGACAATAAAATTGAGCAAGCACGTTAAACAATATCCATTTCGCCGGATTCTGATAATCGCCAGCCGATGTAACTGGGAGCGATGTATGCTGTACATCAAATAACAACACAGGCTCACAGACGTGCTCATATTTACGAAGCGATACTCCTGACATGGTTTATCTGTTATATAATTTATTTATTTAGCTATTTATTTACTTTGGATGGTCAGGAGGTGTTCCATAAAATGTGCTACGTCACAAAAAACAAAAAAAAAAACAAAACAACCAATCATATTTCACAATTATGCACTGTCGCTGAACAGTCATCCGCTTAGCCTGAGATACACAACTGCTGGAGTAGATTTTACGCATAAACATCATCGTTCATTTTCTGTAGCCGCTTAATCATAATCAGGGTCACGGGGAGGCTGGCGCCCATCCCGGCCGACAGCAGAGTACACCCTGGACAGCTCGCCGGGCCATCACAGGGCGGAAACACGCTGACGGCTTTGCAGTCTACTCTTGCCGAAAGTCAGCAATGGTTCTTTTACATGAACCTCCCCCTACAGGCAGTGAGAGACATGGCCGGCCTTTGATAACCCCGTTAGCTGCACTGGGAGGGACACTGACAACCCATGGAGAGTGGGATTTGAACCCACAACCTTAGGATCAGTGATCCAGCACCTTTATCACTAGGACACCACTGCCCGATAAACAGAAACCAAAACAAAAAAAAACAAACAAACAAACAAACAAAAAAAAAGAAAAAAAAAACGTATGTTAAAACTTTTTATGGCGTACCTCTGACATTTATAGACGTTACAAACACAGGTGAGCTCTGAGTGCGCACATGGGCAGGTGCAAGAGGTGTCTTTTTAACCCACTGATCATTATGAGACTTTTTGATGTATTTACTTCGCAAAAACACAATACAAGTGGAGACACAGTGGCATGTTGGTTAGCATGTCCACCTCACGCCAAGGTTATTGGTTTCAGTTCTGAGACGTTATAAATGTTTCTATATGAAGTTTGCATGTTCTCCTTGTGCATGGCTAGGTTTCCTACCGGTATTCTGGTTTCCTCCCACATTAAAAGAAAAAAAAAAAAAAAAAAAAAAAACATACACACATACATGCATAGTTTCAAATTGTCCCTAGTTGTGATTGTGAGTGTAAATTATTCGTGTGGGTTGCACTGTGAAGCTCTGGAGATCTGCTCACTATGTACCCTGCCTATGCCCTGTCACGGCTGAGATAGGGTCTAGTCTCGCTATGACCCAAGTAGGATTAAGCAGTTCAGTAAATCAGTGAGAAACATAAAGAAAAGCAAACCAAAACAAAAACATTTAACAGTTGCACTTACCGTAGTTTCCAGACTACAAGTCGCACTTTTTTCATACTTTGGCTGAAAGTGCGGTTTATACTCCAGAGCGGCTTATATGTGAAACTATTACATATAATTATGTTCGTCATAATAATAACGAACATAATTTCACATGTTTGTTATTTTTACACTCACAACCCCAAGAGGGCACTCTTGGCTTGGGTACCAGCACCTGCTCATCCTGTACCACTGAAGAAATGTCTCAAAAAATAAAATCCTATTTTGTGGATTACAAACAGCAACTAGTGAAATATGCAGCAGAAAATAATGATCAAGCAGCAGAAAGAAAGTTTGGAGTGAACGAGAAACTTGAGAGCGACTGGAGAAAAAACAAGATTATTATTACTGCAATGAAGAAAACAAAAAAAAAAAGCTAATCGCAGGCTAAAAGCTAGATGGCCACGACTAGAGGAACAAGCTCGCACATGGATGCTTGAGCAACATGCTTCAGGGAGGGGCTTCTCAACAGTGCAGTTGCGTCTCCACACCTCGGTAGTTTCCAAGGAGATGAATATAACTGACTTTGCCTGAGGACTTTCTTGGTGTTACCACTTCATGCAATGCAACCGCCTCTCTATCAGAGCGAGGACTACAAC
>CM045745.1:30855281-30870281 GCA_024760905.1 Plotosus lineatus
TTATTTATTGTGGGTATGTTTTCTGAAAAATAAAAAAATAAAATTAAATTTAAAAAAATGAAAAGACATAATTTTATTTCAATTAAAATATTGCAAAAATGTTTTTATTCACTATTTTTTTAAAAACTGCTTAATCCTAATTAGGGTTGCGGGGAGGCTGGTGCCCATCTCAGCCGACACTGGAAGAAGACGAGGTGCACCACGGACAGCACACCAGGCCATCACAGGGCAAAGGGGCAAAGTCTTACATATATATATATATATATATATATATATATATATATATATATATATATATAGAGAGAGAGAGAGAGAGAGAGAGAGAGACTTAAAAATGTTCAATTCGGAGTGACTATGAAGTCTAATACGTAGTTTTCATTAAAAACCTGTACCAAAAAAAAAGAAAAAAAAAGGATTTCCAATGTATTAAAATAAAACTACTACTGGATATGCTAATTAGGGCATAATTATTTGATGTATTTCAGTTCTAAATATATTGACCAGATACTTTTTAAATTATTTTCTAAACTAGATGGTTTATTTTGTAATTACTATGTTTCAGCACAGAATGTCTACAAATGTATATTTTAAAATATATATCCTTTCTAAACAAATAATATGTAAACATTTTCCCGCTTAAATCTCTATAAATCTCCCTAGTTACTGCAGTGCTGTTGCTAACTAAGTGAAAAACAAAAGCGCATTTTAACACAACTCATCAAAAAATATCGACGTTATATCATCACAACGCCCAGCGCTATTATGTGCACATGTATAGTGTGGGCGTCGGAGGAGATAATAGTTACAGTATACGAAGCGGTTCAGATCTCGCTTTGAGACTGAGCAGAGCGAGAGGAAAAAACAGCGCTCAGTCCTGTTCTAAGTTCTCTGCCACGCTTATGGAATGCAGCATATTGGCTAAGGATTGTGATTGATTGGCCGAGTCTGCCATAGCGATTCGTTTGATTAAATGGAACCACGGGACTCCTGTCCAAGTCTTAATGAAGCAGCCATCGAAAAGCTGGCGGAAAAAAAAAAGTCAGGAGAGGAGCCAGGAAGCCTACTGCTCGAGTCGGAATGGGAAATGAGTTGTGAGCGCCTCTCGACTGCAGGACGGAGTCATGCAGGACGCTGAAGTGCGGCCACGATCGGCCGGTTTCGCTGTCCAAATGCATGAGCTGCAGCAGAATGTGCTATAATTGGCAAAGAGCGAGAGGTCATTAATAAGAGTGATTTAAAGTGGCTACAAAAGTACTTGTGCTCAGAGAAAGTGCTAAATGATCACGTGCAGGACTCCGGCTTGCAGTCGGAATAAACTCACGTTTACTCGCAGAAGTGAATTATCACTTCTTATAATAAACACAACTTCATTTTATTTCATTCTGTTGGACCTTGAGCATTTCATATATTCTCATATATATATATATATATATATATATATATATATATATATATATATATATATATATATATATATATACACACACACGTGTGTGTGTGTGTGTGTGTGTGTGTGTGTGTGTGTGTAGTATGGGACCAAATGTACTAGTTTTCACGTCCCACATGCATCAGTAAGCTTTGGGGACCAATAAAACTCTTGCCATGCCATGTGTTGCCCCTCCTTTTTCCCAACAATGAAAGGTACTTACCACCAAATACCGAAAACACCCCACAAGACCTGCAGGATTTCGAAAAGACCCGGTTGAGCTCCCGAATGGTGCATTGACAAGGTGCCTGTGACTATTAACCTGGAGATCACCGGTTCCAGGAATGATGCCGCAGCCATCTGTGACCAGGAGTCTGTGGGAGCTAACTGACAGTTTTCACTGGATGGAGGGACGGCATACGCTCCCTTCACCGTCACTCAAAGCAATCAGCAGCCAATCTCGGACAGCTGTGAGCTCATTCGTATGAGGGAGGCAGATAGCGCTTTCCTTCCGAGTGTGTTATATGAATACACATGAGCAGCAGTTTATAAAGAGGCGGGTGGCAGCATCGCATGTCACACAGGACGCATGTGCATACTTGCGCCCCTCACTGGATGAACGTGTTCGTATGATAGGGAAAGCAATTGTTGATAAGTAGGAATTGGATAGGAATAGAAATTACAGGGAAGAAATGGGGGGGGGAGGGGGGGCAAAAAAGGAATATGTCCAATTGGTTTGCCATCACACTACGAGCCTTGTGAAATCGATGCAGATCCGTCCATTCGTTCATTTGCTAATACATCAAACTCTACAATACGGAAATCTTCTGTAACATGATAATCAATGTTATTTAACTCAACATCGGTGCTCAACATGTTTTTAATGTTATGGCTGATCTGTGTACTTTTAATACGGTATAAATAAGTGTAAATTCATATACATACAGGATAAGACACAAGGAACTTCACTGCAATCTTAAGACCTCAAAACTATAAACAGAAAATAATCAAAATAATGAGCACCAAAGGAGACATTGGCGCACCACATACGTGACACGCCAAGGAATACGGATCCGTCTCCAGCATCTCACGCTCACGCCGAGGGGTAATATCAAACAGCCAATGAGCTCAATGTGCATGTTTTTGGACTGTCAGAGGAAAACCAGAATACCCAGAGTAAACCCACAGAACAACAATAAGAACATGCAAACTCCAGACGGGATCGATCCTGCTGGACAACGAGCTCGAACTCAGGACAGATGGACATGCTAATCATGATGACACGGCGTTTTATTAGCGCACCATACATTATACCACCGTGCGGAAGTAAAGAGACGTAGAGTAACATGTGGAAATCTCCAATGAGCCATTTTTAAAAATATTTTTCTCGTCCAAAAAGTATAACAAGCTCGTCTTCCTAAATGGAAGGAGACACATCCTGATTCATGTTCAACTGAAGCACACTGCTTAATCTCGCGTCTGCACGGCTGCACGGGTTTGTCTGCTTTAAAAGCTAGCTCAGCAGAGGAAAAGTCCTACTTCACATCTGGAAAAAAAATACAGTGGTTTCATGCCAAAGCCCGAACATACATTCTAATGGTAGCCTGAGTATTGGCTGTGTAATTATGTGGAGCATCGTCTCTACTGGGAGAGAAGGCGGATATCAGAATAACACTGGAATAATTAATGTATTAGACAGAGGAAGGATTGAAGGAAAAAAATAATAAATGATTTGAAATTAATAATCACGAAGACGTTAATTTTCTCCGTCACCTGGACTCATCATGTGTGAGAGCGCAGAATTCCGCCAAGCAATCCAACACCATCATCAATCATGATGATGATGATGATGATGATGATGATGATGATGATCATCATCATCATCATCTTAATCATCATTTTCTTCCTCTTCTTCCACTTCTTCTTCTTCTTCAGCTTGATCTGGGAACGGGTCATTGGGTCAGCAGACTAAGCAGTGAGGTCCAGATGTGTCTCCCCCAGGGAGACACTGAAGCATTCCCAGACCAGTCGAGACACATAGTCCGTCCAATATGTTCCAGGGTTTCTTGCCCAAAACACTACACCAGAAAGGTATTCAGGAGGTATACACCCTGAACAGCTCATCAGACCTTCCCTGGGCTGCACACACACCCACCCACCCAACATACACACACACACACACACCCACACACACACACACACACCCACAACCCTCCCACACACTCACACACTTGAAATTTTTGAGCAGAGAATGTGTTCCTATCGTACACTACGTCCTGGTTCAAATGGACATGTAGTCAAATTCCATCGACCCCACACACACACACACACACACACACACACACACACACACCTCGTCCCCTGTATTTCTATAATCATCTCATACCAATATAAAATTCATTCCAAAATGGAACTGAATGCCTCTCAGGCTATTTTCCAACAGCAGCAATCGCGATGGGATCCCTGAGTGAACCTACACATCCGATCAATTTTTTGTAAGAACTTGCTAACACGCTAACAAACAAACTGAGTGTAAATCATCACCTCCTTAGCGGAGCTAATTAGTAATGCGGTATCTCTGAGTACAGGCTAGATTAGGTTTTCTAAAAGGAAAGAGAGGACATGAGTTTGGATAAATAGATCAAATAAATGGTCGTAAGCACAGCCATGCTAATCATGCTAACACAAAATGATATGCAGCAGTGTTACACTCTCTCTCTCTCTCTCTCTCTCTCTCTCTCTCTCTCTCTATATATATATATATATATATATATATATATATATATATATATATATATATATATATATATATATATATATATATATATATATATATATATATTGATGGTAGGGGCATCAGGAGATTAAAAATTGTGCAGGCAGTCATCATACACCTACAATAAGTGAAATATTGTAATAAATCTCTCTTTTTTTTTTTTTTTTTTTTTTTTTTTTTTTGCCTGAAGTGTGAACAGAGTTCATATCTACAAACACACACACACTGAGGGTTTTTTTTTCCAAAAATAAACTGTAAAATAATGATGGAGAAGTAAACAAGGTCAAAAGCCATTTCGCCCACAGCTCTCTCTCTCTCTCTCTCTCTCTCTCTCTCTCTCTCGCCACCACTCCTTCTCTCCGTCTTTCTCTCACACATTCACTGTTAGGTGTGAGCTGTTAGGGGTTCTGAGGAGGTCACGGTAAAAGACATGATCCTCGGCTGGGGGTATACGGCCCTCGCGCAGGTGGAGACGTGCTCGTACGCAGCCGCTTTTGGCTTTGATTCACGCTAGCCTCTGACAGTAATGAGCTTCTGGGCCACCACCGCTTTGCACATTAATATTTCTTAATGATCATAATCATTACGCCAGACTCTGCTTTTCTAAATGCAAGTGTGTGTGTGTGTGTGTGTGTGTGTGTGTGTGTGTGTGTGTGTGTATGTGTATGTTTGGGGGGGGGGGGGGCATTCTGGCAAAATAAATAAATAAATAAATAAATAAAAAGTGCTAGGGAGGCGGTGTCATTAGGAGAAAAACAGAAGATAATGTGTGTGAGACGATTGCTATAATCATTAATGGGATCAAACAGCAATTAATACCGCTTAGTTGTTAAAAAGAAATAAAAAGGGAAATGCTGAGCATGGACGTGTCCTGTCTCCTTGAATGTGGTCGGACCCCTTAGATCAGTCCCCTGATGCAGGTGCTGTTTGGCGACTCGGGGGAAAAAAGCATGCATCCTACAGAAATTCAAAATATAAAATTGAACCACTCGTACACTTTCTCTGCACTCAAATCGATCCCAGTTCTAATCCCGCTTCATTCCGTTTTTCATTTATTTGTACTAGAACAAACCCGCCACTCATCCCCGGAACCCCAAATACGGATCTACACAGTATTCGCGGCGAACGTTCGCCTCATTTAATACAACTGTCAGAGCTCGCATATCACAGTCCATTATCTGTCCTGTCCACATTCATTATTGAAGCTAATGATCTGTTGTCCTCCATGCACCTCATTGAAGGGGGACTACATTAGAAGTCGCTCAGTAAGTTAATTAGTAATTATAAACCTTAAGGATTAATCAGAACGAGAGCGGCTTAAGGTCCGCGTCTCCGATCCAAAGACATAGAGGGGGGAAGGGCGTCATGCAACAAACGGAAAGACAATAGAGGTGGTAAAAAAAGTTTACAGAGGGAAATCGACCAAAAATGGACCATGAAATGGAAAATTTTCTCATTTGTCTAATTAATGTACGCTCCAGTCAGTGGGGAGTAGGGAGGGGGGTGAGGGGTGGGTGGGTGGGGGTGGAGGGGTAAAGCCTAAGTTTGACTTGAGCAAGTCTGAGGAGATCGAATTGCTTGCCAGCACCACGGTTCATCCAACACCCGCGTGCGCTATTACGATTCTCATATTCAAGTCAATTGGAGAAACTAATATTGACAGAAACACATGCTGACACGAACGCAAGACATCCATGACTGATGCAACCACACACCCATAAGGACGATCCTTCCTTATCTGCCAGCGCTGGAATTAATAACATGATGCAAAATACTGTTTCTGCCTGACAGACGGTCCGACGCTTAAAGTTATCCCTCAGTTATAACTCATTGCTGATTATTTCGCATTCCTGATTGGTCAGGAGGCGTCGATATGTATTTCTATAGCAACACTTCCAGCTGCAATGGATCACTACAACAGATATGAATAGATTACATGGGAACGGTATAATCTGATTGGGCCGCTATTTCCAGAGCGGATAACTCTTGAGTGGACTCTCACGGTTGTGACGTCATATACTATTGCACTTTTAAAATGATAAAATAAACCGAAATATCTTGCTCAGTTTGTTTTTGTTTGTGTTTTCATTCAAAAATCACAGCATTAGCTACATAGCACGTGGTGAGGTTTTAAGTTCAGAGCTCACCTGATCTGTCGCTGTCATAGATAAAAATATGCCAAACTGCATTAAAGTTGAAGGGAGGCTGGATCCTATCTCCTGCTGACACGAGAAGAAAACTCTGAACAGCTCACCAGACTATCATGGTGTCAACACACTGAACCCCCATGCACACTCACACCTAGGAGTAATTTGGCAGCCATGAATACCCAAGTACCCGGTAGAAGCCGAAAGTGGAAATGCTACAGTGAAGCATCCTTGTCGAGTCCGGGGCTCGATCCCAGAAGCTTCATGTGGTGAAGGGGATGTTCTGTCCATGACACCACGGTGCCACCTAGGACATAGCCAACAAATTTATTCATTTTCTGAACCGCTTAATCCTAATTAGGGTCACGGTGAGGCTGGCGCCCATTTCAGCCAACCCCGGGTGAAGGCACAGTACACCCTGGACAGCTCACAGACCATCGCAGGACAGAAACATGCTGACGGCTATGCAGCTCGTCTTGATGAAAGTCAGCAATGGTTCTTTTACATGATATGCCCACCACAGACAGTGAGAGACATGGTAAGTCAGTTAGCGGCACTGGGGGGACAGCAGTGACAATCTGGTGATAGTGGGGGTTGAACCCCTCCCCTCGCTGATATATCTATGATCTTATTATGTTTTCTTCATTCATACAATCCTCATCATTCTTCTCCAAAACCAGCAGGTTCTGATTTATATATATATATATATATATATATATATATATATATATATATATATATATATATATATATATATATATATGATTACTACTACGAGTGATTAAAAAACCTCACCTATATATAGGCACTTGGACTTTTTCAATAATTCCAAATGTCATCATCATCATCATCATCATCATCTTCTTCTTCCGCTTAATTTGGGGTCGGGTCGCAGGGACACCAGCCTAAGCAACAAGGTCCAGACATCCCTCACCCCCGCCACTTCCTCCAGCTCTTTACTGGAGGACACTGAGGCGTTCCCAGAAACGCCGAGAGACATAATCCCTCTAGCGTGTTCTATGTCGACCCCGGGGTCTCTTCCCGGTCGGACATGCCTGAAACACCACATCAGGGAGGTGTTCGAGAGGCATTCTAACCAGATGCCCGAGCCGCCTCAACTGGCCCCTCTCAATGCAGAGGTGCAGCGGTTCTGCTCCGAGCTTCTCTGGATGGCTAAGTTTCTCACCTTATCTCAAAGGGTGAGCCTCGCCCCCCCGGCGAAGGACGCTCATTCCAGCCGCTTGTAGCCGTGATCCTGTTCTTTCGGACGCTACCCAAAGCTCATGACCGTAGGTGAGGGATGAAAGTATCTCGAGGTCATTTCAAATGTGCTTTAAAAAAATCCAGGGTGGTAGAACAAGGGAAACGGTAAAGTTTGATTTTCTTAATGCATTACACATTCAGGATCGCTGCTTTGTCAATCAAAATAACGTAGAGCAGAACCGCCAGCCGTGTTTTTATGCACCGATCCCAATCTACTGGTGAACTTTTGATGACATCATTGCAGCATGGCCGAGAGAGACACATGTGAATTGGGGTTTTTCCAAGTGCCTACACTATAACTGTCCTGATGCTGAATATAACCTTATTATCTAAATAAATAATAAAAAAACAAGAACTTTTGCTTACAAACTAACTTTGAGATGATAAATCGAGCCGCACAATCCCTGTAATGTTTGCATCCTGTCAAGGTCTAACCTGACCAGCTCGCCCGTTGCGACATGGCTATCAAGTAGTTCAGGAGGTTATAAATAAATAGTAGCGCACTGGCTGGGGACTGGGGGAGACTTGGCGACTGGTCGCTGGCCTGAAGCACCTGAAACCTATTAGAGGGCTTCGGAACATTCCACAGGGTTCCACCGCTGTGGCCAGAGGGCATCATAAAGGTCTTTGCGAGAGAGAGCCGCGCTAATCAGCAGCCCGTGCTCCAGCTGACCCTGGGGGGGCCTGGGCAAGGTGAAATATAAGAAGAACTTGGTCGCATTAAAGAGAAAAAATCTCTTCATAGAAAAAAAAAAAAAAAATGATATAAAATCTCACTGTTGACATGAAAAAAAAAAAAAAAAAAAAAAAAAAAACCACCAGCTCTGTGAAGGATGAGGTCTCTGGCCTTTAGTAGCCCCTGATTATACCCTGATTATACTGCTTATTCATATCGAGAGTATTTGATTGACCCGGAGTCATGCATGACATTATACAGAGATTCCAGAAGTCATCTGAAGCAGAGGAAAGTCGATACTTTTCTTTTGAACACGCCCGATTAGTCGTGTTCACTTTTATAAAGGTGTTGAATTCATTACTTTATTAGAACAGAACCAGGAGAAAAACACCAGATACATACAGCAAGCATGTGACTGTTCCGGTGTACCCACACCGCGTGAGGAGGAAACACTGTGCGCGTCTGGAACAGGAAAATAACCAATCACAGGGAGGCCCGACGAGGCCGAGTTTGGACCACCCAGTTTACTCATTTATACTTCATCAGTGTACCACTGCTCTCTCTCTCTCTCTCTCTCTCTCTCTCTCTCTCTCTCTATATATATATATATATATATATATATATATATATATATATATATATATATATATATATATCTCTTGCTCTCTCTATTACTCTCTCTCTCTTTCGCTCTCTCTCTCTCACTCTCTATCACACACACACTCTCTCTCTCTCTCTCTCTCTCTCTCTCTCTCTCTCTCTCACACCCACTTCCTCACTCTCTCACTCACCCCTTTTCTGAACTGCTTAATCCTATTCAGGTCACGGGGGAAGCTGGAGCCTATGTAAGCCGACACTGGGCGAGGTCAGGGTGACATGCACAACCATTCACACCCACCCTGACACCTAGAGCACATTTGAAACCGCCAATTATTCCATTATACATATCTTTGGACTGTGAGAGGAAACCAGATGAAACCCACCTAAGCACAGTGAGACAACAGAGCCGGCCGAGCCCAGGACTCAAGCCCCCGCCTTCTTACTGTGAGGTGGACGTGCTAAGCGCTACGTCACCACGCCTCCCTGTTCCAATGCCAATAATGTGCGATTTACTAAATGCACTTTTAATCCCGTTATACATTTCCTACTCGAGCATCACTGCCTTACACTTACCATGTGATCACGAGCCACCCTGTCCTTCAACGTCTCCATAACATGGCCTGACATGCAGAAGAGCTTCTTAAACATCGTAGCTGTGTGTGCGCTTTGTCCATATGGCTGTATTTGCTCATCCATATTTGTATTGGATGTGTTTTGTCTGTGTTTGTGTCATGTGTGTCGCGTGCGTGCATCTGTGTTTGTGTATTACAGTGCGATTGTGTGCTAGAGTGGTTCAGCGTGTCTGTGTGTGTCATTTGTGAGTGAGCATGTATGTGAGAGTGAATGCGTGCAAGTGTGTGTGTGTGTGTGTGTGTGTGTGTGTGTGTGTGTGTGTGTGTGTGTGTGTGTGTGTGTGTGTGTGTGTGCTCTGCGGGTATGGCAGGCAGGAGTGGACAGATGGCTGGCCCTCTCCTCTCTCAGCTGCAGGAGTGGAGGGTGCAGTAACTGCGCCTCTTCTGCGCTGTTGACCTTGCCATGGCCATCCATGTGTCTGGCACTCAGCCGCACCACCCAATCCACTCTCTCCTTATTATTAAACCACATGCACACGTTCAACTACATTCACTCACAGCATGCGCGTATAGCAAGGAAACTGCCACATATACACGTGTATGTATGTATATATATATATATATATATATATATATATATATATATATATATATATATATACAGTAGTACTTCTTAATTTAATAATTATACTTCAGTTATACATAATAAAGTTACATTTCTGTCTGCTCTCTGATAAAACGGTATTTAATAGAGCATTGTACACCATAGCAAGAAGCAAAACATCGTCAGGTAAACAGATCTGGAAATCTAAACTCACAAAAAGTACTTTAAGATTGATTTTATAGAAACGAGCCGGAGAAGTGCTGTTCTACGTTACTCCATAAATCAGTCAGAGACAGAATACCCGCTGTCGGATCTGCCCTTTCAAAGCCAACTGACTGAAGCCAAGCGATCTAAGTGTGAATGATGTCTCGGCCTTGACCTTTTCTCTTGTTTTGTACATATGGGAACGGGAGACAGAGAGAGAAAAAAAAACTGATAAGTGCCAAACCCATCAAAGACACCACACAGGGAGCGAGATTCCATTCAGAGTTAAGGCTTTTCTGGGACCGGGCCAGTTTTCCAAGTCCAACTTCCTCTCTAACCTTGGTCTTGGGCGGCTTTCCATTCCGACATGTTGGTATGACCGCTCAACCGCCTGACTACGGCCGGACGTTCGGAAGGCCGAACGCCACGGTCTGAGCCGCTGCTTAATCCTAAACATTCCGTTTCAGAACAAGGGGCGGCATTAAGACTGCTAATGGAATGCAGCCCCTCCGTCGCTCACCATCAATAAAACATGCCCAGGAACTCGGGGTGAAAGCACAGAGGGGTCTTTCAGCTCCGGCGGCTTGAGACAAGGAGCGACTGAAGTCACAGAGGTGATGAACGAGGCTTATCAAACTCTGAGTGAAGATTGCTTTCACGGGTTTGGAGTGAATCGTCAAAAGGAAAAAGGAAATGTTTCAGAGGAATTAATCAGAGAATCAATTAACTTCAATACAATTCTTATTAAAACAGAAATGAACAAATAAAACAGAATAAATACAATAATACAATTCAAAATACAAATCTCTCTCTCTCTCTCTCTCTCTCTGAAAATATATATCTATATAAGCAGCCAGCATTCACAATCATGAGAACAAAATTACAACAAATAAAACTACAAGCACAAATAAACTAATAAAATAACTTTTATTTATGTAGGGAGAGACAGGAGAGAGAGAGAGAGAGAGAGAGAGAGAGAGAGAGAGAGAGCGCAACAGTGAGAGAAAAACAGAGAGAGAGAGCGAGAGAGAAAGAGAGAGAGAGAGAGAGCAAGAGAGAGAGAGCGAGAGAGAGAAAGAGAGAGAGAGAGGGACAGTGAAAGAGAGAGAGAGAGAGAGAGAGAGAGAGAGAGAGAGAGAGAGAGAGAGAGAGAGACAGACAGACAAGACTGACAGACAGAGAAGCAAAAGGACATATATATATAGTGCTCAATACTTTTTCGTAGAGCAAATATAAGTAAAAATAAAAGGACAGGACAAAGACTTTCTATTGAAACTTCATTTTCACTAAGTGAAAATTATATATATATATATATATATATATATATATATATATATATATATATATATATATATATATATATATATATATAAAATTTTCACTTAGTGATATATATATATATATATATATATATATATATATATATATATATAAAATTTTCACTTAGTGATATATATATATATATACATATATACACTTAGTGATATATATATATATATATATATATATATATATATATATATATATATATATATATATATATATATATATGTGGACAAAAAGACAAGCATGAAGCCAGGTAGAGAAACAGACAAAGAGCCGGACAGACAGATTGAGTGATAGACAGAGCGACCGCTAGATAGACGAACAGAGACACGCGAAGAGAAAAATACAAATAGAGTTAAAAATAGTCGGACAACGATTAAAAGTTTCAGAAAAAACACAAAGACAGAGAGACAGACAGAGAAACAAAAGAAACAGACAAGTAGAAACAAACATACAAGACACGGGCAGCGCAACAGAGAGAAAGAGACAGAAAAAAAAGACAGAAAGACAGAGACAAAGTGCCAGACATATAGAATATCAGAAATATAAACAAAACACCAGAAAGACAAGCACAGGGACAGACAACGTGACAGACAGTCAGACAGAAGAAACTGACAAAGGGAAAGACAGACAGAGCCACAGAAATGTGAGAAATGTGCGTATTGATTTTGAGTCGGAAAAAATAAGTAAGTAAAAATTCGACTGAGCAACTTGGAGCACGCTAAGCAAGTCATGTGTGGCGGAGATTGAGCAGCGGCTCCCATTTCTTTTAATTGGTGATTAATAACGTTTCTCCGTTCGTTACTGCAGTCACCTCGATGCAGTCAAGTGTGGCTGTGTTAATAAGCAATTACGCACACATTCCTGATCAATGATTTATATCTGTCTCTTTCTCCTTCATACTCCAATTTACTGTCAGTTCTTTGGTGCAAAAGAATCTCATTCTTCGTGTTTCGAGAGTCATATATAGATATATATGTCATCACCTTCTTCCGCTTAATCCAGGGCCGGGTCACAGAGGCAGCAGCCTAAGAAATGAGGTCCAGACATTCCTCCAACTCTTACGGGGAGACACCGAGGCGTTCCCAGACCAGCCGGAAGACATAATCCCGCCAGCGTGTTCTTGGTCAACCCCGGGGTGGTCTTGTCCTGGTCGGACAGGCCCGAAACAGCACACCAGGGAGGTGTTCAGGAGGCATACGGACCAGATGCCTGAGCCACCTCAACTGGCTCCTCTCAATGCGGAGGAGCAGCAGTTCCACTCCATGCTCCTCCCTGATGAATGAGCTTCTCACCTTATCTCGAAGGGAGAGATCCGCCACAAAGCGAAGGAAGCTCATTTCAGCCGCTTAAATCGCGATCTTGTTCTTTTGGTCACTAACCAAAGCTATAGGTGAAGGTTGGAATGTAGATCGACTGGAAAATTAAGAGCAGCTCAGCTCCCTCTTCTGAGGGACTGATAAAGGCTCTGCTTTACAGCAGAAGTTGCAGTATATATATATATATATATATATATATATATATATATATATATATATATATATATATATATATATATATATACAGGGATCCCTCACTTTTCTCGGTTAATTGGGACCAAGATCTCCACGTGACCACCGAATTTCGGTAGGATCACCCCCCCAGCCCCCCTGACTGACGTATACATACATGTATATGTGTATATAATATCACTAAATACATATTCAATGCTATAAATGCTCATAATAATAATTAAACATTTAAAAAATGCATAAGATGTAAATAAAATATAAATACACACTCAGATGCGCACCTCACAAAAATAGAACTAGTTCTGATGGGAGGTTCTGGGTTCTTTTTTGTTTTGTGTTTGTTTAGGGTTTTTTTTTTGTTTTGCATAATTGTTTTTGCAGAATTTTCCTTAACTTTTTCCCTGATTCTTCCTTAATTTTCTTATTTTTTAAATCAATGAATAAAAAAAAAAACAAAAAAAAACTTGCGATGCACTGAAGCCACATGAATTGAAGCACGAAGTCGCAAAGGATCCCTGTGTGTGTGTGTGTGTGTGTGTGTTTGTGTGTGTATATATATATATATATATATAGTGTGCTAACCTCCTGGAACCATCTTGACGGGATGAAGCTATTTGTTATATAGTGAGTTAACACTCAGTAATCACGTCATCGCTCAAACTATTCTCATGGGATCCTCAGACAACAGTGTCATAGATAATTTGTGTTCTCAGTTCTAGACAGCAAATTAAGTCTTTTTTTTTTGTTTGTTTTTCTTCGAGACAAAGCATGCATGTACTTCAATCGTCGGGTTGGAAATCGAAACGAATTCGTTTAAAAACAGAAGGCAGGAACGAGGATGCAGGATTGAGTCTCTTGTCTCTCCTGTTTCTCATCTCTCTGCTTCTCCTCTCCTCACGCTTGGTAGCAGCCCATGGTTCTATCTCACACTGAGAGGCCAGCTGTACAGTAAACGCACGCCCTGCTCTGCCCCCTAGCCCCCTCCAAACCTCACCACCTTCCCCACCTCCTGCCCATCGATCCGGGCCTCTTTTTCCATGTTGTGGACGGAAGCCTGGGCATGCACTCAGCTTTCGCTCCCCACCCTCCACCCAGCTTGAAAAAAAAAAAAAAAAAAAGAAAGAAAGAAAACACACCGAAAGGTGACCCTTTAAATAAGCTTTTCCAGAACATTCGGCTTGTGCGTCTGTAATGTTCCTGACTGTCCTTCAAAACGTCATCCGCCGGCTTGGCATAGGTTAGTTGGAACAGAAGTCAACAGAGAAAAAAAAAAAACACATACAAAATAAACAACTCCATTTCAGCCAGAAACTGTGCTCTGTGGGGCCAAAAGCACCTTTAAATACAGCACCCCTAGTGTCCAGTTCTTGCCATGTTACACAAAAGAGGAAATAAAGGTGTCAGTCGGTGAATATAATTTTAATAATTCTCATGAGAGGAGATTAATGCAAATTGTGTCAACTGCATTCTGAAAGCTGATTGGCTGTACAGCTGAATTAGCCAATCATTAGTCTTTTACAAATCGCAAGATAATTACTGAGATCCACACTATACAGAATAGTAATTTTGTGAAATTCCAAGGTCTAGTTCATTAAAGTGCGTATTTCATATTATGCAAATAATCTCAAACCAGGTGTGGACGGAGCTTTGTTTTATTTATTTCATTATTATTTTCATTTAAATTAATTTCTTGCCTGAAATATATAAATATATCATTGGCACCACAAGGCCAACCAGGTTGATGCTGCTTGTCTGAGCACCTTTTATGGTTTCGCTCGTTAATGAAGATGAAGAAAAATCCTTATGACCCATTGGACCCATAAAAATAAACAAACAAACAAAAAACAAGGAGGTTTGGAAGATTGCTGGATATCTGAGACGGAGGGAAATATTAT
>CM045745.1:30875281-30910281 GCA_024760905.1 Plotosus lineatus
AGAGAAACAGTCATTTAATTGGGCAATTTCTACTAGCCAAATGATCTCATGTGCACGTTCTTTGGACTGCAGGAGGAAACCTGAGCATCCAGAGGAAACCCATACATGCACTGTCAGAAGATGCAAAATCTACACAGAAATACCCTTGCAGTGCTCGAACCCACAGTGTTCTTGCTGCGAAGTGAGAGTGCAAACCACTATGCCACCTTGCCCCTCCCCGGTATAAGCAATATAACACTACCCCCACCCCCACCCCCATATGGCACCACCATGTAAACAAATATCTCATCATCCTCGTCTCACCTAGAACAAAGTCTTAACAATGCAATTACTTTCAGTGCTGGTAAAATGTTAACTTTAAAAAAAAAAAAAAAAAATATATATATATATATATATATATATATATATATATATATATATATATATATGCTGCACTTCGATTGCACCCATTGTTTTCGGAATAGCCTATGCATGCACCCTGACCCTGGCCAGAATCAGGTAATTAATAAAGTTAAATAAGGGATGATGTTTCTTTCCACCAACAATAGACATAATATATTGACAGTACATATGTATAGTAACCGCCACTGTTATCTTGAGTACAGTGGAGCAGGTTATAAGGGTGCTTATTGTGTGCATTTTGACTTGACACCAGATTTCCTGTATATGTATTTCATAGATCGTGCATTTTCTGTGAAGAAATATACACTGCCTTAATAAAAGCAAAAAGTCAGCACTCTAATATTTAGCTGGAGCCTTTTTATCCTTGATTACAGTTTGTTATTGCTATGGTTGCTTTAGCTGGTCAGGTTAAGGCTCCCCAGCATTACCTGGCGATAAAATTAAGTCCGATGGTGGTCTGAATGTTGTGAATGACCAGTGCATCCCACCAACTACATTGTTTTCCCCTGATGGCACAAATAGTGGAAGAATGGCTCAGAGAAGAGAATTAATAATTTTTACAATTAAATTGGCATCACAGAGTCCTGACTTTAACTCTTATTGAAAGTGTTTGGAATCTGCAGAAGAACTTATGGAGGGGTTCAATTTTTCCATCACCAACTCAAAATGTTGATAAGTGTATTAACTCGGCTCTGGATGGAAATAAGCACCTTGATGTCGCTTAAGATTGTTGAAACAATGCCATGGCAGTTACATGCTGGGATCAAGGCTACAGGTGGTCCAACAAAATATGACAATGTCTACCTTTTTACCTTTTTACTCATGTAGTACAGACGCTCCCCAGATTATGAACGAGTTAGGCTCCGGACGGCCGATCATAGATGAATTTGTTCGTAAGTCGTTACAGGGAGTGCTTTAGAGGGGAACGTATGTTTAAACCTTGTATAAGTAATCTATACGAGTTTGCACGGTATACAATCTCTCTCTCTCTCTCTCTCTGTCTCTCTCTCTCTCTCTCTCTCTGTCTCTCTCTCTTGACACATAATCATCTGTACATTATCAATATTATTATGTCCCGTATTTAAACTCCTGGTTCCTCTCAAGCACAGCACAGCGGAACTGATCAGATTTACAGAGAGTTTAACTCCAGTATTATAATAAACTGGATAAGAGTGAAACTCTCTGTAAATCTGATCAGATCTGCTGTGTTGTGCTTGAGAGGAACCAGGAGTTTAAATACGGGACATAATGATGTTGATAATGTACAGATGATTTCTTCTTTGAAATGTTTCTTCTTTGAAAGTTTGGGCATGAGTTCAGGAATGTATCATTCTGCTTCTCTTCCCGAACCTCCACGTGGTGAAGCAGTGGTCAGCCACACCCCATTGCAAGAGCCTGGTATTAAGTGTACCTCAGGATAATGTTTAATCATATTTCATACTTATATTTATGATATATCTTTCTATAGATTTTATTCCATTTCTATTTCTACTTGTTCTTCAATTTCATTACACTTTCGCTTGCACTTTCGACCTCGGACAGCCCTGTTCATATCTCCGAATGTGCGTAAAAAGAATGTTCGTAAGTTAGGGAGCGTCTGTATATATATATATATATATATATATATATATATATATATATATATATATATATATATATATATATATATATATATATATATATATATATAAATATATTGTATATTGTATTTAAAAATACAAACTTACCAAGCATATGATTTGCCACATGAACCTGAATGTCCCATTCACTGTGAAAGACCATCTGACATTTAATGCACTGGTAGGTTTTCTTCTGGGGAAAAAAATGCCAGAGGTAGATTAGAAATTGATTTAAAAGGAAATTAAGCTTGAGAACAAACTGAGGATGTATCTGATAACTAGGGACATTTTTTTGCATTACACACAGTACAATAATTATGTACAAAGTCATGCACTGAAGAATTACAACAAATCTAAAATTCCATTGAAGCTCCAGCTTTACCTCTTCACTTTGGGAAGGACTCACTCTTGGCATGGGTGAGCCTTGAGGGGTCCTCACTTGACTGCCACTTCCCTCTCCTGTCTTCTCTCTGTGCACTGTTTGAAGATGTGTCTGCAGCTCCACCTCTGATTCGAACTTCACATTGCAGCTGGAGCATCTTGTCTTGGCAACAGTTGATGATATTGATGATGATGATGATGTAGAATAGGTGGTCCCCTTTCTTTTTACACCACTGGGGCTCAGACTTTCTCCCTGGGTCCAACCTGCATTAGAGGGTGCTGGTGTTTGCCCCCCTGATTGCTGTTGCTTTCCGCCATTTATGGTCGGACTGGAGCTTTTGCTTGCACTTACACATGTGGCACAGAGACCATACGGTAGTCCATTAATATCAAGCTTCACCATGTCATGCTTGGAGCGGAACTCTTTCAGACATGAAGCACACTTGAAGAGCTTCTGACTCTGGTGATGCTGGTGATAAGGAACAATTGTACGCGCACTAGGGTGGTTAGTGGACATGGCTCCTGTCTTTTGCATGTGGAAAGTGCCATGGATCTTCAACTCCAAGGTTGAAGTAACAGTTTGCATGCAGACCACACAGCGAAAACCAGTCAGAGAGTTGCGTAAATCTGGATGCATTTGACAGTGCTCCAGGAAGTCTTCCTCACTCTGCAATGGTAACTTGCAAATCCGACAGCTCCCTGTGTCCAAGCTTTTACTGTGCGTCACTTTATGCTCCGTCAAAGTAAGCAGAGAGGGAAAGCGTTCTCCGCAAATGGGACACATATAATGTTTCACAGGTCCCAGGTGAGTTTGCATATGTTCCCGGAGACCCGCTTCAGAGAAAAATGTTCTGGAGCAAACATTGCATTTGTGGTTTCCCTTGATTATTTCTGCCTTCTTCTTATGCATTGCGGTCTCTCCTGGCCGGATGTTATGATCACGGAGCTGGTGATTGGTCAGGAGAGACTCCATAGTATAAGATGCCCCACAAATATCACATGTATACATGACCTCTGAAGACTCCACATCCTCTTCACTTCCATCATGGCTGTTGTGAGCCTCCCCTGTACCAGCTCCTCCATGGCTATTGGTGTGAATTCCCTGCATTTCTGTATCATCTTTTGAAACTGGTTCACCACCACCACCACCACCACCACCACCACTTGTAGAGCCATTGGTGCCACAGTTTTGGGCTTTTCCCTCAAACACACAATGTTTTTCACGTAAATGACGTTCGAGCAAGATGATCGCATGGAACGCCTTGTTGCAGAAGCGGCAGTTATATTTCTTGCTGTGGGTGGTAATGTGACACTGCAGTTCAACTTCTGTGCCAAAGGACTCACCACAAAAAATGCAGCGGTGAACCCGGCCCTGATTCTCCAAATGACTGTGCCTGACATGCAGTTGAAGGTCAGTCTCATGACGGAAATCCCAGTTACAAGATGTACAGCAATAAACCTTCTTTTCATTGCTGTGTTTCACTGCAAGATGAAGCTGAGTGGAGACTTTAGAGTCAAACACCTCTTGACAAAGAGTACAGCGGAAAAATACAAAGGTATGCATATCAAGAAGGTGCTTCTGCAGGTCATCTACTGATGTGAACTGTTTGTCACAACTTTCGCAGATGTAGTATGTGGAAGTAACAGTGAAGTGGACAGTCACATGCTTTAGCAAAGCTTCCTGGCTGGGAAAGTCTTTGTTGCACTGTGGACAGGTGAGCAGTGGCAGCATACCATCAAGATGGGTTTTCAGGTGAGTCTGGAAAAGATCAAGGCTTGTGTATTTAGCGCCACACTGGTTACAGATGAACTCACTTGCTGAGCGGGATGAAGTGGTGCCATGTTTATGATGGGTGGCCTGATCTACAGATATGGAAGATGAAGGGCTGATGGTTCGATGGGTTCTTCTGCCATTATTGATGTAATTCAGAGCGAGAGGGATGTTTTTGTGGTTTTCCTTGATATGCTTGTTCAGCTTCAGTACACTGTTGAAGATGGGAGAATTGGTACAATAAGAGCAAGAATACACCTCCACAATGGGATCTTTCGGAGTAACTGCAAGTGGAGAGTCGAATCGCAAGCTTCCGGAATCACAGTGTGTTTGTCGCACATGTTCCTCTAATGTTGCCTCAGTCAGAAATCCCATGAAGCACTGGGGACAGAAAAAGGCATTACTCTCCTTGGCCACTGGGCTGGGGAAGCTATGTGAGCAACGGATGTGTTCTTGCAAGGCGTTGAGATCTCCAAGCATCTCCGGACAAAAGTTACACTGTAACAAGGCATCGGACAAACGAGCAAGTAGAGTGGATGGATCTTCAGCATTGTGGACTTGTTTCAGATGTTCATTTAAGTTGACCAAAGATGGAAGGATCTCTAAGCAGAACTGGCAAGTATGGGCCTGCTCTGGTTTATCAACATGCATCGTCTTCAGGTGAATCTGAAGAACTGCAAGACTAGAGAATACTTGTTTGTTACAGTATATGCAACTGTAGGCTACTTTAGATTGTTTTGCGGGTCGTCCACAAATATCATTTGTGTGCTGAGCAGCACGTTTTCTTCTTCCACGAGCCTTTGGCACCGTGGGAGCTGTGTCTACCATGGTTGAACTATCAACAGAAAGGTTGGAGTCTGGAGTGGTGCTTGAAACTGATGTGTATCCTACAGTCAAAAGAGAAGGACTGTTGCTGTGGTTGCTAGACTCTGGAAGTTGGTGAATGTCCATATGTGCATACAACTCTTCCACAGTGGAGAAGTGCTCAGAGCAAACAGTGCATGTATGGCCTTTTTGGTCTCGACTATGTGCCTGGTCAATATGGCTAAGTAAAGAACCCTCGTCACTAAATGGCTCATGGCAGTAGATACACTGCAGACCCGGCCCTACCCTTCCATCTTCTGGGGGTGAACACTCAGGATGACACTCAGCAATGTGCTTCTGGAGCTCCTCGGGCACATCAAACCCTTCTTCACAGCGGCTACACTTGCGTGATTCCTTTAACTTCCACTCATCTGCTCCACAGATCCCTGTGTTCTGACCTTCCTTCCCTCGTTCATGCACCTGCATGTGTCCAAGAAGAGAGCTGGAGGTCAGGAAACCTCTACGGCACACGGGACATTTATGAGGCTTGTTTGCAGCGTGCGTCTTCATATGGATCTTGAGGTGGTCACTGCGTGAGAAAGCAGAGTTGCATTCGCTGCAGTGGTACCTCTTATCACCAGTATGGAGCTTTATATGCCGGTCACGGCTGCGCTTGTGCTTGAAGAGGCGACTGCAAAAGGTACAGCTGAAAGGGAGCTTGTCACTATGGCTCTGCTCGTGGCGCTTCAGGAAGCTCAGGCGACTGAATGATTTGTCACAGAACTGACATGGGTAGGGCAAACCAGGGCCCCCTTCATCTTCACCAAAATCGTAATCGTGAACTGGAGACGTTTGATCTTTACTAGATGGTGAAGAAGCAGGCCAGGAACAAGATGGATCATCTTCTAAATCAGCCCCATCTGCAAATAAAGACAAGGAATTTCTTTTTATCCGCAGAGAAACATATAGGGAATATAAGAACATTCATTTTATATAGACAGTATATATTTTAGTATGCTTTCAGCAATGTTAATAAAAAGGGATACACAGAAAAGCGCTATGCACTACATCATTGGACAGAGAGAGGGAGAAAGAGTGGTGGGGTATTCAATGACAATGACAAAAATGGGTTTCATAAAAAAGAGAGAAATTAGCCTCGTATGTGGCCACCTAATGGCAATACCCACTGAGACAGAAAAAGTCATTTCTGACATTAATATCCAGCAGCTGTCCATGGGGTGTGTGTTTATTTAGTGGGGCACCAGACATTAGATAAATTAATACTTGACAATGGCTTTCTTTATTACAAAAAATGACCACAAACACCCTCCGTCCATTTCAAAATATCCATGCACATGCATACGACCATTTACCAAGAATACCATGAACGCAAAGACATAGGAAAATGCTTTTGGGGTTATAAATGTAACATGATGTTCATTTTGTTATTGTTTGTTTGTTTGTTTGTTTGTTTTTCATAATCCAAGAACATGCAGCTTTAGATCAAATGGCTACAATAAACTGCCCACAGCTGTGAATGTGAACATGTACAGCCATTTCTGTGGTAGTGTTTATCTGTTGATTGTCTGTGTTAAGGATGAATCCAGCTTCCGAGTGACCCTCACATGACCTGCAGTATTGTGCAAAGGCTTCAGGCGCAAAGGAACGGTGTAGAACAAAGATGGTTTATATTTACATATATTTACATATAAATAATGACATTAAATTAAAAATCTCTACATAAAAATTCTATAAATCACAGTAAACAGACATTCATTCATTTTCAGAGCCACTTAATCCTAATTAGGGTTGTGAGAAGGCTGGCTCCCATCTCAGCCGCCTTTGGGCGAAGGCAGAGTACACCCTGGACGGCTCGCCAGGCCATCACAGGGGAAAAAAAAAAATGCTGACGGCTATACGGCTCCTCTTGATAAGGGTCAGCAATGGTTCCTTTACATGAACCTCCCACCACAGACAGTGAGAGACATGGCTGGCTTTTGATAACCCAGTTAGTGGAACTGGGGAGACAGTAGTGACAACCTAGTGATAGTGGAGCTCGAACCCCCAAGTTCGGGATTGGTAATCCAGAAATTTACCACCGGGCCTCTACAGTAAACTGTAATAAATGAAACTAATTCAGTATTAGGTGTGATTATGACTTTTTGTTTAAAAATACAACAGCACCAGGTCCAGTTTTTGCAGCTTTATAAGTACAGTATCTACTGGGTCGGCGGCACGGTGGCGTAGTGGTTAGCACGTCCGCCTCACAGCAAGAAGGCCCGGGTTCGATTCCCGGCCTGGGCGTTTCTGTGTGGAGTTTGCATGTTCTCCCCGTGCTTGTGCGGGTTTCCGCCGGGTGCTCCGGTTTCCTCCCGCAATCCAAAGACGTGCACTGTAGGTTAATTGGCTGTCCTAAATTGACCGTAGATTCTCTCCTGCAGCGGCACTGGAACCCAGTCGTATCGGCACTTGCCTTTCCATTGGATCCTTCCGGTGGCGCCGAGTCGGGGGACTTGCTGCTTGGGTAACAGCCTGTCCCTCATTACTCTCCCTACCCGGGCTCTGCGCACTGGGGGAGTATCTCCAGCCGGGATACCAGCCAGAGCGCAGCCATAGTCCTTCGGGACTGACGGAGGCCTACCATCTACTGGGTCTCTTACAGAACCAGCCACAGTTCATCTGGAAATGGTGACTGTCACACTTAATTCTTTATTTGAATGAAAATCGCGGCAGCCTTCGTTATATTTTTCACCTGAAAAGTCGTCTCTTCTCCGTAATATGATGCGCTCTTTATTCACCGTGCGACGTCTCTCAGCGTCTATGGTGTGAGGTTCATGTAAAAGAACCCTTGCTACCTTTTGAATAGAGGAGCTGCAAAGCCGTCAGAGTGTTTCTGCCCTGCGATGGCCTGGCGCGCCGTCCAGGGTGTACTCTGCCCTCGCCTAGAGTCAGCTGAGATGGGCACCAACCTCCCTGTGATCCTAATTAGGATCAAGAATTTCAGAACATGAATGGATGAAAATCTATAGCAAAGTTTATACCCAAAATAAATAAATAAATAAATAAATAAAATAAAATAAAATAAAAGAGGGTGGCCAAAACTTTTGCACATGACTGTACATTACAGCAGAAACCATGAAAGCGGTGCCCTGCATCACAGATGTGTAATAATGATAAATTAATTATGTGAGCCCTCACTGTATCCATTTTTAAGAAGGTGAGCACTCTTTTTGCTTATCTACAAGTGCAACCCCTGCATAGTGAAAACAAAAATGTAAAAAAAAAAAAAAAAAAAAAAGGAGCCGAGAGCAAATCAGAGGAAACAGAAAAACAAAGGGAAACTGACAAGATTTATGAGACATTTGCAGGAAAGCATAAAACACCTTTTTGGATGTAGCTCTCTCTCCATCCTCGCACAGGCTTCTCCAGCCACTTCGATTGTTTTCTTTTGAACACTCTGCTCTGCCTTCAGTCTGAATAACATGCCCTTGTTGATCGCTTAACCCACTGTACCAAATCTTCAGGAAACAGATGAGGTCACATGTTGACCTACTGTTCCTCAAACTGCTGAAAGAGGCACATTGATGGGCTTTGCCCTGCAGGATCCTCTTGCTGGAATCCTCCCACCCTGGGCAGCAGGCCACTTAAAAATCATAATATAATCATATTAACAAAATCTCCTCCTACTGTATCTACTGACTACACCGAGCTTCAACTTAACTAATTTCGAAAAAAACAATTTAATTATCCCCGCAAACGTCTCTGCGATTAATAACCAATTTACAACCAATTTACAACCAATTTACAACCAACATTACAACCAACATACATTACATGTTTTTATTCTTTGGCTTTTAAAGCCTCTCGGCGGTTTCTGTATCATATACTGAAAAATTATACTATATATACTATATCATTAGCTTTATATGAATATATTAATGAATGAGAGGAACTGAAGGGTGCTTGTGGGAAGGAAACCATGTTGATGTTGTTCCTCTCCTTTCGACGAGCACGCTAACCAATCAGAAAGTGCACCCACCCCCAGACTAGTTTGTGAACACAAAACGAAGAGTACAGAGAGTCTCTGGAGAGCCAAGAGGATAAGAGGGAAGGCTGTTTTCCTCTCTCTCTCTCTCTCTCTCTCTCTCTCTCTCGCTCTCTCTCTCTCTGTGTGTGTGTGTGTGTGTGTGTGTGTGTGTGTGTGTGTGTGTGTGTGTGTGTGTGTGTGTGTGTGCTTTCTCTCTTGCTGGCTTGGTGTTTTCCCCTCCCTTCCACGTGACGAGAAATGCCCGGACTCAGGACAGCCTGAGTAAATATAAGAGAAATTTCGCACATACATACTGTACGCACGCTCACTCATACACACACATCCCGCCTCACGATGACAGTCTGTGTGAACCAGCCAAAGGGGATGCTGCACACTGCAAACCTCCACCCCGCAGCTGAAGGCCTGGCTTTGTTGGACTGCCAAAGCCTTCCTGAACATTCCCTGGCTTGCAGCCTGTCTCAGCCTAAGAGGAAAACCTCCATCTTAGGGCCTGATGTTGCTTCATGATGTAAGCCCCCACCCCCCCCCCACCCTCACCCCCTGAATTTTCTTTTTTCTTTCTTTTTTTTTTTGGCACATGGTGCAGTCTAGCTCTCTGAGCAAAACAACACATTTGTAATGTTCAGCACAAGGACAGCTGGATACCCGTTTGACATCTGTTTCAGCATATTTATTGGTAGGAGAGCGTTTGGGAGGAGACCAAATAGGTGTATAACAATCTCACATGCTCAGCTGGTAACAACAGATCATGTCATTTCTCCTGGTTTGGTCCGATTACAAGATAACAAAGAGAATCGGATCACAGGTTGACTGCTTAGTATGCTGAGACTCTCAACCCTTGAACACATCACAAACTTCAAACGCTTTGGCACACGCCCACCGTATCCAACACACACACACACACACACACACACACACACACACACACACACACACACACACACAAAACCAAACACTCTCTGTCTTCCCGTCTGCGTGCCTATACGGATTGTATTAGTTCTCGAACAATAAAGCTTGTCCCATTAGAACGTAGTATACGATTGCTGTGTTCTAATTACTGCTTTGGTCTGAAGACAGAATAAGATTCTACTTAGTGGATGCAAAGTATAATTAGGATCCGTATTTAAACGATGAAAAATAATGACAGAACTGTGATAGGGCTCGGACTGAAAAATATATCAGATTATCATTAAAGCCATATTCACATATCTGTGAGAATCAGTCAGTCAGTTGAAGCCTTTGAAACTTGAGAATGTTGAATCATAAGGCTAATACAACCCTGAGGTCTTGATTTTCCACGTCAGTTCAAAACTCTGATGTAGATTGAGATGGTTTGGACATGTACAGACGAGGGATAGTGAGTATATTGGTCGTAGGATGCTGAGGTTGGAACTACCAGGCAAAAGGCCCAGAGGAAGACCAAAGAGAAGATTTATGGATGCGGTGAAGGCGGACATGAAGGTCGTTGGAGTAAGAGTAGAAGATGCAGAGGATAGGGAGAGATGGAGGCAGATCATTTGCTGTGGCGACCCCTGAAGGGAACAGCCGAAAGGAAAAGAAGAAGAAGAAGAAGTTCAAAACTCTGATGATATTCAAATTTGTACACCTTTATTTTTCTCATTTCGTACATGAATGGTGCTCAAAGTATGAATCCTATTCCAGAAAAAATAAAAAAAAACCCTGCACAGTTCTTCACTACCCTGATTTTGTGTGTGTGTGTGTGTGTGTGTGTGTGTGTGTGTGTGTGTGTGTGTGTGTGTGTGTGTGTGTGTGTGTGTGTGTGTGTGTGTGCGTGATTGACTGTGTATTTGGCTTCCTCCTCCCATTTAAGGTCTTTCACATTCTGCACATTTCTGTGGGCCGCCTGGGTGGCACACTTGGATGAGCAGGAGTACCGCTATGTATGAGGTGGGTACCAGAAAGCCAAGCAGGTCAAGATGACTAGTGCGTCCCGAATAAAAAATACCCCCCCCCCCCCCCCGAACATGTACTGACATGGCTATTGAGCACAATAACAATATTTACAGGTAAAAATATAAAATCATAATCATATCATAAATTCTCACATTTAATGTAATGTAGAATACCAGTGATGGGCGGCACGGTGGCGTAGAACAGCTGCCTCACAGCAAGAAGGCCGGGGTTCGATTCCAGTCCTGGGCATTTCTGTGTGGAGTTTGCATGTTCTCCCCATGCTTGCGTGGGTTCTCTGGGTACTCCGGTTTCCTCCCACGGTCCAAAAACATGCACAGTAGGCTAATTGGCTGTTCTAAATTTCCCGTAGGTTCGCATCGTGCAGAAAGCAATGGCAAACCACTGCACTATCCTTGCCAAGAAAACCTCCATGAAGATGATGATCAAGGCGTTATCCTTCTAGGCAGGTCGCCAAGAGTCATCCTATGACTCGGAAGGTACCAGACCCGACCAGTATACCAGTGACATGATAAACTACCATGTTTGATTGTGCGATGGTTCGGCTGATACGGTTTCTGAATCAACATAAAAATATGTATTGTTGGAAGAAATGCACTGCACCTTCACTTCCACCACAGCATTCATGGCTAAAATGACGCTGAGCAAGAGACCGAGCCCCCAACTGCTCTCTGGGCACTGGCAGCCCGCTGTGCATGTGTGTATGGGTGGGTGTGAGCTCAGTTTGAAGAGGTTAAATGCAGACGCAATAAGGATTAACAAAGTGTACAAATGAATACATAATAATCATCATAGCGATCTCGGTTCATCATACCAATTCATCATCATCATCATCATCATCATCATCATCATCATCATCATCTTCTTCCGCTTAGTCCAGGGTCGGGTCGCGGGGGCAGCAACCTTAGCAGAGAGGTCCAGACGTCCCTCTCCCGAGCCACTTCCTCCAACTCTCCCGGGGGGACACCGAGGCGGTCCCAGACAAGCCGAGAGACATAGTCCCTCCAGCGTGTTCTAGGTCGACCCTGGGGTCTCTTCCCAGTTGGACATGTCCGAAACACCACACCAGGGAGGCGTCCGGCATACTAATTCATTTCCTTTCCTTCGTTCCCCCACATACTTGCAAATTGGCGACAAACCCGGAAGTAACTGGCACATGATTCAAATTTAGCCAATGGCTGAGAGCTTTTGTTTCTCCCTCCTGCTGATTGGTTGCAGATGATGTGTACACCTCTCTTTTTCCTCCTTCATGCACATGTCATCAACGTGATTGCTTGAATTTCGAATTCATGGTTTTTTTAGTGAGGTTTTTAATGATTATTTATACCCCGTGATGTCATTCAAATGCCCTGCATCTTCTCTAGCTTCTGGTAAGGAGCCTCAGCACGTTATTTATTCATAAATATTATCACAGTATATATTGTTTGAAATGTGAGGTAAAGCATCAAGCAAATGTGAAAGAAATGGTAGAAGAAATGAAATGAAAGGCACCCGGAGAACAGGGTGTTGCTCTGGGCTGAGATGGAGCGAATAAGCACTGCTGTCTGCTAATTGTTGCACTCTTCCGTTAAAAACTCCTCAAACTCCGGCTTTGTGATTGCAACTGGAAGAATGTGAAAGAACAGGTGAGAGAACACCTTCAGCTCAGCTCACTTTCAGCACACCTGTCTGCTGTAAAAAATGCCACCTTTACTGGCAGTGTGCATGTGTGTGCATGTGTGTGCATGTGTGTGCATGTGTGTGTGTGTGTGTGTGTGTGTGTGTGAGAGAGAGGCATAGGTGGGATTGGGGCTGAAGGGACTCATTACCTCTTTCATTATTGCAGTTGCAATAATAGGTGAAAGTCTGTAGCATTAAGCACTGCCAGCTTGATACGTGTTGACATCAGACTCACGACGGGTTTAACGGGGTGTCGCTATGTGATGGTTTGACATCCTGAAAGTAGTTAACTAGGGTTGTAGAGTTTCATGTTTATTTTATATCTGCATTACCAGACAACGAAATCATGATTCTACTTCTTCCCGTGAAACGATAAACAGAACCCTGGATTGATCCACAGAGTTCTTCGGTGTCTATAAGTAATAATAATTCACATCCATAGTGCATTTCAAGCCTCAGGCTGTAGAACCTTGAAATTTAATAAGAAAAAACGAATAAGAGCATTGGGAGAGCTCAAACCTGCACCAACCTAATGAATATAAAAATAAAGATCACAGCACCCCCTGCTGGGCCTGCTGTACAACCACACATTACAAAAAATACATTTTATCATCATCATCATCATCATCATCATCATCATCATCATCATCATCTGCTGTAAAGCGAAGTTTGTATCAGTTTGTCAGCTGTAAGGCAAGGCTCTCGATTTACTAGGAGATCTACGTTCCACCTGCGGTCACGTGTTTTGAGTAGTGACCGAAAGAATATTGCGGATACAAATGGCTGAAATGAGCTTCCGGTGCAGGGTGGTGGAGCTCTCCCTTGGACATAGAGTGGCTGGTGAGAGGGACGTCTTGGCTTCACTGCTTAGGCTGCTGTCTCCGTGATCAACCCCAAATTAAGCAGAAGATGAAGAAGAAGAAGATGAAGATGATGATGAAAAAGATGATGATGATGATGATGATGATGATGATGATCATCATCATCATCATCATCATCATCGTCATCATCATCATCATCATCATCATCATCTCTTTCTGCTTGGTCCAGGGTCAGGCAGCAGCCTAGACAGTGAGGTCCGGATGTCCCACTCCCCAGCCACTTCCTCAAGCTCTTCCAAAGGGACAACACAGTTATCCTTGACGAGCTGAGAGGCAAAGTCCCTGCAGCATGTTCTGACGTCTCCTCCCAGTTGGACATGACCGAGACACCACACTAGGGATGCATTCAGGAGGCACTCCAATCAGATTCCTGAGCTACCATGACCTACTCCCCTCAACACGGAGGAGCAGCAGGTCCTGGAGTGGGTCCTGAAGGTTCTGACTTCAGTCCCTTCCTCCTTCCCTTCTCCAATGACTATGGTGTGTTCGGTTCTGTTCTTGTTATATTGGATCTGTGCGAGTCATCTGCTAGATTCAGATCTCCAGAAGGTTAAAACTGTTTGGTATAGTTTTCTAAGAAAGACAGTGGCAATGGGTTACGCCAGAAGTAATGCACCCTTATGCAGCCAGCGCAAAAAAAAAAAAAAAAAAGGTGTTCACTCTGCCTTGCAGGTCAAATGTCAGATTGAGTGGACTTCTAAAATATCCAATGAGCAGCTGCAGGAAATTACCAGGTCACTTCCCATCCAACACTGCTGCCACAAACAAATTCCCTTAATATATGGACCTCATCTGCCAGATGGAGAATGTTTCCCTTCAGAAACAGGTTCTGTTTGGCAAGAGAACAGCCGCGAGGACATGGATAAGGGTGGAGGAATTGTTCGGCATTGATTGTCAGCAAGATATAAAAAGTATGGTTCATCATCCAGAGACTGGACCCAAGCCAAGCTGATACTTTGGGTGAAGGTGGTGTACACCATGTACAGCTCGCCAGCCATCACAGGTCACACATCACACACGCATTCACACATGGGGGGAGGGGGTGGGTTTCAAACACCTCATTAGCCTATGACGTTTTTTTTTGGGGGGGTTTTTTTGGACTGTGGGAAGACACCAGTGAACCCTGTTGAAACCTACAGAAGCGTTGAGAGAACATTCAAACTCCACATAAAAATGCCCAAACCAGAGAATCAAACCCAGGACCTTCTTGCAGTAACGCGAGCGTTCTAGTAACTTTGTATTTTTTTTTTTTCATTCATTCATTTTCTGAGCTGCTTAACTTAGGTTGCAGTGCAGGGAGGCTGGTGCTCATCTCAGCCAACTATAAGTGAGGGCAGGGTACACCCTGGACAGCTCGCCAAGTCATCACAGGACCAAAACTCACACAACCACTCACAACTAAGGGTGATTTGGAACAGCCAATTACCTACAGTGCATGGTTTTGGATTTTGGGAGGAAACCGGAGTACCCCGAGGAAACCCATGCAAGCACGGGGAGAACAGGCAAGGTCCACACAGAGACACCTGAGCTGGGAATTTAACCCTGGATCGTCTTGCTGTGAGGCGGCCATGCTAACCATTACGTCACCGTGCCACCTAACTTTTTTTTTTTTTTTTTTAATTTTTAATACTTACTAATTAGTCAACAGACACAACTGTACATTTTTCATCCATTATGTTAATTTTAGCAATGTGAGGAATATATCAAAATATATCTTGAAAGTCATTTACATAACATTAGCAGTGCGCTTCAGAGGAAATGTACAGGATCACTGGGAAATAAGCGCAAGCAGGTTTTTTTTTTTTTTTTTTTTCCCTTTTTTTCCGCAAAAGGTGTTTGAAATCTGAACTGAATTTTTTTTTTTTTGCTGGGACAGCACAGGAAGCCTGTGTCACAGTGTATGTACTGTATATGCTGGTGTGTGCTATCATGTTTATTCATAAATCTCACAAACGTCAAACTTGTCTTTCTTTAACCTTGCTTCATTGTGTGAGAGCGTCTTCACAGAAACAAAAATAAAATGTTGAATATCCCCCCCCGGAGGCTGCCGATGTGTCACCACAAAGCTTCTTCTATTCCAAAACCCAGATATAACACAGCGTCTGAACAGCAGCATTACATGCAGTGCAATATGTGACACAAACACTTATCATAAATTGGAAAAAAAAAAATCATCTCAAAAATAAGAGCTTTTTTAACCCTATGGCGTTTTTAGACGGATAACACGGCGGCATAGTGGTTGGTGCATCGCTCTCAGAGCGAGAAGGTCCCGGCCCCACTTTGATTCCTGGTTTGGGCGTATCTGTGTATTATTGGTTAATTACTGTATAGGGTATTACAATTTCTTCTTCACGGCTGTTTTGATATATTGGTGACAACAGCGCCCCCACAGTTGGGCATGATGTGGTGCAGTGTTTAACAAGTCCACCTCTGAGAAAGAAGGTCCTGGGTTTGAGTCCGAGGCTCAGGTTTACATCTCCTCCTCGTATACGGTTGGGTTCCATCCGGGTACTTGAGTTTCCACAGACAGTCCAAAAGCATGCATGTTATGCCGATTGACTGTTAGGTGCGGATTGCCAGTAGATGTGGATGTGGGTCGGAATGGTGTCGTGTGTGTGTGTGTGTGTGTGTGTGTGTGTGTGTGGTCTGGTGAGCTGTTCAGGATTTTTGAATCTTGTAGTGGAGAAACGATTCTGAAGAAAAATGTAAGAATTAATGCAATTTTGTACCACTTAGATCAAAAAAAAAAAAAAAAATCAGACTTATTTTAAGTCGAAATTGCATGGGAGGTGAACGTTGCTTGATTAATTGCACAAGAAATCGAGAAGCGAGTGTCAGGGGAATGAAATGAAAGACAAAATGGCGCTTCTGCTCCAGACGGAAAACTCCAGGCTATCGTTTTGTGTTTTTGAGTGTTTATTACTGAACTGCAATATATTCATTCAAATTCTTCCTTTATGTATTTTTATCAGAGACATTACTTAAAGATAAACAGGAAGTCATAACTCTTCACTTCCTCTTCTGTCCTTCTCTCTCAATCTATGCATCCATCTATTTCAGGATCTAAGTAAACACAATACGGTTCTTTGCACATTACTGAGAAATGTCACTCGCAGTCATTGATCATTTCAATCTGTCCTATCACTCCAAAAGAGGAACGCGCGAGTACCCGTGTCTTCATGCGTGCACATGTTGAAACAACCGGCGATGACACATGTCCAAATACTAGAATACGCTCAGGCTTTTCTGAATCACGAGCCATTTCATTATGACACTTTCTTCCATTTCTGTCTCATCAACATCCTTTGTCCACATTTAATCATGTCCCAGTCTGGACACAGGCACTTGGTCAATGTCTTCCGAAACGTGCCGCTGGCTGCCGAGGAAACGTGAAGAAAAATGACAGACTCATCCTCTAACCCCAGCCCAGCTTTTTTTTTTTCTTCAGCAGAGATGTATCTGGGGAACAAGCACCTGGATAGGATGAAGAATTCCTGCCCTTGTCCAATAGCAGCTCAAAAGACAATATCATGAAGGCAATGTGCACTGCGGAGAAACCATACAGACCATCAGACAGGTCCTGCTGTAGCCCTGTTGAGTGAACCTAGACCGGAGCCGGTACTATTTTTGCATCTAGTTGCCAGGGCATTCGGGACTCCCTTGACTATTATTGGTGGTTTCTGCTACTCTATCTACTGTTTCTGGAGTTCGCTTCGAATTTCCAGTGGCTTCTAAAACCGTTCAGCTATTTCCGGCAGTTTCTGCTGCTCCCTTGGCTATTTCAGGTGCTTTTTATTGCCCTTTGACTATTTGCAGCAGTTTCTAAACACGACCTCAGCTATTTTCAGTAGTTTTCAGTTTCTTCGTGAGTTTCTGCTCAACCCCCCACCCCCACCCACCCACCCCCACCCCACCCACCCACCCCCACCCCACCCACCACCACCACCACCACCACCGGCTAATCCCCATGGTTTCTGCTGCTACCTCTCCTACTTCCGGTGGTTTCTTCAACTCCTTCAGGAATTCCCGGCAGTTTTTGCTCCCACCTCACTATTTACATGGGTTCCGATATTGCCTGGTTATTTCCACCAATTTCTACATCATCGTTTATTTCTGGTGGTTTCTGATACTACCTCGGTTATTCTCTGGCTGTTTACGATACTCCATTGGCTACCACCTCCGGTTTCTCATACTACCGCAATAAATTCCAGTGGGATTTGTCATCACTATTTCTGGTACTTTCTGCTACTCTCTTGGTTATTTCTGGCAGTTTCTGACAATACCGTGGTTATTTTGGCCAGCTTGCACTAAATGTACCTTTTAATCCCAAGAGCGCAGACCAGTCAGATTGCGATTATCATTCACATGACACGTCACATACAGTCATCAGGGAATAAATGATAGTATCATTTATAAATGCAGTGCAAGTAATTATTTTATTCTGATTGGTTAGGAGTATTCATTTTCTTTAACATCCCTGCACCTAGCAATACCTTCACTCGTTGTATTTTTATAATTTACACTCATTCTAACGTGTCACAGCATAACAACAACGTCAAAAACGTGCATGGCAAGCGTGTCAAATAAACATATTTAATGTGAGCATAATTCGAATATGTTTATTAATGGAGGGAGTGGAGAGGTGATAGTGTAACTTTAGGTTTCCGACACGGGAGATTTATCAGGACAGTACAAATGTAAATTTAGTGATTTCTTTACAATTTGACAATGTCCATGCAACATAGATAGATAGATAGATAGATAGATAGATAGATAGATAGATAGATAGATAGATAGATAGATAGATAGATAGAGAGAGAAAGAGACAGACAAATAGACAAAGTGAGAGTAGTATAATAGAGAGAGGAAGAGAGAGTGAGAATAATAGAGAGTAAGTAATACAGAGAGTGAGAGTAATAAAGAGAGAGAGAGAGTAATAGAGACAGTGAGAGTAATAGAGAGAAAAAGAGAATGAGAGTAATAGAGAGCAAGCAATAGAGAACGAGCAAGAGACACAGCGATACAGTAATAGAGAGAGAGAGTAATAGAGATAGTAATGGAGAGCGAGAGAGAGTAATAGAGAGAGAAATAGAGAGACAGAGAGAGAGAGTAATAGACGGTGGAAGCAATAGAGAAAGACTGAGAGTAATAATAGAGAGTAGTAGAGACAGAGTGAGAGTAATAGAGACAGTGAGAGTAATAGAGAGAGCAAGCAATAGAGAGAGCGAGCAAGCGAAAGAGAGTAATAAAGAGGGAGACTAATAGCAAGAGAGAGAGAGTAATAGACACTGAAAGTAATAGAGAAAAAGAGAGAAAGAAGAATACAGAGAGGGAGCTAAGAGAGAGTAATAAAGATAGAGAGAGTAATAGAGGGAGTAATAAAGAGAGTAATAGACAGTGAGAGACTAATAGACAGTGAGAGTAATAGCGAGAGAGTAATAGCGCCTAAAGTAATGGACAATGAGAGTAATAGTGAAAGAGTAATAGAGAGAGAGAGTACTAGACAGTGAGAGTAATAGCGAGAGAGTAACAGAGCGTAAGAGTAATAGACAGTGAGAGTAATAGAGCAAGAGGGTAATAGAGCGTAAGAGTAATAGACAGTGAGAGTAATATAGCGTGAAAGTAATAGAGTGAGAGAGTAATAGACAGTGAGAGCAATAGCGAGAGAGTAATAGAGTGAGAGAGTAATAGACAGTAAGAGTAATAGCATGAGAGTAATAGAGCGATAGAGTAATAGATGGTGAGAGTAATAGCGAGAGTTATATAGCGTAAGAGTAACAGA
The DNA here is from genome assembly GCA_024760905.1 of Plotosus lineatus. Classification (NCBI taxonomy): domain Eukaryota; kingdom Metazoa; phylum Chordata; class Actinopteri; order Siluriformes; family Plotosidae; genus Plotosus; species Plotosus lineatus. Next base: position 30,894,561 of record CM045745.1, read on the forward strand.
CAGTGAGAGTAATAGCGAGAGAGTAATAGAGTGAGAGAGTAATAGACAGTAAGAGTAATAGCATGAGAGTAATAGAGCGAGAGAGTAATAGACGGTGAGAGTAATAGCGAGAGAGTAATATAGCGTAAGAGTAACAGACAGTAAGAGTAATAGCGAGAGAGTAATAGAGTGAGAGAGTAATAGACAGTAAGAGTAATAGCATGAGAGTAATAGAGCGAGAGAGTAATAGACGGTGAGAGTAATAGCGAGAGAGTAATATAGTGTAAGAGTAACAGACAGTAAGAGTAATAGCGAGAGAGTAATAGAGGGAGAGAGTAATAGACAGTAAGAGTAATAGCATGAGAGTAATAGAGCGAGAGAGTAATAGATGGTGAGAGTAATAGCGAGAGAGTAATATAGCGTAAGAGTAACAGACAGTGAGAGTAATAGCGAGAGAGTAATATAGCGTAAGAGTAACAGACAGTAAGAGTAATAGCGAGAGAGTAATAGAGGGAGAGAGTAATAGACAGTAAGAGTAATAGCATGAGAGTAATAGAGCGAGAGAGTAATAGACGGTGAGAGTAATAGCGAGAGAGTAATATAGCGTAAGAGTAACAGACAGTAAGAGTAATAGCGAGAGAGTAATAGAGGGAGAGAGTAATAGACAGTAAGAGTAATAGCATGAGAGTAATAGAGCGAGAGAGTAATAGATGGTGAGAGTAATAGCGAGAGAGTAATATAGCGTAAGAGTAACAGACAGTGAGAGTAATAGCGAGAGAGTAATAGAGGGAGAGAGTAATAGACAGTAAGAGTAATAGCATGAGAGTAATAGAGCGAGAGAGTAATAGACGGTGAGAGTAATAGCGAGAGAGTAATATAGCGTAAGAGTAACAGACAGTAAGAGTAATAGCGAGAGAGTAATAGAGGGAGAGAGTAATAGACAGTAAGAGTAATAGCATGAGAGTAATAGAGCGAGAGCGTAATAGACGGTGAGAGTAATAGCGAGAGAGTAATATAGCGTAAGAGTAACAGACAGTGAGAGTAATAGTGAGAGAGTAATAGAGCGAGAGAGTACTAGACGGTGCGAGTAACAGCGAGAGAGTAATAGAGTGAGAGAGTACTACAGAGACAGTGCGTGAGATTGTATTGAGTGAATGAGTGTTTGCAGCGGGTTTTGCAGCGGGTTAGTAAAGTGGTGTAAGGGGAATAAAACACTTCCGGATCTGCTCCTCTTTGTAAAAATCGCTTTCTGAACGGACCCAGTAACGCACTTCAACGCGCTGCCTCGTTTTTCATTATTTTCTGACGAAAGCACGCCCAGAATGTTTTACTCCTTATTTTAAATACACAATAAATCTCAATGATTAGAATTATTTATAGAAAGCTACTCTTGCAAACACGCACATCTGTAATTTCCTCCAGGTGTGTGTGCAGTGACTAAAATTCCCATTCGGTTTCATTTCTGGTTCACATTCACTGAGAAGAGCCCGTCCAGATGGCCTTAATTCAGTCAAGTTTCATGTTTTAAAAAATAACAATAAATATCATGTATGTTTTTGGTGTTGTTCCACTTAAAAAAAAACAAAAAAACAATTGGGTCATGGGTTTACCCGAAGAGAGGAAACAGGGTGAGGGTGAAGATGTGCTCGCTGGTGTGAACGCGTCACCTCTGTGACGGACGAGGATGTAGATTCATCTCTTTATGAGAACCATAATAATACGAACTGCATGACACGTTTCATTCCTGACGTTAAGAGACAGAGTTTGGTGGACACAAAGCATCTCTGGATCTACAGCGTTGTGTATTAATCAATTAATTAATGAATTCCTTTGAAAAAAATGACAACACTAAACAAACAAAAAAAAAAATTTAAAAGAAAGAAGTGTTTGTCTCTGGGGATTCTTGTCCTTGGGCAGATCTCTTCTAAGGAAGCTGAAGCAGAGGAAAACAGTTGACCAGGGTCAGGTAAGAGCAAGCAAACAGGAAGTGAGCTCCGCCAGAGACCTTGGCTGGGCCTTTGTCTCCTGTGGCTGGATATGGGCGGGGGGAAGGACAATCTGTCCCCCTCTGTCCACCAGTGTGGTACAGCCCGCCAGCGTTTGCTTGCGCAGCGGGATGAACGTGAGGACGGACAGTTGGGGCCTGAGGACAGCCTTGGCTTATCTACAAGTGAGGCAAAGGGACCCAGACTAAAACAACAAAAACTGACAAAAGGAACCGAAAAAACAGATGGACACTCCGACGATGGCGTTGTGATCAGTAGTAATACTCTCCTGAACTCAGTTACCAAATTCAGACAAACGATAAACAGACACAGCATCATGTGATTTGATCACATGACCATACTGGCATACAATTCATATCACAATATTTCTGGCCCTCACTTCTTTACCATGGACCTAAATTCAGATTTTATTTAGAGTGAGGACAAATAGCACCCATTCATTTCTTTTCCTCGGATTTGTAACCTGTCTATAGGTAAGTCTGTTGGGACTTTTACTCCCGAGCCAAGTGGTTCATCAGGTCGGTGCTTAATCCCGGTTTCCGTAGCAGGAAGCGACCAGAGGTTCAACTCCTCCTGGATGGGACGTTCATCCAATGCAGGCTACCGCCCCAGTATTTTTTTTTTACAGGTACCCATTTATTCCACTGCATGGTTAAGACCTTGCCCAGGGGTCTTAACATGGTAGGGGTCTAACAGGGCTTCAAACCCGCAACCTCCTGATCATGTGCCCAGCGCCACTACGCCACTGGTCCCAAATCCTTTCTATGGATCAAGTATAATAAAGCTTCTCTGACAGCCTGCTGATGTAACCATATACTGCACACCCCATCACTCGTCACTTTACAACAGCATACAGTCAGATTTTTCACATTAAATGTTTCGTACAAATTTGCTTCCGCTATGACAGAAGGTTGTGGAACATTTGGTTGTGTTGGGAATAAAATAAGATCAGGGCAGCATGGTGGCGTTGTGGTTGGCACAGCCACCTTACAGCAAAAAGACCCCGGATTCCAGGGTGAAAATATTTCTGGGTGTAGTTTGCATGTTCTCCCTGTGCCTGCATGGGTTTCCTCCTGGTACTCCAGTTTCCTCCAACAGTCCAAAAACATGCACAGTAGGCTAACTAGCTGTTCCAGATTGTCACTGGGTGGGAGTGTTACTAGTTCTGTACGTGCTGTCCTTTGATGGCCTGGTGAGATTTTTGGGCTGTATCCTGCTTTCGTTCAGTGTGGGTTGAGATAGGAACCAGGCAACGTTAGTATGATTAAGCGTTTCACCAAATGAGAAGTCGTCCGATGATGGTCTGGCAAGTTGTTCAGAGTCACCCAACATTTCAACTGAGACAGGCTCCAGCCTCCATGGCATTAGTGAACAGGTAGGTAAAGTGCATTGGGCTTTGTACACCTGAGCCATAGCAGCTCACTGGACCGGTGCTTATCCTCGGTTTCCGTAGCATGAAGCAACCAGGAGTTCAACTCCTCCTGGATGGGGCGCTAATCCATCACAGGTTACCTTCTCAGTATATTTTACTGGTACCCATTTATACTGCTGGGTGAACAGAGGCACACTTGTGGTTAAGACCTTGTCCAGGGGTCATAGCCCAGCACCACAGTTGGGGGTCTAACTGGGATCTGAACACACACCCTCCCAATCATGAGTGCAGAACACTAACCACTATGTCACTGGCCCCACCTGTGACATGACTAAGTCCAGAAAATGAATGACTGATTTTTTTTTTCAATTATTACCCTGTGACAGACTTGGGCCTCTTACAAAAGGTTCAAGATGGAGGATCCCAACCGCGATCTGAACAGGCAACAAGGTTACTCAGTCAAATAATGACATAAATTCAATTTTCATGAAGTGACTCTCAAAATAATTCTCGGGGTTTGCAACACCACTTAACAATTCCAATTTAAAAACCTGAAAGGAGCCGTCGTTGTTCTCTCACACAAGGTCAAAAATGTAGATTAAAATGTTGAGCAGAGCGTAACAGCACCTGATTACACGTTGCAGGAAAACCAGGTTCTCCGCCTTTGGCGGGATTAAATATTTATAGGCTGACTTAAGACTTCACCAAACTGCAGACATGCTGTAGATGTGTAGGACCAGAAGGCATGAAGCAGTACGGCTATCTGGAGTGCAGCAAACCGGGCGTCGACAACAGACAGAAGGAATTAGAATTCACTGAAGGAGAGTGACCCCTCACCCCACAGCTGATTAAAACTCTCTCGCCCTGAGTTTGATTTCTCGTCAATCGCATCTCGGGTTGTCACCGTGAGAACGGCACTAGACAGTCCGAACGCAAGGGCAAGAACAAAACAAGCATCATCAAGGGAAGAGAGGCAGAATAAAAAGGAAGAGCTTAAAACACACACACACACACACACACACACACACACACACACACACACACACACACACATTTGTCAGCCCAAGCAAGACCATGTCTTTTCACGCATTCCTGTCTTAAATGTCAAGATTTCCACCCCCGAACGAGAGGAAGCGCTGACACATTGCCAAGGTTGAACAAAAACTGCATTCATTAATAATTAGCCTTGACCAGGAGCAACGTAAACTCAAGTTCTCCTTGACAACAGAACAATACCTCCCTCTTTGCCTAAAAAAAAGAAATAAATAAACAACACACTGTCCATTCTATACACAACGGTTGGTATGCTTTTATCTTTTCTTTGAAATCACTCCGAGGAGAAGTGGTGGCCTGGTGGTAACGCACTGGATCCCTGATCCCAAGGTTGGGGGTTTGAGTCCCACCCTCAACGTGTTCTCATGCGCCCCCACCCCCCCCCAGTCCAGATAACTGGGTTATCAAAGGCCGACCATGTCTCTCACTGTCTATGGTGGGCGGTTCATGTAAAAGAACCATTGTTGACTTTTGACAAGAGGAGCTGCATAGCCATTAGCGTGTTTCTACCCTGAAATCTGGCAACCTGTCCAAGGTGTACTCGGCCCTTGCCAAGAGTTGGCTGAGATGGGCAACAGCCTCCCTGCGGCCGTAATTAGAATTAACCAGTTCGGAAAATTAATGAATGAATGACTGAAATCACGCGGGTATTACAATGAACTACTGTTCAAAGGATACCAGCGTGATTCGCCGCGGCATAAAGATATGGTTCGGCATCTCCAACACGCCTTCTGAAATTAATTGAATATTATTAGCTGGTTATTGTTCTGAACTGCGAAGAACAGAATCACTGATTCTGAAACACATTGTTCATTCGAAAGCTTTCCAAAGAGATTCAGACTAATTATGAACCCGAGCGATGTTTCGCCGTACGGTTCGCTTTAATGATGCGTCATCTGAGATGCGCGACGCTTTTAGTAGGATTAAGCACGTCAGCAGTATTTATTCATGTGACTGAATGCAGATACCATTTAGGTGCATCCGTACTCCTCACCTTCTGCTCCTCATCACACTAATACACTCCGGATTAATAAACATCTCCCTCCCCGACATCCGAACTCCGCGTGCTTGTTGTCCCTCAGTGTGAAAGAGACTACATGTGAAGAACAGGAAGGACAGATGGAGAGGTGCAACTGAGAGAAGGGCGGTGAGATTACGCGTTTACCTATTATGACCCATTTCACCCCTCGCTAATGGTGCTCATTTCTCCATGCTGTCTTCTGATCATCGTGGATATATACTATAACATGCACTGAGATAACGGTTGCGACGAGACAAACAAACACCAGGGTCCCTACATCCATTTTGCAATATCGAGATGAATAAACTTATGGACTCATTTAGCAAAGGATAGATGAAAGTAATATGTTCATTTCACTTGGAAACATGAAGGATTAAAAAAAAAAAAAAAAAAAAAAAAAAAAAAAAAAAAAAAAAAAAATAGTGGGCGTGGCCAATCCTTCAATTACGCTAATATTTCAGCAGCTTCAGTATGAATTCGTTCATTCTTTTTTTAAACCAGTTCATCTTAATTAGGGTTATGGGGAGGCCAGCGCCCATCTTAGCTTACTCTGGGTGAGGGCAAGTTACTCCCCAGACAGCTCACCAGGCCATCGCAGGGCCAACACTACACAACCATTCATACTCACACCCAGAGGCGATTTGGAACAGCAAATGAACATACTGTGCATGTTTTTGGACTGTAGGGGGAACCAGAGAACCCGGATGAAACCCGCGCAAGCACGGAGAGAACACGCAAACTCCACACAGAAACTCACAAACTTGTGAATCGAACCCAGAACCGTCTTGCTGTGAGGTGGACTTGCTAACCACTATGCCATTTGGTCAGAATCCTTGACTATACATCAATTTATTTGAAAATATTAAGGCAAATGCTACTGTCAGTGTATAAAAGGACTTGGAGAGGGTCCCGGGTTCGACTCCCAGGCTTGGGGCATTTCAGTGTGGAGTTTCCAAGTTCTCCCTGTGTGCTTGCATGGGTTTCCTCCCATATACCAAAAACACGCATAGCAGGCTGATTGGCTGTTCCAAAGCACTGCTAGGTGAGAGAGTGAGTGTGAATGGTCGTGTGTGTGTGTGTGTGTGTGTGTATGTCGCCCTTTGATGGTTTGGTAAGCTGTTCAAGGTATACCCCGCCTTCGCCCAGAGATGGGCACGTCTTCCCGCGACCCTCATTAGAATTAATTGGCTTTGACCATGAATGAGTAGCTCGTATTTATCTGGGGATTAAAGGTATAGATCCCGACGCCAAGTGTCGGTTAACTCGACCATCAAATGGACTTCAGGACAGAATCTTTAGCTCTGTTGGTCAAATATGTCACACAGCAGGTCCATGATAGAAAAGTTCTCAGACGGTTGTGGGTGTGGTTCGACGGTGCTTCAGCGACTGTTTCTTGCATGTCATGCAAATCCAGCCCTTTAAAAATAAATAAATAAAAATAATAAAAACAATTTGTTCATACGTCAGACAAATCCTCCCCTATTCCAAAGAAGATCCCTCAAAATACGGCCGTGCGAGCCACCAATTTCGAGGAAGAACACATTTCAAATATAACTGCGGTATTTTCAGCCAAGCAAAACCAAAAATCACCCGAAAAATACGTTGCACTGTTTCGCACCTATAATTACATGTGCGTCAGTCTTTCCCACGGGTTTCGAACTCACCCTGCCAAGAGCTGTGTGGTTGCGGGTTTTTGTTGCAACCGAGCAGCAGCACACCTGACTTGGTTCATTTAATCACCTGATCTGAGTCTTCACGCAGTTGATTGGACAATCTGTGAGCTCAAGTGTGCTTGGTTGCGACAAAAACCTGCAGCCACTGGAATGGAATGAGTTTGACACCCCTGCTTAAGCTAACCAACTATTCCAGATCGCCCCTGGGTGTGGGTGTAAAAGGTTGTGTGTTCTGCCCTTTGATGGTCCGGTGAGCTATTCTGAGTGCTTCTCGCCTTCACCTTCGTCAAGCCGACCCTAGCAGGGAAAAAGTGGATCGGTAAATGAGTGTTTGAGTAGCAGTGACTGTGAGTGAAGATATAAGTCTGTTGGGCTTTTTACACCCAAGCCATAGTGGCTCACCGGACCGGTGCTTATTCCCAGTTTCTGTAGCGTGAAGCGTGAAGAGGCATACTTGTGGTTAAGACCTTGCTCAGGGGTTTAGCAGTGGGGGGGGTCTAACTGGGATTTGAACACACAACCTCTCGATCATGAGCGCAGCACTCTAACCACTACATCACCGGCCCCACAAGTGGAGACATGCTTCAGACAAATCTTACAAAAGAATGATGGAGTGACTGAAGGACGCAACAGAGCAACTTATTTGGTGAGGGTCGAAAGGGGTTTATGATGTCAACGACTCTGAAAGGGAAGAAATCCTGCAAGTGTTGAATAAAACCGTTCATCTTCCTTTAAATTTAAGGGACAAGTGCCATGACAACTGACCTCAGATGTCAATTTGACGTGAACGTGAAACTTTCACCTACAGCCATGTGCGTCTTATAGAATGTGTCGACATTCTTTCGTTTTTGAGGACAGTGGTGGGCTGGTGGTAAAAAAATGCTGGATCGCTGATCCTAGGGTTGCGTGTTCGAGTCCCACTCTCCACAAGGTTGTCACTGTCCCCCCAGTGTAGCTAACTGGGCTATCAAAGGCTGGCCATGTCTCTCACTGTCTACGGTGAGAGGTTCATGTAAAAGAACAATTGCTGACTTTCGCCGAGAGTAGCTGCATAGCCGTCACGGGAAGGTGGGCACCCATTTCAGTTGACTCTGGGTGAGGGCAAGGTACATCCTGGACGGCTCGCCAGGCCATCGCAGGACCAAAACTCACACAACCATTCATACTCACACTCACTTCTACAGGGATTTGGAAGAGCCAGTTAACCTACTTTGTATGTCTTTGGATTGTGGGAGGAAACCGGAGTACCCAGAGGAAACCCACGCAAGCATGGGGAGAACATGCAAACTGCATGTGTAGACCATTGGTTTAAAAAAACAAAAAAAAAAAACCTGCTGTATTCCATGCAGAGCAGACTCGTGTTTATAGTCCTACATTCTTTACAAAATCAAGATGTGGTCTCTGAGTCGAGTTTGGTTTGTGTCTGCGCCTAAACTGTAGTGGAATGAATAAAAGCTGGCAGCACCCTCAGGACTCAGCAGATCAGTTCCAGGGGTTGTTTATTATTAGGATGCAGCAGATAGAATCTTAACACTCATGACACATGCTTTCTCTCGGCCTCAGATAGCCTTTATTCTTAAGGGTTTAATTAATGCCAGCCAGTCAGCAGCTTTCCGTACGGCAGAAAACGACTTGTTTCTTGACCCTCTCCAATCCTGAATCCCTTCCCCTTTTCCCCCAGCGTGCTTGGTTTGTTTTCACCTTACAACAGATGCAGCATCCCTATTAAGACAAAAAGGACTCTGTACATGAGAAAAAGGGCTGAATTATTCACCAGCGCCGGAGTGGAGCAAAGAGCCGAGACAGAGCCGAGCGAGGTTCGTGCTGCTTGTTTTGCTCGTATTTAATTGTGTCTTTGGATTTGGATCATTAAAAACATGCAGAACTGGGAACGTCCATGAAGTTCGCATGGGTGAGATATTTCCAGATATGTAAGTCCATAGTGAGATGATTATTAACAAAGTTATTACAAAGTTATTCCTGATAGAAAAAAAATTATATAATATATATATATATATATATATATATATATATATATATATATATATATATATTTTTTTTTTTTTTTTTTTTTTTTTTTTTTTAATATTCAGCACGCTTATTAGAAACAAAAAAAAATCTAACGACACCTGCAGACTATAACTTAAAAAAATCTGCACAGCAGTTAAAGGAAAATAAAAATAATCCCTGTTACACGATGGTGAAGACGGATACAGAGAGGCACAGAATCTATAGTATCCCGACGCTGCGGTGATTTTATGCACAAGTTCAAAAAGACAGGGTATCAGTACAGAACAGATCAGTACCACCAGGAATTGCGTGGAGATTTTTTTTTTTTATTATTATTTTGCTGAGCCGCTTACTCCTACTCAGGTCACGGGGAGGCTGGACGCTGAACACGCTGGATGCTAGATGAAGCTAGAATCCACCTTGAACAGTTGGTCAGAATACTGTAGAGCCAGCACACCATTCAGCCATTCATACACCATTCATACTCACATCCAGACCTAGACGCAATTTAGAACAACCAGCCAACCCAAGTTTGGACTACAAATGCAAACCGGAGTACCTGGAGGAAACCCGCATGAACACAGGAAGAACTTGTAAACTTGGCCACAGGCCTCAAACCCAAGACCTTTCTGTGAGGTGGATATGCTAAACACTACGCCACCGTGCCACCCATTTACGGGGCGCCGTAGTCAATATGTCAGGAGAGTCATGAAGAAGAAATAGTAATACAGTGGTACATTGACTTACGAGTTTAATCCATTCCAAAGGCAAACTCGTAAGTCCAAAGGTTCGTTAAATGAAACAATTATTCCAACAAGAAATAACAGAAAACCAATAAATCAGTTCCAATCCCCTCACAAACTCATATAACCTGCCACAAACACGTATATTTCGCATAATATATTAAAGATAAACATGTAAAAACGATAAATATTTAATAATAATAATAATAATAATAATAATAATAATAAAACTGAGCTCAATAATAATAAAACCTCGTTCCTCTATCAATCGTTTATATTCATCAATCAATTCCGGGGGACGAGGTTTGATGAATGTGGAGGCACTTGATGATGGTATTTTATTGTGTACTTTTGTACATATTTATTTATCTGATGATCCTCTTGTGAAGCATATCAAGACTCACGATGAAAGCAAGGACTTCCATAGTTATCTTAAACGCACCAAGGCTGCTGGACAGAATCTCAACGTCAATGTTGATTTTGTTGATGGCGAGGTAATGCTGGACGCTACATCTATGTGTGTCAACCAGGTGAAGTCTTTCATAAAATCTGCTCAGAGTCGTCATTTCAAGGAAAAACTGTCTGGAAAACCACGACATCGTGTTTATGTGCAGTGTGTTGGGCGGAACAGTCATCCTTCCGACTCCTTTGCCTGGATGAAGTCGGCTGGTCTGAAAAGTGAAACCGAGGGCTTTCTTTTTGCTGCTCAGGACCAGTCACTTCCAACACGCGATCGTCAACGTAATATTATATATAATATTAATATTATAAGGGAAAATGTAAATCCCAAATGTCATTTGTGTAGTGAATTTAGCGAACCTGTCCAACACCTTGTCAGTGGTTGTCCTGTTTTGGCACAAACGTCTGATCTGAAAAGACATGATGGCATGGCACGTTCCTTTTATTATCGTCTCCGTCATGCGTGTGGTTTTGACTCAGAGGTCCATCTATGGTACGACCCTGATCATGTCCAGGGCGTCATGGAAAATGATCATTTCAAGCTTCTTTGGCATTGGCCCATGTACAGCCTGAGGAGAATCGAAGCCAACAAACCTGATCTTGTCCTTTTTGATAAATCCAATGGAATTATTAATATTATTGAATTTTCTGTCCCTTTTGATAGCAATGTGATTGACAAGATTCAGGAGAAGCATGCAAAATATGTGGACCTCGCCTTTGAAATGTCTCGCTTGTACCCAAAGTACAAATTTGTCCGACTCCCCATTGTTCTTGGCGCTCTCGGTTTGGTACCTCCTGATCTATTAACGCAGATCAAGCGTGTGCCTGGGTTTGCTTCCGGGAGCACAGACATTCTCACAGTCTGGGCAACGCAGAAGGCTGCAGTGTTGGGGAGTCTCCATATTCTCCGGAAAGTTCTTGGTGGGTTTGACTAGGCAGTGCATCCTGGGAAAAGTCCCATTCGCTGTCCTGGCTGCGTGTGGAGAGGGTGAGGGCCCTGAGCTGATGATGAGCCTAACCAGCCTGACTGTGCCAGGATCACCCGATCCCTCTCTGCTGCATATAAATCTTTACTGTAAATAATAATAATAATAATAATAATAATAATAATAGCTGTACATTAACATTAATAATAATTAATAATAATTAATGATAAAACAAGAATAAACAGCAAGTCACTAACCCTTCCGATCATCGACTGTGGCGAAGATGTCACGTGAGCAGGCATGAGGTGATGCGTAAGAGAGGAGGAGGAGACGAATTTTGTGTGTGTGCACACTACGAATGCCAGTGAGGAAAGGCTCGTGGTGAGCTCCTACAAGGTCAGTGCTTCTCAAATAGTGGGAGTTTGATGCCAAAGGGGGCACGTATGACTGTGGGGAACATGCTTTTGCCATACTGTACTAGAATTAAGTGCAATTACACATCCTCTACAGTAGCTGGCAGTGGCGCTTTCACTGTGTTCCCTATGGTGTAGGGAAAAGCACCGAGCAAACAATATGAAGTGCAGTAAACACTATTTATAGTCACACGGTGTGCAATGTTTTTTTTTTTTTTCTTTCTATATGGGGCGTCACAGAAAATAATTGAGAAGCACTGCACAAGGCATTCTCAGAGCACGGAGGAATACATGTGGAAGGAATACTAATCGGACCGGAAAAAACATTTCCCCAGCAGAGCTCGTAAAACAAAATTTTGTTGGTTGGATGGGGCAGATTTTTGGTGGGATCGAAGCCCGTTTCATGGAAACTTTATTATAAAAGACTATATAAGTCTAGGTGCCACTGTATTACCAAAACCTACTGCTTTAAGAGGCTCTAAACATCTATAAGCCTTCACTTCACCTGGGTCCAGGAGACTTTATACAGAACAGCTGGGAGGCAACTGGACATGGATTTGATGGTGCTAAAGGAAAACATCCACAAATCCAATCTATGATCAGGCAAAGTGAACGAGACAGTAATGTATTTGAACATATTGCACGTGACAAGGGTAGCAAGGTGGTATTGTTGTTAGCATGTTGTTAGCATGTTGTTAGCATGCTGTTAGCATGTCCCAGCACATCACAGCAGGAAGGTCTTAGGTTCTAGTTTTCTGCTTGAGTGTTCCGGTGTCGAGTTGGCATGTTCTTCCTGTGATTGCTTGGGTTTCCTCTGGGTACACAGTTTCCTCCCATTGTCCGACGACAAACCGGCTATTTCCAGCCCCTAGATGTGGATGTGAGTGTGAGTGGCCATGTGAGTGTGTGTTGTCCCGGCACTATTTTGGTGAGGTGTCCCCCACTTTCGCCCAGGCTGGTCTAAGATAGGCTCCAGCCTCCCGGCGACCCTAATAAGATTAAGTATCTCGGCATATAAAAAGAAGTTATTATAAATCTGTGATATACTGGGCAGCTGTCATTATATCCCAGATGTACTGTTTGAGACACTAAACCAACCAAAGCCTCCGGTTCAACCAGAGTTTTAATTATACAGTGAAAATTATTTTGATCCAAAGCCATCCAAAACATAATGGAATAAAACCAGCGGTAGGAGAGACAGCGGTATGCTGTGGAACCCTAAAATCTCAGCAGGGGTCTTAAAACGGAGATAGAAATCCATCCATCCAGAATGTACTCGGAGAAATCTGAACCCAGGTCAGGAGGGGGAACGGCAGTGAATCAGTGCAGCAAATGGTGACATAACGACATGTGTGCCTGAAACACCTGCTGTTGAACATGCCGAGGTCTCCTGACATGCAAGATCACTACGGGGAGTCATAGCAGTTAAGTCTGTGGTGCACAATAGTCTTGCTGAATAAATGCGCTTCCTTTCTGCTATGAGCAAGACGGAGGAAGACAATGAAGAAACAACGGAAAGACAGAACACGCAAATCCAATTTCAAGAATAAATATACAAAAAAAAAAAAAGATATATATCCATCAAGAGCAGCAAAGTAAAGAAAGAAAAGGATAAACAGATCAGGCAGCGGTAAGACAATCCTGCAAAACTAGGAGACTTGCGATGTTGAGGCCAAGCCAGAGCGAGGCTGTAGGAGAAATCAAATTTGCAAGTACATAACAAAAAGCTGTTGCTCGGGAAAAAAAAAAAAAAAAAAAAAAAAAAAAAGGACACCCTTGGGTATTTGTTGAGCTGTCTGCCGGCACCCGCTGCACCGAAAGTTTATTAAAGACAAGCCCTGCTCACATACAAGACAAAGCTAAGCTACCAGGGGCTGAAGGGGCGGGGAAAAGGTGAGGAAAGGTTGAAGATGGAAGGGAATTGATATTGGTACAATGGGGGGCGGGGGGCGTGTGGGGGTGAAAAACTAGCACCGTGGCCCCCATCAGTCAGACATTCTTTTATTTCAGTCATGCATTAAGCAACTTCCCTGCTAAGTTGGGCTCCCTTCCTGGTGTGGATAAAGGAGTCCCTGGAGGTGCCTGCCGGTAATTTCCAACTTCTCCAGAAATTCAGGTATTAGAAAAGACCGCTCAGGGACCTAGCTACAATATACCTCCACAATTTCAGGCACTCAGTGCAGAAGATAGAGGGAGAGGTAGAGAGAGAGAGAGAGGGAGGGAGCAGGAGCCCCTCCCTGAGGGTCCCCCAGTTCAAATTTCTGAAGTGCAAGGAAAGAGGGAGGAGGTCTCGAGGGAATGCACGCTAGCAATAGAAAATCCACTACATCCGTGAACGAGAGAGGTAGAGAGAAAGAAAAGGAGAAGGGGGGGGAGCATTTCCTCTCTCTGGTCTGGCAGGAGCAGGCTTTTTTTTTCCTCCACTCGCTCCCACTGGAGACTTTTTACAAAACATGTGTTGCTGACATGTTGACAGATTGCTCAGTGAAGTGTTAGGCGCATGCACACGGCTGTCCATTTAAGGGGACATGGCATCCTAGGCAAGGGCTGCTACCTGAAGCACCATGTTTTATACATCACCTCTCAGTTCAAACTAAAGAAAAGGGGAACAATAACAATAGAAAAAGGTAAACATGCCATCTTTCTATTTAATAATGCTAGCAGAGCGTATCACGAAGCGTAATGCCTTGTTTAAAGCAGCTGACGGTTGGATGGACAGTTGAGGAGGAAACTGAAGGTGCTGAATGTCTACGTCTGAGCGCACGCTGATCTTCCAGATTAGAATTAACGCTAAGTGTAAAAGCGCTTCTCTAAGCACTTTGTAAAACACAGTCGAGTATGGAATCCGGCCATTTCGATCCCTTCGCAAGCCAGCGACTGACGTCTTAATCGACTGGCGGCTCGGAAATTGCTGCCGTGGCAACCACATGGAAATGGAGGATGATAATGTATTCATGGTGGTGGTGACCCGGGGACTGCGTGGCAACGCTCTCTGGGGGACAGCACTTTACCCAAAGCCAGACGTGCCGATGCAAAAATCTCTACATAAGACAAGAATTAAATACTTCGGAGAAACAGTGACGGAGACAATAGATCCAGTCCGAGAAGACAAGATAAGATCTTATCATGTGACATAGAGCAACGGATATCGTTGCCAAGGAGCACGAGTGCAACCATGAGCTCCAAGAACCATGGATCTCTCTTGATCGAGATGTTTTCAGCACATTTGGAGAAAATGCTTCCTATTGGATTAGAAAGCCAGAGATCCAAATGCGGACGTTTTCCCCCCTCGCTGAGATCAGAGTAGTTTGAATATAAAAAGAGAGGTCAAACAGGTAGGGAAATGCATCGAGCAGTTCTTCCTAATGATCTTCTTCAATTGCAGAGCTTCCGGTGCTTTACAAAACAAGCACAATGCCAGGCATTTTGCCAGAGAAAAGTCCTCGAGCGATCCGGTTGCCCTGATCTGCTTTTATTCCGAAAGACAGTCAATATGAACACAGTGCACGAGATAAAAACTCGAAAAGAGCGAGGATGGCGGTTAAAATAACTTCCACCCCAGAACCCCAGATGTGGTGCTGAAGATATCAGCTTTATGATCATCTCTGCATTCGAAAGCAACCGCAAACTTCAGGGTCCTTTTTTTTTTTTTTTTTTTTTTTTCAGAAGTCTCAAACTGTGTTTACCTGTTCAACACGCTATCCTGCGTGCATTTGACAGCCCGAGGCAGAAAATCAAGGCCAGCGTGATTCCTCTATTCGGTGGACTGGACATCTGTAGCATTAAGCCATTCTCTAGAGTCTGGAAGAAGATATAAGACTATGGTTTAAACAAATTGTGTTGTGACACACAGAGAGAGAGAGAGACAGTAAAGAAAAAGAAGAAAAAGAGGGCGGGAGCGTGAGAGAGCCGAGGGCATCAACAGTGTGTTCTTGAGTGCAAATGACCCCTGGCCATCCTGAGGCGTGAGCTTTATCCGGCAGACTGAGTAAGCTGCTCCGGCTCTGAACGACTCAGGCCTACATTCCCTCAGGTTGCTTTATCCTCCATTACGGAGGATGAATGA
>CM045745.1:30912781-30917781 GCA_024760905.1 Plotosus lineatus
CAGGAGGTTGTGAGTTCAAATCCCAGTTAGACCCCCACCATGATAAGACCCCTGGGCAAGGTCTTAACCACATGGCTGCCTCTGTTCACCCAGCAGTATAAAAGGGTACAAGTAAATATATACTGGGAAGGTAACCTATGATGGACTAGCGTCTCATTCAGGAGGATTTGAACTCCTAGTTGCTTCTCGCTACAGAAACCGGGGATAAGCCACGGCCTGATGATCCACTATGACTTGGGTGTGAAAAAAAAAAGCACGGACTTTATATATATATATATATACACACAGCTATACCTCAACTTAAGTCATTTCGAATTAAGTCGTTCTCGATTATGCATTGGTTTTCAAAAAATATACGGTATGTAAAATTTAAAAAAATAATAAATAAAGTTTACATCATTATTATCATATAATCACACCCCACTATTTGGGAAGCACTGAATTAGCGGCAGCCCCGACAAATTATAAATATGCACCATCACGGCATTACTGACACGTTATTCAAATTTAGCCAATGGCTGAGAGCTTTTGTTTCTCGCTCCTGCTGCTTGGTTGTAGTTGATGTGTACACCTTTTTTCTTGTCCTTTGTGCACATGTTATCAACGTGATTGCTTGAATTGTGAATTCACATGTATTTTTTCGTGTGTTTTTAATGATTATTTAAGCGCTATGATGTTACTCAAACGTACTGCATCTTCTCTAGCTTCTGGAAAGGAGCCTCAGCACTTCATTTATTCATAAATATTATCACAGTACAAAATTAAAACGTTTTAATTAATCATTACTACATTTTGCTGCATTATTACTGTATTAATGAGTAAGGCTGTCTATAGAATGGGTTTAACAAGCAGATTTTAGCAAATAGAATATCATACATAGGGTTTTAAAACCGCATCAATAACTCGCGGATTTCTGGGATGCGCAGGTAGGGGAGGAACGCATATATATATATATATAGCTACAGAGGAAATGTAATGTCCTCTTTGAGGTCCACTGGACCGCGATATAAAACATAACCTGGAATATACAAAGCACAGCTCATAAAACCGATCATTGTCTTCTCCAGCACATCCCAACAATTTCTCATTAGGGTTTAAGGTCAGAACTCTGTGGTACCAGTTGTGTAAATATATTAAATAAGTAAAGTTGTGAAAATAATTTCTCACGCTCCATCATTCACTCTTCCAGTGTCTGAGCCCTAATTTAAAAAAAAAAAAGTCCATTGGTAAAATCTCCTGCACATTCTACCCTGATGCCACATGATGGTGATGAGCGTTGACCTGACCGAGGTGTGCGTAAACGTTTTTGGGACAGAAGAGTATATCAGAGGCCATCAGTTCCTTTGAATGTTTTGTAGTTCCTTAAAACAGCTGAAGCCCCACAGTGACCCTTGGTAAAGTTAAAGTGTGTTTTGTTTTTACACCCGAGCCTAGCGGCTCATCAGGCTGGTGCTTATCTCCAGTTTCTGGAGCGTGAAGTAAGCAGAAGTTCAACTCCTCCCGTTTGGGACGCTAGTCCATCGCAGGTATCTTCCCAGTATATTTTTACTGGTACCCAGTTATACTGTTGGGTGAACAGAGCCACACTTGTGGTTGAGACTTTGCCCATGGGTCTTAGCACAGTGAGAGTTTCAGTGGGATTCAAACTCACAACCTCCCAATCAGTAGTGCAGCACCCTAACCACGATACCACCAGCCCCGCACAGCACAGTGACCCTTGATTCAGTGGGAATTCATGCCAAGATAGTATGTATGTGTCTTCTTCTTCTCCTTCTTCTTCTTCTTCTTCTTCTTCTTCTTCTTCTTCTTCTTCTTTAGGGGTTGCCACAGCGAATGATCTGCCTCCATCTCACCCTATCCTCTGCATCTTCTTCTCTTACTCCAACTACCTACATGTCCTCCTTCACCACATCCATAAATCTTCTCTTTGGTCTTCCTCTGGGCCTTTTGCCTGGTAGTTCCAACCTCAGCATCCTACTACCAATATACTCACTATCACTCCTCTGTACATGTCCAAACCATCTCAATCTAACCTCTCTGGCTTTGTCTCCAAAACGTCTTACATGTGATGTCCCTCTGATGGACTCATTCCTGATCATATCCATCCTCGTTACTCCCAAAGAGAACCTCAACATTTTCATCTCTGCTACCTCCAGCTCTGCCTCCTGTCTTTTCCCCAGCGCCACTGTTTCTAAACCATACAACATCGCTGGCCTCATCACCGTCTTGTACACTTTTCCCTTCATTCTTGCCGATACTCTCCTATCACACATCACACCGGACACTTTTCTCCAACCATTCCAACCTGCCTGCACACGCTTCTTCACCTCTATAAATATATACGATATTTACCTCTATATAATGTGTATGTGTCACAATCTGTTTGTAGAAGAGTCATGATTTATAACGGTGCTATCTGGTGCCACCCAGAAGAGGATGAACTCCTCTTTGAGCCTGGTTCCTTTCAAGGTCATTCCTGCTTCCTGTTTTTCAGGGTGTTTTCCTTACCATAGGTTTTCATATTAGGGATCTGATTTCTATAAATGATGTTTACTATTTAAAGCACTATACATAAAAATAAAAAGGTGACATGTGGGACTTTTGGAACATGTTTTTTAATTTAAAGACAATCTTAAAATTAGGGTTCCTCAAGGGTTCTTTGTCCTCTTCTGCCTGAAGGGAGTTTATTTGGGATCTTCTCTGAAAGGGAAACCATCTGTTATATGATTCTAGACAAAATCCTTTGGGTTTGCTCAAAGTTTTTTCTTCAGTACTTTACATGTAGTGTATGAATGCCAAGCGTCTATGTAAAGTCGAGTTTTCCATACTTTGGATTGGCGTTCATCCAATTTAAGTTGTCAGTGTTAATGTCTTCAACCTCTATTGATAATTTTAAAGCTTTAAGCTGTCTAGACACAGCCAATCGGAAGAGGTGAATTACAGCTTAATCAGGGGCTTGAATTGATCTGCAAAGTGCTGAGTCATTAACTACCCCCCTAAGCCTGCTAAGACCAGGGTCTTCACTCCCAGAAGCCTCGTAGCATTCAGATCATCTTTTTTAAGTGGAAACTGGGATGTTACGAGTACTGCTTGTTCTAACATCTTCATGATCTTCACCAAGATGCATTCATTCATCCGTTCATTTTCTGAACCGCTTAATCCTAATTAGGGTCACAGCGAGGCTGGTGCCCGTCTCAGCCAACTCTGAGGAAGAGCAGAGTACACTCCGGACAGCTTGACAGGCCATCGCAGGGCAGAAACACGCTGACGACGACACAGCCTACTGATAAGATGCATTTGGGAACAAAACCAAGAAGCAAGCAGCCCTGATCCCACAAGAACAAGATGAACGGAAAATGAGCTACATCATTCAGGGTAAAGTGTTAGTAGTGGAAGTGGACCGGGGTTGACATTTACACATTTATTCAGTCCAGAATGCTATTTGGTCTGCTTCCTCTCACTCCAAAACAGAAAGCCTGAATACTTGTCAATGAATTCGCTTATGAAGATTAATGAGCCTGAGGGCGGAGAATGAAACAAGTCACGTACAAGAGCCAATGAGATCACGCAATACAAAGGCCTTGAAACCCGAACACCACAAAACATTCCAATTTGTTTTCCACTCGAAAATTGCTAACACATTGTGAAAAAAAAAAACCCTTGATGGTGGTATGACCACCTGGTTTCTCCGCCTCCCTGAGCGGTAAGCCATCCAGAGCTCTCTGATGTCCTTCCACTGCTGAGATGAGAACCTCCCTCTATCCTCTGCTTCCATCCACCCTCCACCCTCCTCCCCTACTGGCCAAGACTCCTTCCTGAGAGCTCAGACTGGGAGGAAAGAGGCCACGGGAGAAGCATAAAGCTGTCGCACCATTCACTATTTCCATTGCTCTCGCCCTCTAAACTCCCCGTGGTTCCTCACCAGTGGCCAGTTTGGCAGCCGGGAGCTCAGGGACACTGGGGAGGAAGAAATGTGCGGTATATTTCCACACACTGACGTAAGACGCCTGGTGCTGGAGGCCATGATAACTCAGGCGGCCCTTTGTTCAGACAAGAACTTTTTTGAGGATGGAAAGTAAAATGTGAAAACTAGTTCTGAGGACTTAAAATTTGACTCGACCAGACTGGAAAAGACCCTGCGTACGTCTCAGGGGTCCGAACAAAAGTTAAAAGGATTGTTATGGAAAATGAATCAGCAATGTGGTGATTTGAGAATTAATTATCCGCAGCATGGTGGTGGGTGTTAAAGTGTGTGTGTGGGGGGATGGGGTCCTTTCGGGTGGAATGTCCACTAGTGAAGTCCTTTCAGCCAGAATTGTTCTATGTGACCCGCTTCATCATATTCAGTACTAAAATACTTCCCCTACTCACAGAAGCCCACAACGATTCCCCACTAAATATAAGGGTAAACTAATGTAAAGCCTCAAAACACGACTCGGTGAGAATAAAAGTCAACTGTTGGCGCGAATACGATGCTGCTGATTGGTCGATATTTGGGTTCATTTAGTGTTCGGATGTTCAGGAGTTTTAAATGTGGACCTTGAGAAACCGGTTCTGTAAGTGTAATTACTATTTTCTGCAAAGTAGCATTTAATGATTAGCAGAACACAAAGTGAAGTAACTCAGTTCATTTTCCTGCGATAATCATGTATAAATATATATATATATATATATATATATATATATATATATATATATATATATATATATATATATATATATATATATATATCATTATAAACCAGATTCAATCCTCTTTCCAAATATATCAATATCTCAGTGTGTCAAATTTGCTAATTTTCAATAATAATAACAACAACAACAGCAACAACAACAACAACAACAATAATAATAATAATAATAATAATAATAATAATAATAATAATAATAGTGGTAGTAGTAGTAGTCGCAGTAGGTGTGAGGTTCATTTAAAAGACAATTGCTGACTTTCGCCAAGAGGAGCTGCATAGCCGTCAGCGTGCTTCTGCCCTGTGATGGCC
>CM045745.1:30927781-30977781 GCA_024760905.1 Plotosus lineatus
GCCTCTGAGAGCTCCGGGCTTAGCCGGTAACCGCTAACTAACTGCTAGCTAGCTGCTAGCATGGAGCTCCGTAGCATAGAATTAGATAGAAGATAGATTATTGCATGCTTAGTTGCCCGAAGCTGCTCATAGACGAGAATAGTGCAAAACATGAACAAACAAATAAAACAAATTAAAACGAACAAAGGAACAATTTTGACTGAGAACTCCGCGACGTTGCCCTCTGGGCAGCGCCATCTTGGACATGTTACTCCAACTTCAATGTAAAAGGACATGAAGAGTACTGTTAAACATACTACAGAATATAAAATCTCACGCATAAACATGAACAGGTACTGTACTAGAATAATAATTGAAAAATATTTTAATACAAAAGTTCAGAGAAAGGAGAAAGTCTTATTTCTTCAGAAGAGACATCCAGGGTTTTCTATCGCTTAGCCAGAGAAGACAAAGTGTTTGAGTGGTATCATAGAGCTTAACTGGTAATTAAAACACACAAAAAAGAGGCTCATTGACAACTTGTGCACGAATGAGTAAAAAGGGGTGGGACTTCAGCTCAACCAATCAGCAGAAAGGAGGACAGCCATTGGCTGAATTTGAATCACGTGCCGGTTGCTGGCCAGACCGCGTGTACTCAAACTGCGAGTGTAAAACCGCGAATAGTCAAGGGCCTACTGTATTATTAAGGACCAATACAGAAACAATAAAAAATAAAATACGTCAGAATACGACGCCCCATCCTGATGAATTCATTTCATTAGAAGCTCTCCAGCGACGTCTGTTTTTGTTTTTGTTTTTTTTTACTCATTGTTTGTTAGCTTGTGGGTTTATTTTTCATTGTACCTCATTGCTACGTGGTTTTTTTGTTTTTTTTGTTTTTTTTGTTTTTTTTTTAAATAAAATCTCTTTCAGACTCCGATAATTAATTAAATATCTTTTGGGGAGCTCCGCCTAAAGCTGTCATTGCAACATTGTGGGTTCAAATCTCGACATGGACAGGATGCAGAAAGCAAAACCGACCATGCTGTCAGGATAGACGTGGTCGCATACTCTCTGCTCTGTCCATCACAGCCAATCAAAGCTATCAGTAAGTTGATGTATGTAGAAGATGGCGGATATTCTCTGTGCATGTTATACAACACGCCGAAGCTGCAGTTCGGAAATAAACAGAGGTTTGCACTTGTAATCTGCGAAACACTACAGGTGCAGCTTGATCCTTGTAATGTGAGACATATAATATAAAAGTGTTTCTCTATACGTGAGCAGCGAATCCGCGACTGGAGGACATCTCTGGTTTCCTAAAGCAAATTAAGGGCAACATGTTCTAGCAATCAATATGTTGTGATAATGGTTTTGTCTCATATTCCAAATTAATTAACAAGTGGAGCAAATTCTCTCCATTCTATCAAGCCCTTTCTGCTCCCAGGGCCAAATAACAACTATTTGCCATGTGACTGTCCATGGAGCCTATCTCAGCTGACTCTGGACAAAGGCAGGACACACCCTGGACAATTCGCCAGTTCCCTCACAAACCCCCACAAAACTCCGTTAGGGCTAAATGGAAATAGCCTAATGTGCATGTCTTTGGAGTGAGGAAGGGAAGTGGAACACCCGGAGGAAACCCAAGCAAGCCTGGAAAGGACATGCAAAGTCCACACACAAACGTCCTCACCGAGGCCATGACTCAAACACAGGACCTTCTCGCTGATTGGTGCCAAACCAATCCAAGAAAGCGACATATGATATATGATCCTCCAAGAATATCTCATCATCATCAGTTCCTTTTCTGTAACCGCTTAATCCTAATTAGGGTCGCAGGGAGGATGGCGCCCATCCCAGCCGACTCCAGTCAAGGGCAGAGTACACCCTGGACAGCTCGCTGGGCCATCGCAGGGCGAAAACACACTGACGACTTTGCAGCTACTGTTGTTGAAAGTCAGCAATGGTTCTTTTACATGAACCTCCCACCATAGACAGTGAGAGACACAGCCGGCCTTCGTCAACCCAGTTAGTGCACTGGGGGGACAGTGACAACCTGTGGTGAGTGGGGCTTGAGCCCCTGCCTTAGGATTAGTGATCCAGCACCTTCACCACAAGGCCCCCACTGCCCCTATTTTATGTAATGCTTGATCCTAATTAAAGAGACCATCTCAGCCGAATCTGGGCAAGGACGGGGTACACCCTGGACAGCTAACCAGGCCATCACAGTGCCAACAACCCCACAACCATTCACACTCACACCTAGGGGAGATTTGGAGCAGCCAATTAACCCACTGTGCTTGTCTTTGGCCTGTGGGAGGAAACCCGAGTACCCAGATGAACCCCACACAAGCACGAAGAGAACATGCAAACTTCACACAGAAACAGCCAAGCTGGGAATCGAACCGAGGACCTTCTTGCTGTGAGGCGGACGTGCTAACCACTACGCCACCGTGCTGTCCTCGCCTCATTCGATACATGATTAACATTCAGTTCCTCCCACTCGATATCCGTCCATCGCCGCAAGAATGTACATGATGAGAATGTCTCCGAGAGTTCAGACAAATTCAAAACTTCATCTTTGCAAGCATGTTTCCGTCCTCCTTCCATCCACAAACCGCGTCATGGAGAAAAGAAAAAATAAAGAAACGATACAACTCGTCAAGCGAGAATTAATGAGGTCTATGTGCCATCTGAATGAAAAGCCAGGCAGACCCCGTTAATTCTCAGTTGACGAGCTGTTTAGACAAACCGAACAGACTAGAAAGCTGTTTTCTACTGTGTGTGTGTGTGTGTTGGTCCTGTGATGGGCTGGTGAGCTGTTCAGGGTGTATCCCACCTATTATATCTAAAACAGTCAAAAACGAGTCATTTTATGTACTGAGATTAGGGCGGAGTTGGATTGTGTGTGTGTGTGTGTGTGTGTGTGTGTGTGTGTGTGAAGTATATATGTCAGTGAAAGGTCTGAATAAATGCATCTATGTTTTGTACAACAAATAAAATACAAATAAATAAAATCCTCACAGGCAGGAATTAAGAGGACACGGAGGAAACGCAGGCATCCAGGAGCTCACACAGCGAGGCATCTCCTCTCACTTCCTCTCATTGTGGCTGAGCCGAGCAGCACGGCGAGCTTCTGACAAAAGCCCAATAAATAGTTGATCCAGTGCATAATGTGCAGCGTGAAGCTTGGGGGAGAAGAAAAGAGGCACATCTCACGAGACTGCAGCTGCTTTGAATGCCTAATGACACTCCCGCTAATGTTTCAGGCACTGGAGAGGAGACGCAGGAGACTACGCACACAAGCGGTGAGAAGACACACACACACACACACACACACACACACACACACACACACACACACACACACACACACACAAGAAGAAGAGCACAATGGCACCTTCCTCGATGATTACAACGTCCAAATGCGCAAATAACGTCATACATCACTGCCTACGCCAACACAGAAACACACCGTCTCCGTACTATAAACGTGTTAGCCTGAGTAACGGCTCACGCTGTGCACTCGGGGTGGGTTTGGGAATCGATTCAGTGAGCTCAGTCTACCATGAGGTCTTCTTTTCAAGCAGGGCGACAACTTGGAAAGTGATATTTTCTCCTGATCTTCTTTATCTTCTGCCAATCTCATCACATCATATCACATCAATGCTTCGTCAAACATGAAGGAATTGCTAATTCCCGCGTTAGTATTGTGCTTGGTGCTAAACGAGCAGCATCTGGAACATGCTAACATCTGGAAATATCTTTTTCAGACATGAGTTTGACAAAATCGGTCCTATACTACATCTTTACAAAAGTCTACATCAGTCTGAACTGACATAATAACGTCATCAGTGATTATATACATCACATAAGCTATGAACAGTCACTACCTCATCATTCTTTTTCTCTTGAAAAAATGCAGTTTTTTAATTAAAAAAACACACGCACACACACACACACACACACCAATTCTTCCATTCCAAAGACGTTCCCATGGTGGAAATCTGACTGCTTCATGCCAGGATGCTTAGAAAACATGTCATCACAGCTGAAGGAGAGTGTGCTGTGTCATATTAGCTGAAAATAAATGCTACGTTCATAACTACTTCAGTAAAAAGTATGAGAATTGGTGCAATCTGCAGATAATCGTGTAAAATATATCACAGTTACAGCATTTGGCAGACACTCTTATTCAGTGCGGCCTACGATTAGCATTTTCATAGAACTGAGCATTAAGGGTCTTGCTCAAGGGTGCAACATTAGTGATAGTGCGGCTTTGAACCGTCAGCTGTCGGATCAGTAACCCGTCGCCTTATAAACGAGGCCACCACTGCTTTCTTACAGTTTCTTTAAACTATTAACCAGAATATCATAGAGCTGTCCAAGGTGTACCCCGCCCTCACACGGAGCTGTGCACCAGCCTCCCCACGACACTAATTAGGATTAACCATTTCCTTGGGATTTTTACACCCGAGCCTAGTGGCTCATTAGGCTGGTGCTTATCCCCGGTTTCCATAGTGTGAAGCAACCAGGAGTACAACTCCTTCTGAATGGGACGCTAGTTCATCGCAGGTTACCTTCCCAGTATATTTTTACTGGTACCCATTTATACTGCTGAACCATTTATACTGGTGAACCATTTATACTGGTGAACAGAGGCACACTTGTGGTTAAGACCTTGCCCAGGGGTCTTAGCACAGTTGGGGGTCTAACTAGGATTTGAACACACAACCTCCCGATCGTGAGCGCAGCACCCTAAGCCCATGTTTTTCCGAATCAAAAAGGCCTAAGGAAACACCACGAATATATTTCCTTCATCAGTTCATTTTCTGTACCCGCTTAATACTAACTTGGGTCGCGGGGAGGCTGGTGCCCATTCCAGCCAACTTCGGGCGAGGGCAGAGTACACCCTGGACAGCTCGCCAGGCCATCGCAGGGCGGAAACATGCTGACGGCTTTGCAGCCTACTCTTGTCGAAAGTCAGCAATGGTTCTTTTACATACCTCACACCATAGACAGTGAGAGACATGGCTGGCCTTTGATAACCCAGTTAGCTGCACTGGGGGGGGACAGTGACAACCTTGTGGAGAGTGTGACTCGAGCCCCCAATCTTTGGATCAGCAATCCAGCGCCCTATACCACTAGACCACCACTGCCCTACACCACTAGACCACCACTGCCCTACATTTCTTTCAACAAAATTATAATAACACTAATAACAATATCATAATAGTAACATAATAATAACAAATAATAACACTCACAAATCTGTGAATAGCACAATCCTGTGCACTCGCGGTCGTCTCACAGCTGACTGAGGCACGTCGGACCAAGCTGTGTCACATCAGGCGACACCACAACAAGTATAGAACACTTGAGCAGCACTGAGTACAATGTGTCTACTAGTTATTTTTAAAGAGGACCATATGGTCCTGTTTGCTGTTAAAGGGTTAAGCAGTTCAGAAATTGAATGAATGAATATCTGTTACAGGACACATGCTAGAATAACTCACTAAGCAAAATATTAGCTTGTGGTGGAAACGGGTATCAAACTACCACCTACGAGTTGATACGTCCGATTGTATCGGAGATAAACCATCTGGAGAGTTTATGATATTTTCACTCATGCATTGACCATATGATTATTTCATTAATTCTAAACCAAATGATGTAATGAGCTGCTAGTTAACAGTTATTCACCGGAGCTGAGGTGAACATCAATACGTTCAGAGATATCATCTTAGCCTGAGATACTGTTTCAGTTATATACTACATGCAAACAGAAGGAAATACAGTACAATTATATTCTTATATTTAATTTAATGCAGCAGGGTGGTGTAGTGATTAGCATGTCTGCCTGACAGCAAGAAGATCCTGGGTTCGGTTCCCAGCTCGGGCGTTTCTGTGTGGAGTCTGCATGTTCTTCATGGGCTTGTGTTGGTTTCCTCTGGGTACTAGGGTTTCCTTGCGCAGTCCAAAAACATGCACGGTAAGTTAATTTGCTGTTGTTGTGTTTGTATTGGCCCTGCGATGACCTGGTGAGCTGTTTAGGGGGTGCCCAGCCTTTGTCCAGAGTTGGCTGAGATGGGTGCCAACCTCCCTGTGACCCTAATTAGGATTAAATGGCTGAGAGAGTGAATAATACATATGTTTTTGCTGTTTAAATCATGAGAAACACAGGTAAGGTTCCAAGTGCCAACAGCTGTGTAATAGCATCTCTATTACAACCATTTCCAGGATTTTAATATATTCTACCTGGAAGCAACAAGAAAAACTGAAAATAGAATTGTTATAGTTTATTGGGACATGTTTTAGCTGTGAACGAGACAGGTCAGGAGAACGTGTGTCTTCTGAGACGATATCCTTTAGGGTTTATCCTTTCATTCATTCGTTTTTTTCTAAACCGCTTAATCCTAGTTAGGGTCATGAGGAGGCTGGCGCCCATCTCAGCCACCTCCGGATGAGAGCAGACTACACTCTGGACAGCCCGCCAGGAAATTGCAGGGCAGAAACACGCTGACGGCAATGCAGCTACTCTTCACAAAAGTCAGCAATGGTTCTTTTAGGATTTAGAACTGGGGTCCCCAAACCTTTTCCTCTGATGGCCACATAACTTTTCCCTTCTCTGTTGGGGGGGGGCCGAAGTCAGTTTGTAACAGAAAAAGTGTGACAATCGCAGGGCTGCCTAAATGTAAACATGTATTGTTTTTTATTTTTTTATTGTTCTTTTATTTTTCAATTTGACAGGGGAGAGTCTAGGATTTTTGTTTCGGAGTGGGTGGGGGGTGTTCAGATAAGGGCACAGATGGCAGAAGGGTGGAACAGAATGTCATGTTCTAAGTGTGTATTCGTCTTGATCGCATGGCCAGACTAAAAATAATAATAATAATGCGTCTCTGGTATTGTTCAGGGGCCGGATCAAATGTGGAGGTGGGCCGTATCCGGCCCACGGGCCGTAGTTTGTTGACCACTGGTTTAGAACGTAATGAACAGAAACTTAAGTAAACTTTACTCTTCCGGTTTAGTGTACACAGAAAAACAAGGAAAACAAACTAAATCAAGATTTCTATGGTTTATTTTTCACATTTTAAATTGGAACAATTACAACAATGACTGCTCCCAGTAAATATGGCATCTCCGATAGCGGACCGCGCAGAGCACCATCATGTACAAATATAATTTAGTTTGTCTAAAGAAAAATTCTGACATGTAAAGACAGTATATGAATTAAAAAAAAAAAAAAAAAAAAAAATATATATATATATATATATATATATATATATATATATATATATATATATATATATATATATATATATATTTCAGTTCAATACAGTAGGCCCCCGTTATTCGCAGGGGTTGTGTTCTGCCTCCACTTGCAGATCCTGAAAATCCGCGAGTCATTTACGCGGTTTTGAAACCCTACGTTTGATATTACATGTGCTAAAATCTGCTTGTTAAACCCATTCTATTGCCAGTGTTACTCATTAATACAGTAATAATGTCGTAAAATGTAGTAATGATTAATTAAAACTTTTTAATTTTGTACTGTGATAATATTTATGAATAAATAAAGCGGTTAGGCTCCTTACCAGAAGCTAGAGAAGATGCAGGGCGTTTGAGTGACATCATAGCACTTAAATAGTCATTAAAAACACATGAAAAAAATTTATTTCGCAATTCAGGCAATCATGTCAATAACATGCGCGAAGGTGAAAAAAAAGAGGCGTACACATAATCTGCAACCAATCAGCAGGAGGGAGAAACAAAAGCCCTCAGCAATTAGTTAAATTTGAATCGTGTGCCATTAATTTCCGGGGCTTCTGCTAATTCGCTTGTACCGGAGCCGCAACCGGTGAACAGCGAATGGGCGGGGGCCTACTTTATTTAAATATGAAGCAAACTAAAATGTAAAAATTGCTAACCGCTTAAGCTGGCTAACTGAACTGACTCTGATGGCAGAGTACACCCTGAACAGGTGTGTATACAACCAGAGTAACCAGTGTACACCAGCAACAGTGTCAGTGGCTGACAAAATACCTTTATATGCTTGGAGAGCAAAGAGTAGCTTGTCACGTTCCACAGAATAAACTACTGGAGCACAGGAAGTAGTACAGCGCATTACTGTAAAGATGAATAGCTTATCTTAACGTTGCACAAACACTGGACGCATCAAACCACGCCTTAATCGACCACAACATGCACTTACTAGAGCAAAGTAGCCATGCAGACTTTCCTGAAGTTCCACAGAAACGTGAACAGTCCATCGCAAGGCCAACACACACACACACACACACACACACACACAATCCTTTCACACTCACACTTATACCTAGGGTCAATTTGTAACAGCCAATTAGGGTAATATTCAAGTCTTTGGACCGTGGGACACATTCCCCAAAGGGTACCCACACAAGCATGCACAGAGCATGCAAACTTCAGAGAACACCCCCCATCCCCCACTGTGTCTGGGATTCAAGCCCAAGACCCTCTTGCTGTATGGTGGGTGCACTTACCACTACACTACAACACCATGTGACGTGAAACCGCACCATCAAACTCGAAATGCATCCATAGCAGATAGGATTTTTTTTCCTTTCCCCAATTCAAGTGAAATCTTTTCAGTTCAGTTCATTTTCTGTAACCGCTTAATCCTAATTAGGGTTGCGGGGAGGCTGGCGCCCATCCCAGCCAACTTCGGGCGAGGGCAGAGTACACCCTGGACAGCTCACCAGGCCATCGCAGGGCGGAAACACGCCGACGGCTCTGCAGCCTTCTCTTGTCGAAAGTCAGCAATGGTTCTTTTACATGCCTCACACCATAGACAGTGAGAGACATGGCCGGCCTTTGATAACCCAGTTAGCTGCACTGGGGGGGGACAGTGACAACCTTGTGGAGAGTGGGAATCGAACCCCCAACCTTTGGATCAGCAATCCAGCGCCCTATACCACTCGACCACCACTGCCCTTTGAAATCTTTTCACCAGGCTAATTTTATTTGTGTTTAGTCTGCCTGCAATTGTAAACACATTCATTCAATTAGTTAAAAAACAAAAAGAAAAAAAAAAAGCCCCATTTTGGTAAAAGGAATTACAAGTTATTGAGCAACAAGCAACCTTCTCATGATGTTTTTTTTGTTTTCGTTTTTTTTTTCTGAGCATGAAAGGAATATGCCATCTTAGCCTACCAATCTGGTTCCCTCTGATTGAACCCCAGTCTGATTAACACAGTTTTGTTTTGTTCATTAAAAGCATGTAAGGACTTTTAGCACAAAGCACACTTTTCCACTTCCACCCTCGACTTGTGACCCTGAATCGCTTTCATTATCGTTGGCCATCTGGCTGATGCGTGCTTAGCTTATTCTCTCTGTACCATGATGAGAATGGGGAGAGGCACTTATTAAAAAGGCCACCTCACAAGGGCCCTCACAAAGGGGAAGGTTTTCCACAGAAGGACAGAAGGAAAGCAGCAGCTTCGGGGAAATGAGAGAGGAAATAATCTCCACTGGGGAAGAGGCCGGACCGTTGCGAGAGAGAGAGAGAGAGAGAGAGAGAGAGAGAGAGAGAGAGAGAGAGAGAGAGAGAGAGAGAGAGAGAGAGAGAGAGAGGACGTTTCTGGGAATGACAGGATGTATTTCTGTAAGCCAGCTGAAGGTTTGCTATGGTTACTCTCACCTTTCTTTACTCCTCTCTACCCAAAAAAAAACAGAATGAGTGCCATGGGATTGTTAGAGTTGCATGTTTCCCCTCACGATGACTCAGTATAAGTACAGGGTTAAAGTACGGGATTCTTCTTACGGACATTTTCCGACAGTAAAGGAGTCACAGCTAACATTCTGCAGTGTATGACAATTCCACCATTAGCACAAACCTGGATTTGTGGGATATATTAAGCAAGAGGTGGGATGCGTTGAAGTTCAAAAGGGTTCTCCTACCTGCTGATGTGAGGCAAGTGGGAAAAATGGACGATCGCAAAGATCTGAGTGGCCTGAACTAGGGCAAATTGTGATGGATAAAGGACAAACCCTATGGGGTTCTCCCTGCCTATAGCGGTTAGCGCATGCCAAAACTGGTGCAAGGAAGAACAGACAGTGCACCAGCAACAGTCAGTGACTGCCAAAGTTCATTTGTATGTTTGGGGAGAAAATGCTGGCCTGCCTGGTCTGATTCCTGATTCCAAAACACTACCATAGCACGAATTGCTGTAAAGATAATTTGGTTTTCTTAACGTAGCCCAAACACTGAAGACATCAAAACACGCCTTAATCGACCACAGCATGCACTTACCAGAGCAAAGTACCACAGCATGCACTTACCAGAGCAAAGAAACAACACATTGCACATGCATGGTGCCCCATGTAACTAGGTCAGACCCGCTCCATATATGGTAAAGGACTCTGGCGCAGTAAGACTCCACTGAATCCTGTTTTCTTCTATTTTATGCACCAGGATGCCCTATAGCAAGAGGTCAACCTGTCGGAGGCAGTGTGATGCTCTGGGCAATGTTCTACCAGTTTTTATCTGTAACACCTACTGTTACAAGCTCTCCGCAAATCACCTGCTCTTCCCACAGTCTCCTATGAGAGCAAGAAAGGGAGAAGCTCAAACTCCTACCTACATATTATTCAAGACCAAGCACCCACCCCCACCCCCGACCTTCATGGCTACAGGTTTCCCCTCACGGCAACGACCTGCAAACACTGCAAAACTTCCTCAGGAACAGAATGAGGAACATGACAGAAGAATTCAAGGTGTTTACCTGGACTTTGAATTCCCCAAAAACCCATTTCAATCAAACATCTGCAGAAACAAACAAGTCGGATCCATGGAGGCTGCATCTCTCAGACTTGAAGGATCTTCTGCGAATGTGCTGGAGCCAGATACCACAGCATACCTTCATAGGTCTGGTGGAGTCCATGCCTCAATGGGACCCAGATAATGTTATGCAGGAGGTTTTAATATTACGAGTGATCCATGGATGAATGTATTTTAAAGGAAAGCTTCTGTGTCTAATGTCCTGAAAATAGATAATCTATCACAGCTGCAGCCAAAAACAATCGTTTCACATCTTGTTTTGACATTCCATGTATCGAAAAACGCAGTCATAATGCAGACTTATGTGCTGTTGAAGTATAAAATCTTATGACTTTGTATAATTAGTCCATTTAGAGATGGGCTAATTCCAACATGAGCTCATTCTTGGAAATCCCACTTTAAAGAAATTTCAACTGCCTGCCATGCATCTGACTAAACGAAGGACAGAGACATCAATTCAATTTAAACAGTTACAGACGTCCCATTCTTAAAAGAAAAAGTCTTTGTGGTAATCGTTTTTTCAACATTTGACCTCATAGCAGTCATCATTCATTCATTTATTTACCGATCCACTTTATACTACTAAGGTCGTAAGGAGACTGGAGCCGATCTGAAAGAAAAAATATTTGCGAAGGTGGGGTACACCCTGAAAAGCTGACCGGTCCAAGTCACACAACCAAGAATACTCACACTTACACTTAGCTGCTCTTAGGGAACGGCATGGTGGTGCAATAGGTGTGGTGGTGATGGTGAAGAACAGCATGGTGACGCAGTAGTTGTGGGGGTGATGTTAGGGAATGGCATGGTGGTGCAGCAGTTGTGGTGGTGATGTTAGGGAACATCATGGTGGTGCAGTAGTTGTGATGGTGATGTTAAGGAACAGCATGGTGGTGCAGTAGTTGTGATGGTGATGTTAAGGAACAGCACGATGGTGCAGTAGTTGTGGTGGTGATGTTAGGGAACATCATGGTGGTGCAGTAGTCGTGATGGTGATGTTAAGGAACAGCATGGTGGTGCAGTAGTCGTGGTGGTGATGTTAAGGAACAGCATGGTGGTGCAGTAGTCGTGATGGTGATGTTAAGGAACAGCATGGTGGTGCAGTAGTCGTGATGGTGATGTTAAGGAACAGCACGATGGTGCAGTACTTGTGGTGGTGATGTTAAGGAACAGCACGATGGTGCAGTAGTTGTGGTGGTGATGTTAAGGAACAGCATGGTGGTGCAGTAGTTGTGATGGTGATGTTAAGGAACATCATGGTGGTGCAGTAGTCGTGATGGTGATGTTAAGGAACAGCATGGTGGTGCAGTAGTCGTGGTGGTGATGTTAAGGAACAGCATGGTGGTGCAGTAGTCGTGATGGTGATGTTAAGGAACAGCACGATGGTGCAGTACTTGTGGTGGTGATGTTAAGGAACAGCACGATGGTGCAGTAGTTGTGGTGGTGATGTTAAGGAACAGCATGGTGGTGCAGTAGTTGTGATGGTGATGTTAAGGAACAGCATGGTGGTGCAGTAGTTGTGATGGTGATGTTAAGGAACAGCACGATGGTGCAGTAGTTGTGGTGGTGATGTTAAGGAACAGCATGGTGGTGCAGTAGTTGTGATGGTGATGTTAAGGAACAGCACAATGGTGCAGTAGTTGTGGTGGTGATGTTAGGGAACATCATGGTGGTGCAGCAGTAGTTGTGGTGGTGATGTTAAGGAACAGCATGGTGGTGCACTCTTGCCAAACAGCAGGAAGGCTCCCCGAGATTAGGGTCTCATGGTCAGTGGAGCTATTCCTCTGTAGAATTTGCATGTTTTCCCAATACGTTCCTCTGGTTTCCTCCCTAAGTCCAAAAACATGCACATTGGTGGACACACAAAATTCCAGACCAAGTGCTTCCCAAAGGTTGGACAGAACAAACAATGAACATGATGAAATCAAAACAAACCAAAGCAAATGCTAAAAGAATAATGACGTGTATTAGCTAATGTTTGAATACCGAGCTTTGCACGCACTCTCCATTGGACTGAATTGAACTCGATCCCATCGTGCTCGTATGCAGGTGCAAACATTTTTACCAAAGCTTTGTTTTCTCCTGTCATATTGTGCAATATGAAGATCCCGAAAAAGTGCAGGAAGAAACAAAGGAACAAGAAGAAGCAAGCCATCCTCCAGGCAAATATGCAAGGCTCCATCTCCACCACCCACACCTGCACCTGAAAAAGTTCTACACAGAATAGTGGTCTCGACTGCCTCCACACCCTCAACAGTATCAGCAGAGAAGCCCAACAAGTCCAGCACCATGAAGAAAGAATTCATGTTCAGGA
Source organism: Plotosus lineatus (assembly GCA_024760905.1). Taxonomy (NCBI): domain Eukaryota; kingdom Metazoa; phylum Chordata; class Actinopteri; order Siluriformes; family Plotosidae; genus Plotosus; species Plotosus lineatus. The sequence continues at coordinate 30,940,888 of CM045745.1, forward strand.
TTATGGATGATGAGCAAGAAGTTTGCTAAAATTACCTCAGCTGCTGTTGCACCTACCTGCAATCTTACTTTGAACAAAACAAGATGTGCCCATGGCGCATACAGAGCTTCCTTGCTGCACATGTTCTGCTTGTAAGAATACCTTGGAAATGTTTATGCATGCGTAAAAAATTCAGATAAATGGCACAAACAACAAAATATAGAAACTTATTTAAATGATAAACAATTAAATAAAAATTAAATCAAAACTAACCAGCATATGTCTTGTAGGCCAACTGCCAACACAAAATCTCCCATAGGCGTGAATGAGACCGAGTTGGCCCGACAACTGACCGGCAACCTGTGCCTCCTGCCCCTTGTGCAAAGTCATGTGGGAAGTCATGGCTTCAGTTTCCTGGTGACCTTAACCAGATTAGCGGTAAATGAATGAAACAGCAGTTTTTAGGTTCACTCCCAAATGGGGCTGGAGGCTGGAGCCCATCCCAACTGACTCAGAGCAAAAGCAGGGCCCATCCTGAGCAGCTTGCCTGACCACCCAGAATACTGTAGATTTCTTTTAACACGTTATCTTTCATCATGGGCAGTGGTGGCCTGGTGGTGAAGGTGCTGGATCACCAACCCCAAGATTTGGGGTTCAAGCCCCGCTCTCAACGGGTTGTCACTGCCCCCCCCCCCCCCGTGCAGCTGACTGGGTTATCAAAGGCCGGCCATGTTTCTCACTGTCTATGGTGAAAGATTCATGCAAAAGACCCATTGCTGACTTTTGACAAGAGTAGCTGCATAGCCGCCAGCGTGTTTCTACCCTGCGATGGCCTGTCGAGCTGTCCAGGGTGTATTCTGCCCTCGCCCAGAGTCGGATGGGATCGGCGCCAGCCTCCTCGTGACCCTAATTAGGTTCAAGCGGTTACGGAAAAAGAAAGAATCTTGCATCATTTGACCAAATGTTACCTCTGTCCCAACATAACCATTGCTTATTGAGGTCCAAGAGCAGGGTTCAGCTGCGACTGAGATGTTACACCCAGTCTTAGGCGTCACCATTATTGCTAATCAGTTGTTGTTCGTACCAGCCTCAGTGAGGAGTATTTAGTCATCTAATTGCTTTCCTAGGTGTTAAAAGATGGCAGCAATTAACGAGCGCATTCTCTGGCTCCGAGTGTACAGGAAGGTACTGGGTGTACTCTGCTCGGGGAGTCTCTAGACTCCGAACCCGAATGTGCTCAGTAATGGCCAAGGATATCAATAAAAGTGCTGCTTCCTTCTCCTATGTTGCCTGTAGTGCACCAAGTGTTACGCCTCCTAAGCAAAATCTGACTGGTGCTTTTACTGGTTTTCTTTAATGTTTCTCCTCCTTATTTTGTAAATTGAACTCCTTTTCACAAGGGTTTGCTCGAGATAAAAGAGACGAAGATCCGACTCGAAACCTGCACCCAAACTCCCCTGACCTTGATCAGACAGATGGATGAATGAGGATGGCGGGCTCTTAAAGAGAAGAAACCCGATCCGCAGCCGTCCCGGAGCCAGAGCCAGAACCAGAGAGCACAGGAGGCTTTTAGGGGGTAAATATACCTCCACTCTTCTTCCTCCAGCTCTCCTGGGGAGAATTCCATCCACCCGACTCTGCCGAGTCCCTGGGGAGGCATTCCTGCAGCCCTGCCCAAGCATCTGGAGAGTCCCTGCTGAAGGGAGTGTGTATGTGTGCGTAGAGGGGGTCGATATGAAGAAAACGAGAGTGGGAGGTGGGGTGCTGCAAGCATTCCTCCAGCCCTGCCCTAGTCGAAGATGGCCTGCTCCCTCGAGACGCATTCCTGCAGCATGTGCACCTCTCTCTTTCCCTTCCTCTCTCATACTCTTTACTCTCTCTCTCTCTCTCTCTCTCTCTCTCTCTCTCTCTCTCTCACTCTGTCTGCCTCATCTTTCTTCCTCTGGCTCATTCTGCAGTCCAGCATTAACGCGATCAATAGTTCCGATCGCAGGAGGGACACAGGCCGATCCATACTCCAGCGTTTCCCTCGGCACAGGCCAGCGGTCGCGCCTTAAGTGCACGGAAAGGTGATAAACCTCTCCCAGACTAGGCTAGACAAAGGCAGCCATTGATTGGGGTGACATGTTACATCTCTCTCTCTCTCTCTCTCTCTTTTTTCTTTTTTTCTTCCTTTGTGTTTCTCTCACACTCCTGACATTCTGTAACAAAAGCACGTCCAGCACTCGGCAAGCCATTCCGTTTCTACTATGTGAAAAACAGATTGAACGTTCAGCAATTAAAAATCAATTAGAAATGCAAATCGTGAAACGTTCTTTATAAAAGATCCATTTGCATCCAATCTTTTTGGAGGAAAAAAAAACACATTTTCAAATGTTCAACGTACCTGTCTACTCAAATCCCAAATGGCAATTATGTCCTTAGATTTGGCTTCCACAGAGGGTCTGATTCAAACTGCTTTTCAAGCATTGTTCAATTAGACGTTATTTGTCGAAGAGCTTGACGTTAATGAGGTCTTGCTCTAATGGCAATGACGGCAGAAACATTTGACAATCTCGAAAAATCAAACACCACAACCCACCCACCCCACCACCACAACCACCACCACCATCTCGCTCCTTCTTCCCCACACGACTCCATATTTAAAATTAAGACTGTCAAGGGGGTTACATGGTGGCGCGTCTTTCTCACAGCAAGACGATCCTGGGTTTTTGAGTTGCAGACTTGACAGTGAAGTTTTACGTTCTCTTTGATTGTGTGGGTTTCCTCCGAGCAGTCCGATTTCCTCTCACTGTTCAAAGACATAGGTGGCACGGTGGTGTAGTGGCGTGGTGGTTAGCACGTCCGCCGCACACCAAGAAGGTCCTGGGTTCGATTCTCAGCTCGGGTGTGTCTGTGTGGAGTTTGCATGTTCTCCTCATGCTTATGTGGGTTTCCTCCAGGTTGTCTGGTTTCCTCCCACAGTCCAACAACATGCACAGTCGGTTAATTAGCTGTTGCAAATCACCCCCTGCGTGTGCGTATGAACGGTTGTGTGAGTGTTGACCCTGCGATGGTCTGGTGAGCTGTCCAGGGTGTACCCCGCCATCGCCCAGAGTCGGCTGAGATGGGTGCCAGCCTCCCTATAACCCTACTTAGGATTAAGCGGTTCAGATAATGAAAGACAATGGAGTTCAAAAGCACTTTATGCTAACTGGATGTTCCAAATCTCCCTGTTGTGAATTTTTTTTTTTCCCCGTGATGAATTGACGAGCTGCGCAGGGTGTACACCACAGAGTGGACTTAAGCAGTTCAGCGAATGAATGAATGGGAATCTTTTGTTTGTACGACTTGGAAGTCCAACATCAGACAGTGTTCCAAATTGCAGTTCTGAATGGGAACATGAAAACCTGAACTCTCATTACTAATGGAACGCACCGAGAGATTTGGCTTGCTGGTTAGCGTTCGAGTGTAATGTGACTGCTGGTGAAGGGAAAAAAAAAAGGAAAATGGAAAAATGGTAAAAGTATAAACCGTCCATATAATTCTGCTCAAGAGTGATGGAAGTGCTCAAGCCTTAAACCACCGAGAACCCCAGAATACACTAAATCCAGGGCAGTGTTTCCAATCCTTTTGGCTTTTTTCACCCGAGCCTAGTGGCTCATCAGGCCGGTGCTTATCCCCGGTTTTCGTAGCGTGAAGCGACCAGGAGTTCAACTCCTCCTGGATGGGACGCGAGTCCATCGCAGGTTACCTTCCCAGTATATTTTACTGGTACCCATTTATACCGCTGGGTGAACAGAGGCACGCTTGTGGTTGAGACTTTGCACAGGGGTCTTAGCACAGGGTCTAACTGGGATTTGAACACACAACCTTCCGATCATGAGTGCAGCACCCTAACCACTACGCCACCGGTTCCACATGGGTATTAATAATCAATATCCAATCCAATGATAGTTAAACATCTCTGTTCAGACTGTAGTTGTTCTGCTTGACTCCAAGCATAAACTCTTTAGGATTTTCTGAAACATAAGTGGACGGGACGAATGGGAACCGGAACTGTTGAACAATTAGCCGGACAGTGTTGAGCTCTATTACTAAACAGCCAAAAGGTGTTATGGGTAAATCAAAGAAATAAATTGTTCGAAAATAAAACGTTGGGGGGGCACTGTAGCATAGTGGTTAGCACGTCTGCCTCACAGCAGAAAGGTCATGGGTTTAAAACCCAGGCTGTGTGGCGTTTGCATATTTTGCGTGTGTTAGTCTGGGTTTCCTCAGGGTACGCTGGTTTTCTTCCACAGACCAAAACCATGCACATGATGCTAATTGGCTGTTTCAAATTATCCCGAGGTGGGAATTTGAATGTGAATGATAGTGCACGGGTTGGTCTGGCAAGCTGTCCAGGGTGTACCCAAGTGTCGGCTGTGATAGGCGTCAGCCTCCCCATAACCATAAAAGCATTAATGAGTGAGTGTGAATCTCTCGCTATATCTACGTCCAATCATGAGGAATGGACGTTGATCCCTGAAGCTTGACTGATGCTCATACAGGGATTGTCATGGCTGTGATCACAACGATCTACCGTATCGTTCACCAGGCAACATACGGACTCACTCACACCTACGGGTAATTTGGAACAGCCAGTTAACCCACTGTGCATGTTTTTGGACTGTGGGAGGAAACCGGAGGAACCGGAGGAAACCCGCGCAAGAACAGGGAGAACATGCAAACTACTCACAGAAACGCCCAGGCCTGGGAATCGAACCCAGGACCTTCTTGCTGTGAGGCGGACGTACTCACCGTGAGTGTGAATAAAATTGAAAACAAACAATTAATGATGTTTAAACTTTAAAAACTCTTGCAAAATAAAGTGTGCCATAGAAAAATACATTAGAATTCCATAAAATAAATTTCCTCTTTTAAGTCTAGACGGTATTATTAGTTACAACCTGCTGGTGGTTCTAGGTTGACTGGCTGTATTTTACAAATGTATAAAAAAAAAGAAAAAAAGAAGACTTATTACAGATGGTGCTCATTCCCTTCACACACACACACGCACACACACACACACACACACACACACAACCACATGTGCAACGTGTTCATAAAATCTATTCCCTCACAAATCAAGGAGCTCCCAGCGAACGGAAAGTCTTCGTAATACTCAGATGGGATATCTTTCTGGTTGTCTGGACACGGGAGACCGAACCAAGTCATTCATGCCCTATAATTTGTGGTTAGGTCCAAGAGAATTTTGATCACTCGCACATTGCACATATGTAAACCACGCCACCCCCCCATACAGATCTCTTATATATTTCAGATGAAAAAGACACACAAAGGCTTATTGTCATTGCTAAAATAAATCTGGTCTACAGGGAAGAGGAGGAGCTCGCCTCGCTGGATTAACCGTGCGCCCAGAGCCTATACTGCTTCCTATTAATAATATTGACTTAACAATTTCTTTCTGGCCTGATACACTCATTTCTATATACATTCTGAATCAATCCTGTTTCCTGAAAGAATAATCATGCTTTTGTTTTTAGTGCAAAACCGTAGTGCGGTCGAAGTTCTTAATTCTGATTGGGTCACAAGGTGTTGATGAATGCCCTGTCACAGCAACTCTGGCAATAATACATTGTTTGATAGTAAAACGATATGGAGCAACTGCGCTCATCCTCTTTCAGACTTACACTAATAATGAACAGATTTAATAATGTGCCGGGCGTGTATGATACAGGTTAGTGGTCCGCCTCACAGCGAGTTTCGATTCCCGGGCTCGGCCGTTTCTCTGTGGAGTTTGCATGTTCTTTCCGTGCTTGTGTGGGTTTCCTCTGGGTACACCGGTTTCCTCCCACAGTTCAAATACATTCACAATCAGTTGTTCTAAGTTGTCCTTTGGTGTGAGTGTGAATGGTTGAGTGTTGTGTTGCCTTGCAATGGTCTAGCGAGCTGTTCAAAGTGCACCCTGATTGATCAGTGTCTGCCAAAATAGGCTCCAGACTCCACAATCCAACACCCCACCCCCACCCCACCCCCCACCCCCCCAACTAATAGGTTTCAGTGGTTCAGCACACGACTGATTGATGATTTCAGTAATAATGCACTATTGCAGGGCTGTGGTGGCCTGGTGGTAAAGGTACTGGATCGTTGATCCAAAGGTTGGGGGTTCGAGTCCTACTCTCAACAGGTTGTCACTGTCCTCCCAGTGCACTAACTTGGTTATCAATGGCCGGCCATGTCTCTCACTGTCTATGGTGTGAGGTTCATGTCAAAGAATCATTGCTGACTTTTGTAAAGAGTAGCTGCATAGTCATCAGCGTGTTTCTGCCCTGTGATGGCCTGGCGAGCCGTCCAGGGTGTATCCTGCCCTCGCCCGGAGTCGGCTGGGATGGGTGCCAGCCTCCACTCGACCCTAATTAGGATTAAACGATTACAGAGAACGAACGACGTCCTATTGCTTATCCTAGTGTAGTAATGGGAGGACGTTTGAGCCCAGGACTTTAAACCAGGACCTTCTTGCTGTGAGGTGGACGTGCTCACCATTACGCCGCCATGCTGCCCGAGTTATAACACAGATCCTCTTAATGTAAAAGAGGTCCCGCCCCCCCTCTTGTTGCTCTCTAGCTCAAAGCTGATGACTGTAATATCAGGAAGGCAATAATGTCTCCAACAATCCAACGAGGTCTCGGCTCACAGATCCACAGCATGAAACAATCCTCGATATCAAAGATCGCTAGCAAGCGCTTAGGATGATGCGTTCACTTAAATATTCCCCGAACGCGCTAATGCTAATATTTCACTCACAAGTTTATTTACTTTCTTTTTTGCTGAGCCAGCAATCATAAAATGTAATTTTTTTTTTTTTGCAAATGGCAAATGGTTCCTCATGGATGAGGTTCAGTGTCGGACTGACACGAAGGCGAACAAATCAACATGATAAATAACGACTAAAGTGAACCACGGCGATCTTCACTAACATAGATCACTTACAAAGAATGAATGCGAGTATAAAGTAAAGAGGACGCACAGTTCACCAAACGCCTCTCGCTGATATCATTAGCTCTCCCAGCCGTGGCTGTCAGTGTATTTTTAGCCATGTTAATACATCAGATAAGAAATGGCACTCGTCTCCCAGTGACCCTCAGATAGTCACTGGATATTCATCACGCGCCGCAATATTGTGGGCAAAAATTACTAACCAAACTCTGTATTTCTCTTTAAGGGATGTGATTTGACCCTGATTATGATGTGCTTTGATAATCTGACACCAGACTGTCAGAGCTATAATATGTAATGAAGAAGTATATTTAGACAGGAAACCCCCCACCACCACCACCACCACCACCACCACCACCACCACCACCACCAAAAAAAACAAACAATAAAAACAAAGAAAAAAACCAAAAGAACAGAGGACGCACAAGGCCCAAGAGGCAGGTCTTGCTTGTGCTATGCGTAAAGCTAGGCTATAAGCTAAGAGGAATGGAGTGAGCATTGTTTACCTGTCAGCTGGCATTGATTAATCTTGTGTTGGCTAAGATCGCTCGCTGAGTCGAAAACCTGGTGGCAGGAACGGCAGCTGTGCTCCTCGTCCTCCTCCTCCTCCCCCTCGTCCCCTTCCCCGGGAGAGCACCTCCTCCTAGTCAGACGCCTGTCCTCGGCATCCTCACACACCGTGTCGGGGGCACACTCACGATCTGTGGTGGAAAACATCAGAAAAACAGCACGCCACGGTCACTGCTGGGTGCTGCGTCCACTGGGACCAATACAGGAAGAGCAACGCTATTAACTAACAGTCATGGAAGGAGAAAATTGGGGGGGGGGGGGGGGTTAAACAAAATATTAATTGATTTAAGATTAATACGGAATTGTTTGACTATATATATATATATATATATATATATATATATACATACAGTAAGTGTTTGATCTGATGTGTGTTTTCAAGTGGCAATGAGAGGGGTCATAATTCCACCTTAAATATTCCACCTTAAATATTCCACCTTAAATGATGAGATTTCTTTTCGGCTTTTCCCCTTTTTCATGAGTCGCCACAGCAAATGATTCGCACGTTTGATTTGGCATAGGTTTTACATCGGATGCCCTTCTTGACACAACCCTTTAGCGAGGGACAGAAACACGCTGACGGCTTTGCAGCTCCTCTTTACGAAAATCGGCAATGGTTCTTTTACATGAACCTCTCACCATAGACACTGAGAGACACGGCCCGCCTTTGATAACCCAGTTAGCTGCACTGGGAGGGACAGTGACAACCCTGTAGAGAGTGGGACTCGAACCCCCAACCTTAGGATCAGCGATCCAGCACCCATTACCACTAGATCACTATACTGTACTGCCCCATAATTCCACCTTAAATATTCCACCTTAAATAATAAATAAATAAGAATATAAATGACATCTCTCTCTCTCTCTCTCTCTCTCTCTCTCTCTCTCTCTCTCCATCTATCCACAAATCAATCCATCCATTGATCTATCTACCCATCCATCGATCTATCCATCCATCCATCCATCCACAAATCCATCCATCACCCATCTATCCATCCATCCATCCATCCACCCATGTATCCATGCATCCATGCATCCATCCAGCTACCTATCTATCTATCTATCTATCTATCTATCTATCTGCCTGTGTGTGTGTGTGTGTGTGTGTGTGTGTGTGTGTGTGTGTGTGTGTGTGTGTGTGTGTGTGTGTGTGTGTGTGATGCTTCTTCTTCTTTTTGTCCATTCAGTGCTCAGTGTGTTTATATTAAATGTTAAACCAGATGTGTGATACAGGGACATAATCGCCCGTACAAGACCAGCTGTGTAAATCAAAAAATGTCTTTAAATGTAACATGCATGTCTTTGGACTGTGAGAGGAAACTGCAGAAGTTGGAGGGAACCCACACAAGCACGGGCAGGATGATCAAACTCCACACACAAGCTTCCTCACCGAGCCCAAGTCTTAAACCAAGGACCGCCTTGCTATGAGGTGGATGTTCTAACCCAGTGGTTCCTAACCTGGGTTCGATCGAACCCTAGGGGTTCGGTGAGTCAGTCTCAGGGGTTCGGCGGAGGTCAAGACACACACCTGACTCATATTCATGATGACACGCCCCACTTGGCCATCACTGGCTGCAGGTGATCACGCTACATTGCTTGGCCAATCTGTGCTGCAGGAAATTTGTGTACTCAGTAGTCGAATTGTGACTGTTGTGATGGTACGTCATGGGATTTCTTTCTTAATATTTTAATCCATACTATGTTGAGTAAAAAAAAGAAAGTGGTCGGATGAATATGTACAACATGGATGCACATATATATAACAGAACGTGATATTAGTCGGTGTCCAATCTGCATGATTTGCAAAGTAGGATCAACCCTGTACTGACTGACGTATACGTACATGTATATGTGTATATAATATCAATAAATACATATTCAATACTATAAATTCTTATAATAACGATTAAACATTCAAAAATAATGCATAAGATGTAAATAAAATATAAATACACACACATACAGACGCGCACGCACTCAGATGCGCACCTCACGTAAAAATGTAAGTAGTTGTGATGGGCGGAGTTCATGCATTGTATTGGTTTTGTTCTTTGAACACAGTGATGTTAACGCACGGTTCATTTTGGTGCCCCAATAAAAACATATATCTATTTCTTGAATTAGAAAAAAAATCATATTTTATTTTTCACTAAAGAAGGGTTCGGTGAATAAGCATATCAAACTGGTGGGGTTCAGCACCGCCAACAAGGTTAAGAACCACTGCTCCAACCACTACACCACAGTGCCACTCTGTCCACCAATCAGAAATCAGAAAATATTTTGAATGAAAAATATACATCCTCAATCTATATACAGAATAAAGAGGATTGTGAATCTCAATAGTCTCTGTGTTCTGAAGCCCCAAAAATTTGTACATATTTTTTGCATTTTTATACTTTACATTATTCACTACCATCGCATTATTATTCACAAGTTGTTTTAAAACAAAATGACAGAAAAGCATGAATATAAAGTATACGAGATGACCTGAACTGAATATGGTTGTCTGCCAATTCAACAGATCAGAAGACAAAGCGAGACCAAGCACGCAAAGCTGAGATTGGTGTGTGTTGCGTTCTCAATGTGACACACTTCCCTGAATAATTCAGTCTCGCTTGCAGGCAGCCACGGGTCGCAGACATCAATATTCTCGTATCTGCAGTGTTGTCTTTCAAAGGCGAACCAGGTCTGCAATGGCGCTGGCTATCAATCTTGCGGCTCTGCAGTGGCCATCTAATTCATAAAATGGAACAAGCCTTCTAGGCCAATTCTTACATCAACCTTGTCTCGAAATGGAGCTGACACTCATGAAATAAATGGAAGGTGCTGTACGCACATCCAAAGCCTCATCTGTCAGAGACCTTCCTCATAATGTCACAGTGATGAATAATCAATGGCCATCACCACAAACAAACATTTCCTAAACGTCCAAGTTCATCTACAACACAACCACTGAGATCTGAATACGTTTTATTCACAACATTTGTTCTGATCTGCCGTGGCGACGAAGAAGCAACACACTGTGTAATGAATCGAAGTAATGCACTGCTGCCTGTCGAGAAAAATTATATTCATTATTAAATATCAATCTATTGGTTCTCAAAAAATTACCTCCAGGTATCATAATAAACAAACCAACCAACAAACGACTCGCCCAGAGTCGGCTGAGATGGACGCCAGCCTTCCCGTGACCCTAATTAAGATTAAGTGGCTCAGAAAATGAATGAATGACAAACAAGAAAGAAAGAAAAAAAAGAAAGGAAGAAAGAAAGAGAGAGGGAGAAAATGAATGAAAGAAAGAAAGAAAGAAAGAAAGAAAGGAAGAAAGAAAGAAAGAAAGAAAATAAATGAAAGAACAAATGAATGAACAAAAGAAATAAAGAAAAAGAAAGAAAGAGAGAGAGAGCGGGAGAGGGAGAAAGAATAAACAAACAAGAAAGAAAGAAAAAGAAGGAACATGGCAAGAGAAAAAGAGGAAGTAAAATGACAGACTGGGAGAAGAAAGAGAGAGAGAGAGAGAGAGAGAGAGAGAGAGAGAGAGAGAGAGAGAGAGAATGAATGAACAAAAGAAAGAAAAAGAGAGAGAAAATAAATGAAAGAACAAATAAATGAACAAAAGAAAGAAATAGAGAGGAAGAAAAGAGAAAGAAAGAAAGAGAGAAAGAACAAACAAGAAAGAAAGAAAGAAAGAAAGAAAGAAAGAACATGGCGAGAGAAAAAGAAATAAAAACTAAGAAATACTGACAAAAATAGAGGAAGTAAAATTACAGACTGAGAGAAAAAGAAAGAAAGAACAAAAGAAAGAAAGAAAGAAAGAAAGAAAGAAAGAAAGAAATAAGATGGAGAGAAAAGGAAATAGAAAACCAAGAAAGACTGACAGAGAGGAAGTAAAAATGACTGACTGAGTGAAAAAAAGAAAGAGAAAGAAAGAAAAGACTGATAGAAAGAAAAAAGAAAGATGACTGACGAAGAAAGAAAGACTGAATGATAGAAAACAAAAAGACAGACAAACAGGAAAAAGGACAGAGAGAAAGAAAACGGAGAGAAATCAAAAAGTTCTCTGGGGAACCTTAAATAGAACTTGTGTAACTCTCAACTCATAATGAAGCGGAACCTTTATTATAAATCTCGAACAGTGAGCTACGGAAGGAATAGAGATTCATTCATTCATTCATTTGCTGGATCACTTCATCCTACTTGGGTCATGGGACACTCTGGGTGAAGGCGAGGTACAACCTGAAAGCTTCGTCGATCCACTGCCGGGCCAACACACACCACATCCATTCACGCACACACGCCAGAGGGATACTCTAGAACGGCCAGTTAAGCTCATGTGCATGTCTTTGGACTGTGGAAGGAAACTGTGGTACCTGGATGAAGCTTATGTAAGCATGAGGAGAACATGCAAACCCCACATAGAAACGCCCTCGCTAAAGCCCGTGACTCAAACCCAGGACCTTCTTGCTATGAAGGCAGATGTGCTAACTCTACACAGCACCAAGATGTTTTGTTTCTTAAAAATATTGTTCATGCAGCTCAAAAGAATTCACTTTAAACAAAACGATTTCCTTGTAGAACATTTTCAAATAGCCAGGACAGTCAGACGTACCAGACCAAGTTCTTAATTATGTTGCTTATCTCATAGGTTATGTATAAATAAGACATGAAGGAGAACCTGAGAGTCAAGAGTTTTGGAGATAAAGCAGAGCAAGCATATCTCCAATGGTATGGCCATGTCAATAGAATGGAAACCACCAAGAACCCAACATGGTGGCCCAGGTGGCACCATATACTGTAACTAAGTGACCTAGAAGAAGACCAGGGAACAGGTGGATGGACAACATTATCAACAGATTGCTGATAAGAACACCAACCTGTATACCTACCAGGACACAAGAAGAGCCTTCTGGCAAGGAGATGGTAACTTGCGTTTGGTGAAACTGAAAAAGATCTTACAAGGTTTCCAAATCCATGTGTTCATTAAAAGTATATAAATACACCGTAATCTAAGAACTGCTTGCTTTTGTTCCTACCCTGAAAAGTGTCATCGTGGTAGCACATCTGCTTCCTAAGTTCAAGTCTCAGACTCAGGCTTTTCTGTGTGGGGTTTGAACGTTCGCTCCATGCTTGTGTGGGTTTCCTCCAGGTACACTGGTTACATCCAACAGTTCAAATACATGCACATTAGGCTAGCTTGCTATACCAAATAGCTCCCTGGGTGTGAATGGCTGTGCGTGTTGGCCCTGCGATCATCTGTAAAGTTGTTCAGCAGGGTTTTTTTCGCATTTACCCAGTGTCGGCTGAGATGGACACCAGCCTTCCGGTCACTCTATAGGATTAATCAGTTCTGCAAATGAGTGAGTGAGTATATGATGCTTTTGTAGCAGACCACACTAAAGACATGAAGTTTCAAGCATTGTCATTCTCCAGAATTAGCATGTTCTGATGCATTCAGAAGAACCTCACTTTATAAGATTACCGTTTATAGTTCAGATTGCTTCTTGCAGAGTCCAAAATAAAATCTACTTTAGGGACGATTTGAATAAACATCCCATGGTGCATAGCGTTCTACACCCACATTAGGATCTCAGAATGATCTAGTTGTACAAAAGCTTCCATTTATGCTGTTTTGAAAGAGGGGGTGTATCACATGGGTGTGAAATTCCTTAAGGAACACCATTTCAGAACTCATCGAGGCCACCCAATATTCTTTCCTCTCCTAACTCCCTGAGCCTGAATGCCAAGTGCTGATGTAACCCAACACCCTCCATTGTCACTCTCTAATGGCAATGGAGGCTTGTGGAACATACCCTCTAAAAATATCAGCCTACCTATTCCTGTGGGGTTCTTGCAGAAGCAAGCAGGAGGTGGTGGGAGAAGATGAAAAGACCAGACTGCTGCAGGCAGATGCTTGGCGAACCACATGAAGGAAGCTTGGGACAGGGGCCAGTCATGCTAAGCATGGTCATTCGAACACCATCAAACCTCAAAGGGCATGACCACAGCACTTCATATCTTTTTCTAGACTGTCAGGCATGTAAGGGGAGAGTGGTGGCTTGCTCAAATTGCAAATCTTTACTTGGCTCAGTACAGTTTGTCCATGTCAGTTTTAGTTTGTTTAGCTTTATCATCGATTATAATCTTTATGTTTACAACTATGTGCAACTATACACATAGACCATGTGATTAATGTTAAATATCACAGCAAAATCTTCACAGTAAAAGTAGAAGCTGCCTGGACTTTGGCACCAACATTTTGGGGCAGTGGTGGCTTAGTGGTTAAGGCGATGGATTACTGATCTGAAGGTCAGTGGTTCAATCCCCACTATCAACACCATGGGGCCCTTGAGCAAAGCCCTTCACCCTCAATTGCAAACTTGTGTAAAAGTGGTAATTGTAAGTCACTCTGGATAAGTACACATTCATCATTCATTTTCTGAACCGCTTAACCCTAATTAAAGACGTGGGGAGACTGCCGCCCATCTCAGCCGACTTTGGGCGATAGCTTGCCAGACCATCACAGGGCAGCAACATGCTGACGGCTATGTAGCTACTCTTGTTGAAAGTCAGCAATGGTTCTTTTACATGAACCTCCCACCATGAACAGTGAGCGACATGGCCGGCCTTTGATAACCCAGTGAGCTGCACTGGGGGGACCGCACCTACCAAATGATGTAAATTTAGGGACTTCGCACATTTGACAAATACAGTACAGTACTCCAATCAGCACCAAGTTCTGACCCATTGCATTCAGCTAAAGGACTCATAAGCACAGGTTTGTTTTCTCAAAGAATTCTTTCAGCACAGTGGATCAATTGTAGACTTTCATATATCGCTTGAGTCAAGTGGTGGCTACAATAAATCAGTGGCTCACACTTCCACTTCACAGGAAGAGAGCTTTGGGTACAAGGCCCAGGACATTTCTGTGTGTAGTTTGCATGTTCTCTCCATGGTTGCGTGGGTTTCCTCCCGGTACTCCCGTCTCCTCCCTCTGTCCAAAGGCATACACATTCAGCTAAATGGCTGTTCCAAATTGCCCCAACGTGAGAGTGTGAGTGTAAATGTGAGGCGCTCCACCGAATGATAAGATAAGATAAGATAAGATACAGCTTTATTAATCTCACAATGGAGAAATTCACTGTTACAGGCTCTTGAGGTACTATCAGTAGGGGGTGCAAAAATAGATACAAGTACGAACATACACACATACATATATAAGTAAATAAATAAATAGATACATAAATAGTATAAATTACTAAACAATAAAAGAAAAGAATGGAGCAACTTTATAGATTGGCCTATATTAAAGTGTAATGTATCTGAGTGCAGAGTACATGGGTTGATATGGTTGACAGTCAGTGGGGTAGATGTGGTTGATTAAAGTGCGCGGGGGAGTTTTTTGCGCATGATGGGTATTTTCACAGAGAGTTACAAAGTGGCGTTGTACAGTCTGATAAGCGGTGGGAATGAACGACCTGCGGTAGCGCTCCTTCCTGCACTGAGGATGCCTCAGTCGTCCACTGAAGGAGCTGCTTAGCTCCTCGACAGTCTGGTGCAGTGGGTGAGAGCTGTTGAACAGGATGGATGTGAGCTTTGCTACCATCCTCCTCTCACTCACCTCCTCCACAGAGTCCAGTGGGCAGCCGAGGACAGAGCTGGCCCTCCTGACCAGCTTGTTCAGTCTCTTTCTGTCCCGCTCTGTGCTGCCCGGGGCCCAGCAGATGGCAGCGTAGAGGATTGCAGAGGCTACCACAGAGTCATAAAATGTCCTGAGCAGAGGTCTGCATATGCCGAAGGACCCGAGTCTCCTCAGAAGGTGGAGGCGACTCTGGCCCTTCTTGTACAGGGCGTTGGTGTTGTGGGACCAGTCCAGTTTATTGTTAAGGTGAACACCCAGGTACTTGAAACTGTCCACTGTCTCAATGTCCTGTCCCTGGATGTTCACTAGTAAATGTGTGTGTGTGTGTGTTTGAGTGTTTCTCCTGAAGTCGACCACCATCTCCTTCGTCTTCCTAGTGTTCAAGCACAGGTGGTTGCGCTCACACCAGTCCACGAAGTCGACGATGACCGACCGGTACTCCAGCTCGTTCCCCTCTGACACACGGCCCACGATGGCGGAGTCGTCCGAGAACTTCTGGAGGTGGCAGCTGTTTGTGTTATATATGAAGTATATATGTATGTATGTATGTATGAATGTAGGCGCTTGTCGCAAGTGATGTATGGTGCTTGTGAGACAAAGTGTGGCTTATTCGGACTTCCGATCTTTCAAGTGAGTACTTGTTTAGTACTCAACCTTCACTTGCTCACTTGAAAGATCGGCATTCCGAATAAGCTTTGTCTCACAAGCACCATATGTCACTTGCGATAAGTGCCTACATTCAGTGGAGCGCCTCACAAATGGTTGTGCGTACCACCCCACCTTTGACCAATGTTGACTTAAATAGGCTCCAGCCTCCCCGTGGCCATAGCAAGATAACATGGCTTCACAAAAGAGATGGAAATTGACTTTTGGGAAGTCACCTCAGGTGACACCCTGAACAAGCTGTGAATCTGTCAGAGGGCTAATACAGAGAGGAACATCAATTTAGAGTGGCCAGTTGACCCTATAGGGTTTGGGAATGTAGGAGGAAACCAGAGCACAAGGGAGAAACCCACACTAGCATGGAGAGAGCATGTAGCCTTTGCACAGAAAGGCCTCACTTGGCAGCCACGTTCAAACCTAGAGTCTTGTTGCATTCAGGTAACAGTTCTAACCAAGTGCCTGGTAGGAGCTAAACTCATTCATTCTTATCTGCACAGCAGTGCTACTGGATGCATAGCAATCTTTACAAAGGCAAGAACGCAAGCTCTTATAAAGGCTTTGAGCCATGTGTGCTTGTTGCTATGTTGTCAGTGCAAGCATTCACACCACAAAGGTAAGCTAATCTCAAAGCACCAGCCCTCCAAATGTCTGCCATGAAACAGGATACGTGAAACAGACAGTAATTGGGCATGTTAAACCAATCACGTTACTCAGCATAAAGCCCCGAAAGCCGATAGCTTCCACACCTCATGCAGACCAAACTACTGTCAAGCTGAAGTGAGCCATAGTTCACAGTGGCCAGTTCCCCAAAAACATCTTCACTGAGTGTACCAGACGCTTCGAGAAGAGCCTGGGGAAAGAATATTGTAAACGCACGCATAACCTTAATCAAATACAAAGACCCAAGAATTGCCCAAAAGGTTCATCTTGGCTCTTTTAGCAGTCTAGCATGTGCGATTGTGCTTGCTTCCCTATCCTCGCGGGTTTGCTTCCTCACACAAGCTGGCTTTTGGAGCTGCCCGGACGAAGAGTGCGGGTGCTCAGCAAGCGGCAAGGTCAAGAAGATCCAAGGGATTAGAGCTCAAAGTCAATACCAGGTTGCTCTCCACCCAGGTTTAGACCCATTAATCCATTAGATCTAGACATTCTCCTACCTGAATCCCCCAAAGAGTGGACAGGGGATCAATGGAACTCTGCTTAAGCTAGCTGACAGCCAGGAGTCATTCTTCTCTCTATCAGCTTTCCAGTGCATCGTAAGACGATTCATGAATTATAACAAACAATTTGCTAATCTTGGCGATGTAATTTTTTTAAGTCCACGTATCAGAACATCATTGGCTGCAAGGGTAATAAACCACACATTTATCTATCAAAATAAATGCGCCGACAAGATTGCATAAGACAACCTTTTAAAATACTGGTCATACCCTTGCAGGCTCCATGAGCAGATGTTCACCTATTCACCAGGGGAATCGATCATTGTTTTCTGATTTAATTCTGTCCTCCAAAGGCACGAAATGATGCCATTTAAAGTAAGCCCTGCAATATCATGTGCATGCTTTTGGTCATTTGTCAATGTCTGGCAAGACAACTCGCTGCAGAGACATTCCAGTGACATTTATCACTCCAGGACTTTCGTCTGGGGGTCAGGTTCTGACACCTCCCTGACCTAATATTATTGAATCTTTTCTGCACTTAAATATTTATAATGGGTTAATTGATGTTCTCTTCTCAGCTATGAAGAGCTCCTGCTGTGGGGCCCCGGACCCCCAACTGAGCTCGTTCGCTGATTTCCCTCTACGGAGCCTCCCGCTGGGACCGAATGTTGAGGAGGAGGGGGCTCGCTTTGGCCTGGACTGTACCGCCAATCTGTCAAAGCACCAGAGAGAGACAGAGAGAGAGAGAGAGAGAGAGAGAGAGAGAGAGAGAGAGAGAGAGAGAGAGAGAGAGAGAGAGAAGACGAGCAAAAGAGACAAAGTAATGTGCAAGAGGATGAGAGAGACTAATGGGCAGACGGGTAGAAGGATATGAAGTCTTTTGAGGTACTTGCTGCCGAGCAGACATTTCAAACTGGTTACGAGGACAGAAAGAGAGAAACACAGTGTATCAAACAACTGAAAAAAAATTAAATATGAAGGCGCCCTGCTTGCAACACTGTGTGATTCCTTCTTATTGAATGAAATGTTTAATAATTACTGCTGGATAGGAAATACTTCACTCATTCCGCCGTATGTTTTATAGATAAATAGACAGATACCAGACATCTTTTGTGACATGAAGACCAATGAATAACCTAAAAATGAATTATTATTATTATTATTATTATTATTATTATTATTATTATTATTATTATTAACCCTGAGATGGTCGGGCAAGCGGTTCAGAGTATACCCTGCCCTCGGCATGTGTCTGCTGAGATGGGCTTCAGCCTCCCTGTGACTTTAATAAAGGACAAATCAGCTCTGAAAATGAAAGTATTATTATTATTACTATTATTATTATTATTATAGAACATGCTTTTTTATATATAAATGATGAAATAAACCCAGTTCTTGTCAGTTGCCCCAGACTTCTAGGCTCTACTATATTATGCCACTCCAGTATATCTAGCAGCAGCAATTAGTTCTAGAAATTTGACCCGGCTATGCCATGAGCCTGAGTCCAACATTAACAGCCCTTGAGCTGCAGTTCCAGAGAAAGCCCCAGGGAATCCGCCATTGTATCTGGTGTGCACCACTCCATCTAACTCGCACTGCAGCTGATCAATAACCACCAGAGCCGGATTCAAACATTCAGGAGGAATACAGACCAGATGATGAGCAGCAACCCAACCTATCTACTAATACTAGTACTACCACACACACACACACACACACACACACACACACACACACACACACACACACACACACACACACACACACACACTCACATGCACACACACAAATACAGACATACACACACATGCACACACAAACACAGACATATACACACACACAAACACACACACACACACACACACACACACACACACACACACACATAGACATACACACAAACACACAAACACAGACATACACACACATGCACACACAAACACACACACACCAACACACACACACACACACACACACACACACACACACACACACACACACACACAGTTTATTTAAATCATATTATGTTCTAGTCATAATATATCATTTTATTTAGTGTGAAAGGTAATAAAATTAAAATTCTCCATTGAGCAGAAATAAAATGATGAATGAAAGAGATGACACTGTGTATATTTAGAATAAAGCTGCGTTTCCACAGTTTGTGAGTGTGTAACGTTTTAAAAAGGTCATTCTAAATGATACAATATTAAATATTTAGATGAATAATTTATTTTAAATATTGTATCTTTACTTACATATATATATATATATATATATATATATATATATATATATATATATATACACTGTCGGCCCCCAACTTACGAAATGAATCCGTTCCAGAGCCCTTTTCGTAATGTGGGGGATTTCGTAAGTAGGGGCAGCATCTTACATGTTAAAGGCCTAATTCATTCCAAGGCTCCAGTCTTTGGACTGGATAAACCCCATAATCCCTTTAAAAATTATAAAAGTACACCAATTTTGTATGAAATATGAATTAAAAGAAAATTATTTATGAAACCATTTAAACATTTTATTAACATATTTATTAATTAAACCATAATTAAACATTTTTATTAACACAGACACACACACACACACACCCACACACACACACACACACACACACACACACACACACACACACACACACACACCTCTCTCTTTCTCACTCTCTTTCTTTCTCTCTCTCTTGCTCTCGCTCTCTCTCTCTTAGAGTATTGTGTTCAGGTATGGTCCCCGTTCTTGCAGAAGGACAGGGACATTTTGGAAAAAGTCCAGAGGAGGGCTACTAAGATGGTCCCTGGACTCGAGAATTTGGATTATGAAGACAGGTTGAGGGAACTTGGATGAACTACTTTAGAGAATAGACGCATCAGAGGAGATCTCATTGAAGTTTTCACATTTTTGAATGGTTTTGTGAATATTGACAGAAGTGCTTTCTTTGAGATGAGGGAATAGAGTGACCTTAGGGGCCATTCCCATATGATGCAAGTTAAAAGGTCAAGATTGGATGTTAGAAAATATTTTTTTTAGTAACTGTACAGTCACCATGTGGAATAGCTTAAAACAATATGTTGTCAGTTCATCAACAGTAAACGAATTTAAAAATAATTATGATTATTATTATAATGGTTTTTGAGTTGTTATAAGTTGTTATTAGTCAATGATGTGTGCTTTTATGTACAACTTTGTACCACTTTTTTACATAATAAAAATGTTTCAATGTTTTAATGTTTCTGTCTGTCTCTCTCGCGCAGGCCACGCCCACAAGACATGAATTAAAAGTGCATTCCCTGCTTGACAAACTCAACTTTAATTTGATTCCTTGAGGGATCAGAATTCCAGATGAGCTCAAATGCACCCACATTTATTAAACATTTACTGAATTAAAACAACTTAAAAACTAAACTTAAAACTAAGAGTGAAGATTCCTCCTGTCTTTATCTGGGAGACCAGCGGGGCGGGATGTTGAGAGAGAGCCAATGAGAGAGCAACCCGCTTCGTGTGAAATTTTGATTGGCATGTTTGAATTTTGAATTTCTTTTCGTAAAAGGGGGTTGTTTCGTATCTCGGGGACGGAAACTCAGGAAAATGTTTTTCATAACCCGGGGATTTCGTACAGAGGGGTCTTCGTAAGTTGATATACACATATAGAGTTGGCTCTCTACTTACGAAAACCTCTGCGTACGAAAATCCAGGTTACGAAAAACATTTTCCAAAATTTTCGTTCTCTTTTCATGAAAAGCACCAAATGCACCATTCAAAATTCAAACAATGCGCGAGTTGCTCTCTCTCATTGGCTGTCTCCCAACATCCCACCCCATTGGCCTCCCATTGACCAGGAGGGGGCTGACCTGTACCCATACTTCCTGTACCCATACTTCCTGTTTGTCACACACATAAAGGAGAGTCGAACAGGGCTGTTGGCTTGTTTTGAGATTGATCATGCAGCATTATATTTCATTATCACCAAAACCCCTCTACAATCAGGATGATATTGAAGCAGAAGGAGCATGAGCAAAGTGCTCCATGGGACAAGACCGCTGATCTCGCAAGGAAGCAAGTTAATATTGAATCAGGACCTCTGATCTTTCAAACAGGTACTGCAATTCCGCTTTAAATACAACATCCCGTCCATTTAAATACAATTATTCCGTCAGCTGTGCGTTGTGTGTGGGCGGAGCCCGCATTCGGCAAAACACACTAGAGAGTGTTTTGTGTGTGTGTGTGTGTGTGTGTGTGTGTGTGTGTGTGTGTGAGAGAGAGAGAGAGAGAGAGAGAGAGAGACAGAGAGAGAGAGAGAGAGAGAGAGAGAGTGTGTGTGTGTGTGTGTGTATGTGCGTGTGTGAGAGAGAGAGAGAGAGAGAGAGAGAGAAAGAGATGAAAGAAGGCTTAACTCTCTTTCGAGAGAGCACATTGCAGCTTATTTTTCATTTTTTAAGTTGTTTAAATCAGTAAATGTTTAATAAATGTGGCGCGCTCCACCGAATGTGAGCAAAACGCGGGCTCATCTGGACCTCTGATCCCTCAAGGAATTAAGTTAAAGTTGCGTTTGGGCCTCCGATCTGTCAAGCAGGGAATGCGCTTTGAATTCTCTTAAAATGCTCCAGCGTCCTGTATGTGGGCAGAGCCTGCATTCACCTCTTGGAACAAATTACATGTTTTTTAATTATTGTGGGTGCTTATATAGCGCAATTTCATACACACATATGCTCAATGCGCATGAGACCCCAGCGCTCCGGGCACCCATTGCCACTGTACAGCACCAGTTGTTGTGTTGTTCTATCCTTTTGATGCTGAGCACCAAGCAGGAAGCAACAACTTCCAAATTTTAACATCTCATGGTATGACACAGCCAGATTCGAACTCCGACCTTCCAGAGGATAAAGCGGACGCTCAACCAACTGAGCTAAATCCCCGGTTAAACATGTAAAATGCGCCTCTACTTAGGAAAACTCTAGGCTACGAAAAAGGTGCTGGAACGGATTCATTTCATAAGTAAAGAGCTGTGGACAGTGATGGCCTGGTGGTGGTAAGGTGCTGGATCACCAACCCCAAAACTAGGGGCTCTCACTCCCCATGGGTTGTCACTGTCCCCTCAGTGCAGCTAAACGAGTCATCAAAGGCCAGCCATGTCTCTCACTGTCTATGCTGAGAGACTCATGTAAAAGAAACATTCTTGGCTGTATAGCTGTCAGCGTGTTTCTGCCCTGCAATGGCCTGGCAAGCTGCTCAGTGTGTACCCTGACCTCGCCCGGAGCCGGCTGAGATGGTTTCCGGCCTCCCTGCGACCTAATTAGGATTAAGCAGTTTAGAAAATAAATAAATAAATAAATAAATTTTATATATATATATATATATATATATATATATATATATATATATATATATATATATATATAGGGGATTTTCTGAGTAGATCCTTCCGTAGGAGAGTGCTCAATACTTTTTGGTAGAGCAAATAAACAAAAATAAAAGGACAGGACAAAGACTTTCTATTGAAACTCCATTTATCACTACAGATCTGTTTCGAGGGGTGGTGAAACCATCCTCTCTCTTCAGGTGATTATAGAAGAATGATTACAACATATATATATATATATATATATATATATATATATATATATATATATATATATATATATATATATATATATAGGGATTTTCTGAGTAGATCCTTCCGTAGGAGAGTGCTCAATACTTTTTGGTAGAGCAAATAACAAAAGGACAGGACAAAGGCTTTCTATTGAAACTCCATTTATCACTACAGATCTGTTTCGAGGGGTGGTGAAACCATCCCCTCTCTTCAGGTGATTACAGAAGAAATTCTTCTGTAATTCTTCTGAATTCTTCTGTAATCACCTGAAGAGAGGGGATGGTTTCACCACCCCTCGAAACAGATCTGTAGTGATAAATGGAGTTTCAATAGAAAGCCTTTGTCCTGTCCTTTTGTTTTGTATATATATATATATATATATATATATATATATATATATGTGGCATAGTGGGTAGCACCTCTGCCTCACAGCAAGAAGGCCTGGGTTCGATTCCCACCCTGGGTGTTTCTGTGTGGAGTTTGCATGTTCTACCCGTGCTTGTGTGGATTTCCTCCGGGTGCTCCGGTTTCTTCCCACAATCCAAAGACATGCACAGTAGGTTAATTGGCCGTTCTAAATTGCCCATAGGTTCACATCATGCAGAAGGCAATGGCAAACCACTGCACTAATCCTGCCAAGAAAACCTCCATGAAGATGATAACCAAGGCGTTATCCTTCATGGCACGTCGCCAATGGTCATTCTACGACTCAGGCACTATATATATATATATATATATATATATATATATATATATATATATATATATATATATATGAATGAATGAATTCCTTTCGGCTTTTTCCCTTTTACTCAGGAGTCGCCACAGCGAATCATCTGATCCGCACGTTTTGATTTTGGCAGAGGTTTTTACGTCGGATGCCCTTCCTGTCACAACCCTTTTAACAAGGGACAGAAACACGCTGACGACTTTGCAGCTACTCTTTACGAAAGTCAGCAATGGTTCTTTTACATGCCTCTCACCATAGACAGTGAGAGACATGGCCCGCCTTTGATAACCCAGTTAGCTGCACTGGAGGGGGGGACAGTTACAATCTTGTGGAGAGTGGGACTCGAACCCCCAACCTTTGGATCAGCGATCCAGCGCCCTATACCACTAGACCACCACTGCCCCCTTATATATATATATATATATATATATATACATCTGTGTATTTATTTATTTATCATGTGTCATTTTCAACCCATAAAAATAGTTTAATTCATTTATTCATATTCTAAGTCACTTAATCCTAAATAGGTCCCATCTCAACCGACTCACCAGGCCATTGCAGGGTACACACAACCACTCATACTCACACTCACACTTTAAGTGTGAAGCTTTGCTTTGAGCCGGACGTGTAAAGTACTGCACCACCCTGCCACACATTTATTTATTTATATATTCTTTATTATTTATATTTATTCTATTTCTTATTTAATGACAGTGTATTGATGGGTGTTTTACTATAAAATCAAAACTTATGTGCATCACTAATCCTAAGTAAGTAAAATGACACGATTGAGCTCAAACTCTGTGAAATGTCTTTATTTCTGTCTCATTGCATTAATTATTATAGTAATTTATTTTACACCTCTAACGGCCATGATGGACTTCTCCAGCACACACCTCGTACCCACGTCACCCTGCACACTTTCTCTTTTCTCTTTCCTGTAAGCATTCCAACTCTCATTGTATAAAACATTTCACAAGTAATGAACTCTCTCCAGCGGTTTTGCCTAAACCCTCTGTCCGAACCCCACCCACAACCCCCACTCCCAGTTCAGATTAAGAATTTATTTTAACCGGAGTGCAGCCCTGCTTGACACGTGCTGGCATCTCCTGATCAAAAGTGTTCGCGTTCCTTTTATTGCAGTCAGGGAGAGCTGACACACATACACACACACACACACACACACACACACACACACACACACACACACACACACACACACACACAGACACACACACATTAAGACTGAATAACCTTCAACGCCCACTTTTCATTGTGGGAGTCAAAAAGAATGAGGAAAAAAGGCAGAAAGAGAAAAAAGTTGTAAAACTTTTCAGCGTCATTCACCCCTGAGGGTCACCGTGTAACGCGACATAAAATGAGAGCGACGCAGTGAATTTCTGCCACTGAACGTCTGCAGTTATGTATGCTTAAATCCCCTAAGAATTTATATGTTTAAAAATAATATTAAAAAGCATTCATTTAAATATAAATAAGAAACAGACAGGAACAGCTTCAGATCTACAAAGCTGATTTGAAGAACAAAATATCTGGGGTGCTTTTTTGATGTATGGTGCATGTTATAAAATTAAATTTGTAGTATTGATACACATTTAATCAAATGATAATTAAATTAAACAGCCAGTCCTAATAGACGGCATGGTGCCGTAGTGGTTACCACATCCGCCTCACAGCAAGCAGGTCCTGGGTTTGATTCCAAGCTCGGGTGTATCTGTGTGGAGTTTGCATGTTCTCCTTGTGCTTGTATGGGTTTCCTCCGGATTCTCCGGTTTCCTCCCACAGGCCAAAAACATGCACAGTAGGTTAATTGGCTGTTCCAAAATCATTCCTAGGTGTGAGCATGAATGGTTGTCTGAGGCCCTGCGATGGCCTGGAGAGCTGTCCAGGATGTATCCCAGCACAAAACCAGAACATATTTGACCCGCTTCATAACACACTCGGAGGAAAAGCGCTATCCGTCCCCTCATAGGAATGAACTCAGACTTCCATGATTGGCTGGCTATCGCTGTGCATGACAGGGAAGCGTATGCTGGCCATCCCAAGTTAATAGTCGATTCGCCACTTGGGAGCCAAAAACAAAGTTGACCAATGGACACCGTTTAAATTGCTTTATTTCCACTGAGTGATTTACACGGCAAAAGGAGTCGGGGTTGTCTTCTTACCCTCACGCCACGTCATGAACAAACATATTTTTCATTTTTTTAAACCTGGAGATGCACCAAACAGTCAACAACATCGGCAAAAACTTTTAAAGACTAAGGATGATTTCAACCAGAATATTTTCAGCCTATAAAAATGCATATATTGTTACAGTCATCGGTGACCGGGAGTCCATGGGAGCTAATCGGCCAAACTACCCTCCCCTGTCACTCACAGCGATCACCATTCAATCATAGGCTCTGTTAGCTCATTCGTATGAGTGGGTGGGGAGCGCTTTCCCTTCAAGTGCGTTAAACCGCCCTCAAATATGCTCGCATGCACCGCAGTTTGAAAAGTGGCGGGTTGCTAGCGTCGCATGTCACGGAGGGGTCATGTGCATGCATTCAACCTTCCCTGATTAATGGTTGTCATGTGATAGCGAGTTCAATACCTGATGGGTGGGAATTGTAAATGACTAAATTAGAAAGAAAAATGGGAAAAATTAAAAAAAAAAAAAAACTAATGTACAGTCATACCTCACCTTACGAAATTAATCCATTCCAGAAGTGGTTTCGTAACCTGATTTTTACGTAAGTTGAGTACCATTTTACCTGTAAAAGGCCCCCAATACTACCCCCTAAACGCTTTAAAAATTATAAAAGTATAATTTTACGTACTGATGGTAGATGGGTTTCGGCCATATTCCTTTGTGAAATCACTCAACCGCACACTAAGAGCCTGCTTCTTCTTTTCACTTGCACCGGGAATCACTTTCTTGGGGCCCATGATGAATAACGAAGAATAAAGTTGCAATGAGCACACTCGAAAAACTCACGCAACAACAGTAACTCTGTCCTTTACGCGTGTTAGAACTCAGTGACAAACAATGGGTCGAAGGCACACGAAAAGCATCATGGGTATCATGGAGATGCATCTCCCTCCTAGCCAATGGGAGGCCAGCGGGGCGGGGTGTTGGGAGTTAGCCAATGGGAGAGCAACTTTATAGCGCCAATTTCAAAACAAAATGCAGGATGCTACAAGTGTATTTACGTTTCGTAACGTGAATTTTTTCCGTATCCAGAGATGTAAATTTTACATAAATGCGTTCTGTAACTTGGATTTTTCATTAGTTGGATCTCTCGTAAAGTGAGGTATGGCTGTATTTCAATACGTGGATATTATCACTCACATTATTGTGTTTCAACCCTGTACAGTAAATAACATTACGTCTAACAATTTAAAAACTATGCACGTCCGTGTACAGGGTCTTTTTTTAATTATCAGATGATGAGTTGAATGGACAGTGTTCGAGCAGCGCAGAGGACCTGCTGAATGAATGGAGATCGGATGATACTGTACGCCTGGCTCCAGACAAGTGGGTTAATGCATGAAAAGGACTGGAGAGAAAAAACAGTGGGTACAGCGGGGATTTCCGGCAATGTTCGGTCTTGAGTGCATGCCAGGTGCATACAGTATGCAGTTTCACCATTAATGAAGCAATAAATGCATCAAATAATCCATTACAAACTAAACAAAGACCTGGAAAAGATGTCTCAACCACCCCCTCCCCACCACACACACACACACACACACACACACACACACACACACACACACACACACACACACACACACACACACCCCACACCCAGCACAAAAATACAAATGTTCTTCTGTATTTCAAACATATTGCTCTGTCATACTACATGTAGATAATAGTGACGCTTTTGCTCTCATAGTAAAGACAAAAGAAACCAAAAAATATGCTTGTGAACCCAATCAGGATGAGATCACGACCCGGCTTTCTCTGCCCCGGCTCATGAAGGACGGAGATATAGAGTATTACGGGATGAAGTCTCTCGCCGTGGTGCAGTCACACAACAAAGGAAATGAAAAAAAATAGAGAGGCTGATTTCAACAGAGCCAGAGGAGAGCGAGCTTCCCTCTCTATTCCCTCCCTCACTCTTTTCCTCTGGCAGAAGTGCATTGATCTCTCTCTCTCTCTCTCTCTCTCTCTCTCTCTCTCTCTCTCTCTCTCGCAGCACCTTGTTTTCGGCTCTCTAACACGAATATAAGTCGATCGGTTCTGGTTTAGCTTAAACGGACATCCTATTTTACAGAATATCTCAAACCTGATGCGGGTACAGTGGAAACACTGAGGGAACATGAAAAGAAAAGGACAGAAAAGAAAAGAAAAGGACAGAAAAGAAAAGAGAAAAAGAAAAAAGGGGTAGTGGTGGTGGGTGGGGGTTGTTGGGGGTGCAGAAGACGCATGTGGTTATAATTACAGCCAGACAGCACAGAACTCCAGCCAAGCTGTGGATCTTAAACACGCCTGACTTTGGAAAGAGAAAGAAGGGGGGGAAAAGAAAGAAAGGAAAAAAACAGCTGAAAAAAAAAGAGAAAGTCTCATTAAGTCCCCGATGATACACTATTCGTGAGTCTCATGCTAGCGAGCGTGCACACTTTTCCAGAACAGCTTCTTTTGTGACTAATTTCGCTTTTCTTCTGGGCACGTGTCAAGCAACAATGTGAGCTTTGGGCTCTTTTCTTTCTTTTCGTTGCTTTTCTTTCAAACTCACACAAAGGCCACGGACATACCTGGAGGCCAATTTATGAACTTCTCCTCACCACCAGGAGACCGAGCTGCATGTCTAAAGGAACTCTGTTTTTCTTCCACTGCACAAAGTGCCATAACTTTTGCTTTCTTCCATTAGAAAATTGACACTGTGCTTTTTCCTTTTATTTTTTTAACACCCCCCCCAATCCTCCTTTGCACTGACTTCTGCACCACTAACAAAGTTTCTACCTCAAGACTTGGCACCATATGGGATCGTTACTGATTGGTCACATGACAATAATACAATTTAAAAGAAGTTTTCTGAAAGAACAAAGGGAAAAGTTTTGGAAGGCGTCATCTTAAGAGAGTGACACTGTGACTGATTAACGCCGAAAATGTTTGGCTTTTCAAGAAGTTCCTATAATAAATTCTAAAATCCCGCCATGCAATATCTCCACGAAGAGTGAGACGGTTTGTGAGAGCGTTGCTTAAAGAGCGCTTCCTGTTCTCTCTGGAGAACGCACGATTAATAAAACACTCGTATAGTACTGGCATGGCGAGGCAACTCTGAGCCCCGGTATCAAACGATAAGCAATTACTGTGTTATAATTATCACTCCTAGTACATCATTCATCATCACGCACTTCGAACTGCACCGAGTTGTCAAGTGAGCTCAAGTGCACGGTGGGTCCTGACACGGTAAAACCTAGCACTGTTTACACCACACAAAAGAATATCTCATGGGCATGTATAGGAAACTATAGGAACCCAATTCATTTGGCATATATATATATATATATATATATATATATATATATATGTATATATATATATATATATATATATATATATATATATATATATATATATACAGAGAGAGAGAGAGAGAGAGAGAGAGAGAGAGAGAGAGAGAGAGAGACCTGCAATGGCCTGGCGATCTGTCCAGGGTGTACTCTTCCTTCACTCAGAGCCAGCTGAGATGGGCACTAGCCTTCCCGAGACCCTAATTAGGATTAAGTGGTTCAGAAAATGAATGAATGAATGATATATACAGGGATCCCTCACTTTTCGCGGTTCATGGGGACCGAGACACCCCCCCCCCTGCGACCACCGATTTCCGCGAAGTCGGATTGACCCCCCCTGACTGACATATACGTACATGTATATGTGTATATAATATCAATAAATACATATTCAACACTATAAATGCTAATAATAATAATTAAACATTGAAAAAATAAAATATAAATACAGACGCTCTCTAACTCACCAACATTCGTTTTGCAAACATCCGGAGATACAAACAAAGCTGTCCAAGGTCAAAAGTGAAAGTGAAAGTGAAATGCGTAAGATGTACTAGTAAATAAAATATAAATACACACACAGATGCGCACCTCACATAAAAACATAAGCAGTTTGTTGGGGGGTTTTGGGTTGTTGTTGTTTTTTTGTTTTGTTTTTGTTTGTTTGGGGGGGTTTTGCATAATTGGCCTTGTTTTGCGGCATTTTCAATTTCCTTATTTTTTCATATATATATATATATATGTGTGTGTGTGCATGCAGCACGCTGTGATAGTGGTTATCACATCCAGCTCACATTAAGAAGGCCCTGTATCTGAATCCCGGGTTTGTTGATATCCGTATGAAGTTTGCAATGTTCTCACAGTGTTTGTCTGGGTCTTCTACGGTACAAAGACATGTACATGTACATTTCAAATTGCCCCTAGGTAAGAGAGTGAATGGTCGTGTGTTGCCTTACGGTGGTCTGGAAAGCTGCTCACGATGTACCTTGCCTCCTGATTTGCCCAGTGTTGGCTGAGATGGGCACAAGTAAGGTTATTGGGTCTGACAAATGAATGAGTGTTTGTGTACATACACCCCCAGCACACACACATACTTCATATATTTCAGCACTTTATGAAACTGGTATGTGAGTTGTTTTTTTTTTCTTCATTTACTGTCATGCATTCGTAGGTCAATTTCCCTTGATTGGTCCTCTCGTACTATTTATATGCACAGGGACAAATTTAGTATGTAATCACTTCTAGTATTTTTTAACTGGTGAACAACTCAGCGTCATTCATTCATTCATTTTCTGAACCGCTTAATCCTAATTAGGGTCATGGGGAGGCTGACGCCAATTTCAGTCAACTCCGGACAAGGGCAGAGTACACCCTGGACAGCGTACCAGGCCATCGCAAGGCAGAAACACGCTGCCAGCTTTGCAGCTTCTCGAGTCAAAAGTCAGCAATGGTTATTTTGCATGAATCTCCCACCATAGACAGTGAGAAACATGGCTGGCCTTTGATAACCCAGTTAGTGCACTGGGGGGACGGTGACAGCCTGTTGAGAGTGGGGCTTGACCCAACCAATAAGTGATCCAGCACCTCACCGCCGGGCCACCACTGCCCACCCAGCTTAAACATTTTGAAATAAAACCTTTGAAGGACCTGTTCCCTGTTGATCTCTCCTCAAATTCAGGACTACATATTTATCCATGAACTACAGAGTCAGCTCATCCAGATACTATATCCTTCTATCAGTGGCGGTTGTTTGGTCAAATTCCTAAATTTTGTCTTTAACTGGAGAAGCACTCAAAGAGTGTAAGGTGTCTCCACCAAGCAGCTGAATAATATAGCAAATAGACCCTATGAGTTTTGGGTTTAATTACCCATGTGCTCGTCTCATGATTTGTGCTATAATACTTGGGCATGACCAAATTAGCAAAAAGAAAGAAAGAAAGAAAGAAAGAAAGAAAGGCCATTTTCTTTAAAAGTTTTACAAAACGGCTTAAGCTTGACCTCTCAAGGACACTCAAGGTCACTCAAGATCATTGGTAGTTGTGTGATTTGAGAGTCCATATTTTATTTTATTTTTGTTTCCTTGTTTTTCTTATCCAACTACGGAAATTTACTTCTGTATCTGACCCATTCAAAATGGGCCCGTACACACATAAACTGAGCGCGCATTCACACACACATGAGCAGTGGGGAGAGTAGTTGAGGGTCAGGTGCCTTGTCCAAGGGCACTTCAGTCATGAATGTAAAGGAAGGGAAGAGAAAGGAATACAGTAGCTGATCCCACCTCACCACAACCACCACTACCATCACCACCACTACCATCACTACCACTACCACCACTACCATCACCACCACGACGACCATCACCACTACCACCACTACTATCACCACCACTACCATCACCACCACTACCATCACCACCACTACCATCACCACCACTACTACCACCACCACTCCCATCACCACCACCACTACCATCACCACCACTACCATCACCACCACTACCATCACCACCACTACCACTACCATCACCACCACGACTAACATCACCACCACTACCACTACCATCACCACCACGACTACCATCACCACCACTACCATCACCACCACTACCATCACCACCACTACTACCACCACCACTCCCATCACCACCATCACTACCACTACCACCATTACCATCACCACCACTACCATCACTACCACTACCACCACTACCATCACCACCACTACCATCACTACCACCACTTCCATCACCACCACGACGACCATCACCACCACCACCACTACCACCACTACCATCACCACCACTACCATCACCACTACCATCACTACCACCACTACCATCACCACCACTACCATCACCACCACTCCCATCACCACCACCACTACCATCACCACCACTACCATCACCACCACTACCATCACCACCACTACCACCACTACCATCACCACCACGACTACCATCACCACCACTACCATCACTACCACTACCACCACTACCATCACCACCACTACCATCACCACCACCACTACCATCACCACCACTACCACCACCACTCCCATCACCACCACTACTACCACTACCATCAACACCACGACTACCATCACCACCACTACCATCACTACCACTACCACCACTACCATCACCACCACTACCACCACCACCACTACCACCACTACCATCACCACCACTACCATCACCACCACGACTACCATCACCACCACTACCACCACCACCACTACCACCACTACCACCAGCACCACCAGCACCACCACCACCACTCCCATCACCACCACCACTACCATCACCACCACTACAATCACCACCACTGCACATTTTTCCTGCTGGAATCCAATGACCGTTCAATCCCAAACCTACTTCTCTAACCATTATACCACAGCCGCCCCCGTGATTTGTTTTTCGTGCTCCATAGAAACAGCATGTCTATCAGCACTTGTTTTAAATTTGATTGCGGTCTCCAAAACTGTGGCCTTGCTCTGACCTTCACCTTTGACCTTGACTTTCCAAAGTTACATCATGTCTGGGACTCAGGTGGGATAATGTCCCCACCAAGTTTGGTGGAAATGAGCACATGGATGTGGTCAGGACTTTGTTCAGAGGCAAACCAAAGAGATAAATGGCGAGGATTGGAATACCGCCATCAATAAAAATCATACATTATCCGTTGAAAAATGCAGCTGTCCATCATTTACTTTGTTTCAAGTGAGACATCCTTACCTATCAAATCAATCAGTTGACATCATGCATCTCTACATTTTTTTGCACACAACCTTGCAAACAAAATATAAAATCTGACTAGTTAGATTGCTAATATTACACATTTGATCTCGCTAATGAGTGTAATTATCTTCCCATCATTGCTAGCACATTTGGAACAGCACTTAGTAATTTCAGTTCATGACATCTGACATTAGTGTTCGATTAAATTTAGTGCTCTTTCTTTATTCGTTTGTTTGTACTGCACAAAATCTTTGTACCGCAATGCATCAAGAGAACGCGGCAATGAGAACACAATATCACTGACACCTGTGTTAGCATGCTACGTCTTCAGGGTTTTCAGAGGTGTGTACTGTCTCTGGGTTTGGTGTCTCCGTGTTTCTGTGTCAAAGGCTTCAGCAACACAGTGCAGTGGTCATTTTTCAGCGGCGGCCAGCGGAAAACAAAGCGTCAATGGTTTGGGCTCGACGGCAATACCAGCCCTCGAGAAGGGGCCCGGTGGTCCCTCGTGCCTGCTGGGCGAAGTCATCCATATCAGGTTTAAAATAACCACACATGAGACCTAACCTTTACACGAGACAAATGAAAGAAGAGCCACGCTCGGCGCACGTCAGTGAGCAGGCCTCGTTCATAGGCAGGCCGGCAGCAAACGCGTGACCTGGATTAAAGCTCGCTGCCTGGAGGCCAGCGCTGAATGTCACATGAGGTGACAGGAAGCATTCATCTGCTAAAACGCTGACATTGCAGTATCAAGAGGAGCGGAGAGTGCCGCAGAGGCTGACACGCACCAGTACACACCATCATCTTACACACACCATCAGGTGACAGAGCACGCAAGAGCGTGGGAGTTTGTTAGCATAGTGAGATGAAACACAAACAGGTGTACGCATCCGATTAGCTCGCGCCGCAGTGACGGAGGATGCTCGGGTCTGATTATTTTAATGGATAAACACCGTGACGTTGTGTTAGCAAATCACCGTGGTGGAAGTGACATAAAACACTTAATTACGGGAAAATCAACTTCCTGTTTCGTACAGAGACGACTTTGAAGAAGACTGCATAGAACCGAACTGCTGTTGATGATTGTGCTTGAAGAATGCATGCCCTAGTGTCCCATTTTTTATGCACTGGGATGTTTTTGATCAAGTGTTTTACAGCAGATGGACAAACTGATGGCTACAATTCTTGGCACCAAAAGCCAAAAATATTATCTATAAATAAATAAATAAATAAATTGTATATATATATATATATATATATATATATATATATATATATATATATAGGAAGACATGACAAACTCCAAACACAAATGAAATATTACCGTTTTGAATGGCAGCCTGCCCAGAAGCGTGCTGTTCCTCTGTCACATTGTCTTCTACTGCCATGGAGGAAAGAGAGAAAAAGGGAAAATAGAAAGAGACAGAGAGAGAGAGAGAGAGAGAGAGAGAAGGAGAGAGAGAGAGAAACAATAAATTAGTCACCACACATGCAAGCCCAGAAATCCTTGGCTAAACAATCTCATCCTAATCTTCTGGAATCTCTTAAGCACAGCTCCAGTGTGGTGTTGTGGTTTTTGCATTGATATGCAGTCAGAGCTTTCTCTCTCTCTCTCTCTCTCCCTCTCTCTCTCTATCTATCTATCTATCTCTCCCTCTCTCTCTCTCTTTTTTAATCATCGGCTCACTTTGGCTCGTTCATATGCGGCGGGTTTTCAGGGCGGCCTGCAGCCACCTACATAAATCACTTATTGAATTGAGTAATAACACGATGAATTATAAAAAAAAAAAAAAAAAAAAAATTCCTCCAAACAAAGATCTCGCCACATGGTGTTGGCCTGCTGTCCAATATATGAATAACTCATTGGGTTTGTCTCGCAACAATGTGCTAACGTTCTAATCATGAACCCCGATGCTTCAGAAAGCTACAAGGAGCTGTGTACACTTTGAGGGGCAAAAAAAAAAAAAAAAAAAAAGAAAGAAAGAAAGAAAGAAAATTCTCAGTTAGGTTGTCATAGGTAACACTGAGCATCCTGACTGTTCGGGAGCCTCGTCACCTGCAGCACTTCTACCTCCTGTCTTTCCATTAGTCGAGCCATGTCTGTGCATCCTAATGATTCCCAGCAACTGCTGCAGAAGCTAATCTGGTCCGCAAATGAACCCCCCTGCTTGTCGGCTATTTAGACAAATTCATTACAAGGCAATCGAGCGCTCTTTGACTAGTGTATGGGGCGCCGGTTGTGGCTGCTCGCTGTAAAACTGTTTCATTAGAGGCTCCTTGCCTCACCGGCTCAAACTGGAAGCTCCTTGTCTGTATGTCAGGTGCGGCGAGCTAAATGGATTTTAGCAGCAGGATGAGAACAAAAGACTCCCACCTGCTCCATGGAAAATGAGGGTCTCCGGGAGGAGGCCTGCACTCTTCGCCACTCCTCTCCCGCCGTCGTAAAGCCAGCCTCCATTATACCTCGTTCCCCATATACCCTTTCATTTCCTGAGCACGGTGAGTGGGAGTCGTGACAAGAGGGCCCTGCTGGGGGCCACCGACCGCGCAGGAGGCCGTCTTGAACAGCGCCTTTTAAAAAAGTCCTCCATTTGACATAATTAAGCCAGAGGCTAGTGGTGCTGGGGTAGGTGGGATTGTGCGGGGAAAAAAAACGACAGGGCAGCGACAGGCAAGCTGCGTCGAACTCGCTTTTCCAACGAAAGGCTCGGCGGGATCTTGAGTCAAAGCTTGCTGAGGAGAGCAATCAAAATTCTGACTGGTTGGATCATTACAGTGTTTTTTTTTGTTTTTTTTTTGTGTGTTTTTTTTAAGGGGTTGTTCTCTGCCATGTTAGCGCGAGGCCGACTGCAGCTATTCAAAACCTATATGACGCCTCATTTAAGTGGAGCCAACTTTTAAACAGGAAAAGTTTGGAAAGTCTTCGGAAACTATGTCACAATAGAAGGTTTAACACTACACAGGTTGTCTGGGAACATCAGGCATCTCTGAAGCATCGTCAAGGGAGCGGGGGAGGGGTATTCATATTACGTTTAAATTTCATGAATAAAAAGCTCCATAGCTACAACAAAAAGTGAATTAATTCACTTTCTGTAACCACTTAATCCTAATTAGGGTCGCAGGGAGGCTGCTGCCCATCCCAGCTGATGCTGGGCAAGGGAAGAGTACACCCTGCACAGCTCACCAGGCCATCGCAGGGCAGAAACACACTGACGGCTTTGCAGTTCCTCTTGACAAAAGTCAGCAATGGTTCTTTTACATGAACCTCCCACCAAAGACAGTGAGCGCATGGCCAGCCTATGATAACCCAGTTAGCTGCACTGGGGGTATTAATAGTAAGGTAAGGTAAAGGTAAAGTCTGTTGGGCTTTTTACACCCGAGCCTAGTGGCTCATCAGGCCGGTGCTTATCCCCGGTTTCCGTAGCGTGAAGCAACCAGGAGTTCAACTCTCCCTGGATGGGGCGCTAGTCCATCGCAGGTTACCTTCCCAGTATATTTTTACTGGTACCCATTTATACTGCTGGGTGAACAGAGGCACACTTGTGGTGAAGACCTTTCCCAGGGGTCTTAGCACAGTGGGGGTCAAACTGGGATTCAAATACACAACCTCCCGATCATAAGCCCAGCACCATAACCACTATGCCACCGGACCCACAGGGGTATTAATAAACAATATTTTAATATTTAAATATTTGACTATGCGATTTATTTGAATATGCGATTTATTTACGTTTTAGTTAATAGCTCCGTTGTAGATAAATAGTTTGAAAAACAAAAAATATTTTGGTTAATTATTTACCATCAGGCAGCTGATTGGAGCAGACATAAGCTTCAGTGTAAGAGCTGTTAACCTCAAGAAATGACAACGCTTCATAAATTTGTCATGTAATTCACTTCCTGTGGTCTAATCAATGATGTGAAAGCCTGGGCTATTGAAAAAAGGGTGACATCACTCTCAGATGTTTCTGATCACATGATTGAAACAGGCTGAATACATATTTCAGTTAAAACAATAACCAACTAGAAATGCAATCCGAGAGTGTAAACCCCCACCCAGCTAGCGCAGTAATTTTAACTAATGCTCTATGTATCGACGGCCTTTAAAAGCCCTCCCGGTTCTGGATCCGGACCCAAAATTTAATTAGTTCTTTATAGGCCCAAGAGCCACATCAGATTAAAATTTAGTTGAAATGCACACCCGTTATCTTTCGAGTTATCGAGCTCACAGACTCACAGACAGATAACTCATAATCTCATAACCTTTCCGCTCAATGGAGGGAACTAACCAGAAAACGAACGTGTTCTGTGAGTGGATAC
>CM045745.1:30982781-30987781 GCA_024760905.1 Plotosus lineatus
CTAACGCGCATGTCTTTAAAGTGGGAGGAAACCAGAGTACAAACATGCAAACTCGAAACAGAAACGTCTTCGCTCAGCCACAGACTCGAACCAGGATCTTCTTGTGCTTGAATGTCAAGAAGAAAATTTTTAAAAATAACAAATAAAATTTTCCAGATTACAAAAAACTTTCAATGTTCCGCCGAATGCAAACTATGCATCGAGTATACTTCCCTGTCACACCTGATCACCACCAATCAGGAAGACTGAGAGTAAACACATGCTACCCTCAATTATTTTTCTTTTTTAAATTGCTACTCACACACATCCAGGTACAACATACCACACTTCGAAAGGAAGGCGACGTCCGCCTCCTTAGCATAAGATCACAGACACACATGATTGGCATATGATTGCGTAAAGAGAGAAGGAAATGAGTGTGTACCCTCCTTGTGACCTCATCCAATCAGCTCGCATCAGCTCCTGGCCACAAATGGCTGTCTGCATCAACCTGGGATCAAACGCACAAACATCCATTGCACCACTCGAGTTCAAAACCATTTCTGCTTTTAAACATTTAACCCATAAAAAAATGATGCTACCTCTAAGCCATTACTATCGCTACATTTAAAGCATTACAGATGCTACCTTTAAACTCTTACTAACGCTACCTTTAAAACATTACTAACGCTACCGTTAAACTCTTACTAACACTGCCTTTAAGCCATTACTAACACTACCTTTAAAACATTACTAATGCTACCTCTAAACCATTAATAACGCTACATTTAAAGCATTACTAACGCTACCTTTAAACTCTTCCTAACGCTACCTTTAAACCACTACAGATGGTACCATTAAACTCTTACTAACGCTACCTTTAAACCATTACTATCACTACATTTAAAGCATTACAGATGCTACCTTTAAACTCTTACAAACGCTACCTTTAAACCATTACTAACACTACCTTTAAACCACTACAAATGCTACCGTTAAACTCTTACAAACGCTACCTTTAAACCATTACTAACGCTACCTTTAAACCATTACTAACGCTACCTTTAAACCATTATAGATGCTACCTTTAAACCATTACTAACGCTACCTTTAAACCATTACTAACGCTACCTTTAAACCATTACTAACGCTACCTTTAAACCATTATAGATGCTACCTTTAAACCATTACTAACGCTACCTTTAAACCATTATAGATGCTACCTTTAAACCATTACTAACGCTACCTTTAAACCATTACTAATGCTACCTTTAAACCATTATAGATGCTACCTTTAAACTCTTACAAACGCTAACTTTAAACCATTACTAACGCTACCTTTAAACCATTACTAACGCTACCTTTAAACTCTTACAAACGCTAACTTTAAAGCATTACTAACGCTACCTTTAAACCATTACTAACGCTACCTTTAAACCATTACTAACGCTACCTTTAAACCATTACTAACGCTACCTTTAAACTCTTACAAACGCTAACTTTAAACCATTACTAACGCTACCTTTAAACCATTACTAACGCTACCTTTAAACCATTACTAACGCTACCTTTAAACCATTATAGATGCTACCTTTAAACTCTTACAAACGCTAACTTTAAACCATTACTAACGCTACCTTTAAACCATTACTAACGCTACCTTTAAACCATTACTAACGCTACCTTTAAACCATTACTAACACTACCTTTACACCATTACTAACGCTACCTTTAAACCATTATAGATGCTACCTTTAAACTCTTACAAACGCTAACTTTAAACCATTACTAACGCTACCTTTAAACTCTTACAAACGCTAACTTTAAACCATTACTAACGCTACCTTTAAACCATTATAGATGCTACCTTTAAACTCTTACAAACGCTAACTTTAAACCATTACTAACGCTACCTTTAAACCATTACTAACGCTACCTTTAAACTCTTACAAACACTAACTTTAAACCATTACTAACGCTACCTTTAAACCATTACTAACGCTACCTTTAAACTCTTACAAATGCTACCGTTAAACTCTTACAAACGCTACCTTTAAACCATTACTAACGCTACCTTTAAACCATTACTAACGCTACCTTTAAACCATTACTAACGCTACCTTTAAACCATTACTAACGCTACCTTTAAACTCTTACAAATGCTACCGTTAAACTCTTACAAACGCTACCTTTAAACCATTACTAACGCTACCTTTAAACCATTACTAACGCTACCTTTAAACCATTATAGATGCTACCTTTAAACTCTTACAAACGCTAACTTTAAACCATTACTAACGCTACCTTTAAACCATTACTAACGCTACCTTTAAACTCTTACAAACACTAACTTTAAACCATTACTAACGCTACCTTTAAACCATTACTAACGCTACCTTTAAACTCTTACAAATGCTACCGTTAAACTCTTACAAACGCTACCTTTAAACCATTACTAACGCTACCTTTAAACCATTACTAACGCTACCTTTAAACCATTACTAACGCTACCTTTAAACCATTACTAACGCTACCTTTAAACTCTTACAAATGCTACCGTTAAACTCTTACAAACGCTACCTTTAAACCATTACTAACGCTACCTTTAAACCATTACTAACGCTACCTTTAAACCATTACTAACGCTACCTTTAAACTCTTACAAACGCTAACTTTAAACCATTACTAACACTACCTTTAAACCATTACTAACGCTACCTTTAAACCATTACTAACACTACCTTTAAACCATTATAGATGCTACCTTTAAACTCTTACAAACGCTAACTTTAAACCATTACTAACGCTACCTTTAAACCATTACTAACGCTACCTTTAAACCATTACTAACACTACCTTTACACCATTACTAACGCTACCTTTAAACCATTATAGATGCTACCTTTAAACTCTTACAAACGCTAACTTTAAACCATTACTAACGCTACCTTTAAACCATTATAGATGCTACCTTTAAACTCTTACAAACGCTAACTTTAAACCATTACTAACGCTACCTTTAAACTCTTACAAACACTAACTTTAAACCATTACTAACCCTACCTTTAAACCATTACTAACGCTACCTTTAAACCATTACTAACGCTACCTTTAAACTCTTACAAATGCTACCGTTAAACTCTTACAAACGCTACCTTTAAACCATTACTAACGCTACCTTTAAACCATTACTAACGCTACCTTTAAACCATTACTAACGCTACCTTTAAACCATTACTAACGCTACCTTTAAACTCTTACAAATGCTACCGTTAAACTCTTACAAACGCTACCTTTAAACCATTACTAACGCTACCTTTAAACCATTACTAACGCTACCTTTAAACCATTACTAACGCTACCTTTAAACTCTTACAAACGCTAACTTTAAACCATTACTAACGCTACCTTTAAACCATTACTAACGCTACCTTTAAACCATTACTAACACTACCTTTAAACCATTATAGATGCTACCTTTAAACTCTTACAAACGCTAACTTTAAACCATTACTAACGCTACCTTTAAACCATTACTAACGCTACCTTTAAACCATTACTAACACTACCTTTACACCATTACTAACGCTACCTTTAAACCATTATAGATGCTACCTTTAAACTCTTACAAACGCTAACTTTAAACCATTACTAACGCTACCTTTAAACCATTATAGATGCTACCTTTAAACTCTTACAAACGCTAACTTTAAACCATTACTAACGCTACCTTTAAACTCTTACAAACACTAACTTTAAACCATTACTAACGCTACCTTTAAACCATTACTAACGCTACCTTTAAACCATTACTAACGCTACCTTTAAACTCTTACAAATGCTACCGTTAAACTCTTACAAACGCTACCTTTAAACCATTACTAACGCTACCTTTAAACCATTACTAACGCTACCTTTAAACCATTACTAACGCTACCTTTAAACTCTTACAAATGCTACCGTTAAACTCTTACAAACGCTACCTTTAAACCATTACTAACGCTACCTTTAAACCATTACTAACGCTACCTTTAAACCATTATAGATGCTACCTTTAAACCATTACTAACACTACCTTTAAACCACTACAAATGCTACCGTTAAACTCTTACAAACGCTACCTTTAAACCATTACTAACGCTACCTTTAAAGCATGTGTGTCTGGGGCTAAAATAAGTCTGTGATTTAGGAGTTTCCTTTCCTGTTGCTTCACCTGCTGCTTCTCTAGATTGACATTTAAAAGGTCATAAGATATTGGAACACTGACCGTTATGATCTATGCTGAAAAAACACCTGAGTTCAATTCTGCTCTTTGAATAGAGTTTACATTTTAAGATTTGTAAACATGGTAACATAGTAAGCAGAGGCAGATTCTAGACGTAAACAAAAGTTCCATAACAACACACAACTTCAAATATTCCCGCAAACTCATTCATTTTCTGAACCACTTAATCCTAATTAGGGTCACGGGAAAGCTGGTGCTCATCTCAGCTACGGGTAAGGTAGTCTGGGCTACGGTAAGGTACATCATGGAGAGCTCGTCAAGCCACCACAGGGCAAACACTCACACGACCATTCAATACTCACACGCACACCTACGGGTGATTTGGAACAGCCAATTAACCCACTGTGCATGTTTTTGGATTGTGGGAGGAAACCGGAGAACCCGAAGGAAACCCACACAAGCACGAGGAGAACCTTCAAACGCCACACAGAAACGCCCGAGCTGGGAATCAAACTCAGGACCTTCCTCCTATGAGGCAGACATGCTAACCACTATGCCATGTATGTGTATTAGCGCTTATTATTCTCTGATATATCTGTTCACAATCAGAAATATAGCGGACCGCCATGAGGCTAAATACAAAACAAATTTATCTGATAACTTCTGGACTGCAGGGCTGAGGAACGTAGTGATGTTCTGGAAACGTACAAGTGATAACTCTGAATAATTCTGTTAGCGGAAAAGCCACTATTTTGTGGCTGAGCTATCATGCTAATGACAGGAAACTCAGAGAAAC